>CM066622.1:7500-1207500 GCA_033884665.1 Argynnis bischoffii washingtonia
CCTAACCTAACCTAACCTAACCTAACCTAACCTAACCTAACCTAACCTAACCTAACCTAACCTAACCTAACCTAACCTAACCTAACCTAACCTAACCTAACCTAACCTAACCTAACCTAACCTAACCTAACCTAACCTAACCTAACCTAACCTAACCTAACCTAACCTAACCTAACCTAACCTAACCTAACCTAACCTAACCTAACCTAACCTAACCTAACCTAACCTAACCTAACCTAACCTAACCTAACCTAACCTAACCTAACCTAACCTAACCTAACCTAACCTAACCTAACCTAACCTAACCTAACCTAACCTAACCTAACCTAACCTAACCTAACCCGAGTTCCGCTCCACCTCTGGAAGCGAGCACACGCGCCGGAAGAGCGAAAACCGCGCTGCGCTAGCATTAACGGTGCGCATAACACTTCAAAAATTCGAAATAATAGTAAAAAGTGACAAAAATTCACCGGAAAAGTGTAAATAGTGTGTGAATAGTGACACTAAATATTACAGTGAAAATTCGGACTTTAAAACTTAAATTTTGGACAAAATATTAGCAAAAAACTAAAAATTTTCATTATTAAAATCAGTTTTCGGCGTGCGGCGCGCGTTTTATCGCGACGACCCCACATTATTATTTGTGAATAGTGTAGTGCTCGACGAGACGCATCCTTTGATACCTCTCCCGGATTTTTCCGATACCGGGAAGAGGTCAAAAAAGGGAAAAAAATAATTTGACGAAAACTCCTCTTTTCTAAACGTAGAGTGGCAGAGAGTGGAAAGAGACATCACAAGAAAGAGGAAAACAAGACGAAATAAAAAAGGTACTGCATGTCAAATTATATTGAAAAATCAGATAGATACAGCTATTTTAAAACTGACAAAAAAGAGACCGAACTTCGAGACCAAATTACAAAAAATCAAAAGCGGCGACCCCCCCAAAAAATTATTAAAAAGCAAAGCCCAACTCATTAAGAATCTTTCAAAGAAAACTGCATCGAAATCGGACCAGAAACTAAAAAGTTATTCACCAATTTTCAAGCACAGGAATTTCAAGTAAAAAAGTAGAAATAGTTAATTTTAAAATACGTTTTTAATATACTTCAATAAAACCCTGGATTTGCCTGTCAATAAAATAATAAAAAATTTAGTAAAAAGTAAAAATTAAGTAACAATATTGTAATAGAATATAATACAAAATA
The DNA here is from genome assembly GCA_033884665.1 of Argynnis bischoffii washingtonia. Classification (NCBI taxonomy): domain Eukaryota; kingdom Metazoa; phylum Arthropoda; class Insecta; order Lepidoptera; family Nymphalidae; genus Argynnis; species Argynnis bischoffii. Next base: position 8,706 of record CM066622.1, read on the forward strand.
ATAAGTAGAAGAAATACTTTGGATAAGATACTTCAAATTAATTAAAAAACAATATTTACATACTTAAAATCAATATAGCAATTTCAACAAACAGAAATTGCCCGTAATTTATTCTAACATACAGAGAAGGCGGGGCTTAAAGTATAGATATACAGATTGTTGTTTTCCCCCGGCTTCACCTTATAATTAAAAAATTTAAATTAATAAAATATTTTGGTAAAAAATCAAATAAATCATAACAAGTACATTCTAATACATTTGGCACTGAATTAAATTCGAGTCAAAATTAAAATTAAAAATATTTTCTCGAAAAAACTTAAATTACAAAGAGGTACAATTTGACAAACAAACAGTACGGGCAAATTCTGTATAAATATATATAAAGGGAGGAGCCAAAAAATGTAAATAGGTCAACTCGAGCGGAACGTAGAATAAGTATTTTATAAGATTAATTAATTAGAACTTTAGACCTTAATTCCATAGCAATAAGTGTATAGATAAAATTAATGATTAGAAAGAGATAGAACTAGTTTTTGACTTTAATAAATAAAACCGACTATAATTTGGACTCTATTGCGGGGAAATAGGGTCGAGTTCTATAAGCTAAATCGAACCCGCTATAACCGTTTTTAACTTTTGAACCATAGGACATATTACTCAAAACTAATTGCTGTTGCTAAGTCCCCGTGTACCCCCCTACCCCCTACCCCTCACCCCTCACCTATCCAAAATACCTTCCCCTCATATAAGCAACCCCTTACCCCTCGCCCCGCATCACGCGATATCCCCCTAGAGAAAACCCCTCACCCCGCGCCCATACCCCGCATACCTCCTCGAACACTCCGAACATCAAATACAGGTTCCCACATAGTAACATATCCAACTGCCTCCTGTTCCTTACCCCCCAACACCCCCCAACACCCAACACCCCCTAACACCCAAACACCCCCAACACCCCCCAACACCCCCCAACGTCCCCTAAGTAATAATTAATTTTGAAAACTTTTCAGAAAAGTTTTCAAGAAAGTTTTCAGAAAAGTTTTCAAGAAAGTTTTCATAAAAGTTTTCAAGAAAGTTTTCAATACAAAATTTTTTCAATTCTTAACATTAAAGTCCCTCCGCCCAGTAAATAGAAAATTACCGAAATTGAACTCACTACATTAAATATAATTGCATACCAAACCACTGAGCCTAAAGGGACAACACTTAGAAAATTTTCATTACCCCTCCCAAAACTTTAGACCCCCATATCTCGATCCCTGGTGGGCAAATCTTGCCCACTCCGGTAGATTCCTGATCACCCCCCACCCCCCGAAACACCCCCAACACCCCCAACACCCCCACAGTACCCCCACGGGACCTCCCCCCCCCCCCCCTCGCCCACGCCCACCACCCCCCCTCTACAAAAACTTCAAATATCTCGCAAACTACTCATCCGATTCGAACGAAAATAGTGTCAGGTGATAGGCGATAAAGAGCCGCACCCCATACCCCCAACAGAAAAATTTTAAGAAACCCCCATTTTACAAAAAACCCAAAAAACACTGTTATAAAAAATCCCACTCCTACGATTTTGGCATAAAAAATATATATCATAGACGGACAGACAACTAACCCTAAACAAAATTAAAATTATAAAATTAACGTAAAACTACCCAGTAAAACCCCAAAAACATAACATTTTGCCCAACTTTGAGTAAAATTGAGCTATTGACCCCGAGTTTGGGCTCATTTAAAAGGCCTCGGACTACCCCACACACTCCCATCAATAGTTTTGAGATATCCCCCTCCCCCCTCCCTCCACCCCATTTTGTAAAATTAAAAAATTGAAAAATTGAAAATAAAAAATTGGTTATAGCATACTATAAGCATTGTAAATATATTTTAGTTCTAAGATATTTTCCATATCGGAAAATAACCAGGTTATTTATATTTCGTGGACAAAGACAGATAAACGAGCCCTATACACTCGTTTATAAATTCGTATTATTAACATAGACGAGAGCCGAAATCCTCAAACATGCAAAGGACGCCACCGAAAACCACAAAACTAAAACTAACGGTAGCAAAGGCGAAGACGGGCAAAAGAAAAAACCCAGCAGAACAAAATAAGGCATCAACTTCACAACCGCAAAGTGAGGTACCCTTAACCACTTCTCCTGCTATAGCAAAACTGGCAAGAGAAAAGTCAGACTTGTTGCCACGTTACAAACAAGTAGCAAGCGAAGCAGAACAACACTTTAAAACAATAGAAGAAAAATTGGCAGAAGCAGATTATCTAGAAACACCTATTAGAAACGAAATACATTTGAGAGCTGCCAAACTCTGTGATATGGTAGAACAATACAACATAGACGTTACAGACCAATCCAGAGAAATAGTAGAAATAATATTACAGAAAATAGCAGAGCAGAACGAAATAAAATTCAATCAGAATCAAGAAATAAAACAGTTAAACAACAAAATAGACAAATTAATAGAACAAAACGAAAAACAACAACAGGAAATATCAGAATTGAGAAAGGAAACAATAGCAAAAATAAATAACGAGCAAAAACAGATGGAAGAACAGATATTAAAACAAAATTTAGACCTGAAACGAGAAATTTTGGAATTAAAGAAAGAAGTAAAAACAACAAAGGACACAGAGAGGAGAAGTGGATCAGAACTGTTGGAAGCTATAAAAAATCAAAACAACTTGAGCGAAAAGACCAAACAAGACCTTGAAGACCTTAAGAGCGAAATAAAAATCAAAGTCAAAAATGAAGCAGGACTGTTGGAGGAGCTAAAGAAGCAAAGTACAACATGCGAGAAAACCCAACAGCATCTCCAAGACCTAAAGGATAACATTAAAGAAATACAAACAGTACAACAAACACCAACAACAATACAAGCACCAAAAACTTACGCACAAACATTAAAAGAAGTAACACCAAAACCTACCCACTGCCTACTCGTAGGCACGGACGACACAATAGACACAAGCGAGGAAGTATTAACAAAAGTAAAAAATGCATTAAACGCGAAGAACAAAGGATTACAAATCTCGAAATTACGAAAAGTAAAAGATCAGAGGGTGCTGATAGGCAGTGACAGGAAAGAAGACATAGAATATATAAGGGAGACACTAGAGAATAAAAAGTTTAAAGTTGAAACTAAGAGGAATAAAGACCCCTTAATAATAATGAGGAACTTATTAAAAAGCAACACGGACGAGGACATACTCCAAGCATTGGAAAAGCAAAACTCAGACATACTAGACCATATAGCAGAAGAAGACTATAGAATCAGCATCAGACATAGACGCAGAGCGAGGAACCCACTGGAGAACCATGTGGTGCTAGAGGTATCACCACAAGTATGGCAGGCATTAACAACAGCCGGAAAAGTCTATGTAGACCTCCAGAGGGTGCCCGTTTTCGACCTCTCCCCCCTGGTACAGTGCTCAAGATGTCTGGCATTTGGCCATGGGAAAAAGTGGTGCACGGAGACAATCGACCTCTGCAGCCACTGTACCGGTCCCCATATGCGCACCGAATGTCCAAGTTTGCTGGCAGGGGAGGAGCCCACGTGCAAGAACTGCCAGCAAGCAAAGTGCGCAAAGACAAACCATAACAGCTTTGATCTGCACTGTCCAGTGAGGGGAAAATGGGATACATTAGCACGCTCCAGCATAGCATATTGTTAAACACAGCATCAGACATCAAATCGCAAGGTATCATAAGCATACCTAGTATAAATAATAATTTATACCAAGCAAGAATATGTCGAAAAAGCATCAAATCACACAACTCCACATCATCACCACGGTAAAACATGAACAGTAATATACATTACTGGACAGTTTTAAACTTCGCTAACAAAATACGCTATAATCTTAATATTGTAAGCAATCAAATACATAGTACTGAAAGAAAAAGAAAAAAAAAAAAAAAAAAAAAAAAAAAAAAAAAAAAAAAGAAAAAAAAAAAAAAAAAAAAAAAAAAAAAAAAAAAAAAAAAAAAAAAAATAAAATAAATATGACATATGACATAATCAGTACTATACACTAGCAAATAATAAATATCTTGTAAGAAATAAAGTATATATATATATTGATTAGCAATATATAGCATATACAACCCAATAATAGAAATAAGATAGCAATTAAGAAAACAAGAAATTACCGAAAATTAAAAAAACAAAATGTAATAACTAGGCAATAAGACAATAGAAATAAGTATACTCTAGCTGATAAGAAGAAAATATAAAGTATGTCAAATAGCACAAATAAAGGCTCCCAAAATGTAAACCAGAATGTAGACAAAATAAAAATGTAATAACTTAGCAATAAGACAATAGAAATAAGAATACATTAGCTGATAAGAAGTAAAACAAAAAATAAAGTATGTCAAATAGCACAAATAAAGGCTTCCAAAATGTAAACTAGAATGTACAAAATACGGTACATATACTACTATAATAAATGAAAGAAACACTGTAATTGTAATAAATAAAGGTATAAATTGCAGCTGAAAAATAAGGAACAAAAATAATGTAAATAAAAATTGGCTTGTAAATGCAAAAATAAGAAATGTAAAGAAAAATGTAAATAATCACACATACCCTTAAGGTCTAAAATAACTGTAGAAAATTAACATTGTAAAAAAGGTCTCTGACCCCCATGTCAGAGGAAATTCGGCTTTATTAAAAAAAAAAAAAAAAAAAAAAAAAACCTAACCTAACCTAACCTAACCTAACCTAACCTAACCTAACCTAACCTAACCTAACCTAACCTAACCTAACCTAACCTAACCTAACCGATGAATTTAAAACAGAACTCGATAAAGAAATATCACGAACACATATAGACAAAATAAAAATAACAGAATTGGACAAGAAAGAAATAGACAAATACATAACAGATATGACCCGCATTATCCAAACGAGTTGTGACAAAACCTTAAGACCTAAACGAAATAACCTAGACAGAATACCCTGGTGGACTCCCGAACTCGAAGCGCTCAAAAAGGACGTCATAAAGCTCCATCACAGACTTCAAGACCTAGTCAAAGGACGCAAGCCCATTGAGAACATACTCAAAGAAAGAGCAGAGGCCCGGGAAAAGTACATCGAAGCGATGAGACGGGAGTGCACCAGCAGTTTTCGTGACTTTTGCAACAGACAGGGCAAAGAGGATGTCTGGTCTTTAACGAACCGCCTCCTCAAAACTGGCCCTCCCCCTACCCCACCGACCACTCTTAAAAAACCGGACGGAACCTATACTAGCTCGACAGAAGATACAGCGATGACTATTTTAGAACACTTTTACCCTGACGACACCGAGGATAGCACCGATTCCCAAATATCCACCCGTGCAGCTGCTATTACACCCCCGGACACTCAAGATGACATACCATTCTCACACTCAGAAATAGCTCACCACTTAAATAGTATGAATCCTAATAAAGCCCCAGGACCGGATCATCTCACGTCGGACATCTGCTCGGAGTACGCCAGTGCATACCCTCAACAGCTGACAGAACTATTGAATCGTTGTGTCCAGCTCAGTTATTTCCCCAAAATGTGGAAGGAGGCACGGGTAGTCGTGCTCCCGAAGCCCGGTAAAGACGACTATACCAGCCTGTCGTCTTACCGTCCTATTGGCCTCATCAATGTTTTTGGCAAATTATTAGAAAAGCTCATTGCAACTAGATTAAAATATCACATATGCTCCAATAGTTTAGATAATAGGTTACAATTTGGATTTAAAGAACAGACCTCCACCAACGACGCCATTAGGACGGCCCTAACATATATCACAGAGGCTAAAGCGGCACGGGAGCACGTGCTGGCCGTGTCACTCGACATAAAGTCGGCGTTTGACAATGCCTGGTGGCCCCTCATTTTTAAGAGATTAAAGGATATTAACTGTCCCAAAAATTATTATAATATACTACGCGACTATGTTCAAGATAGAGTAGTCGATATTAACTTCGTCGACAGTACTCGCCGCAAGAGCATGTCCAAGGGCTGCATCCAAGGATCGGTCCTTGGACCACTCTTTTGGAACCTGCTTCTGGACGATCTTTTCAAAATTCCGCTTCCTGAGGGCTGCCATCTGCAAGCCTACGCAGATGATGTTTTATTAATAGTTAAAAACAAAAACATATATACACTAGAAGAGGTGACCAACCGGGCATTGCAAAACGTAGTAAATTGGGGTAAAGAGGCAAAATTAACTTTCGGACCGGAGAAGACACAGGCGATTGCATTCACTCGTAAAACTAAACTGGTAAAAATTAAATTTCAAAACCAAACCATCAAATTTACAGACAAAATAAAACTACTGGGAGTCATAATAGATAAAAACCTTAAATTCATTGAACATGCTAAATACATCACAATTAAAGCACTAAAAATCTATAAACTGATATGTAAGTTTGTGCGGCCCACTTGGGGCATTAACTCCGGTAACATAAAAATCATATACGAGCACGTCATCGAACCCATAGTGACTTACGCTGCTGGAATTTGGGGTGTCGCGGTCAAGTACAAGGTTGTCCGAGATGCCTTAAAGTCCATGCAGCGCCTATTCGCCCTCCAAATCATCAGAGCGTTCCGAACAGTGTCGGCAAATGCTGCCATAGCATTGGCGTCCTTGACGCCGCTCCACCTCAAAGTGGGTGAAGTTGCTGCCATCGAGCAATCTAAAGTATCAAAGACATGCAAATTTCTACCCGACCGCATCAAACTAGATAATCCTGAGCACCATTCCAACCTTTTACACCCGGCACATCGCATTACGATCCAATTCAATAGAGCCAATAGCCAGAACGACTTGGATGTACACATAGATTCCACGACAACCACAAAAATATTCACCGATGGCAGCAAACTCACCGACGGCAGGGTGGGTGCGGCGTTCGTCGCGTACGAACCGGATGGCAGTAATGTCATCCGTAAATTCAAATTGCACACCAGCTGTTCTGTCTTTCAGGCAGAACTATTAGCAATAAAAGAATCGTTGGTTTGGGCGAGTAATGAGAGCACCTCAAACAACATCGCCATCATATCGGACTCTCTGAGTGGTCTAAATGCCATCGCAGACAGAAATAACACAAATCGAACAATAGTAGACATTCACAGAACCATACATAGGATACGAGATGGGGAAGGGAGCGTCAGTTTCTTCTGGGTCAGATCCCATACCGGATTGGAGGGTAATGAGGCTGCTGATACATCGGCAAAGGCAGCTGCAGCGTCTCACCGGCCCTATGCTTTCGCTTGCTTCCCTATCTCCTACCTCAAACACCACCTACGGAAAGAGACAGAGATGGAGGCTAATAATACTTATTTAAACACACAAAAAGGAATAGTCACAAAGAATCACTTGCCAAATTTAAACTCAATCAAACAACTTTCGGAAATTACAGAGCCAACTTTCGCATTAACACAATTTCTAACAGGTCATGGATACCATCTCGCTTACCTCAATAGATTTAAAATCAAAGCCACTAATTTGTGCCCATGTTCAGGCCAACACGTACAAACCCAGGACCACTTGTTGAGGGAGTGTCCTAAATACAATAGAACTAGACTACATCACCAAATTAACTGCAATAACCACGGCATCGATGACCCATTCAAGGTAGAGGAGTTGCTCGGAGAGGAGAAGTGTTTTAAAACGTACTTAAGAGTCATTGAAGAAATAGTAAATAGTCTAAAGGACTTCAACAAAAACACGACCTAACAATTTGTATATAAGTAACTTTTAATTAAAGCAACAAATAAGCAATAGGCGTATAAAAGTTTGTAAAAATATATAATTAATATTAAGCAGGTAATTAGAATAAGTTTGTAAATATATATAATTAACGTTAAGCATGTAATTATTAGAATAGAAATAATATTTGACGTACGTAAGGGAGGGGAACAAAAAAAAAAAAAAAAAAAAAAAAAAAAAAAAAAAAAAGTTATCTATCTAATGACTTGTAAGAATATTCACTAAATGATTGTACATACATATATAACTAAATAAACAAAAAATATATAACTTTTATACAACAATCGCCCGTATCAAATAGCGAGGATTGTTTGTAGGAAGAAGGAGGAGTCAAAAAAAAAAAAAAAAAAAAAACCTAACCTAACCTAACCTAACCTAACCTAACCTAACCTAACCTAACCTAACCTAACCTAACCTTTTTTTTTTTTTTTTTTTTTTTTTTTTTTTTTTTTTTTTTTTTTTTTTTTTTTTTTTTTTTTTTTTTTTTTTTTTTTTTTTTTTTTTTAACGTGTGGAAACCCTGTTCCCGGGTACCCGCCGCTAAATTGGGGAAGCGGACGGGTTATGTGGGGCTCCTGCCGCGAGAAGCGCGGCAGCCTACCCACTAAAACCACACGGTGTTCCTTCTCTCGTTCGCCTTCGGCCGGGGCACGGGTATCCGAATTCGTCCGCACCCCGACGGCGAGAGCCGCTTGGCCCGTTTTAAGTGTCAGGGGGGGGTTGAGCCCCCCCGACGGCCAACCCGAGTAGCGTGCGGGAATTTACAAGCACACGCTACTCCCTGCCAGATCTCGTGGACGGCCGACTCCCCAAGTCGACCGCCCTCTGGCTCCTTTCGTATACCGGTGGCGCGCGGTGGACGTCACGCGCCCCTACTCGGGCCAGGTTGCTAGGCGGCAGACTTCCCCAAGTCTACCGCCCGCTGGCCAATGTTAGGGGGGGAGGCGGCGGTCGTGTGCCGCTCTCCGGCGCCCTGTCCTTTTGCGGCGGATGGCGAGATCCGAGGTCACCTCCCTTTCTCTCTCCGCCGCCTCCTTCCGCGACATCACCTCCTCGCAGAAGGACTGGACGGCAGCCCACGACCTTTCGTTGCCGACCATGACAGAAATCAGAGCCGGCAACGTTAGGTCAGCCCCTACAACACTACGGAGCGCCTGGCGCTCCGACTCCCATGCCGGGCACTCCTCCAGCACGTGCTGGGCGGACTCGTCGACGCAGCCGTGGCAGTGGTGGCAGCGTGGATCTGGCTCTCTTCCGGCGACGCGGCACAGGTATCCGCCGAAGCACCCGTGCCCCGTGAGGACCTGCGTCAGCCGGAAGGTGAGGACGCCGTGACGTCTCGCCAACCACTGCCTTAGAACTGGGCGAACCGCGTCGATGGTCCTGCGGCCGGCCGAAGGGTTCTCCAGCCTGCTGTGCCAACGCTCAAGTGCGGCATCCCGTTCCTCGCTTTCGTGCCGTGCTGGGCTAAGGTCCCCGGACGCGTAGCCTCGACGCCGACGGTAAATCGACGCCAAGGAGAGCGCATCCAGGTCCCAGGGTAAGACTCCAGCCAGCACGCACGCCACATCTCCCGAGATGGTCCGATAGCCCCTCACCACTCTGGTCGCCATCACCCTTTGCGACTGCCGCAGGACAGCCACATTTTCCCGACACAGAGCGTCTGCCCATACCGGGGCACCGTAGAGCGCCATAGATCGTAGGACGCCGAGGTATAGGCGCCTGCTGGAGCAATTTGGTCCACTCACATTTGGCAGCAACCTGCTTAGTGCACCTGCGGTCTTCGTCAATTTCGGCGCGAGAGCACTAAAATGCGCCCGGAAGTTCCACCGGCTGTCGAGCACGAGTCCCAGGTACTTCATCGTACTCGACAAGCCGATGCGGACTCCATCCACCGTGATATGTGAGCCTGATGGAGGTGCTCTTCGAGGGCCGTGAAAGCAGAGTGCCTCCGACTTCTCTAAAGCCACTTTCAGCCCTAACCGGCGTATCTTGCTGACAACATGGGCCACTCCCGCCGTCGCTAGTATCGCTGCCTCACTATAATTTTTTTTAGCCCTCGCCAGGACCAGGGTGTCATCAGCGTAACATACGACGCTGACTCCCCGGAGTGTGCTGCTTCTCAACACCCAGTCGTAGCCGATGTTCCACAGGAGCGGCCCGAGAACCGAGCCCTGTGGAACACCGCACAACACTTCCCGTCTCCCCCAGCCGTTCCGCTCGGGAAAGATTACGTGTCTGTCGCTAAGGTACGACCCGATGACGCGACGCAGGTAGGTCGGCACTCCATGATAGCGGAGCGCCTCCCTGATGCAAACCCAAGGCAAGGAGTTGAAAGCGTTTGCGATATCCAGCGACACCGCAAAAGCTACCTCACCCTGGGAGACCGCATCCTGCGCCTGGGTCTTGACCCGCAGGATGGCATCCACGGTCGAACGACCAACGCGAAAACCGAACTGCGAGTCCGACAGATCTGGTCCGACTTCCGCCATGTGCTTGGTCAAGCGCCCGACCAAGACGCGCTCGAACAACTTGGCCATCTCGTTGAGCAGCACGATGGGACGGTAGGCGGAGGGAGACTCCGCTGGACGCCCTTCCTTTTTGAGGAGAACTAACCTGCCTGTCTTCCACCTCTGTGGAATTATGGCTTGAGCCAGACAGGCAGTGAATAGCCCCCTCACACAAGGCCCTAGAGCGTCCATCATTAAGGCCAACGCGCGACCTGGCACTCCATCCGGCCCCGGAGCAACGGACCTTCCCCGCAGGCGTCTAACCGCCGCCGACATCTCCTCTTCATCGACTTCCGGCACGTCCTCCTGTCCTTCACCGTCATCGGCCGAAGTGTATGGGACCAACTGAGGTGTAAGGAAACTCTCTCGATACGGAAAAAGGCTCTCTAGCACGGTCTGCAATACTCCGCTGTCGAGCGTTTCCGTCAGTGGAGGGGCCCAGGGGCGAAGCTTGTTCATTACCATCCTATATGGCGTGCCCCAAGGATCTCTATCGAGCCCCTCCAACATCTCCGCCCGGCCCTCGGTTATAGCCCTGGCTATCTCAGCTTGAAGTCGAGACTTGGCCTCCACGTAATTGGTATATCTCTGGTCCTCTTCTGCCTGATCCCGATGCACTCTCCTGCGGTAGTGTGAGAAGAGGCGTCTAGCAGCAACGCAGTCTTCGCGCATTCTCGCTATTTCTGCGGTCCACCACCACACTTGCCGCCTTGGAGGGCGACACCCAGACCGAGGCATTGAGGCATCGCAGATTCGCCTCACCAGGTCTTCAATATGCTCTGCTTTCTCTTCTGGGGACAGGGTGTTTTGGGGCAGCCAAGATGCTACAATTGCCGCCTCCTTTAGCACCTCTGTGTTGAGGCGCTTCAGCTGCCACCTCAGACCCTCCTCCCTCGGGGTTCGGTCGGGGCTTGGCGGCACCGCCGGATGAGTGGAGATCTCATATTGGATGTAACGGTGGTCCGAGAGTGTCTCCACATCATCCAGCACTCGCCAGCCGTGGACACGGCGCGCTAAGGCCGGGCTCGCGAACGTTACGTCCACGATGGACCCGCCCTGCCGTCGCACGCAGGTGTCGACCGTTCCCTGGTTGAGGACCGTCAGGCCGGTGGCAACAGTCCACTCCGCGAGGGCCCTCCCCCGCGCATCCTCCACTGTCGAGCCCCACATACTGGACTTTGAGTTCAGGTCCCCCGCGACAAGGACTTCCGCAGGCTGGAACCTGGCAATTAAATCCCCCAGCCTGTCCAGAAACTCTTCAAATTCTGCCAGAGTTCTGTTGGGGGAGAAGTATGCCCCGACGACAACGACCCGACCCAGTAGTGCCGCGACGCATCCCGAACCCTTCACAACACGCGTGAAAGGTGGGGCGCCAGCGGCGACCTGGGTCACGATAGCGACCTGTCCGTCGGTATCCCCTGCCCAAGTATCCCGCGGAGGAATCGAATATGGCTCTGCCACTACCGCTACCTGTACTGACCACTGCACCAGGCTCTGGACAAGGAGGTCCTGAGCTCTGGCGCAGTGGTTCAAGTTGGTCTGCATCATTTTAATGGCCATCGTTGTTGTTAACTGCTGGTTCCTCCGTTGGCGGCTCAGCTGCCCTAGTCGCGGGACGACAACGAACCGGGGCCCGGGTGCACGCTGCACTTCCAATGATATGGCTGGCCGGCCTCCCGGCGGCCTCACAGACCGGACAGTGTGGTGTGGCCGAACATTGTCCCCGCTTGTGTCCTCCTTGCCCACAGCGGTAGCACTGGCTGCTGCGATCATCTACTCCGGTGCATTTTGCCGCCATATGCCCCGCCTCGTGGCAGCGGAAGCAACGTTGGGGTCGCGGCTGTAGCAGTTTGACTTGTGCTGACACGACCCCAACCCTTATTTTGCCCTCGTCTGCGACCTTTTTCGCTGCCGCCATGGGACATTTCACCCAGGCCGACCCCACACCAAACCGATCACGGCGTATCTCGCCGACTCTTATCGTCTCCTTGGCGCAATTACCCGTCTCACTGACCGCTTCGGCCACTTCTTCTGGGGTCACCGAATCGTCCAGACCCCGCACCCTAAGTTCAGCGCACTTGATTGGCCGGTAAACGTGCACACTGTCACTGGCCAGAATGCTACTCAGTTTCTGTACTAGGGCGTCAGCTTTGCCTTCATTGTTGTTCCCAGGTAACTCCAGCATTCTGGCACCTGTCGCAGCCACCTTATATCTAAGGTCTGTGATGCCCAGGTCGTTGAGGTCTACTTCTTGCTTGACCTGGGCGAACACCTCTCCGTATGTCACCTTTCGCTCAATAGCTGCGGGCTGGAGCCTGATGACGACTGCAGCGGACCGAGGTGGGCGCAACTTGGACGGTTTCTGTTTACCAGGTGGCACCTTCTTCCGTGATTTCTCGGCTGCCGCTGCCTTCTTCTTTGTACCCCGCTTGACTACCAAATTCCAGCCCTCTGAGGTGGTAGGAGCAGGAGGATTTGGCGTCACTGCTGTGGAAACAGGTGGTTGCGCCAGGTTAGAAGACGGTTGCGGTTCCGGCCCTCTCCGTGCCTTCCTCCTCCTCCCCTTCTTCTTCTGCCCCTTCCTAGCAAGTGGGGCAGGATTCGCCGGGGCGACCAGGGTTGTTACCCGGGCCACCGCGTCTGCCGGTCTTTCAGCCGTCTTTCCCTGCGCCTTGTCCGCCGCCAGTGGAGGGCGAATGCGCCGCTCAGGCAGGAGGCGATTCTCTAGGGCCTCGAAACGGGCATTGATCATGGTCCCCACCTGGGCCATGATCATCCGGGCAAATTCTTCCGCGCCCGCCGGATGCTGTGGCGGGGGATTTGCCGGGACCTGCGCCTCGGATGGTGAAGGACGCAGGTCAGCCCGCTCCTCCGCGCTCGGGGCCAGATTTGCAGGAGGGGATTGCGGCGGTGGCGGCGGCGGTGTTCGGACTACATCGAGTTCCGACCTCATCGCCGCCACTTCCTTCCTCAGTTCGGCTATCTCTGCCTGCAGCTTGGCGTTGTCCGCCCGGAGCTGTGCTGCCTCCTCAGTGGCTGTGCGCTGTGCCAGCTTGTCCACGGCTCCAGCGATTGTGTCCGAGGCTTCTTTGAGCGCCTTTATAAAGCCGCCCTTCAGGTTGCCAGATTTCGTGGCAACCCTCTCGATCACGTCTAGGCTGCTTTTTACCCTCCCCTGGAGGTCCGCTGCCGATTCCATCTCCTCTTTGGACCCACCTGGTAGGCGTGGACTAGCTCTACGAGCTCTGGTCCTCAGCGCCGACGCCATATCGGCCACCTCTTTCTCCGCTCTGAGCCTCAGCTCCTCTCGTCTGGCTTCGTTGAGCGCTCTCTGTGCTTCGGCCAGTCCTACGTACTGGCCTGTTGTGGGTGGTCGTCCTCTCCCGCGGTTGGTCGCTGGTTTAGCCTTGGGCACCTTGTCGTCCTCCGGTGACCCGGACTGGCTCCGGCAACCTTGCGCTGCAGTACTTGTTGTAGGCACGCCGCTTACACCCCTCGCGAGCCTACGCGTACCTCCGCCCTTCGCGGGCCCTGTCTTAACTCCGCCTGTCGCAGGCTCCACGTCAACTCCGCCCTTCGCGGGCCCTGCCTTAACTCCGCCTGTCGCAGGCTCCACGTCAACTCCGCCCTTCTCGGGCTCCGCCCCGGCATCACAGAAGCAGTAGTTGCCCCCCCCAGAATTCAAGGGGCAGCACGCCGCAGCGTGAAGGGATTCCCGGTGGAACGTCACACCGGTACCCTCCTGGGGTAGTTTGTCTTTGCTAGCTGCTTTCATGATTATTTTTTTTGCTGATCCACAGCTTCGGCTTTGTCTACGGTGTGCTCCGCTAGGCCGTGGGGCTAACAAGCCCCTATTGGCACGACCATGCCTGCTGGGGTTTTAATCAATTGGGTTGTTTAAACGATTTCTAATTGTTTACCTCCACAGAGCCATAAAGGGTTTGGACTTTTTCTACAATGTTATTTACTAATTTACATTCCTTAAACCTACTTTATACATGAGTACATTTTCTACAATGTTATTTACTAATTAACATTTCTTAACCTACTTTATACATGAGTACAGTAATACATATACGATATGCGTTACTCGAGTGTATAGGGCTCGAGTAACGTTTGCGTTGTTCCCTTCTTTTTCTTTCCCCTCCCTTTGTGTTTTCTCCCTTCCTTTTCTCTTTCCTTAGACTCTGTTCCCTTCTTTTTCTTTCCCCTCCCGGTTTGGTTTCCCCCTTTCGTGTCTCTTTTTTTTTTTTTTTTTTTTTTTTTTTTTTTTTTTTTTTTTTTTTTTTTTTTTTTTTTTTTTTTTTTTTTTTTTTTTTTTTTTTTTTTTTTTTTAATTTATTCAAATTGCACTCCTACGATTTCGGCTCAAAAAATATATATGACAAACATACTCACAACATACCATAATCCAAAGTCAGATAGTCAAAATTCTCTGAAACAACCCCGTAACACCCCTAAAACCTTAAAACTTGCCCAACTTTGTCAAAAACGAACCTGGAGTCCCCGAGTTTGGGCTCTTTTGAAAGGTCTCAGCCTCCCTCATAAGACTCCATACATGAAATTCGGTTACCCCTCCTCAAACCCACAAAAACCCCCTAAAACGTGTATATAAACCTAACCTAACCTAACCTAACCTAACCTAACCTAACCTAACCTAACCTAACCTAACCTAACCTAACCTAACCTAACCTAACCTTTTTTTTTTTTTTTTTTTTTTTTTTTTTTTTTTTTTTTACGTGTGGAAAAACCCTGTTCCCGGGTACCCGCCGCTTTGGGGAAGCGGACGGGTTATGTGGGGCTCCTGCCGCGAGAAGCGCGGCAGCCTACCCACTAAAAAACCACACGCGAGGCCACTCTGTCGCCAAAGGCTGGGGTCACAGGCATCCAGATTCTTCTGTAGACCCCAGCGGCGATTGCCTGTCCAGGCTCATCTCGGTGTCAGGGGCTAAGGTCTTCGAAAACCCCTGACGGCCTCCTCGAGTGGCGCACGGACGACTCCGTACGCGCCGACTCGGGCCAGATTAACGGACGGCCGACTTCCCCAAGTCGACCGCCCTCTGGCTCATGTTAGGGGGGGAGGCGGCGGTCGTGTGCCGCTCTCCGGCGCCCGGTCCTTCTGCGGCGGAGGGCGAGATCGGAAGTCGCCTCCCTCTCTCTCTCCGCCGCCTCCTTCTGCGACATCACGTCCTCGCAGAAGGACAGGACGGCATCCCAGGCCCTTTCGCTACCGGCCATGGCTGAGATCACAGCCGGCAACGTCAGGTCCGCCCCCACAACACTCTTGAGCGCCTCGCGCTCGTTCGCCCAAGCCGGGCACACCTCCAGCGTATGCTGGGCCGACTCATCGGGGCAGTCGTCGCAGTGGTGGCAGCGAGGAGAGGGCTCCCTCCCGGCGACCCGACACAGATACCCCCCGAAGCAACCGTGCCCCGAGAGGATCTGCGTGGCGCGGAAGGTTAGGACGCCATGCCGCCTAACCTAACCTAACCTAACCTAACCTAACCTAACCTAACCTAACCTAACCTAACCTAACCTAACCTAACCTAACCTAACCTAACCTAACCTAACCTAACCTTTTTTTTTTTTTTTTTTTTTTTAACGTGTGGAAACCCTGTTCCCGGGTACCCGCCGCTAAATTGGGGAAGCGGACGGGTTATGTGGGGCTCCTGCCGCGAGAAGCGCGGCAGCCTACCCACTAAAACCACACGGTGTTCCTTCTCTCGTTCGCCTTCGGCCGGGGCACGGGTATCCGAATTCGTCCGCACCCCGACGGCGAGAGCCGCTTGGCCCGTCTTAAGTGTCAGGGGGGGGTTGAGCCCCCCCGACGGCCAACCCGAGTAGCGTGCGGGAATTTACAAGCACACGCTACTCCCTGCCAGATCTCGTGGACGGCCGACTCCCCAAGTCGACCGCCCTCTGGCTCCTTTCGTATACCGGTGGCGCGCGGTGGACGTCACGCGCCCCTACTCGGGCCAGGTTGCTAGGCGGCAGACTTCCCCAAGTCTACCGCCCGCTGGCCAATATTAGGGGGGGAGGCGGCGGTCGTGTGCCGCTCTCCGGCGCCCTGTCCTTTTGCGGCGGATGGCGAGATCCGAGGTCACCTCCCTTTCTCTCTCCGCCGCCTCCTTCCGCGACATCACCTCCTCGCAGAAGGACTGGACGGCAGCCCACGACCTTTCGTTGCCGACCATGACAGAAATCAGAGCCGGCAACGTTAGGTCAGCCCCTACAACACTACGGAGCGCCTGGCGCTCCGACTCCCATGCCGGGCACTCCTCCAGCACGTGCTGGGCGGACTCGTCGACGCAGCCGTGGCAGTGGTGGCAGCGTGGATCTGGCTCTCTTCCGGCGACGCGGCACAGGTATCCGCCGAAGCACCCGTGCCCCGTGAGGACCTGCGTCAGCCGGAAGGTGAGGACGCCGTGACGTCTCGCCAACCACTGCCTTAGAACTGGGCGAACCGCGTCGATGGTCCTGCGGCCGGCCGAAGGGTTCTCCAGCCTGCTGTGCCAACGCTCAATTGCGGCATCCCGCTCCTCGCTTTCGTGCCGTGCTGGGCTAAGGTCCCCGGACGCGTAACCTCGACGCCGACGGTAAATCGACGCCAAGGAGAGCGCATCCAGGTCCCAGGGTAAGACTCCAGCCAGCACGCACGCCACATCTCCCGAGATGGTCCGATAGCCCCTCACCACTCTGGTCGCCATCACCCTTTGCGACTGCCGCAGGACAGCCACATTTTCCCGACACAGAGCGTCTGCCCATACCGGGGCACCGTAGAGCGCCATAGATCGTAGGACGCCGAGGTATAGGCGCCTGCTGGAGCAATTTGGTCCACTCACATTTGGCAGCAACCTGCTTAGTGCACCTGCGGTCTTCGTCAATTTCGGCGCGAGAGCACTAAAATGCGCCCGGAAGTTCCACCGGCTGTCGAGCACGAGTCCCAGGTACTTCATCGTACTCGACAAGCCGATGCGGACTCCATCCACCGTGATATGTGAGCCTGATGGAGGTGCTCTTCGAGGGCCGTGAAAGCAGAGTGCCTCCGACTTCTCTAAAGCCACTTTCAGCCCTAACCGGCGTATCTTGCTGACAACATGGGCCACTCCCGCCGTCGCTAGTATCGCTGCCTCACTATAATTTTTAGCCCTCGTCAGGACCAGGGTGTCATCAGCGTAACATACGACGCTGACTCCCCGGAGTGTGCTGCTTCTCAACACCCAGTCGTAGCCGATGTTCCACAGGAGCGGCCCGAGAACCGAGCCCTGTGGAACACCGCACAACACTTCCCGTCTCCCCCAGCCGTTCCGCTCGGGAAAGATTACGTGTCTGTCGCTAAGGTACGACCCGATGACGCGACGCAGGTAGGTCGGCACTCCATGATAGCGGAGCGCCTCCCTGATGCAAACCCAAGGCAAGGAGTTGAAAGCGTTTGCGATATCCAGCGACACCGCAAAAGCTACCTCACCCTGGGAGACCGCATCCTGCGCCTGGGTCTTGACCCGCAGGATGGCATCCACGGTCGAACGACCAACGCGAAAACCGAACTGCGAGTCCGACAGATCTGGTCCGACTTCCGCCATGTGCTTGGTCAAGCGCCCGACCAAGACGCGCTCGAACAACTTGGCCATCTCGTTGAGCAGCACGATGGGACGGTAGGCGGAGGGAGACTCCGCTGGACGCCCTTCCTTTTTGAGGAGAACTAACCTGCCTGTCTTCCACCTCTGTGGAATTATGGCTTGAGCCAGACAGGCAGTGAATAGCCCCCTCACACAAGGCCCTAGAGCGTCCATCATTAAGGCCAAACCTAACCTAACCTAACCTAACCTAACCTAACCTAACCTAACCTAACCTAACCTAACCTAACCTAACCTAACCTAACCTAACCTTTTTTTTTTTTTTTTTTTTTTTTTTTACGTGTGGAAAAACCCTGTTCCCGGGTACCCGCCGCTTTATTTTTTTAAGCGGACGGGTTATGTGGGGCTCCTGCCGCGAGAAGCGCGGCAGCCTACCCACTAAAAAACCACACGCGAGGCCACTCTGTCGCCAAAGGCTGGGGTCACAGGCATCCAAATTCTTCTGTAAACCCCAGCGGCGATTGCCTGTCCAGGCTCATCTCGGTGTCAGGGGCTCGAAAACCCCTGACGGCCTCCTAGAGTGGCGCACGGACGACTCCGTACGCGCCGACTCGGGCCAGATTAGCGGACGGCCGACTTCCCCAAGTCGACCACCCTCTGGCTCGTGTTAAGGGGGGAGGCGGCGGTCGTGTGCCGCTCTCCGGCGCCCGGTCCTTCTGCGGCGGAGGGCGAGATCGGAAGTCGCCTCCCTCTCTCTCTCCGCCGCTTCCTTCTGCGACATCACGTCCTCGCAGAAGGACAGGACGGCATCCCAAGACCTTTCGCTACCGGCCATGGCTGAGATCACAGCCGGCAACGTCAGGTCTGCCCCCACAACACTCTTGAGCGCCTCGCGCTCCGTCGCCCAAGCCGGGCACACCTCCAGCGTATGCTGGGCCGACTCATCGGGGCAGTCGTCGCAGTGGTGGCAGCGAGGAGAGGGCTCCCTCCCGGCGACCCGACACAGATACCCCCCGAAGCAACCGTGCCCCGAGAGGATCTGCGTGGCGCGGAAGGTTAGGACGCCATGCCGCCTGCCCAACCACTGCGTGAGAATGGGGCGAACTGCCTCGATGGTCCGTCGGCCAGCGCAAGGGCGCTCCAGCCTGGACCCCCACTCTTCCAACGCGGCAACCCGCTCTTCTTCTTCTTCAATCCCGCGTGGTGCCGCACTGGGATCCCTGGACGCTAGGCCTCGACGCCGACAATAGATCGACGCCAAGGAACGCGCATCCAGGTCCCAAGGCAAAACGCCGGCCAGCACGCACGCCGCTTCCCCCGAGATAGTACGGTACCCCCTTATGACCCTGATCGCCATCACTCTCTGCACCCTCCGCAGCAGAGCGATGTTGTCGCGAGCCAGGCCATTCGCCCACACTGGGGCACCGTACATCGCCATTGAGCGTATCACCCCCGTGTACAGCTTCCGACACGCGATGCTGGGTCCACCCACGTTCGGTAGAAGCCTACTAAGAGCGGCCGCCTCCTTCAATAGCCGCGGCACCAGGGCACAGAAATGCGCCCGGAAGTCCCACCGGCTGTCGAGCACGAGACCGAGGTACTTCATCGTGCTCTTCACGCCGATGCGGATCCCCCCCACGACTATGTGCGCATCCGATGGCGGCGCCCTCCTAGGACCGTGGAAGCAAACGGCCTCCGACTTCTCTAGGGCCACTTCGAGACCCAGCCGCCGAATTCTCCCCACAACATGCGCAACCCCCGCTGTTGCCAGTATTGCCGCCTCCCTGTACGTCGACTGATGCGCCGTCACCAACGTGTCGTCGGCGTAGCAGGTAACCTCCACACCTCGTAGACCAGCGCCCCTCAAGACCCAGTCGTATCCGATGTTCCACAGGAGTGGTCCAAGTACCGACCCCTGCGGAACACCGCACACCACTTCCCGACTTTCCCACCCGTCCTGTCCTGGGAACGTCACCCACCTCTCCGACAGGTAGGCCCCTATGACGCGACGGAAGTAGGTCGGCACCCCATGATGGCGGAGCGCCTCCCTTATGCAGCCCCAGGGCAGCGTGTTAAACGCGTTCGCGATATCGAGCGATACCGCGATAACGACGTCACCCCGGGAGACTGCTTCCTGCGCCTGGGACCGGACGCGCAGAATGGCATCCACGGTGGAACGGCCACCGCGAAAGCCAAACTGGACGTCGGAGAGATCGGGTCCAACTTGCTCCAAATGCGCCACCAAGCGCCCGGCCACTACGCGCTCAAACAGTTTGGCCATTTCGTCCAGGAGGACGATGGGACGATACGCGGACGGAGATTCCGCGGGCCGCCCCTCCTTCTTGAGGAGGACTAGTCTGCCTGTCTTCCACCGCTGTGGAATTATGGCTTGAGCCAGACAGGCAGAAAATAGTCCTCGAACTCTTTGCTCCAAGGACTCCATGGCCAGAACCAACACCCGCCCCGGGATCCCGTCAGGGCCGGGAGCAACTTTCTTCGCCCGGAGACGAGCCACGGCTTCGGACAGCTCCTCCTCATCCACTTGTGGCACCTCATTGCCGTCTTCCCTCACTATCGGCGAGGACATAGGTGGCGGCTGGTGGTCTGCCTGCGCACCATGCGGGAAGAGAGTCGCGACCACTTCCCGGACCACGCTGGGCTGGAGAGACTGCGTAAGTGGGGGGGCCCAAGGACGGAGCTGGTTTCGCACCATCCTATAGGGCGTCCCCCAGGGATCGCGATTGAGCTCATCCAGCATTCGCTCCCTGGCCGTGGTCTGCGACTCGGCAATGGCCACCTGCAAGCTGGTCTTCTTGTCCGTGTACTGGGAGTACAGAATGTCCTCCTCGGCGCGATGTCTTTCCCTATCGGCCTCATTCCTGCTCCTAAAGCGCCGCCTCCGACAGCGCGTGTACTGGCGTCTGGCGGCCACACACTCTTCGCGCAGTAGCGCAATCGCCTCCGTCCACCAGTACACCTGGCGCCTAGACGGGCGACGCCTCGAGCGGGGCATAGACAAGTCGCAGACTCTCGTTAACAACTCCCGCAATCCTTCCGCAGAGTCTGCGACAGTCCCGTCGGTCTGGGGCAGCCATGAGGCCACTATTACGGCCTCCCTCAGCAGCTCTGTGTCAAGGCGCTTCAGTTGCCACCTCGGGCCGTCCTCTCTCGAGGTTCGGCTGGGGCCTGGCGGCATCGCTGGGTGTGTGGAGATCTCAAAAAGGATGTATAGGTGGTCCGAGAGAGTCTCCACATCTTCCAGCACTCGCCAGCCCTGAACACGGCGCGCTAGGGCCGGGCTCGCAAACGTAACGTCCACGATAGACCCGCCCTGCCTTCGCACACACGTGTTGGCCGTCCCCCGGTTGAGGACGGTCAAATTGGTGGCAACAACCCACTCCTCCAGCAATCTCCCCCTCGCATCCGTTGCCGGCGAGCCCCACATGCTGGACTTCGCATTTAGGTCCCCCGCGATGACCAGGTTCCTGGCCTGGAAGGTCCGAGAGAGTTCCGTCACCTCGTCCAGGAACTCCTCGAACTCCGCGACGGGTCGGTTGGGGGAGAAATAAACCCCCACGACCACCATGTCACCCAGCAGTGCCGCGACGCATCCCGAGCCCTTTACAATGCGCGTAAAGGGGGGGGAGCCCGCGGCGACCTGGGTAACGATGGCCACCAGCCCGTCGCTGTCACCCGCCCAGTTGTCACGCGGAGGAACCGAGTACGGCTCCGCCGCCACCGCCACTTGCACCGACCACTGCACCAGGCTTTGGACAAACAGGTCCTGAGCTCTGGCGCAGTGGTTAAGGTTCGCCTGCAGAACCTTTAGGGCCATACCTACGATTCCATGGCCCTTCCCACCTCTGTCCTATTTTGGACCGGCTGCTCTTGAGCCGTTGGCCCAGGTGCCGCTCTCCTCCCCCCTTTTTTCTTCGGCTGGGACCGAGTGCAGGCCGCGCTTCCCACCGTGTGGTCCGCTGGCCTCTTCGCTGCCTCGCACACTGCACAGTGAGGTGCAGATGTGCATTGGCTACGATTGTGGCCAGGCTGTCCACACCTGTAGCATTGGGCGCTACGGTCAACGGCCCCTGTGCACCGCGCTGCGACGTGGCCTTCCTCATGGCAGCGATAGCACCGCTGCGGCCGTGCCTGCAGCAGCTTGACCTGCGCAGACACTAGCCCCACGAGAAGGCGGCCACCGTCCACTACCTTTTTGGCAGCGACGACCGGGCACCTGACCCACGCCGACCCCAGACCGAACTTGTCCCTGCGGATCTCCCCTGATTTAACCAGGTCCGCACTGCAACCACCTGCCCGGCCGATTACCTCCGCCAGTTCTACCGGGGTAACCGAGTCATCTAGACCGGTTACCCGGAGCTCCGCACACTTTGTGGGCCTGGAGATCTTTACGTCCTCTCCACCCAGGACCCCCTTTAGCGCCTGCGCCAGGACGTCCGCTTTCTCGCCGCTATTGGCCCCCGGTATTTCGAGCATCCGCGCTCCCGTCGAGGCCACTTTAAAGCGGACGTCCTTAATACCCAGGTCAGACAGGTCTACCTTCGTCTTGACCTGGGCGAAAACCTCCTTGTACGTGATATTTCGCTCGACAGCTGAGGGCTGGAGCTTTATCACCACCGCTGCCGAGCGAGGAGGCCGGAGTTTCCCGGCTTTCCGCTTCTTCAGCGGCACGTCCGGTTTTTTCGGCTGGCCGGTCGGTTCAGGTCGGTTGGTATGCGCCGACTTTTTGGCCCCCCGTCTCACTACCACGTTCCATCCGTCGGCAGTGGAAGGGGCTGACGCTACCTGCGCAGTTCCCGCCGTTGGAGTTGGCGCTGTCGGTTGTGGTTCCAGCTTTCTCTGTGCCTTCTTCTGTGCCTTCCTCTTCCCCTTCTTTCCAAGTGGGGCAGGGTTAGCCGGGGCGACCAGGGTTGTTACCCTGGCTTCCGTCTCTGCCGGTTTTGCCACTGTCTTCCTCTGCGCCTTGTCCGCTGCCAGTGGAGGGCGAATGCGCCGCTCAGGCAGGAGGCGATCTTCAAGAGCCTCGAAACGGGCATTGATCATGGTCCCCACCTGGACCATGATCGTCCGGGCAAATTCGTCCGCGCCCGCCGGATGTTGTGGCGGGGGATTTGCCGGGACCTGCGCCTCGGATGGTGTAGGACGCAGGTCAGCCCGAGAGGACTCCATTTGCGCCCTCAGTGCCGCAAACTCTTGCCTTAAGTCCTGCAGCTCCGCTTGTAGGCGTGCATTACTCTTCTGCAATCGAGCCGCTTCATCTGACGCCGTTCTTTTGGCCAAGATATCCACTGCCGACGCAATGGAGCAGGCCGCCTCCTTGAGGGCCCTAATGAAGCCTCCCTTGAGGTTGCCGGATTTTCTAGCCACTTGTGCAATTACTTTAAGGCTGTCCGCCACCGTCTCCTTGAGGTCGGAGACTAGGATCTCTCCTGCCTCCTTCCCATCTGAGACCAGCGAGTCCACCGACAGGCACTCTCTGGCCCGGGTCTGCACCGCTAGTGCCATCCCGGCAACCTCCTCCTCAGCCCGTAGTCGGAGCTCCTCCTGCTTCGCCTGGTTAAGCGCAGCTTTCGCCTCCGCCAGCCCCACGTACTCCCCCGTCGTGGCTGGACGGCCTCTGCCTCGGCTAGCTACCACTTTGGCCTTAGGCTTTTGTTCGTCTTCCGACGAACTAGCCTTGCTGCCCCGACTGCCTCTCGGCCTCTTCCGGACATCCTTTTTATATTGGGATCTCCCCAAGCTCTCCGTCGATCCCATGGAGACAAAGCTGTCCCCGTCCGACTCCCTCCCGGACGCCCAGAATCGTCCAACCGAGGACAAGGAGTTCCTCCTCGACGTCGCGCTTTCCCCGAGATCGACCCGGGTCAGCACGACTTGCGGCTGTCTCGCCGTAACCATCTCGGTCGCAACACGCGACCCACCGCCCATCTCAGGCCGAACGCCAGCACCACCGGTCGCTGGCATACCACCATCTCCGCCAATCGCTGGCACTAACTTCTCTCCGCCCGTCGCAGGCACATTTTCATCTTGGGTTTTTGTTTTTGTTGTGTTCAAATTTTCCATTTTGAGTCCCACGAGTATGGGGGAAGGGTGGGTCCATCCGCACAGTGCCCCCTGTATGCGGATAAGCCTTAACGTAACCCGCTAGAGTGTCGGCCGGTACTCTAGCGGGGGAAGCAGTAGAGACTGAACTACCCATCAGCCATGCATCCCCTCGCGCTGCTACGCCGCTTGGGATTCGGGGTAATTTTTTATAGAGGTTTTCTTCCTCGCAGCCCGGGCGGTCAAGCCAAGGCTCTCGGTCCTAGTTTCCGGCCGCTAGACGTGATCAACGACACCGGGAACCGGGATTACGAGGTTTGAGGAGCGGTGCACATGAGTGCTAGCCCGGCTGCGCAATTAAGCACCCGCCGGACTCGCTCCACCTCCGCGCTTTTCTGTTAGGGTGTGCTCCCTTAGGGCGTGGGGTTAACAAACCCCTAAAGGCACGCCCATGCCTGCTGGTTTTGGTCCGCGCCGGATGAACCGGTACCACCCGCTGAGTGCGGGTGGCGTTCCCCCATCCGCCACCTGGGGACGCGCCCGGTAGGAGTGTCCAGCAACTCCCTCGGGAACCTAACCTAACCTAACCTAACCTAACCTAACCTAACCTAACCTAACCTAACCTAACCTAACCTAACCTAACCTAACCTAACCTAACCTAACCTAACCTAACCTAACCTAACCTAACCTAACCTTAGTTTCTAGAGAATGTTAAAAATGTAGTCCTCTACCTAACGATACACGCACTCGAACCTACGATACCAGTCTATATTATAATATTTAACCTGACTAAATACATTATCATGAAGGCATTACACCACCATGTATTGTATAATGTACTTCATTTACTGAAATTTTTCCGTAATCATTTTCAGAAAAAGAATTTTAAGTCAGCGTGCTCAATGGGATTATGTTCATATGTTGTGTAAAGTAGATGACAGTGCTGCAAGGCTAACAAAATATACTGACAAGCATATTTATCCAAACTCTTTTGATAAGATGAAGAAATTGAAGGTAATTATACTGTAGTTTAATAAATTAAGTTTAACAAATTAGATCTTAGATATTCTCTTAACTTTAATTTAAATTTGTTTTTAATTAAGAAAGGAAATTCTTGAAGCTATTGATATGTAGCTTAAAGGAGTTAATAAACACAACGAAATACTTTGAATGGACAAGCGTGCGCTCCGCGTCGCGATCTGTTTTTCAACTGACTGCCTCGCCGCGATGAAGTTGCGCTTGCACCGGCGACGCACGAGGAGGGATTTCTATTATCTAATATTAAACGGCGTGGCGCCCGTTTGTCCGTGCGTTGTAATTTATTTTGTATACATTGAAAAAGAAATATAAATTAGTTTTACTTATATTTAAATAAGTAGTTACACTACAAATATGCCCTTATATAATATTATACTATTCTATACTAATATATAAAGTTCAAGAGTTTGTTTATTGATTGAATGCACTCATCCATGTAACGCTGTCCATTAAAAAAAAAAAAAACCTCAGCTCTATAGCCTATTTATTGTGTAATGTTAAAAGCTGTTTAAAGACTTAATTGGCTTATGTACCTAGACCCTAATAATAATAAACTATTACTACATTACTATTCATCTTTAGTAGTTACTAATTATAATTATACTATAGTTATAGTTTAATTGACTGTTGCATTTGTTATAATACATTAATTTATTGTAATAATATATTTACAGGTGAAGTATGCTGTGCAGGTATTTAATCGAAGTGTTATAGCATCTTTATGTCGCCTGATGAAGGCTTTTAATTTCCAGGAAGTATACAATTATTGTAATACATTAAATGTAAATATTGAGAATGGCTTATTCACAGCTGTGATGATTATATTCATTAATGATTTATTTGATAGTTTAAATTGCTGTGGCTATGAAAGTACCAGCTTACGTAATACTTAAAATAATTTTTATTATTCATTTTTAACAGATTTTTTTTTTAATTTGTATAGGACTAAAATGTTTGTTTGTTCGAACGCACTAATCTCAAATCTTTTACTTTTTATAAACTAGTGATGAAGGTGGTTCTAGAGCTCACAAACTTCAAACAAACACAAAAGCTAGATTTTAATATATACCTGCAATTAAAACCAAATACATAAATGACATACCTACTACTCGCTTAATGATGATAATGTTATTAACAAAAACTATTGTTCTATGTTCTAATTTTATTGCATTATAATATTATAAAATATTTTCATTTATAGTTGTTAAGAAATGAGAAATTTGTTTTGCAATCAGTTTTTTTTGAGGTAGTTAATTTTTGTCTATACCAAATTGTTGTTCTAATTTGTATTCAATTGATAAAATTCTTTAAAATTGTCCTTTCATTGTAATAACAAACAATGTATTAGGTATAAATGTTTAAAAAAAAGGGTATCCTGTTCTTCTCGGATCTGAGGCATTTTTTTTTTCGACTTAGTGGTAGCATTAAAATAGTAAAATAATTTTTTTTTGAAACCTATCTTGGTATTTTATTTCGAATTATAATTGACATTAAAAATGAAAACCTTCCTATAAAACCGATAACAATTGTTGAATACCGATAATTTTACGATAAAATACATCCCTATTCCCTACTGATAAACTGGCTTACACGGAGTCGTAAGATTGTACATAATAAAATAATATACATAATTAGAACTCATGAATAATAATATTTTAATTAAAAGTCATTGATTTTATCTTATATATTTAAACGAGCAATTCTTGTATATTTATATCTTTATTTATTTATTTATACCGGCGATCTCGAAAACGGCTCTAACGATTTTGCTGAAATTTGGTATATGGGGTCTTTCGGGGACGAAAAATTGATCTAGATTAGTCAGGTGTCTGGGAAAACGCGTGTTTTCGAGTTTTCATGCGTTTTTCTTATGCATTATTCTACGCAAAATTTAATCGCGACATCTATACAACTCTCTCAGTAACACTTAGTCACTTAATGTAAAATTATTTTTAAGCCAAATTAAAAAGAAAATTATTCTTATCGCGACATCTATACAACTGTCTCAGTAACACTTAGTCACTTAATGTAAAATTATTTTTAAGCCAAATTAAAAAGAAAATTGTTCTTATCGCGACATCTATACAACTTTCTCAGTAACACTTAGTCACTTAATGTAAAATTATTTTTAAGCCAAATTAAAAAGAAAATTGTTCTTATCGCGACATCTATACAACTTTCTCAGTAACACTTAGTCACTTAATGTAAAATATACAATCTTTCAAGAACTCCGAGCGAAGCTCGGTCGCCCAGGTACTATAATTAATGGGAGATAATTTGACTACTTTTAAATTAATATGGAATGTCTATTAATTGTGCTTTTAAAATATATTGATTTTAAAATATAATAATTTAACAGTTAATATCTTAAAATTAAACTTATTTTCGAGTTACTAATTTAGTAATTATATGCTTAAAAATAAATGCTTAAAAAAATAAATCAAATAGTAAGACATTAATAATTTTCAAATTAGATTACTACATTTAAAAATCCTGAAATACTGTTGTATTATTTAATAAAATTAAATTATAAATTATGGATATATGGATAAAATTAAATATATGGATTTATGGATAAAATTAAAATGTAACTTCCGGCTGATTGATATAAAAGGCATGAGATAACCGTTGGAGGTGTCAGTTTTGGGGAAGACGTTCATTACGACAGACAAGATAAGTATTAGTTGTTAAAATAATACTAAATGTATGTTGGCAAACTTATTGATCAAAAAAAAAAGTACAACACAGTTATTATCAGCATTCTCGAGTTCTGTTAACAAACACCTAAATAATAAAAATCATGTGCTTGTTGTATTTATTGACTACAGCAAAGCATTTGATACACTCCAGCACAACACCTTAGTTGAAAAGCTAGGCGATAACGGTATTAGAGGTCCTATACTAAACTGGTGTCAAAACTATCTGGACTGATAGATTTTTTAGTGTAAAAATTGACAATACGCTAAGCAATAAAATTCATACAAATAAAGGCACGGCACAAGGATCAGTATTGGGACCTTTACACTATATAACCTACGTTAACGATCTCGAGAATGTTATAGAAGACTATGAAATGTATCAGTTTGCTGACGATACTTGTCTTGTGTCATCAAGCCGTAATATAGAAGAAGCAATCAGACTTCTCCAGGCAGATTTCGACGCGCTTGCAAAATGGTCACATGATGTCGGTCTTATCATTAATGTCGCAAAAACTAAGTTTATGTACATAAGCTCAAGTCACAATAGATACAATGGTAGAATACAGCTAACCGCTTATAATCACTATTGCTTACACAACCACATAAGCCATGACTGCCAATGCCCACCCGTAGAAATGGTACAAAGTTAGCGATACTGAAACGCGCAGCGAGACAGCAAGACGAAGATGGCGAACAGCACTTGTGGATCGTTATAGCAAAACGTTATTATCACCGCCTGAATTCAACTCAACCCTCATTTCACCATTACACGGCTTTATATACAAGTACCCGCACTCACGCCAGAATGATCAAAAAGCAACTTATTAGAAATAATACATTCTGTTTTATTATTAAATATTGAATATAAGTTTAACATTAATTAAATATTGGATATGTAATTAAGCAAATAATTTATAACTGTAATAAATAGTAATTATTTATACAAAATAATAAAACACACGAGTGATTTGGAAAGATAATACAAAACCCGTTCGGAAACAAAACGCTAATCTATTTTAAGATATTTAAAATATAATTTAGTATTAATTAAATATAGCAATTTAGTAAATATAAATAACGAATTAAATAGCCGATTGATGCCTACAGCACTATTAATACGATTCTATTTAATAAAAGATGTGTTTAGAAATATGATTTGTAACAATACCTCGGTCTAATAATTGACGATCGTTTTAAATGGAAAGCTCATATAAACAATGTTTGTGATAAACTACGAGCCTTGTTATCAAAGTTTAGTTTAATAAGGAATAAAATTTCTTTTCCAATATTGCTCATGATGTATAGAACATTGGGTGAGTCAATAATTTCATACGGACTAAGCAGTTACGGTCTTGCATATATTAATCAAATATACAACTTACAGTTAAGACATAAAAACCATTGTACCCAAAATAAAAATTTTAAAAAATAAATAAAAACCGACTTCCAGGCACTGAAAAGTAAAAAATAACTAAACGGGGGTTTTCATTTAGAATAGATACTTAATCAGATATTTTCGAAGTCGGTGTGCTTTGATTTGTATTTGCTGTCTCAGTCTCGAAAATTTCGAGAGTCTAGACTAAGGCTTTCAGTCTCGTTATATTTGCGAGTCCCGGGAAAAAAAATCGAGACTAAATCAAAAATAGGCTTCATACTCATAGGCTAGGCAGTTAGGCAGTCGATATAAGGTATTTCAATAAAGTACTTTATTAATCATACTGTTACAAACTCAAATACAAGTAAAATTAACAATAATTAGGTCCTTACATATAAAATTTGCGGTTATATGTGGAAAAAGTAAAACGAAAAAAAAAAAAATAATTATATATTTAATCAGTCAAAGTAAGTACAATTGTTATCTATGCACTTATATTTTTTTTTCCTGAAATTGTCCAAACTCCGGAAAAAGCGGTAATCTGTTGGAACAAGGTCCGGGGAGTATTGTGGGTGTCGGAAACATTCCAATCCTTGCTTCTCTAATTTAGCGACCGTCTGCTGTGCAGTGTGGTGGTATAGACAGTTACATATTACAAACCGGTTATACGCTAGTGCAGCGACGAGCTACTACCGTCTCGAAACAATTATAATCAACGCAAGTTGGTGATTTTCTTATCTGTTTTTAATAGATGTAAATGTATGTATAATTAACTATCGTGTATGAATCCGCAGTGCACAGATAAATCATACATGGTTTTTGTTGCACTGTTTGGTTTTAGATTAGAGTTTAAAAAAATGTAATGAAAATTTAAATTTAAAAAAAAAAATATTATTTTTCAGTAGTTAATAGTTTTGTTAATTTTCGTATATGTTTTCAAAAAAACTAGAAGTTTTGAGTCTTCTCCACTAACCACTCGAGGACCGCATACATGCTGGCGTGTACGATAACAATTGAATTCTCAGAAATTCGCACGAATTTCTTCTGAAATTATCCTGGAGAGACTACGTGTACTCATGCAGCTTATAAACGTAAGTAGACTGTTTTTTTTTAATTTAAGTGTATTATTTATTTTCGATTAAGTGGCACTCCGACTTGGATAACTTAACTTGAGAACAGTGTTCGCAACCGTTCGATAATTATCGTACATCTACAATAATTGCATAACTACATACGATGTACGATGGTACACTACTATCGTACGCAGCAGGGCCGGATCTACCTAAGGGCTGCTTGGGCTGCAGCCCAGGGCCCCGAGGTTACAAGGGGCCCCCAGACCCCGCTAAAAACAATAGGCGATAATTTGAATTTAAATAAAATGGTTGTCTGTAAAGTCGGTTTACGGACGATATTTTTACGTAATAATGTCATTAAAAAAAAAAAAAAAAAACATTGATGAAAAATTGCATACGTCTATGAATTGAGTTAAGGGGGTAAATACGTGTAAAAGGATGTTTTCATGCTGATTTTCATTAATTTTTTTAAGGTATAAAAAATGAATATTATTTATTGAAACTATTAGGTTATTTTGTACATATATTTATAAGTTTTTTTCATATTTTACAAAAATATAACTTAGAAAGTAGCGGAGATATCAACTGATACACATCGTAGGTTGTCATCCGACTTAGCAGTTGGTGTACACGATGGAAGCCACAATTTTAATCCGAAATCAATGGCACAGAAAAATTACTTTCTTTTATATGTGTGTCTTCTATATAAACCTCAATTTATATAATTATAGCAAAAAAATCAAATTTTTTATGGATTTGCAAGACAAAAATATCGAAAACATAGATTTGGAAAGTGCACGTCATATTATTGATTACTATCCAGGTGACATAGACGAGCATTTAGTGAATAAGTGCATTCAATTAAAATCGTACTTGCTCCAATCCAAGCCAGAGTCTTACACCTCTTGCAGTGACATTTTTATGCTTATGTATGAAAATAAACTTATTGACGTGTTCCCTAACTGCTATACCATTTTAAAGATTTTTTTAACTTTGCCTATCACTAGCTGTGAAGCAGAACGCTCCTTCTCCAAGATGTCCTATGTAGAAAATAAATATAGGACAACAATGTCGAACCATCGACTAAATAATTTATCACTTCTTTCCATAAATTGTGATCTAACAAAAGACTTGCAATGTGATGACCAAATAAAAGAATTTGCAGCACAAAAATGCAGAAAGGTTGATATAAATTATAATTTATATAACATAACTGTCACACACATAACCTGTCAATTCTTTTCCTAATTCATAATAAATAAATAAAATTATTTTATTGTTTTTTTTTATATTCTTATATTATAAATATATATATATGTATATATATATATCACTATTTCGGTCTCTCTCACCCAAAGGTTGCCTGGAAGAGATTGCTACCACAGCAATAAGGTCGCCTTTTGTACAA
This sequence comes from Argynnis bischoffii washingtonia, assembly GCA_033884665.1. Lineage (NCBI taxonomy): Eukaryota > Metazoa > Arthropoda > Insecta > Lepidoptera > Nymphalidae > Argynnis > Argynnis bischoffii. Next base: position 40,210 of record CM066622.1, read on the forward strand.
CTAATACTTGCGTAGATTTAATTAATATTTATGTTTTTTTGTGCAATGAAGAATATATAATAATAATATATTATTACAGAAACAGTTTTTTGACATGGCTATTAGTTGAGTACTTAGATAGGCTCCTAAGTAGTTTCAGCCCAGGGCCCCACAAATTCTAGATCCTCCCCTAGGGTACGCAGATTGTACGATAATTATGATGCATTTGATGATTACGCTGCACTGTACTGTTAAGATTATTTCTACAGAAGAACTACTTTCTGATGACACAAAAGTAAAATTTTATATTGGACTAGAGACTCACGCTCGCTTCGCTTACGTTCGTCCCTAGGTACGTTTTCACGGTTAGCTATGTTTATACATAAATAGTAGCTTGCTACTTCTAAGATATTCTTATAAATTATATAGCGATTTACCCTCGCTTCGCTCGAATGCGTACACCGTACGCGGATTTTGTTCACAATTTCATGGGTTTTAATTTTTTTTCGCGGAACCCTGATTCTTTTTCTAAAATAAAAGTAGCCTAAGTTACTCCTTATAACAGCAGCTATCTGCCAGTGAAAGTCCTGTCAAAATCGGTCCAGCCGTTTCGGAGATTAGCCGGAACAAACAAACAGACAGACAGACAAAAATTGTAAAAAATGTTGTTTTGTGTATATGTACCGTGTATACATACATATGCATTTAGTAAAAATCGGTTAATTTAATATTACAAACAGACACTCCAATTTTATTTATCTGTATAGATTTGAAACATATAAAAAAAACTGTCTTCAGTACTTTATGCCCAATGGCTTATTATTTGTGTTATAAATTATGCAATGTAATTTCTCTAAGTGTGGAAGATCAGTTTCTATTAACATTAAGGAAACGGAAGCGTAATTATTGTGACTTTGAACTATCAAATATGTATATTTGGTGTCAGCCTGTTTATCGTATCAAATATATTTGTAACCTGGCTGTTTAAGTAACTAATGTATTAGAATTTCGCTCTTATATCAATTGTAAACACATTATGAGTTAGTTGCAAATTAAAGGCAGTACGATATACACGCTTGTTTCTTTTTACTCGCATCGCTCTGTCTATTCATGCAATAATACACCTTAACGCAATATATATATGGTCCAAACGAGTCGGATTCATTATTGTATTGAATAGATCGCCGTCGCATTGAAGAACAAAAGGACTTGATAAGGAACACGTTTTTTGCAACATTTATGCACATTAAGAAACGATTTATTTTTTATATTACGCGTATAACTAATAGAAGATCTGTAAAGAATATAGTGCTGTTTGAAGAAAGAAGGTGAAATAATAGTAAACGAAAATTTAAAAAATGACTAATGAATCTCCAGAACAAGTGAAATATTTAAATATTTTGGAAGATATTGCAACTACTTTAAAGAAAACTCAAACAAACTTAAAAAAATGTCCGAAGGCTAGATTGACGGAAGGTTATCTACAATCGCGTTTGAAATGTATAGAGGATCACTGGGATACATTTAAGAAGACTCATTATAACCTAGCAGCGTATACACCGCGCGAACAAAGAGGGTTATTGCCGTATTTCCTTAATGAAGAATTCTTTATATATGAAGACTTGTACTTATTATTGAAGTCGGATTTATTGGAGTGTTTAAAAAGTTATGAACGTGGTCCCGGGACTAGTGACAAAAATAGTAATCCCGCAAGTGCTCAATACGATGATAGAATATCCTGCATCCAACTTCCTCGAATACAACTACCATGTTTTTCTGGCAAGTACGAAGAATTTCCTACGTTTCAAGATTTGTTTACGTCATTGGTTCACAACAGCACTTCGTTATCAAATGTGCAAAAGTTACATTATTTAAAATCAAGTATTGGTGGCGAGCGAGAAGTACTATTACGACACATTAATATAACTGAAAATAACTATACACAAGCTTGGGAATTATTGAAGAACCGCTATGGAAACAAAAGGCTTATAGTTTCATCTTTATTAAAGAGACTTTTTAATCAAAAAAGGTTAACACATCAAACTTCGCAGCAAGTAAAGTCACTTTTAGACACAACAGTGGAGTGCCTTCAAAGCTTAAAAAATTTAGAAATATGTACAGATTCATGGGATCCTTTGATTGTGTTTTTGGTGGTACAAAAGCTTGACGTGCAAACACATAAAGAGGGAGAGATGACGTGCAAACCAACATGGGAACAGCTACATAAATTTTTAGAATCTAAATTTCGCACTCTAGAATTAATATCTCCATTGACATCTACTACTAGAGACAGAATACACACTCATATTGCTATTCATGAAAAAGGTGACAAAGGCAATACTTGTAAAAGACAGATTTTATGTTCATTCTGTAGTGGTGATCATTATATACATAACTGTAAAAAATTCCTTAATTTAGTTATTGAAGAACGTCAGAATTTTGTACAGAAGAATAAATTATGTTTTAACTGCCTCATACCCAATCATAATGTTTTTCAATGTCGGCAACGCTCATCATGCAGAATATGTAAGAGAAGGCATCATACGCTATTACATCAAACCAAGAGGAAGGAAGAAGATTACGCGGCAACCAGTAATAGCAAAACAGAAAACACAGAAGAAGTCGAAAGATTGATTGCTACGCACTACTCGAGAGAAGAAGAGATTGGTCAAGAAGTATTACTCGCAACTGCATTGGTAGATGTTTTATCGAGCTCTGGAGAATCACACATCTTCCGTGCACTCATTGATCAAGGCTCAGAGGCATCATTTGTTACATCGAGAGTAGTTGATTTGTTGGGGCTAAAGAAGTCAAGGGTTAGTGGCTTAGTTACAGGGGTTGGAGAGAGCACTAAGCTACCAGTTAAGCATGCTGTAAATTTATCCATAAATTCAAGATGCAACGCAGCCTCAACATTTCATGTTAGAGCTCATGTTATGAAAACTATATCGACTGTTCCTTCGAGAGAATTTGTAACAAACAAGACACATCTTAACACGTTGACACTGGCTGATCCTACATTTACTAAGCCAAGTAAGATAGATATTTTGCTTGGAGCTGACATCTATCCTGAAATAATAGAAGTCGGATTACAAAGGATGCCAGATGGATTAATTGCACAACAGACATCCTTAGGATGGATTTTATCTGGAAAGAAAAATACAACAAAATTGTCTAAAGAAAAAAGAATAACAAGCCTACATATTACTAGAATGGTTGCAGAAGATAATGATTTATTGAAAAGATTTTGGGAGATAGAAACGGAGAGCTACACAAAGAAACGAACATTTACAAAGGAAGAACAAGCCTGTGAAGAAATATATACTAAAACTACCAAAAGAGATGAAAGTGGAAGATATATCGTAGAATTACCTTTGAAGCAAAATCTAGAAGAAACAGTAAAACTATGTGGAGATACTAAGGAACAAGCTGTGACTAGATTTAAATACTTAGAACGAAAGTTTGAGAAAAATCCAAACCTAAAGGAAGAATATACAAAGGTTATGCAAGAGTATCTAGATATGAACCATCTGCAGAAAAAAGATACTAAAGAAGATCATTTTATTTACTTACCCCATCATGCTGTTATTCGCGAGGACAAAGATACGACGAAGGTTCGAGTTGTATATGATGCATCTGCAAAGGGTACAAATGGCTACTCGTTGAACGACATGATGATGGTGGGGCCTGTCCTTCAGCCTGACCTTCGTAGTCTTATTATTTGTTGGAGGAAAAATAAAATTTGTATTGTCGGTGATATTGTCAAAATGTATAGAATGATAAAAATAAACGAAGAACACTCGAACTTGCAATGCATAGTATGGCGTGATAATCCTGACAAACCTATTGAAAGTTACAAGTTAAAAACAGTTACATTTGGAACAGCAGCAGCCCCTTATTTAGCTGTAAGAACATTAAAACAACTCACAATTGATGAAGAATTAGCTAAGCAACATCCGAATGCAGCATATATCATAAATAATTGTTTCTACATGGATGATCTTATGGTGAGCCTAAATGAAATAGATGAAGCGAAGGATACCTGTAAAATAATAGAGAAAATATTAGATAAAGGAGGATTTAAAATGCAAAAATGGTCAAGTAACAATGAAGAATTATTAGAATACTTACAAAATGGAAGAGAGAATTTAAGGGACAATATTGAAATAAAGCTAGATAAAGTAATCAAAATATTAGGATTGTCATGGGATAGAAAAGATGATAATTTTAAATTTACAGTAAATTTACCTGAATTGACGATTCCAATAACGAAGAGATCTATTCTATCCGACGTAGCCCGTCTTTTTGATCCATTTGGGTGGTTGTCACCTGTAATTATATCTGCAAAAATTATGATACAAAAGCTGTGGCTGTGCGACCTTGGTTGGGATGATGAATTACCTACAGATCTGAAAGAGGAATGGATAGAATATAGAAGGGGACTCACTTACCTGCAAAGGATTTCTATTCCACGATGGTTAAGGTTGTCACCAAATAACACCGATATCCAACTTCATGGGTTTTCCGACGCCTCTTCTACATCCTACGCAGCATTGGTTTACCTAAGGGTCAAGGATAAGGATAACCAGATATACATTACCTTGATTGCGAGCAGAACAAAAGTGGAAACAGAAAAAAACAATTAACTGTTCCGAGATTAGAGCTTTGTGGTGCACTTTTGTTAGCAGAATTAATAAATGATATTGCTGGTTTATTCGATTTATCAAAGGACAAAATATTCGCTTATACCGATTCAATGGTGGTTTTATCATGGCTGCAGCATCAGTCTAACAGGTGGCGGATATTTGTTGCAAACAGAATAGCTGAGATCCTACGAATTTTAGATGGTGATAGATGGAGTCACGTTCAATCTAACGAAAATCCCGCAGATCTTGCTACCAGAGGTATTAACGCATGCGATTTATATAACAATAATCTATGGTGGCAAGGTCCGAAGTGGTTGAAGAACGAAGAAGTAAATTTAAAAAGAATCATGGTTTCATATACTAATTTAGAAATGAAAGCTTTATGTCACACTCATATTACTAATAAACCTATTTGGGAAAGATTTTCGTCTATGTCAAGAATGAAAAGAGTTTTAGCCTATTGTAAAAGATGGAAGAAACAGAAGCATATAGAAAGGAGATCAGAAATTTTAACGCATTTAGAAATGGAAGAAATTATTTACAGTTGTATTAGATTTTATCAAGGCGAGGTTTATCACAATGAATTAGAAGATTTAAAAAGAATAAAAAAGGTTAAAAAAGGAAGTTCATTAGTCTCACTCTCACCGTTTCTAGATGCAAAATGGCTTAATGAGAGTTGGAGGACGCTTACAGAACGCTGAGATGTCTGAATGCGCAAAGCATCCTATTATAATACCTGATAAGGTTCATATAACACGAGTCAGTAGTAACTCCAAGTTAACATATGAAGAGATGTCAACTTTGCTCGCACAAATTGAAGCATGTCTCAATTCACGCCCTCTCTGTAAACTGGACAATACAGTGGAAACTTTGACACCGTTAACACCATCTCATTTTCTTATTGGAGAACCTTTAATTGGTGTTCCGGATGAGGTATATGAAGACAAAAAAATTAACCTATTGACGCGTTGGCAGGTAATACAGAAAATGACACAGGATTTCTGGAGGCGCTGGCATGTAGAATATCTTAATACCTTACAACAAAGATATAAATGGCAAGTACCGGTGGACACACCCAATATAGGAGATATCGTTATTATTAAAGAAACTGATATGCCCCCAACAAAATGGCTACTCGGAAGGATAAAGGCACTTCATCCAGGTCCTAATAAATTAGTTAGAGTTGTAACATTACAATGCAAAGGCAACAAGGAAATAAAAAGACCCGTTTTTAAACTCATACCATTGCCAATAAATGAAGAGAATGAATAAACTATATACTGAACGGTGGGCGGCTCATTTTCCATTATTATTTGTTTATTAATTTATTGAGGTGTACATACATTTTATAAACTGTGTTTTTAATTTATACAAACTTAATATTTTGCATGTAATGTTTACAATCTGTACAAATTAACTTTGTTAGTATTATATAAACTTATTTACATAGATTAATGATGTTTTACAGTCTTTAAAGTTTATTCACTAATTCTTTGAAACTTATTTTGTATTTTAAGTAAGGAAATTATTATGGATGAAATAGAGTTTTTTTTCTACACGTATTCTTAATTTGTTATGATTTATTGTTTATTTGAAAACTGTTAGTTTTGGTGGGCGGTATGTTTAAGTAACTAATGTATTAGAATTTCGCTCTTATATCAATTGTAAACACATTATGAGTTAGTTGCAAATTAAAGGCAGTACGATATACACGCTTGTTTCTTTTTACTCGCATCGCTCTGTCTATTCATGCAATAATACACCTTAACGCAATATACACTGGCTAAATATTATGTATGATACTTGATCCGCCCCGCTCAGGTCTGTGCAGTACGTCGGAATTAATTTGGTTTTTTTTAATTAAAAAAACAGAAGTTTACAAGATTTAAACTATGAAGCATTTGCAACATAATATTATTGTCACGTTTCATATGATTTTTTATGTATTATTAATTATAGCTGGAGATGTGACTTGGAGGGGAATAAAACTGAAAAAGAAACCACGTTTTTATTTCAACTTAAATAATAAGTCAACTGAATAAAATTATTGCTACTAACATTAACATTTTATTGAAATGTATATAAAACAAAACGATTAATACAAAAGAAAGAAATGATTACCTATTGTCTCAAAACTAAAATACAAAACAAGTTATTATTTAAATGTTAAGTTTGAATAAAATGACCTTTTCTCTTGGTCTCAAAATTAAAATGCTTATTTTTAGTTTAAAAAAAAAAAAAAAAGTAATACACATTATTGCCACAAATGTATTACTTAACATTTGACTAACAACAAATTTTATCCAACAAACAAAAGATCAAACAACACATATCTTATCTTTTTTACTTAAAATAAAGAAAGTAAGTAATATAATCGATTCCTTAAAAATCGGTTTTTAATATTTAGAGAAACGATTATTAAAAATATAACCGTAACCGTTAGGTTAGGTAACCGTATAAGTTACTGTACCTTACGTTCTTGTGATTACGTGCTATTTTCTCTGTTTGTTGCATCTACGGATATATTAAATTGTAACTGCTGTGCTCGATATAATATTCTCCTTCTTATCTTGTGGAATTTTTGGTGGACTATTTTGTATTAGTGAATGTTATAAAGTGAATAAACTCGATTGAACTATGCTTGTGTTGAGAGTTATTTTCTTGTTACAACAGACTATTCTCGCACTCATAATCCATCGAAAACCGAATTATCAACACCTTCACTATCATCACCACGCCCAAAATAACAATCAGATTTTTTATTTCAAGTGATTACAAATTATAAAATAATATTATTTATACTTCGAAATTTTTAAGCATCTTTAGATTTTACTGTTTAATTTTTTATTCTGTCGGTTTAAAATACTTTTCATAAAGCTTAAATATTACCAGATTTCTACTATTTTCAATATCATACAGTTAATTTATAAAAATATTATTTAATATTTACAATAATTGTCACACTGTAAACAATAAAAACACTGATACTTATGGTTATGACTGATAGCTTATTTTCATCTTCTGTTTCAATTACATTTAAACATGACCTGATTCAAATAATTTTTAACATTTTTTATTATTTTGACCTCTAATCTGATCATTTTTTATCTGTAAAAAACCAAACTTTATTATTTTTTGCATTATTTAGGAATAACTAATATTATTATTACACAGTTTACATAACTATGGTTTCCTTATTTAACACCAGGGCGTTCCACTTTCGACAGAAGTGCTGCCTATATTTCGCGCACACTCCCTATACTCAGTATTATTTATTAATTCTACATTAACTTAAAGGATTCAGAGAATAAAACAAAACATTTATATTTTTCTTTTTTTATTTAATTCAAATGCATTTGGTATCATGTTATAATACAATATGTTCTATCAATTTTTACAAAGACACATAATTTTCGATAAGTAGAACGCTCAGAACGCTCTTTCGAAGCGGAGCGCGTATAAATTTAATAAAACATAGGAATATGTTTTTAGAATATTTTGTTCGTAATATTATACTGATATGAAGCACACCTAGTCTATAGAGTCCAGTTAAATATGGATAAAATTTCATACGTTAAAGTATTTACATCAAACACTCACTAATCATTCGTGCTAATACTGACGTCTCCTCTAGAGTGTACGAGGAGGCCACGACTCCTGTGGCGCGGGATTTAATATTATATAATTTTTAGTTTAGAAAACATACCACAAAATGCGCTCAAATATCAAACATTGATCGAAACTTAAGATCGAAACCTGCAAGCAATCATTTTTTGTCTTCATTTAAATTTCTTTCATATTCGTTCAGTTAAATAGCAGACCAAGGAAATCGCGGCGAGTGCCGTCGTGTCAAATCGAAAATTACGATCAGTACTTGATTTAGAAAATTACTCTAGCTCTCGTATCTCAAACACTGCTTTTTTTTACTTTGCAATTTTAAATAAACTACGAAAAGTTCATCGAAGTGTCATAATATAAAAACATAAATTAATAAGCGTTAAAAAATATAACTACTTTATTTTCATTCCTACGTTAATCTTGATAGAAGATTGAATCATATTAAAATACGAATGAAAATTAATTATTATTATTAGTACACGTAATATATCTCTTATTTTACTCGTTTAGCATAAATTGTTCAAAATATTGCTAGATTATTACAAAAATATTAGTCGACAGTGACGCAACAGCACGAGTGGCGAGTGCGTTGCCGCAGTACGTACAACGCGCCGGCTGCCACTCGAGTGGCGAGTGCGTCGCAGCAGTACGTACAACGCGCCGGCTGCCACTCGAGTGGCGAGTGCGTCGCAGCAGTACGTACAACGCGCCGGCTGCCACTCGAGTGGCGAGTGCGTCGCAGCAGTACGTACAACGCGCCGGCTGCCACTCGAGTGGCGAGTGCGTCGCAGCAGTACGTACAACGCGCCGGCTGCCACTCGAGTGGCGAGTGCGTCGCAGCAGTACGTACAACGCGCCGGCTGCCACTCGAGTGGCGAGTGCGTCGCAGCAGTACGTACAACGCGCCGGCTGCCACTCGAGTGGCGAGTGCGTCGCAGCAGTACGTACAACGCGCCGGCTGCCACTCGAGTGGCGAGTGCGTCGCAGCAGTACGTACAACGCGCCGGCTGCCACTCGAGTGGCGAGTGCGTCGCAGCAGTACGTACAACGCGCCGGCTGCCACTCGAGTGGCGAGTGCGTCGCCGCAGTACGTACAACGCGCCGGCTGCCACTCGAGTGGCGAGTGCGTCGCAGCAGTACGTACAACGCGCCGGCTGCCACTCGAGTGGCAAATATTTACAAAACTTTCCAGCGTCGATTAAAACAAGTTAAATCTATATAAAAAGGTACACGAGTAGTATTATTTTATTAGTACAAGTCAGTAGTGAGCCGGAGCTGCGCAAGCGGGAAACTCCCACACAGACGTGACACACAACTTCACAGACTTAACCTCTATTGTGTGCAAACTATAAGGCATTTGATCACGATCTCTAGGCGAGCGAGTCCAGTTTCGAAACAAAATATATACAACGTGGTGTGGCGGCGGCGGCGGCGGCGGCGCTCACACGTAGTGCGCGGGCTCGAGCGGCGCGTCGTCGTCGAGGCCGGCGGCGGCCCAGTCGCGCGCGCGCGGCGCCAGCAGCCCGCACAGGCGGCACTGCAGGAAGTCCGCCAGGTTGTTGAGCGGGCCGCGCGTGAAGGGCGAGCGCCCGCCGCGCGCCTGGAAGTGCCGGTAGCGGCCGCGGTTCAGCTGCTCGTTGGTGGTCATGCCGAGGCACACCACCAGGTACAGCTGGCAGCACGTGAGCACGGTCACCCAGAACAGGTGGAAGGCGGCGTTGAGCAGCACCCAGGCGAGCCAGGCGTCGCAGCGCGCCCAGGCCAGCAGCGCGGCGGGCCCGTCGGCCGGCGCGCAGCGCGCCGTGTAGTACTGCACGCCGCCCCACAGCATCCACACGCACATGCCCAGCAGGCTGACGAGGAAGCCCACGAAGTACTGGTGGTTGTTGGCGCCGATGCAGTTGGCCACCCAGGGGCAGTGGTGGTCGAACTTGGCCACGCAGCGGTTGCAGACGGAGCAGTGCTTGGAGCGCAGCGGGCGGCGCAGCAGGCAGGCGGAGCAGAAGCGCGCGGGCTCGAAGCCGCCGCCGGCGCCGCGCTCGGACAGCTCGACGATGGTGCGCAGCTTGTCGGCGCGCGAGGCGCGGATGACGCCGGGGTCGCTGCGCCAGGCGCGCACGAACGTGTACCACAGCGCCAGCGAGCTCAGCAGGAAGCCGGCCGTGGCGCCGCCGCTCACCACCGGCGCCACCAGCGCCAGCCACGTGATGTAGAACCACACCTGCGTCACACAAACTAAATACTCACTTTTATCCCTACTACTGTTATGAACCAAGGACTGATCCTCGATTCTTTCGGCTAAAATTTTATAGTAATACAGTCTACTTTACGCACACAGAGACTAACCAATCTTCGGTGCAATACTCGACATAAATAAATATTTCACGAACTATAATATCCTATATAACTGAAAGCAGTCTGAATAAATTAAATAAAAAAAAAAATCACACGCTGATTTCTATTGTTGACTAATACAAGGTTGTGTGCGCTCATTCCTATGGAGATTTGTTTCTCCATCAAATATACAAGGGGTGATCAAAAAGTAATGAGTATATACAGGGTGGTCCATTTATAATGGTCCAACGATTTTTTGGAGGTAGAGGACAACCTAACGATCCATTTAAAACAAACATTAGTTCAGCGAAAATCAATAGTTTAGAAGTTATGATTTTTTCTCTTTTTTTTGGAGAATTGTCTACTCCAATCATACAAATCAATTTTATTTAAATACCATTCTACTAAATCGCATGAAATTTAACATGTGTGTAAAGAAGTCATGTAAAAAGCATACAATGTAAGATTTGTATGTTTTTTTCTTAGCATTTTCTATTGTTTTAAAATTGTTGTTGATTTATGTATTTTTGTGGCAAAAACAAAATCCCTTTGAAAAATCACTGTCGTAAAATTGTTACAACTAGAAATTTGCTTACGACTTTTAAAACTACCTTAGGATGTAGTGATAGTCTAGGCAAAAAATAGTGGTGATGTAACCACTAACATCTTCAGAAATTCGCATTAAAATAAACTAGGTTGTTTTTTTAAACACAAAATTTAAAATGTTTTATTTAGAAGATAACTTAATAACAACCTGAGTTCCTCTTAAAACCAGTCGAGTGCGAGTAGGACTTGCGCACTAAGGGCTCCGTACCTTAGTACCATTGAAAAAGAAATTGAACTTAAAATGTATTTGGTTAAAACACCGTTGTATGAAGACCTGTCTTGTGCTTTTATTGTGATGTGAAAGAGAGCGCAAGCACTGCTTTGTTATTTTTAATCTGTTTGACGGGTTACGCCAACCTCAGCGGGGCGACAGAATTATCTCCGCTCCGGCTCACAAAGGCGCAATTGCAATTTCTCCTCGTCTCAAGGCACACCTCCGAAGCAAGAAATTTGAAGACGATAGCGAAGTGATGGCCGCTGTTGAGGCGTTTTGGGAAAATCAAGACAAGTTTTTTTTCTAAAAGAATCCTGGGTTTAGAAAAATGATGGACTAAATGTATTGACTTATTAAGATACTATGTAGAAAAATAATTAATTTTTTTTATCTGTAATCACCATGTTTTATTTTGATTATCATTACTTTTTGATCATTCCTAGTAATGATTTAAATATTTACATAAAGTGAGCTCTTATTTACCTTGGTGGCCAGATATACGCTGAGCGGGAATATATTCTTGAGGTCGTCATCGAAAAGCGCATTGGTGAGGAAGTGCAGCAGCGCAAAGAAGCACACGAGCAGGAAGGCCTTGATCAGGTACAGCGCCTCCATCTCCAGCACCAGCCCCGTCAGGTAGAACGCCACGAAGGGGATGCTCACCACGCACCACCACCGGAATTTCTGCAACACGAATGTATCGTGTCTTGATCGTTGTTGTGTATGTTTATCAACTCAAACTAATTGTAAGACATTCGCCAGAAGTTGCTGCTACAAAGACATTATTTTCTTAATTATCCCTTTAGTGACTGCCAGTTGTTCACATTTATTTTTAATCTATTTAAACATTACACAACTAACAATTTAATGTTTAAACTAACTCACCCTGTCATAGGCTAGTCGACGAAAAAAACTTTTCTTGGACGACATCACAGAATGTTCTTTAATTTTGTCAGCAACTTTAGATCCAACCCAAAGCGACTCAGCACTGGTCTCTAACATCGTCAGAGGCGTCACGCCTCTAAGATTGGGTACGTCCAGGCTCGCATTTCCCTATAAAAAATTTTCAATTTAGATTTTTTTATATTCACAAACTCAAATTAAATTTAAAACATAATGTATTTGCAAACAAAATGAGACGACAACTCACGTAAAGAATCAAAGTGGATATGGCGGTAGTGTTCCGGGCGAGGATGGCCCAGTGCAGCGCGGTGTTGCCGTGCGAGCGGTCGGTGGGGTTAGTGGAGGCGCCCAGCGTGAGCAGCAGACGCGCCGGGTCCACGGCCGTCACCTTCCAGCACGCCCACATGAGCGGCGTCATGCCGCCGGCGTCGGGCGCGTCAGCCGGCACGCCGCGCGCCACAAGGTACGCCACCACGGCCGTGTGTCCGAACTGCGCCGCCAGGTGCAGGCAGGCGCAGCCCTCGGCGTCGCGCAGGCTGGCGTCCGCGCCTGCGCGCACCAGCAACACCGTGGCCTCCAGGTGGCCCTGCCGCGTGGCCCAGTGCAGCGGCGTCGACTGCAGCTCACCGCCGATGGCGTCCACCTTCGCGCCCTTCGATAACAGGTACTCTATTATCTCTTTCCTGCAAATATTGGGAATTATTGATGGAGATATCTTAAATTATGTGAAAAATGTTGTTTTTGTACATATATTTATCTAATTATAGCCCTCATTATATTTAAAAAAAGATTGAACATAAGAAAATTATATACTATATTAATGTTTTATTACCATTAATAACATGAATGATGATGGAAATGCACATGTTTTAACCTTTTAGTAAATTTAGTAAGTTTCAAGGAATATCATTTGAGTCACATCCTATAGAAATACTATCTTATCACAGGATATAAAAAGAATATTATCTTTGCTGACCACTAACTTATCCTTTACCTATGTTATAATTTCATTAAAAAGTTTATTAGTTTTATTTGTTACACTATGTTCAAGATTACCCCCTACAATGTCACAAACTCACAAACTTTATAATATTAGTATAGATTTAAAATGTGTATTATTACATTTTTTTACTAAAAATTAGGGCTCTGTGTTATTTCTTTGTGAATATTATGATTACTGTTGTTGTTTAATTGATAAAACCATGATAGTATTTAAATTTGAAGAAAAAATTGCTCTTAAAGGTAGAACAGTTAAAATAATAATATTAAACTCTTTATTGTATGTTATGAAAAAAAAATTACAGAAGAGATGTAAATGATGTACCTACACGAGGCAGCCTTATGGCTAAAACAGTGGTAAATCTTTACTTTAATAGATTTTTTACTTAAATTTAGTTTTAATTTATGTACAAATAAATAAAATTGTAGTGTCTGATTGTAATGTCAAAATAACAGCTTTATACTAAATGCATATGGAATTATATACGGTACTAATAAGAAAAACACAATTTTTAAAATTTTTGTCTGTCTGTTTGTTCCGGCTAATCTCCGAAACTTCACTAAAAAAAAAAAAACATACCCAGGGATGCACCCGAGCAAAGTGAGGTGTCACTAGTGGTTGATAAAATAGTATATATTAAATGTAATATGTAATATTATTATGTAAATATGTAATATTTATATGTTCACTCTGTCTAACCATTAAGATAAGAATCAAAAATCTAGAATCAAGAAATGATACTTCATTTTAGGTCAAATCTAAAAAAAGAGAACATATTATCTTATCTTTAACTTGCATGATTCATTTCATATATGATATTGATTAGTTATAGTTCCATATTGATGGCCTTATATTAAGGTCAAATTTGTGTTAAAAATTAAAAATCAAATTCCAATTCTAATACCTTGTAAATTCTTTTTTCATTTAACCAAATGTCAGGTTTAAGGAACCTAAGTATCTACTTTATACATATTTATTTTTTACAGTTATCGATTGACTATATTAGTCAATGAATCTAACTGTATTCACTTGTATTAGGCCTACCTATTGTTAATCGCTGCCCAATGTAAGAGAGTGACTGTTTCGTGGTCTGGTTGATTAACATCCCAACCCGCCTCCACCAGCTCTTTAACACGAGCGAAGGCTCCATACTGGGTTGCCTTCACGATGTCAAAGCCGCTGTAATCGCGCTCCACGGGCGCCGGCGGAGGCTCGCGCGGCGGCGGCCCGTCGCCCTCGCGTTGCGAATTGCCGCATTGTCCTGTGGCGGCGGCGCCGCACGTGCTGTCATACATACTCTTTACGGTCTCTTTGTCAAACTTAACATTATCACTCCACTAACAAACCACATTCGCTAACATTCACTATACTACACAATTGCTCATATAAAATATTGACAACGAAAAGAAACTACTGTCAATTCATTTATTGACATTTCTTTAAATGGTCGTTCAAGATAAAAACAACATAAAAAGCTCTATGTAACATAGCGTTCGCTTTAACTGCAACTAAAATATTTAAACTAAAAGTAAAATGTTAAAATCTGTTTTGATTATTGAAGTTAAACTATAAGGTTATATTATAAGATTTTGTTTAAGAAATAAATCTACTTTAATATCTAATTGACATTACGTGATGATTTAATGGGGAATATTTTTGGAAAGGAGGGCACCACACGTATTGTCTATTTACATTCACTCTGAGGTTAAGCAATATATTGTGATATCTCTTTTATACCTGATTTTTTGCTTCTATTGTGTTCGCATCTTACCTGTACAATGTATTGTATCTGGAAGTTAGACCAGTTGAAGGAAGAATTGAGAAGGAGAGGTGCATCTTGCGGTGGTCCTGACTGACGTATGGATCAACACACAGCCTAAATCGCTGGTTGCATAAATGTGATATTTGGAGAACGTATTTCTTATATGATGTAGGCATAGGATAAGAAAGAATTTTTTGAAATTTATACCTTAAGTGGGTAAAATAGGGGATTAAAGGTTGTACAAAACACACACACAGAAAGTGGTGTTTAGCTTTAGGATACAAAATAAGAAATATATTTATTAGATTTTTTTCGAAATTCATCCCTTAAAGTGGTAAAAGGAGGAAATAAAGTTTATATGAGCATAGAATTATTTATGATCATAATCACTTGAAACTTGGTATTAATGCTCTTAAAGTTTTAGATTTCTTCGAAATTCGATTCATAAGAGGGTAAAATGGGGGATGTATGTTTGTATGTAACGCTGTAATTAATACATAAAAAGTACAAAAAATACGATTTAAGCGTTTTAAAATCACTCTTTAAAATTATGTTCACATCATGGATGACAAATAAATTACAAATATTGACAAATAGATTCACATAGCCTTAAATATGAAGATTGTGATTTCGCCAATTTAGGTTGTCTTATTGCTTTAGCCCACAATTTCTTCAGTTTTTATCTTTTGAGAACAAATAATATCCATTTTGTTAGTTTCCTGGCACTGCACAATTTGTCATTTTAGTTAAATTTAAAATAAAATGTACAAAATCCATCCACGCTATAGAGCTTTACAATATACTGAGGTCTATAGTGATCGCGACATCTGGCGGGAGCAAAAAGGCAATATTCCTAGTAATTATTTTAAAGACTAACAACATATTTTACTCTAAACTAAAAATATTTTGGACAACATTGACTGTAATTTTAAAATTAAAAAAAAATTGCAGAGTATGCCAACTTCGAAGCAATAGTTATTGATTATATGATCTATAATAATAATCAACGAACTCTAAATACAGATAAGACAGTTTTTTTTTTCATATAGTATCAAATTAAAATTTTAAAATAAAATCCTTTTATCTACCTAACGTAGCTAAATAATATATTTTTCCCGGTAACTACTGACTTTCCTCGCACTTTTATTAATCGGCAAATAGAATTAACAGAGTGAAAGACGCGAAAAACGACTGGTCTTATCTCTTGCTATACATAATCATAGACATAAAGAGTGGACTACGCTTAGAGTTAGTTTATGTACCTATACTCTAAGGGACTTGTTTCTTTGCGGTTTACTAGTCATAAGTCATCAGCAAGGCAGTGGTAGCCCAGTGGTAACGCGCTCGCTTGGACAACCGAGTGAAGCGGGTTCAAATCCCGGGTCTCGCACCTCTGATATTTTCATGTGCGAATCATTTCTAACATGATTACCACTTGCCTTACGGTGAAGGAAAACATCGTGAGGAAACCTGCATGTCTGAGAAAACCTAGCAAGTTTTCGAAAGACATGTCAAGTCCGCCAATCCGCACTTGGCCAGCGTGGTGGACTATGGCCTGATTCCCCTCGTATTGAGGGAGGCCCGTGCCCAGCAGTGGGACGTTAAAAAGGGCTGAATACAAGTCATCAGCTAAAAATGGCGGAAAGGCGTGACAGAGACAAAACGAAAGTGCGGCTAGAAGTCTTCTGTATTAATTTTAATTGATATATGGTTAATGAAGATAGATAAATATAATCATTGTAAATTATAACATTGTAATTTCTATTAAGGCTGTGGCTACTCGTCCGATAATCGGTTGAATAAAAAATATATTATTGGAACGAAGTTCCTTATCGCGCGTTACACGCTCGCGGATGGGAGCGAGACCGAAAAAAGTGTAATAAGACTTTTTTCCGACACTTTCTAGCTATAGTTACAACCATGTATGAATTATATACATCGCCCACACGTGGCTCTCCCGCGCGCCGATAGACTCAACGGCTCTCGTCTCTTCGGCTTTTTAAACTTTTATTTATATTTTTATAGTAAATAATTGTAAATGTAAATAATGTTTATTTCTAAAATTAAAAAAGTATTATTAATAAAAGAAGATTTACACAGTTCTTAAATTTTTATTTGTTAATAACTTAATTATCCCAGATCATTCAGCACCTATTTAATTTATCATCATTTATTTTATATATAATAAATATATTTTATCGTAAATTTTTCAATTGAACTCTATCAACTTCATATTTGATAATATAAATTATAAAGATTGTATAGCAAACGTCTACCAAAAAGAGAAAGGAACTTCGTTCCGACTGGGGTCCATAGACCACTACACCTATCACTTTTTTGTGATAAGTGATATTTAGGTGCAGGCGTTTCTATTATATTATGTAAAAAAAAAACCTTAGCCTACCGAGCAGAAAACTTCTTCTTTTAGATCCCAATGTGTTGTATAAAAACAAAAATAGTCGCAATCGCAATATATCACAAATTCGAAATATTTTATTCAGCATTAAATTAATACATTTTTTTACTGAACGTCATGAGTCTACTACCAGTTCGAAAAGAAGAAGCCTCAGACCTGAGAATTGGCGAAAGAAACTCAGCGGGACTAATATTATTTCGTTGTCTTTTTTATGTTAAATTATTATCTATACAGATAAATAAAATTGGAGTGTCTGTTTGTAACATTAAAATAACCGCTTTTTACTAAGTGCATATGGATGTATACACAGTACATATACCAAAAAAAAAACATTTTTTACAATTTTTGTCAGTTTGTTTCGGCTAATCTCTGAAACGGCTGGACCGATTTTGACAGGATTTTCACTGGCAGATAGCTGATGTAATAAAGATAAAAAAACGGGGTCTCACGAAAAAAATTAAAACCAAATTAATTAATTACTTTTATCTTGGGAAGCAACCTAGGGACGAATCCGAGCGAAGCGAGGGTGAGTTACAAGTATATAAAATATAATATAAGTACCTGGGCGACCGGGCTTCGCTTAGTTATTTTTTATTACATCGTATTTTTAAATAGAAAAGTAAAAACTTGGATAAATACAAAAAAAAACAAAAGTAAAAGCTTCGTATCCGACCAGGGACCGATCCCGGACAACTGTGATTGTCAATCTTCCACCTTCGCCGCTTGACTATGATGCTTATGTCCGAACGTAAGAAATTATCGACCATATTTTGCGTGAAATAATATGAAGGAAAACCACATGAAAACTCGAAAACACGCGTTTTCCCAGACAAGACTAATCTACATAGATCAATTTTTCGCCTCCCACATACCAAATTTCAGCGAAATCGTTAGAGCCTTTTCCGAGATCGCCAGTATAAATAAATAAATATACAAGAATTGGTGAAATATTGGATTTACAATATTTCTATGAAGTTGAAGTAGGCTGGAGGCGATCACTTCATTCCCAAGGCGTGCCATCTTCTATAAAATCGTTTATTGTATAATAGCATATAGCAGACAAACGTTCTTTAACAAGTTTTTTGAATTTGGCGATAAAATCTTTTTGAACATTTTCTGGGATCCTGTTGTACAAGCATACACAACAATAGTCGTGTAGCTACACTCGACGTCTCGTGAAACACAGGTAAGTTAGCTCTGAAAAGAGCTGTTGGTGTCATAAGAAACAAGGATAATCAGTTCTGAAAAGAGCTAATATATTGTCTGTAACAAGAAAAGCAAGAATGTAAAACAAGATATAGTTTTGAAAAAAACTGTTTTAAGAGTCAATTACTACGCGTAGCAAGAATGCAAATCCATCCGGCGCGCGCGCTGCGAAGCGAATGGCTTATCGCGAAATTTTACCCATTTTTTTATTTCATTTATATATAAAGAGTCATATTTTTAGCAATAAACATTCTACTAAATACTAGTTTCTCATTTACGAACCCCAACTTGTAAAGTATAATATATTTTTTATTCATCCGATTATCAAACAAATAGACGTTTTAATAAATTATAATATTACTAGCGACTTACCTTCACTTTATTCGTCCCTGAGTACGTTTAAACGGTTAGTATGGAATAGATAGTCGATTCAGCTTGCTTTGTGAAAAACAAAAACAAATCTATCCCACCTATGTATTATTCCAGACTATAATCTATCTCTGTGCAAAACTTCATCCAGATTGAGAAACAAACATCCATCCATCCAATTCATTTATAATGTTTACGGGATATTTTTTTTACATTCCATTTATAAATTCAAATTGGAATAAAAGACAGGTATAGGCCGCACGTTCGTTTTTTCTCTTTCTAAAGAGTCAATTTCATGAAAGTATTGCTCAGTCTATACTCCATCCTCTATAGTCCAAGATCCCAGAGCCGCCAGACCTACGTCATTTTAGAAAGCTAAAATTTTGAAAATTAATTAGTCTAATGTGCAGTTAAGACGCGGTATGCATTCCTGCTAGCGGTATGCATACTTGAAAGCGGGGCCAATTTAAAGGTACTAAAGTAAATAAAAATCTTACTCAATTACGTTAAAGTAGAAAAGCTGGTTTTTACATTTGTTTTACAAAATATTGTCCAAAACCAATATTCATTGTTGCCAGACAGTTTTCGTGGGCTTTGAATCCCGCCAGACCCTGTTGTATGCGAAATTCTAGTGTAAATTTCTTTCTAATTAAATTAAATTTTTAGTAGGAAGGTACTAGTATAATGTAGGGAAAATGAAACAAATCCATAAAGCTTTCAGTTTATTAGTTAAACAAATATCACTTTTATTTACAACCAAAGCAATCACAAATTTATAAACTAATCGTAATCACCTAAAACTACTTAACAGATTGAAATATTTACAATAGAGTAACAATCTTCAACTTACGAAACGTACACGCGTCAACTATTCGATCGAGTCGCGGAAGGCATCTTACGATTCTTAAGTACCCTACTCGGCGCGAGGGCGGCGCGCGGGGCGGCGCGGGGGGCGGCGCGGGGGGCGGCGCGCGGCGCGGGGGCGGGGGCGGCGGCGCGGGGCGGCGCGGGGGCGGCGGCGGGCGCGGCGGCGCTGCGGTCACGCGGAGGCCAGCGGCTGCGTGACGACGGGCGAGCGCCGCCGCGGCGACGCCTCATCCGCCGCCTCACCCCCCGCCCCGCCGCCGGCGCCGGCGCCCGCGCCGCCCGCGCCGCCCGCCGGCTCCGACAGCCGCAACGCTACTTCTAAGTCGCGCAGAACCTGCGTAGAAAATGTATAAGTATTAAGACGAGGAAAGTTTCAATCTTATTCACTAATTATGAGCACAAATTGACAGCGGATTGGGGCACACTGTACTTTCTACCGGCACTAAAAAGAGTACACGTATACCAATAATATGAAAGAGTCCTAGTACCAAGACAAACTTGCCCGCATTTCCTTTATGACAACCACACCAATAAACCCTGTGCTCAAGATTTGCATTAGCCACTTTCACGCAAGAGAAGGAAGTGCGACGTGACTACGATTGTATCGGAACCTATATTGCCAATCTCACACAAATACACCATTAATCATATATTGCACTACAAATAAATAATCAATCAAATATTAGTGTTTTATTTTGTTTAAAACTAGCATAATTAACCTATTATCCCATAACTAAAAATTTATCTCTTTCCACTATAAATAAGATTTATTTTGCTATAATGTAGTACATAATTAGAACATTATGTAAAAAAATCGAAGTATATTAGCATTTTGTATATACATATATAATAATGCTTGTAATAATAATTCAAGCGAGACTAGTACTAAGAAGTACTAGTCCTTGGTGTTCTCCAGTAGTGCTAGTACAGAAGGATCTACAAAGTTTTGCGTCGGTTATCGCCGACTCAACGATGTAATTAGGTAGAATAGTGAATAGTTATATCCTGTCACGAAACGACGACACCCTAGACACTTTTAGCGACATAAAATGGTTCTCAACTCTCGACTTGAAGAGTGGTTATTGGCAGGTGGACATGGATCCCATGGATAAGAAGAAAACTGCATTTTCAATTAGAAAGGGATTGTGACAGTTTAAGATAATGCCATTCGGGTTATGCCAGCCACATTCGAGAGATTGATGGAGCGTGTACTCGTTGGATTATATTAGGAGAAGCCTGTCTTGTTTATCTGGATGACATAATTATTGTGGGACGTGATTTCGAAGACCATCTTAAAAAGCTTGAAGCGATATTTGATAAACAATTCAAAGTTAAGTGCAAATAAGTGCTTATTCTTTAAAAAACAAGTAAATTTCCTGGGACACGTAATTTCTGAAAACGGAAAAGAAACCAACCCGGAGAAAATCACTGTTGTAAAATATTGGCCTACCCCTAAAGTCAATACACAAGTGAGACCATTTCTAGGATTATGCTCTTACTATCGACGGTTCGTAAAAGGGTTCTCGGACATATATACAAACCGCTACATCGACTCACAGAAGAGAAGAGATTCTTACGATAATGATTGCGAATTGGCTTTCCAAGAACTGAAGAGATTTCTTTGTTAAACACCAATCTTCGGACACAAAAGGAGTTTATTGTCGACACTGTCGCTAGCGAAATCGATATTGGAGGTGTACTGTCCCAGCGGAAGGTGACCAAGAAGTTGTTATTAAAAGAGAGAAGAATTATTGTATAACTTGAAGAGAGCTACTTGCCGTGGTAAAAACTTTAGATGAAAATTTTGGTGAGAACCGATCACGCTGCCTTGAAATGGTTGTTGGAGTTTAAGGACGGTAAGAAATGTGTGCAGTGTATGCACACTGTCAAGGGTCCTTGGGAGAGAATTGCCTTAGACGTGGCGGGACCATTTCCGATTTCTAATTTTGACAACCGATACATCCTGGTTTTAATGGACTATTTCACAAAATGACCTGAAGCATTCGCCTTCCCGATCAAGAAACAGTAACTATCGCAAGTACATTGCTGAAAGATGTATTTCGCAGATTCGGTGTTCCATTAGAGATGCACAATGATCAAGGAACAAACTTCGAATTGCAGGTTTTTCAGCAAGTTTTGTAGGATCTTGGGGGTGCACAAAACTCGAACTACACCATATCACTCGCAATCTGATGGAATAGTGGAAAGGTTTATTCAAACTCTAGAACGGTATCTAGCTAAGGTTGTGGAAAGTCATCAAAAGGATTGGGACGAGCATGTATCGTTCCTGTTATCGTATCGGACGGCTGTACATGAAAGCATTATTATTACGACTGTTTTTGCCAATTTTGGGAGTGAGCTACGTTTACCGGCAGATCTGTTAAATGATTACCCGCCGCATACTCCCAGTTGCATCATCAAATATGCTATCGACCTTCGAGCGAAAACGATTGAAGTTTATGAGCAGATGTGAGGCGGGGCTCTAAGCAAGTGAACGTATGGAAAACCGTTACGACCGGAAGACGATAGAAACAAGCTTTGAGAAAGGCTCATTGGTGTGGGCTGTGGCTGCATAACCCATCGAGATGGAAAGGTAAATCACCGAAACTACAGCCCGGTTGGAAGGGACCTTACAAGATTATAACGAAAATTAATTATGTCACTTTCCGGAGACAAAGTATGTCGAGAAGCCCAGCTAAGACTGTACATGTAGATCGATTGGCTAAGTATCACGGCAACAACGATGCTCGAAACGAGTATGTCTTAGGAGGGAGCACTGTCGCGTAGTGGAGTGTGTAACGTCATTACACCAAAAGTAATAATTAAAAAGGCACGTCTGAAGCATGTTTTATACATTTTAAGACAGTTGTCAACACATGACAGTTAACAGACAAGGACAGTTAATCGTAAATTGCCATGTGTAAGAGAGAAACAAAACATTTCCAGAAAAGCATCGAAATTAGTAGAAGTTTCGAAATTAACGGACAAGAACAATTAATCTTAAATTGCCGTGTGTAAGAGTAAGAGAGAAACAAAACATTCGAAATTACTAGCATGGTTTCGAATTTTCAAATACTAGAATATTTTTTGTTTATGCATATAAAAAGGTCAGTAGTGTCTCGAGAGATCAGTTGAATTTCAATGCTAAGTGAAAACTGAGAAGAAGTACAAAAGGTAAAAAAGTGAAGAAAAGTGGAGTGAAAGTGTATCTAGTGTGAAAATTTGTGTTCAGTGACAGAGTTTAACCAGAACTGTGTGTATGTGTGTGTGTGTGTGTATATACTGCGCGTGTAGTAAATTTCCATAAGTCACTCTCGTTATTACCAAGAGCGATAAAACATCAATAGTGGAAAAAACGTGCTTTAATTTCCGCTTCCCGAACACATAGAATGTAACAAAATATTATAATGCCTTTTATCGCCCAAGATCCACCTAACAATTCTAACAAAGGTTTTCATAGATAAGACGCTAAATAAACAGGTGTTTCTAATTTTGACTTATCCGTATAGATAGGTGATTCATATATTTAGATTATCTACACTAATATTTTACGATAATATAATAAAAAGTTTGTGTGTTGGATATATGAGGTAATCACTGAAACTACTGATCTGGTTCTCAAATATTTTTCACTAATATGAAGCTACATTACCGCCGAGTGTTAAAGGCTATTTTTCATTCTGATAAAAATGTTTTTACTGTCAAAAGTCGTCATAAAAATTGAAGTCGGAAAATAATTGGCCGTTTCAGTTGCTTTATCGGCACGCGCTGCTTTAACGGTTTGAAATAAAGCAATAAAATAAATAGCAATAAGACACAAACAATTAGGGGCGAAGGGTCAAATAATTTATGTAAGTCGATCAGTCAGTCTGAATGTTCTTCGATGTTTTTTTTAGTTTTGTTAAGTAAAGGCGGAACACTAGAATTTCAAAAAAAAAGCCAATGGGAATCGAATGGACTATTCTCTCGGTACCTCGGTCTCCTTGTTGTCGAGCAGCGCGAAGCGACGGTCGAGCGCGGTGAGGTGCGCGAAGGTGAGGTGCAGGTGCGCGTGCAGGCGCAGCAGCGCCAGCTCGCGGAAGTGCGCTGCGTACAGGTGCGCCACCACATGAAACAGCAGTCGCACCACGCGCCGCACCACGCCCTCGAACGACGCCGGGAACTCGTTCGCTGCAACCGACCAGGTCGTGAGGGTACTTGCACGTCTGAGAGAACCGGACCACTCTCGAATTGAAGGGAGGCCCGTGCCCAGCAGTGGGTTTCTAGAAAGGGTAGAATTTACTCACCATACTTAGTAGGAAAAATGGTCTCGTCGTTAACCGTCTTCTGCGTGTAAGTCATAACGTAGTCGACGTACTGTGGCGCGGCGACGCGTGACTTCTTGCCGCGCTCGTCGTACCATGCGTAGGAGCGACCGCCGGGGCCCGTCATGTCGGCGCACGTGGCCGCCGTGCAGAATTCGGACACTGTACCGTACAACAGGTTCACGTGGTCGAATAGCGCCAGCGCTGTAAGTGAAATTGCGTTAAAGTTAGTATGCCGTCAGGCACCAAGTGAAGGACACTATTAAATATTAAATTTTAAATGTTAGTCGTCTTTGGAACTTCAATCAATGGTAACTTATAAAATAACTTCTTTTATATCTCGTATCCTACCTACATGATATATTCCGTATTGTTTTAGTATATCATATTTTGGCTTGAAAATATTATAAGTATGTACTTATATGTTATTGCCAGAAATATATAATAATATTTTTTTATATATTAACAAGTGAAATATACACAATATATTTTTAAAAAGTAATTGAAATTCTTAAAAATCAGCATTTTGTTTGCTACACCAAGGTATAAGTAAGACCTTATCTTCCATGTTTAAAAAAAGTCTACTTACTTGCAAAAAATATGACTATAATATAATGGCAATATTTTTTTTATTAGTCATTAAACTAAAGTAATAGGTATTATTTATTAACATGTTGCAAAGGTTAATTTGGGTGATTTTTCGTCTATGGATCGAATTCGTCGAAAATGATTCATCGAATTTAAAACATCGACTTACTTTTATGGGGCTGGTGGCACGATAGCCCTCGAGGTTACAAAGGGGGAAGTTATTCATTAAAATGAACTATGAAAATCTATTAACAATTGACGAAGATATCGCGTAACATATCCACAAAAAAATGTAGACTTTCAGAATCAGAATTATGTTTCTCCTTCACCTTTTTGCAGTTGGTCAAAAACAGATTCTTTTTTGATAATTTTCCTTGATGCAGCGGGTATATAATTTTACCTAAATACAACGGACCTCATTTTATTTTTTTAAGCCAAAAATCCTTTCTACCTCCTGTGACGTGTGTTGAATGTGAGGCCCGTTGCAAATACGACTCGGATGGGGAGGATATGTTCAGATGTCCACGGTTTCATTAAAATAATACAGATCAGACTATTACAAAACAGTGCCTATTTGACATAAGTTGAGCACGGCGGTGGTGAGTGGTGGACATCAAAAGCGTTAATAACTAATATTTACTTATTTTTCACAACGGAAGTCTAGTTAATTTGCAATTCTCCAAAATACTTAACATTTGTAGTTGAAATGATTTTAGACAAAACTGCATGCACTACGACCTTATCGTTAAGAGCTCAGGAGCGATCAAACTAATAAGCCGAGAGAGCAAGCAGATACGTAACGATACGTAACGTGAGCGAGTCAGACTTGCACCTTCCTGATTTTTTTATGGTTATATATTACATGGGCCTGGGTCAGAATCGCTGGACATTATTTACGCGTAGCCCTTTATGAATGTACATACCTACAACCAGTGTACTGCATGACTTTTAATGTAGATTGGAATTAATGATGGAATATTAAGCATTTAAAACTGCGAACTAATTATAGGGATGTAAATGACTTTCTTTTAACATCAGAAAGACAATGGTTTTTACGTTGTAAAATAAACTTTAACAATATCGTGCGCTCTATATTGTCACAAAGTGCACGAATACAAACACGAGTCATGCCAGATCTAGAGCTGATCGCACATACTCGACCAGACCGAGGTTTCTTTTTTGCATTATTGATTATTTCCGTTTCCAAACTGTCCAATTAGGCTTAGAAAATTCTCGTAGCGATTCCTTTGAATGAATATTAGAATGTTATGCGAACGAACGTTGTTTATAGAACTTATTTTAGGTGCGATAATGCGCCGCCCGCCCCCGCTCGCATTGCGGCTCACGTCACTCGACTGACACAGTATGTATTTACATACATGGGCTACGTCAGTTGTGTTTACTTTCTGTATATTATGTATTACCGATATAAAAATATTTTTTTTATGCATCCTGAATATTTTATATAAAAATAACAATTATATTACAAATCGTTTATTCCAAATGGTAATCCCCAAATGTTTAGGTTTAAAAATAATACGAAATCCAGTATTAGCACAGCGCTGATTTAAGAGAAATATTACTTTCTTTCCATTATTGTGAAAAAGAATTAATTTCGAACAAATAGGCCAGTAAAAATAGACGTATTTTTTGGTCAACTTTGCACTAAATTTCCGATCCATTTTTTTTAATAAGGTTTAGAGTCACTTAATGAGTATAGAATCACAAAATGCTGACAGATACTTACCGGTGGTAGGACTCGGTCAAGCCTGAGGAGTCCGACTGGATGGGTACCACACCCTTATCTATTTCTGCCGCCAAGCAACAATGATTGCATTGTTGTGTTCCGGTTTGAAGGATAAGGTAGCCAGCGCAATTACAGGCAAGAGGCATATCATCTTAGTCCTCACAGTGACAACGCACCGGTGGTTCTGTATTTTTGTTACCTAAAACCTAAGTGCATGAACTGTAGGTGTTATAGGCGACAGGTACTGCTTTCCATCAGGTGGTCTGTCTGCTCGTTTGTCACTGAATCTCATAAAAAAAAAAAAAAAAAAAAAAGATTCCGGTGGAGGTTCAGGTGCCATCTTGAAAAACGTTTTTGGTCGATATATCGGAAACTATGCACTTTAGGGCAAAAGTCATTGAGACTATTTTTGCAGAGAATAAAATTTCGCATCTTTTGTTTCCTGTAATTTTTTTTGTCAAACTTAGCGTTTACGCTTTATGGACCATTTAATAAACCGGATTTTCTATCCTGGCTGATAACTCTTAAAATATTGATTTAATCAATAAAATGCATCTATCTATTTTTAAAGATCCATTTATTATTCTGGGTCGACAACCGAACGTAATTGTTATATCGCAATTGATTTAACGTTATTTCCTTGGAGTTTCCACCGTACAGAGCTCAAAAAGTATGGACATTAGAAAAAATAAGTTTTAAACAAAAGTTATAGAGAGTAAATGGTTGTTTAAAAATAGATAGACACACTTTATTGAAATTTAGTGCAAAGTTAAATTCTATTTTTACTGGCCTAAAACAATTATAAATAGTTCATATTTATATATTTTCCATTACCGATTGTGTTTTATATTATAGACTATAATATACACTACCATAATTTGTAGTACTATCTAGTAATTTTATAGTTAAATAATGTATTTATTGTATATTTTATATTTAAATAAAGGTTAAATAATGTAGTCAAGAACACAATGTTTTCAAGTTGTAATATAATGTAAGTTATATATAAAATGAATACTTTATCAATGTCGTAAAGTCCCCTGTCTCACCCGTGGCCATGATTGCTATAAAGCATTCGAAACGTCGGGAACCAAAAATTTAAATAAATCCGGGAAAAAATCCGAAAAGATAGTTTTATTTAAAATGTCGTACAGATTGGAACGGAGATACAGATAAGTAGACATGAATACTGACTGTGCGAGGCGAGCCATTCGTTGTAGTCGAGTCCGTCGGGCAGGTCCACGAGCTGGCGCATGTCGAGCTCGGGCAGCTTGCGCTCTAGCAGTGCTTCCTGCAGGTACAGCTTGGGGTCGCCGGCGCCCTCTCCCTCGCGCTCCTTGCGCCGCGCCTTCCTGGAAACATCAACATTAATATTTTATACTACTGTAATAAACATACACATATCAATCCAACAATCACAATATTAACGTAGTCTTTTTATCTAGGTATTTGCTGTGGAAATAAAATTCATTGACAAAAGCAAGTTTTCAATATCTTAAATATGACGTAGGACACCTCATTTTGAGGATTTATTTCCAAATGAGGACATCCCCACAAAACAGTTAAAAAAACAATGTAATGTTTAAACTGAAAAAACTACTCAGTTTACTACCTTACAGATTGAGAGTGACGTTAAAACAGTTGTTCGTATTATAAATACTCAGGACTCTCGTATTTTCTTTGATTTGCATATTTTCAAACATAGCACTATTAATGACATCTATATACATAAATTATTATAAGCATATATAAATATTATTAAACGAAAATGTATTGGATGATAATAAAATGAAAAACTTGTTTAATAGCAAGTTCTAGATAAGAGTTACGTAACAAAACTCCATGGAGCAAGTTTGTCGTTGGATCACTCACTACCCATCAATTTAGTGTGTAATTAAATGGGTTTATAAATAAATAAACACTCTGAGATTCGCTCGGAACCAGTCTTCTGATAAGAACAAATAATCATGACGTCATGACGTCAATCTCGGCAGTTTTCATAGAAAATAGTTAATTCAGACTATATAGACACTGTTGTAAAGAAAATATTACCTATCAAGGTATGTTATCATAAGAAAGAACTATGCGTACGTTTATACGTAGGTATCATTCTTATCCTGTTGTTATCAAAATCGAATAATCTATAAGGATAGGCAAAGACAAATTTCAGTAAACACTGTCGGCAGCGTTTGTTAAGAATCTTATATTTTCGTTTCGTTTGTTTATTTAGTTTCGTTCGGGTTTGCCTCTAGGAAATCAAAAACAAATCTATCCCACGGGAATCTTACATTTTTCCGGTATAAGGTATCAGCATGCCAAATTTTACTAAATTAAGTACATAAGTTGTTGTGTACTAAGCCGTATAAGTTACTATAGTTTACCTATCCCACGGGAACTCTTTCATTTTCCGGGATGAAAAGTATCTAAAATGTTAATCGGGGATATAAGGTACTGCCATGAAAAATGTCATTTAAATCGGTCCAACAGTTTCGGATATTAGCCCATACAAACAGACAGACAGAGAAAAAAAATTGAAAAAAATCTGGATTTATTCTATTTCTCTTCTAACATCCCCCTGACTCGATTTTTAGAAAAAAAATTGCTATGTACAGACATTCGACCTTTACAATTTTATTATATGTATAGATATAATAATTATTGTACTATGATATTTTTCATTGGGATCGTAGATGTAAGGTTTGAAAATAAATCACCATAAGTAATGGCGCATTAACAAATACTAACTTCCACAGCACAGCGTTGATAAAAAAGGAAAGCCAGAGCACGAGGACATCCAAGTAGCGACCCATGATCTAGCGCGAGCCTCGAGCACTTCACGTAGTCTTGTTACACTGCCCTTTGCGAGTAGGAAATCGGCTAAAATTTCAATAAATTGTGCGCTGAAGGTCAAGCACTCATAATACGTCACAGAGGCTGTTTCTATAGAGAATGGAGATACGGTAGCCTACGCCAGGACTGAGCAATCCCCAAGACCATTACGATGTTGCAACACTATATAGTTCGTGACCGCAATTATTGATGCAATTTCAATAGGTGATGATGATTCATGCGGGACGTTGACCTTCAACATGGAAAAACTTTATCCTCATGGTATAAAACTAATGTGGAACATGTCCCACGCACACGAAAACAACGATCGTGACTTAACAAAATATTACTACTGTGTTTCTTAACATCCGCACGGAAGTCCATTTTGACAAAGAAAATTATACATAAGAGGCGAGATATGTCGCGAAAACAAATTCAGTGATATTTTTAGAAACATTGAGATTAGAAGTTCCATGATGTAAGCCCATTAGGAGTATAGTGTTACACTGGGTGACTGGGCTCACCTGAACGGCACCGCCGAGTACAGATACGACGGAAGAGAGAACAGCACGCCTAGAACCACCGCGTGACACATCGCGACGACGACTGCGGGACGACTACGGAGTGCGGGCCGCCTGCGGGGAGCGCTGCCCGTGCGCCGCGCCCCACCCCGCCCCCGCACTGACCACGATTAAACTTGTCTCTGTTACACACCCGCGCATGCGCTTATCGCCCACTAAATAAAGCAACAGATTGCCAAAGTGGTTGACTTTATCTTTCTGCTTTTGACACTTGGAAGTCGGATTGCACATTAAACAAGATAAACATAAGACGGCTACGTATAACATGCTCAACCTATGCACGTACCTGCCTCCTATACTATACTTGCTGCTAACTAAATAACATTTTTCATATGCAATAATCGGCAAAAGTAAGACACATACATGTCTTCAATTGTGACGTCTTACGTCTCTTCGTTTTTCTAATGAAAACGATGGCGACCAAAATTTTTAATAATAGTATCCCACGGAAAGCTATTGCCATCACTTGTTTGCAGTTAGTATAGTGTAGGAGCGATGGCTTGACATGGTGGCATGGTTAAAGAGTAAAAGCGTGATGGCGATCGTTAACCTCGTGTGGTGCGCGGGCGCGGGCGACGTGCCAGGCCGTAGCTTGCAGCTGTGCGCGGACGGCGCGACCTATGAACGCTAACGACCACTCTGACCTCTTTATTTTTCCAGCTTTACTAAAACCAAAACGATATTATAACCAATCTATTAAAGGTTCTAATTATATTACATCAATCCAGGGACGAATAAAAATACGAAGCTGCCAAATCACTATTTATAATATAAAAGCATGTTTAGTGTTTACGAAGGGTGTTCATTCTAAAATGAGAATGAGGTACAAACTCTTTGGAACCAAAAAAAGTTAGACTGATTGATAAAGCTACAATATTGATTAGATTTAAAAAAAGGAAACAGTCTTTTAAAAATGGAGGTCTTTTGTTTGCAGTCTGTCGTAGCGGTTGTCGAAAATAGAAACAATGAATTGCGCGCGGTTATTAAGTATGTGCTTGAAAAATTTCACTACGGAACGAGTTAATCAAGACTTATAGTATACTTTAGGAGCAAATGAGCCAACGTTATCTACACTGGCACGTTGGTGCGCCGAATAAACATGGAAGAACACCCATCAAAGATAGAAAAGAGTAACCGAAAAAATGGTAAAAAAATCATAAACATTGTTTTAGCAGATCGTAGAGTCACGGCACGTTTTATAGCCGAAGAAAGAAAAAATTAGACTGGTAGTGTAGAAGCACGAACACAAACCAGGCCGAACATTTCTTGAGCTTCTTTGGAACTGTTACAACAAGATCGTGAAAGTTTTTTGTCTCGATTTATAACAATGGATAAAACGTGGCTTCACCATTACGATCCAGAAACAAAATTATAGTCTATGACTTGGAAAAGACTATCGTCTCCAACCCCTACGAAATTTGAGACGAGTCGTTCCGCCGGAAAGAAATAAAAAAGATCGCATAAAGAAATTCGCCAGAATCGGCGAGGCAAACTATCAGATTGTTTTAGTACATCAAGATAGAAGATGGCTGCAATTCGCTGGCTTCGAAATACTTGAGCTACTACATCGTCCATATTCACCCGACCTTGCCCCTAGTAATTTCTATCTATTTCCAAGGTTGAAGAAGTCTCAAAATGAACCGAGATTCGAAAATGAAGAAGCAGTAGTCGCTGCAGTAAAGAAGTTTTTGAGTGCTCAGGATGAAGAGTTTTTTAAGAAAGGAATTCCAAGTTTATTATGCTAAATATCGAAAAATAAAATAACATTTAATAAAAGTTATCGGCAACAAACTCGTACTTATTCTCACTTTTTATTGAACGCCCTTCGAATAACAGGATTGTTTATTAAAATACTTAATATGTTTGGGACATACCGTGTACCTACATAACAATAATATTACGTACCTATCTCATATTAGGTTATTAGGGAAACAATGAAAACATTGCATATAATAAAATGTATATAAAAATGCTTCCCCTGGCTGATTTATTTACATGCGTAATGGCTGAACATGAAGAGTGAAATTTTGACAGCCTGTTCTTGCACGCAGGGTTAGTCCATGAGTATGTTCGTTTAGAAAAATGAGAGGAGTGCGATTTAACCCCCAATATTCCATCTCTGCAATTTTCATATTATGTGACCCACATTTACAACATAGTTACCAAGTTTCTTTTTTTGTTTCCTTATCACGTCTGAGGGAACCTAGCTAGTTTTTAAGAGTCCTAACATGTCGGTCAACCCGCATTTATCCAGGGTAGGGGACAATGACATAAACTATCCTCGCATTGAGGGAATCGCGATCCCAGTAGTGGGATGTAAAAAGGACTGAATCATATTCACAGGTTTTTAAACCTCTGAAATATGTATAAGCCGCTAATTACATGAAAATACCGTATATTATCTCAAGTATGTAGTAGTCAGGCTTAAATTTTTTTACGATTCACCGCTGTTTTTAAACATAGGTACATATTGTATATAATGTTTATAAATAATGTAATAACTCACTGGCAAATTAGTAAAACGAGTATTATGGATAGTCATATATTATAATAGTTTTAGAATAAATTCAGTGTGAAGTAATTGGTAATATCGATAAGTTTAAAATTATTTGATGGTGGAATCACATTCGCATTTATCTATTATTTTTACTTTGAATTTAAAGTCTTTAAGATAGTCAAATTGGTAACAAAATAATGTGTAAAAATATTAAAATAGTCTAGTTAGCTTAAACACGAGTCGTGTCAATTATTTTTGTTATTTAACATATCTTTGTGTTCAAATAGGGCACTGAATATTAAGAATTTACAATAGAGAGCAGGTGCGTGGCGCGCTCGCCTGCGCGGTGTCGATGCCGATTGCCGAAGCCAGTGCCGGTGGCGGCGCTTTCCACACGGAACTCATTACAGCAATTTGGGTTACGCGCAAACAACATAACCACTCTATTGTTAAAATACCTGCTGACAATCCTACTTCCACTTGTTTTGATTAGTGTACCGCTTATATCGTAAAATACAATATTAATTTAAACAACGGTTTAAAACCATATGCAGGTGACGATCACTGGCAGCGGATGACGGTAATGAGGAACGGCGGCCGGCGTTGGCAACGACGGAAGGAGCCACTCCAATGTCAGTGACAGATCACCTTCCGTAAACAACGCACCCCACTTTAAGCCCTCTTGTCAGTTCCACACCCCACTTTAAGTGCTCTGGTCAGGTCATCGGTGGTTTAATACATTTTTATATCTTTGTTCTAGCAGCTAATTCCGCGCAGTGTAGGATTGATGCACGCTGTTGTATCATAAGTCGCTTTCATGCTTAAACAGGCTGACGTTTATTTTTTAATTATATGTTGGTACATTAACACAGCACCATCTAGTTCCATGGTAAGCTACGAGGCTCGTGTTATGGATACCAGATAGTTGATACACTACATATATATAATATAACTTTAAATACATACATATTATAAATATAAACACCCAATACTGGAGTACAAACATTCGCGCTCACACAAATGAATGCCCCCAGCGGGACTCGAACCCGCGACCGCTGGGACAGCAAGTAGAGTCACTACACACTTAAAACTTTATTCGGATTATTAGGAACACTTTAAGTTAAAAATTTGCTAAATCCGCCCAGTCGTTCTCAAGTCATGCGCTCATGAACTATTATATATCGAAGACGAGTTGCACATGTGACATGTTGTATTTAACATTTTGTAAATTATTAGAATTAATTTTAACTATAAATTTTTTGTTAATTCTTAAGCTTACTGTGATGAGATAGCTCAGAAATTATTTCGTGCAATTACTACGACATAGTAACGACTTTCGATTTTCAAATTTTTACTGCTTTTTGCATAACATTAATTGTAATCTAAATATTGTTTATCGTCTGTAATATATGTAAATGCATAAAATCAACAATTTGTACAGCATGAATGTCTTAAACAAAAACTTTAAAAAAATATAAAAACCGACTTCCAGGCACTGAAAAGTAAAAAATAACAAAACGGGAGTTTTCATTTAGAATAGATACTTAATCAGTTATTTTCGAAGTCGGTGTGCTTTGATTTGTATTGGCTGGCACCGACTTCTAAAAAATCTGATTAAGTATCTATTCTAAATGAAAACTCCCATTTTGTTATTTTTTACTTTTCAGTGCCTGGAAGTCGGTTTTTTTTTAAGTTTTTATTTTTCCATTTTTAGTGTAGACGTATCATAAATACAAATTAATCAAGCCCAAACACCAGGTAATTGCTGTAAATCGTCGAGGATTTCCCTCGACTGTCTTTCGGGTCTATCATCTGATCGACTCCAGACCTTCATTGAATAGTAATGAAAATGTTAACAAACGCACTAGTCGCCGCTACAATTTTTGAAAGTTTCCTTTTTTTGGAAGTCGGTTAAAAATAAAGTTTCGTAACTCACAAGGTAACAACAACATTTGTAACGTCGTCTTTTTAAGATTCGCAACAGAATACGTATCGTTTTGAGAACATTTATGCGGTCGGTCAGCAAGGTCGCTTTGCCACTAAGTAACCTACTTCTCATATCTCTTGGTATATTTCTTTGTATGTTTACGTATATTTGAGTTTTATTCATGTCCATGTGAAGTGCTTACTGCTTACTAAACGATTTTATATAATTTGTCAAAAATAAACTATTTAATTTCTGTTATATTTTAAACAAATACATATGTAATTATTAAGGCACATAAAAGTATTTTATATCAAATATACCAGATTTACTAATCACGCATACAAGTAATTTTCTTAGCGCCTTGCAGTTTATATGGATGATTTTTGAATGAACAATAAAAAGGAAAAACACAATACATAGGGAATTAGAAATTCTGATAGAGACAGAGATGTTAGTGCGGGGTGAGTGGTGCGCTGTGACGCGCCGTGACGTCACAGGACACCGGGGGCGCGGTGGGAGCACCTGTTGCTGGAGGGCGCGATGACGTCAGTTCTGTAATTACCCTCGACCGCCCATAGACAAACGACCCTCTCATTTTCTACTTCCCGTCTAATATGTATATTTTATCGTTTACCCGATTTAAATTCACAGCCGACCTCTACATATATCATGTACCTATTACATGTTAAGGAAAACTATCATATGTATCACGTAGAAAACTACGCGCTTTTACAATGATAGCGTGACAAATACTCTTTTCTATTCTGATATACCTACTCAACGTGCGTGAGTTACTCACTTAATAATCGCGTTAGTTAAGTTTTATTCTATAATTTGAAAATGTTTGTTCATTCTAACAATCACATTATTATTATTTGTATCTCTTTGGATTTCACGGGCTCGAAGGAGCCCGGTCCTTTGAAAGGCTAGCAGCATAGAGACAGAGGTCCAACACGTACAGGCCCTTTAAGAGATTTAAGTTGGTTTAATGTGATCCCATCCGTCAGCCGGGATCCATCTCTGAGTAAACCATAGGGAATTGCTCAAAGATGGTCTCCGGATAATACGTAGAGACTATGGGAAATATGGAAAACTACAAGGGTGTATGGAATGGAATTTGGATAGGCTGCAAAACTGGGCTATTGGATGAAACTACCGGAAGTCCATCTTCTCAACAATTACGTCAGAACCGAGGAAGGTTTTTATGAAGAGAAAAATTGGAAAATTTCACGGAAAAACGTAAGTCACATTTTTCTTTTTACTTAGTACAATGAACGCAACCTGAAAATTAATATAAACTACTTGAATGCATTTGTAGAATTGACATTTTCTCTATCTACGATACAGTTTGATTTTGACTTTGACTTTGTCCTTTTTTCACGTCTAAACGGAGTGACGGGTTGGTATGATTTTTTGTGTGAAGAAAGTTGGTAGGCTGGAAAATGGTATACCTACTTTTTGCCGCGGGAGATTATCTCATTTCCACGGGAAAACGGGATTATTAAATTAAAGTTCTTATAGAATAGACTTACAGCTGTCTACCGAAATAAATTACGTAAATGAGCGTGTGTTATGATTAGTATTTACAAATAACACGGAAATGCACACGCGCTCGGAACTATAAAATATTTTAAAATCTAAATAGTAGTAACAGCGATATTTTTTTTAGGTGCAAGCCCGAAATAATTTAATTATACATATATTATGTACTTATAACGTTTAGAGATTCTCTCTTGAAGATAAAAACAGACGCAGGTACAGTCATACGAAGAGTACCATCACCATTAGTTATTGGCATTGTCATGGTAAGTGTGCTGCGTGGTTAATTTGTACTCACATTAAAATAGCCATTGGCTCAGTTAATAACAAAATTTATCCAATAGTCGATTTGTCAGTATAAAAATATTCTTATTGACATCCGTATAGGCTAGCGGTTTTAAAAGAAATATGAATATGCATTACCTTGGAAAAAAATAATAAAACATGCAAAAAATCCTTAAATTTAAAAACAAAAATAAAACTTAAATTTATCTTTATCTGTTACCAATCAAGTACATTTCCCTTAAATTTGAGTTCTTTCGTACAATTAATTATTTTAGATTATTTATTTACAAATAGAACGAGCAATATTTATATTATAAATCATGTCTGAAAGTAAATAAATATCTAGTAGACGCTGTATAAAGTTTGCCTGCACAGATGATCTGTACGCTACATGAGGGGGCAGCAGTGAGCACTCAGCAGTCAGCACACAATGAACCGTGCAGTGGACACGGGCAATATACACGGTAATACTGCATAAATATAAACAGCTGTTCAAATCCATTTAACGTGATGTGTGATGCCATTACTACCTTATAAGGATTCCACAGTTTCTTGTTCGGCCTACGTATATGGCTATGTAGAAAAGTCTACATAAGCAACAATATGCCTTAAAATATAAATAATAAGCTTCCGGGGTATCTCCGAATAGATCTTTAAAATTCAGATAGATTTTTTAATATGATTAAGATAGTTTTTAAGTGTTTTTTTTTTTAATTTAAAGCCAATACTGATATGTTTTAAAGTGTTTGGTGTGTGGCCACAGCGTCAAATCTCACTGAAATAAGCATGTGAATAGGAGATATTATAATGCATAAGGTATGCGCTCATATACAAATGTACGGTCCGGATCTGCAGCCTATTGAATATCTAGTTACCTATAGTCACAGATAGTATATAAGTATAAGGCTTTGATCAGTTACGTAGGATATTTAACACACAGTTATAAAGTTCTATTGAATCAGGCTGTCAGAAATTGTGCGAAAGTAGCCCCCATGATTATATTTATTTACCACCAAAGAAAAATTATGCATATTTAAGTTTGACCTTTACGTATTTTTGCAAAAATATCAATAACTTTCCCAAGAGTGATACACATAACATTACCAAACCAGAACCGAACATAATCTTACAGCAGTACCTGTAACTCGGCACTGCAGCACGACATAATGGCACTTTTTATGGACAATTCATAAAACAACGCTCAAAAAGCTTTTATTACTAGAGTTAAAACATTACAAAATAACTTTGATAAAGGCTATTATACTATAAATGATTTTTTCTGATATAATATAGAATAGATAGCAACCTTGAGAATGATGTAATCGCTCTTTCAGTAGTTGATAATAAAAATGGTTTTTTTTTATATACAAAATAAATATAAAAACTATGGTCCCGTTGAGCTCTTTCGGTAGTTCTTCCTAGTACCCTAACAAAACAATACATTCTAACAGTTGTAAGTGATCATAAGTTTTAGGGCAAAGTGGCATACGACCACGGCTATCCTCTCAACATCATATGAATGTTTATCAAATACACTAAAATATATTACGTGTAAGTTGTTTATTTAATAGACGATAAATATTGAATAGTTTGTACATACACATGTGACAATTTCAGTGAGAATATTTTCTCGTGTCATACTTTTTAGAGCGCGGTTATTTACAGTAGTCTGACAGATTTGTATTCTTATTAAAATTACAAAAAATTGAATTAAAAAATGCATTATTACACTTATTTCATTTTCCTTTAGTTCGTGTTATTTTATTAAAAATATATGTATATTATTTACCTTGGTTGAACTTATTGAACCTTTTCCTGTTATTATAATTTAAGTCCTATTCACTTCAACAACAAGATGTTACATACTTAGTTTATAGTTTTGTGTCAACACGACCTGTTGCCCTTTTTATTTGATTCAAAGTAGTAATTATTATGTAAGCTGCAATTCCATCAACGCAATTTTAATTATTCCGGAACATAATCGTTGCGACGTCGCGTCGTGGCCGTAATAACAAATGTCTATTGACTAGTACCTATACGTTGCTTTCAATTACAATGTAAAATAATCCGTGCTTGAAAAAACAACTTTAATGAGTTCTACTACTAACTTTTTAAAGGAGGCTTCTTTTCAAAAAGATAAAGTGTATTAAAGATTTTTTTTATATTTGACTCGTTGTGTCAGCGTCACACGGTCATATGCCTACTACATATACACATCTTCATACGTATTACGCGGTAACCTGGGGCAAACTCTAGAATACTAATAAGGTAACGGTTAATGCTAAATGTAGAACGTACAAATCGAACCACTGAAATACTATTTGTGTTTGGTAGAAAATAATATCTAGATATACATAATATACTAAAGCAGTGGTAGCGTGCTCTCTTGGGAAACCAAGTGAAGCAAATGCAAATCCCGAGTCTCGCACCTGATATTTACATGTGCGAATCATTTTCTACAAAATTACCACTTGTCTTACGGTGAAGAAAATCATCGTGAGGAAACCCGCATGTCTGAGAGAACCTAGCAAAGTTTTAGAAAAACATGTGAAGTCCGCTACTTGGCCACTATGGAAGAGTGAATGAATTTTCTTGGCCATTAATTCTACGTGCCCAAACCATCTGAGCACATTTTACTTCATTCTTGCTAACATTTAATGTTTATTAATATTATTCAACTTGCTTTCATACTTCTTCTGTCACGTTCACATTTCGCTGCTGTACTTACAACACTGCGTTATGTATTGCCAAGCGCGCGAATATACTCACTGCCTGACGTCTCATGACTGCAGACAGAGCGCCCTTATTAATACATGACGGTAAAATAAATTAATAAGTTAAAGGGAAATACCACTGACTCGTTAATAGCAAAATCTCAAAAAGCTACAAAGTTAAAATTATGCAATCAGAGAGTATAATATATAGATGATTGTTTGTTCCATGTTGGTGCTCAATGCTCACTAAAAACGACGGATTTTTGCATTGTAATACGAAATTGTTAAAAATCCTTAAATCTTTAAAAGTATTTTTTTGATACACGAACATTTCTCTAAAAATTAGCAAATACTTCAAAATTTAAACTGTAACTAATTGTAAGTGAAAAATGACTTACAATAGTGCCGGAAGTCGCGACTAAGGTTGTAGTGGGTAATAAACGTCAAGAATCGCTTCCATTACTTACCTGCAAAGAGAATAGACATCTTAAATACGCGCAACGCATATGGTCGAAATTATGTACAGTTAAAAATACCTACATTTATTATCATCAGTGCAAAAGTAAACTACATGTGATTTAAATAATCTGCTCGCACCGCAATATAGATAATATGTAATAATAATTACTTAAAACATTATTGGTACAGGGTATTAACATTTGTGCGTATGTAATGCCTACTAAGTTGTTGCTATAACCATGTACAACATATCATGTTAATTGCTATATAAAATGACGATCTTAACGTAAAAAGAAACAAGTAAAAGGTACAAATGGTCTAAGCACTTCACCATCGATCGATCACAAGGCGGCCGCTGCGGCGCCTCGTCATATACTCGTACCCTAGCAAGTGCAATAGTTGCCGAGCACTGCCCTGTGCCGCGTTGACTGCATACATAGCATGTTAAGTTGGTCACCTCGAGGGAACTCGGTCATCGCCTGTATAATAAG
This sequence comes from Argynnis bischoffii washingtonia, assembly GCA_033884665.1. Taxonomy (NCBI): domain Eukaryota; kingdom Metazoa; phylum Arthropoda; class Insecta; order Lepidoptera; family Nymphalidae; genus Argynnis; species Argynnis bischoffii. Next base: position 80,091 of record CM066622.1, read on the forward strand.
CGAATTAAAACCAAGTAAACGTATGTATTGTGAATGTGGGTTGCATTGTCTACGTATAATAGAAATTCGGGGACATTCATGCGTTCGTTTAATAACGTACCTAAGCTACGTACTAATCTCATCCGCGTCCTAGGCGGCGCCCGGCGGCGAGCGCGACCACGGCCATGGTCGCAGGTCGTATCTCAAAACGATTTACTTATATGACTATATTGTACTTTCTTACATTTACGCGAATATTTGACATTTTACATAAAACTATCTTTTCGAAATATTTCGCGGATTTATTTTGATTTTTGGTTCCCGACCCATCGAATGCTTTACAGCAATCATGGCCACGGAAGAGACTAAGGTTTTAGACATCTCAAAGGCGTAGGCGTAAAGTGTGCGTTTGGACATGTGGCGACTAAGATACGAAACATTAGACAGTAGACACCAATTCGCGGCCGGCGGTAGGAGATTTTAGATATTACGTACAAAGAATATAACTTATAGTTTGACTTTTAATTTAAAACAGTTCTTTTAAAAGCAAATCAACAAAAAGTAGATGTAGCGTTAAGTTAATTATGTTTATTTATTATGTTGTTAAATATACAAGTTACTATGCTTACTAATGTTAGGAATGACGAAGTGTAATTGTTAGTGTGTCCTTTTACGCAGCAAAAGAAAACAATTTTCGGGGCCAATCAATAATAATTTTAGAGTTATAAAATTTCAAAATACACATACATATATTTAATAAGGTATATTATGTAGTCAACAAGAGCGTAAGGGACAGCGTCGTCATGTGTGCGGGTGTGACGCATGACGTCAAATGGCCTGATCGCCGCGAAGGCCACGCTTATCTTTGGCTCGGTACACGGTATTGAGTATTGACTTTGATATTAAGTAAACATAGCTTTTTGTACAGTCAATTTAACAATAAAATTGATTTTAAGAAAGAACTAAAAATCTATACGCTGCAGTACAGGGTGTTTTAAACCAGTCAGTTTAGACAATACCAAAGATTGTTAATGTAAACGAAAATGTTTCTGTTTTTGCTTTTATTATTAACAGTAGTAAGGAGATAAGTCCAAAACCGAGTATGAGGGTAAAACTCGGACACGGTACTAAGGCTTTCTTATATATTTCAAATCTTCGTGCGCTTCGTTCCTTGCATTCAGTCATCTTGAATAGTTTGTCAACAAAAGTTAAATGCGTGCGTGCGTGCTGCTTGGAAATATTTATTTATTTATTTATTTATCATTGGGAAACATACAGCGTATAAATAATAAAATTTAGTTAAACACTTCTAAACAAAAATCTTAAGCCAATTAAGTTTCCACTAAAAACATAAAAGTATTTAATAAAGTGAACTCAAAATTAGCAGCAAATTACTAAGTTAGTGAACTTAAAATTAACAACAATAAGTCGAACAAAAAAAAAAGAGTAAACATAAGCTAAATATTAACACACTTTATGTTTTTTTTTTTTTAATAGGTGAGCGAATTTTTTGAACCCATTACTGAACAAGTCGATGTCATGATATTGCTTATTATACATATTGCAGGATCTTACGATAAATGAATTGTCACGATAATTTGTTCTGGAGACAGAAGTTGAGAAAGTAGCCTGAGATCGAGTGCCATGACTAGGGCATCTAAATGGTATTTTATTTAGTAGGTATGGAGAGTCAACTAAATTATTAATTATCTTGTAAAGAAAAAGCTGATCTCTTTGTTCTCTACGCTTTTCTAGGGATGTAGTATTATTAAAAGAATCACAACCAAATCTATTTTTTAATCTTTTTAAAAATTTATTTTGTAATATTTCGGAAAACCGTTTTTACGGAGGTTTGATACAATATTAGACGGATATCAAAGGTATTTTATAATCTCCTATGTCAAGGTAAGTAAAATTTGTTTTTATTTTAAAGATTAAGTGTGTATTAATGTTTAAAGAAACATTGGTTGAATCTTTATTGCGACATGTTTTTAGGATTTTTAATTACTTCGTTTCTCTTGCGTGCCTTTGGGGTAAAACCGTACGGGGCAATACTGGGTGGTACCCAGAGTACCACAGGATATATGAATATCACTATCATTCTTTTCTTTATTTAATGTTATTTTTTATGATAAATTATTACACTTCATAACAAAATGCCACAAAATTATAAAAAAAACGACGAACCGACAATCCTGGAGTGAATAAATTATGAAATATACCACTTTAGAAGTAATAGGCGGAAAATGTGGTTATCGTCTCGCTTCTTGAAAAAAATACAAAAAGAAGGTTTCAGATGATAAGTGATGATTGGGTGCAATGTCTTAAGTGTGAGTAATTGGCCTATGAAGGCTTTACTGGTTGTGACTGAGATGAACTGGATGAGTTCTATTGTTTCCGTTGTTAAGAGGCAAAGTCGGGTATAAAAGGTGGGTATACCTGACTTTTGAAAATTATCGTTTTTTATTACTTACAATAATAAAAACATTAATCTTGTTGATCGAATATGTAATTAATAAATTTAAGTAAACGAAATCTAATAAAGTTTATTTATAATGTTTGAAATATTTTTTTTATTTGATATCTCCCTTAACGTCCCGGTTTTACCCCACTTTCCCATACTATTTAATTTAACTATCATCGATGAATGCACAATTATACTTGCAGGTAGGAGGTACTTCAGGATACTGCAAAATATCAAAATTGAAACTAACACTGTTAGTAGTAAAAGTGTTTGATAAGTGACAATAGTGGCATTGTCATAGCAACATACAATGCTGCATCGCTCACATCATTCACACGCTGCCTCGTACAGTTCTCAAAACCTCGTTGCCAGTTGCCACACAGTCGGCACTCATGGCAGTTAGTTCGATCATTAGATCAATTTCGAACTTATTTGAACATTTTAAAACACACGAAATTTGTATTTTAAAATATGATTTGATAAATTATTCTTTACATCAAAACTAATCTAAGTGCATGTGTGTCGATCAGTTTTATTTCGAATTTGTACCGTAAAGGTATAGGTCGAGCACTCGATATAATAACAGAGTACCTAAGTATGACGATAGTAGGTAGCACGAAGCCAATCGTCTACCGAGAGGTCGATAGCCATACTATAATGTTAGTGACGTCACACTAAAAGCAAAATATTGAATTACAAACACGTTCCAAAATAAATAGTATATTAAATAAGAGAGATTTGGCCTCCCGTTACCACGGGTAACAGACAGACAGACAAAAATCCTTAAAACTATATATTCGGTCTCTGTATCGATAATAAAGTCTATTCCAATAAGATTTTCCAAAAAATATTTAAGGTACAGATTCGACTCACTTAAACTTTTATTATATGTATAGATTAAAAAGAAAATTGTAGTTTTTGCCAAAACGGACAGAAACATACAAGAATACAAATTGGATTAATTATAATTAAAAATTAAAATAATAATATTTTATTCATATAGATAAAAACAAAAGTGCAGAGACTTTTGTTTTGTTAATTTTTACATTCAAGTAAATATAGTATTGTTAAATCCATGAGAAAGTAATACTAAGTATTTGTGACATATTTTATCAATGATATAATAAAAAGAGAAAACATCATTATTCCACATACATATTAATGTTAACATTATTAAAGAGTGTACAGTGCATAACCAAACGGGAGGCCTATATTGATCTTAGTAGAAGACAAATCATATAGTATGAATATTATTTAAATAATCAGAATTATAGCACACAATTTCCGAACAGGCTGACGATCGTATCGAGGACGACGCAACTACGTATGATAAGAGGAGTGAAGTGATTGTTTACGAGCGTTGCTGGTATAGAGGTTAGCGATAGTGGTAACTGATATGCGAAAGCGCACCCACCGCGCGGCGCGCACTCCGTCACCACTCCGTGACTCCACTCGTGTTAATTGTAATCATTATAATATATAGAAAAGCTATGCGTACATTTAAGCCCATCCCCCGAGCAAATGACCTTCAACATTCGGCTCTTTCCTTCCCCACCTCACCTCTAGAAAAAATAGTTAAAACAATATTGAACATGTGATAAAATACAGACCATAGAATTTATAGAGGCGGTAGTGCACTATTCACCGTTGAGCCGAAACAGATATATTTTATTATTATTTTATTAATTTATTTATTAATGACATAATATTTATGTTCTAACAATATTTGTCATTAGAGAATGTACTATATTATAGAATTTTGAGATGGAAAAATTAAATAAAACTATAAATATTAATAATATTTTTATGCAACGAAAAATAACCAAATTACAGTAATGCCGGTACTGATCAGGCGTTCTTTGAACATTACTGTTATTTAATGCTAATGAATAACTGAGTCACAAGTTATTGAAAGTGGCTGCTTATACCTATTATATAAATAATATTATTTTTTATTTTATAACATTATTTATTGTAAATTTATAATATTTAATTTATTTATTATATAATATTATTTATTGTGTATGTCATTTCTATTACATGTACTAAAGTTCATAAGCATTCTTTTTTCAAAAGCGAAATGTCATAACAGCCGGAGGCGAACACGAACGACGCAGTCCCCCGCGCAGTGTCTCACTCGATTTTTTTATAATTTCTGAATATTGGTCCAAAACAGTATTGAAATTGATCTTTAAAAAAAAATTAAACGCGTAAAATATGTATTTTGAAATGATCTATCAAACGGTGTTAACTATACTTTTACATGATTATAAATTCATGTATTGATGCAAAGAATAAGAAAAAAATTCATGATTACAGCAATACTTTGGAATTTTATTTCTTTAGTAGTAATGACCTAAAAAACTATATTATTCGTGTAATATGACCTCAAAATGTTGAAGATATAATTGTTTTTTTATTATTTTACATTTATTAAATACGGGCACATTCGCTTCTAAATATCGTCGTAAAACGCGTTTTGGTAGGGGATTGCCCTTAATGAAAACATGTACGTAATGTTCGCATTATTCTGCTACTCACATCATCATTTTTAACCAAGAGATAAAAACAAAAAATATAATAATAATAAATAAATTTTATCTTTTAATTTTGTTTGTTGCACATCTCTTTCTATATTTAGGCCTAAACTAAGATATGGACCACAGAAATTAAATCTAAAGTAAGACTTCTTTCTATCCTCAACAGCGGAATAATATAATAGGTATCATTTGGGTTGTTCTGACGACAACGACTAATTTACACAAAACCTTAATGACTTATACACCTAAACCTTACTCATGAATCACTCCGTCTATTGGTGAAAACAGTATGAAAATCCGGTCGGTAGTTTGAGCTTATCACGTTCAGCCAGACAGACGCGGAGGGGGACTTTGTTTTATAATATATATTATAGATAGATTTGTTGAGAGTCTATTAAATGTTAATCAATTAATCTCATATGAAAGTGGATCTTTTCACTTTCACAAATATTACAAAATACAATCTAGAAAATTACGATTTAGATGTAGACTTTTTTTAAGGTCTTTTCAAGACCTACAATTTTCTAGCACATTGTTTTGGCTGGCTAAACCATAAGGTATGAGGTATACCCCATACCTTATGGTTTAGCCAGCTGTTATTGTGTTTTCCCGTGGGAAAGAAAGGTTTTCCTGAAGTAAAAGTTATTCTAAATTGACCCGAGTAATAAGTTACCACTTCACCAAATTTCGTTAATTCAGTACATTAGCTTTTGCGTAAAACGCGCAGACACAAACAGGCAAACAAAAATTTTTATAAGTATTCTTTTGGGGTTTATATCGTGTAGAATCACGTTACAGACATTGTTTTTAAAAAATATTTCATGTACAGATTTCGCTTAGTTACTGCTTTATTATAGTATGTACTATAGATAAAGCAAGCAATAGAAAAGCATTTAAATATTTTATAATAAAATATTAAATGCAAAGAAGAATTACCAGTACCTACCCACTGCAAATTAATATCGTCGAGATGCGACTTGCGCACAAGTTGCGTGTGTAAAATCTACAGTTTCTCAAATCGGCCTACATTCGAGTCGCATTACGTAAAGGTTGACGAAACTGCTAACTAGTAAATGGATATACGCATACATACATATATAGAGCCAAGCGTACAACATGTTGTTGATATCTATTATCCAGGGATAAAAAAAAAGTGTGTGTACTTTTGTACGCACGTAAGAAGTTATAATTCTTTGTTTTTTTTAGAGCATTTAAATAAAACCTTTTTTTGTTTTTTTTTCGTATTCTTATTAGGAAACCCTTTCATTTAATATCCATATCATGGGGGTGCAAAAAAATATAGTAGGCCATCTTTGGGAGTCCACCATAACTAGATTTACAATAACGTCACTTTGCTTATTGTGTTTCGCTCATCAAGCTATATCATTTGATGTCCATATCATAAGGGCCACTATGGAAGTGGTAAATCACCATTTTATAACATCCACCGTATTGGATTAAAAATGACAGCATTTAGGTAATCGTGCAGTCACAAGAACCAAACGTGTGTGCCAAATTTCAATGCTTAATCGGACACTGGGAAGTGGGTCAAATTTAACTTACAATATTTCATACTACACTATAGTCAAGGTTAAAATGGCAATGGGCAGTAGAAGCAACGACCTTGAAAGGACCAAGCGGAAAAAGGCGAAAAGAACGACCTATAAAACGGCAGAAGTAATAGAATGGATTAAACGAGCTAAAGACAGAAACTGGACCAAAGTGGAGGAGGTTCTTATCCAACAAAAATATACGAAATAAATAAAACAAACAACAGTAAAGTTTAAATTTAGTTGATTGAGTTTTAAATTAGTGTTAATTAAGTGTAAATCTAATATATTTGAACGAGCAATTCTTGTATATTTATTTATTTATTTATACCGGCGATCTCGAAAACGGCTCTAACGATTTCGCTGAAATTTAGTACGTAATCGATCTAGATTAGTCATATCTGGGAAAACGCGTTTCCGAGTTTTCATGTGATTTTCTTTCGCTTTATTCCACGCGAAATATGGTTGCTAATTTTGTTCGTTCATGCAAAAGCATCATGGTCAAGCGGCCAAGGCGCAAGATTGACAATCACAGGTGTCCGGATTCAACAGTCGAATACAAAGTTATTACTTTTGTTTTTTTTTTTGTATTTATACAAGTTTTTAAAAGGCAGTGGTAGCCCAGCAAGGCAGTGGTAGCCCAGTGGTAACGCGCTCGCTTGGGAAACTGAGTGAAGCGGGTTCAAATCCCGGGTCTCGCACCTCTGATATTTTCATGTGCGAATCATTTTCTAACTTGATTACCACTTGCCTTACGGTGAAGGAAAACATCGTGAGGAAACCTGCATGTCTGAGAGAACCTAGCAAGTTTTCGAAAGACATGTGAAGTCCGCCAATCCGCACTTGGCTAGCGTGGTGGACTATGGCCTGATTCCCCTCGTCTTGAAGGGAGGCCCGCGCCCAGCAGTGGGACGTTAAAAAGGGCTGAATACAAGTTTTTAGTTTATTTTCTATCTAAAAAATACGATATAACAAAAAATGACTCCGAGCGAAGCTAGGCCGCCCAAGTATTTATTCAAGTTTAGTTTTAATCAAACACACATATAATACTTAGTTGATGAAAAAAAAAGGCTTTGAAGGAAAAAAAATTATCTAGAATATAGACGTCACTTCACACTATTAAGATTTAATGACTAACTTCATACTGTAATGTAAATCTGTCGCACCGTAAAAAGTTTACTATCATCATTTTTCCCCTAACGCGCCAAAATAAGTATAACTTAAAAAAGAGGTCGCAAATTTATATACAAGTACTGAAATATAATAAATTCTTTCAGACTCTGCCCACCCCGCAAGGGACGGAGCCGCGGCGCATATCGGGGCCGCACGGTCCCGTTACAACTGTACCGGGGTACGCGAACCGCGGCCGACTACCATTTTATTGTGCTTTGAAACATTTTAACTAACCACAATTATATTGTGACGAGTAACAGAATAGGCGTCATTCAAATTACAACTTAATGTTTTTATCAATTATGACGATTATCATTATACCTTAACGACAAAGATAAAACATATTAGATTAGAAAGACAATATTAATTATATGAATATAATTTATGAATTTGCTATTTCAAAAGCTGGTTGCTTTAACGAGGAGCTCTAAGTGTCGCACGATCAACTTACAAGTAGGTAATGAGCGCGTCAAGACACATCGCCGGCCAGGCCCAATCAGGCTCGGTCACCGCGCCGCGCGCGCGCCCGTACGGCCGGCGTCGGCGCAGCCGGTGCACTCCATGACCAGCGCCTTATTGTTACTGACTTAGCTCAGAATATCATAGAATCAGAATCAGAATATCAGATAGCACAGAATATCCAAGCTCAAGTGGCAGTGGGCGGGGCACATCGCTCGCAGAACGGACGGTCGTTGAGGACGCAAAGTTCTGGAGTGGCGGCCACGTACCGGAAGGCGAAGCGTGGGCAGGCCTCCCACAAGGTGGACCGACGACTTGGTCAAAGTCGCTGGAGCCCACTGGATGCGGATGGCACAAGACCGGTCGTCGTGGAAATCTTTGGGGGAGGCCTATGTCCAGCAGTGGACGTGTTTGGGCTGAGACGACGATGTCCTTGATTATGTACCTAAGCAATGTATTAAACACCAAAGTACAGTAAAAAGGTATAACATAGTAGGTATATTGTAAGGATACAATTTGGGCTTATTACTAAATTAGTCTTGTATTTAAAAATAAAAGCTATAGTACCACTGTTTTTGTAAGTCAAATTCACAATGATAATATGTATGTCCATATTATTTTCATTTGGCAGTTTAAATATTGTATTGCCATTCTAATTTTGCCAAGAAAGACGTAAAGCACGAAAGTCGGTTTGTTGCAGAGCTGTACCAAGCGGTGGTGATCGATCCGATACCAGTAGCTACCGCATAACGACCGGTTTGCGTGTTCCGCTCCGTGCCCTACTTGTACTGCTTATGATTCGCGACTCGCAATTCTAACGACCGTCGATGTCACAAGCCAAAATGACTTATTACAGAAACAATCGTTGGCTTCAAATTACAGAAGTATGACGTATAACAGCAAGAGTAGTGACATTCTTAACAATAAAGCAAATGAAAATAATTTAATGTTATCAGAAATTAATGTATGTTAACGTAGATATCAGACTAAAGAATAATATATACTGAGCCCAACAAAAAAATGTCAAAGTCAAAAATAATAGTGTGATTTTGCTGTTTATGCTACTCTTCTCGTTTTATCCATATAAATCGATTATTTAGCTTAAAGCAAGAGGGAAACTTTATATAGGTATTAGTCATTAATTTAAATTTTTTAGTATAAAATATGAATAGTAATGAATATAATAAAAATAATACTAAATTACTTTGTATTTTTAAAGCATTACTTCTCATTCGCCTTGAAAAACAAATAGCATAATATGAGCTTACTTTTTTTTTGTCTTTTAAATTTTCGTTTATAAGGATATGCTTTATCTTTTTTCATCTTCTTTTTTTCGTTGTTTTTTTTAAATGAAATGTGAATATTAAATTTTGTTTTTAATATTGTTATTTAATCTAATCTATAATATTCTTTTTTTGAATCCCCAACGCAAAAACGACGGGGGGCATCGTAGCTCCCGGATGAACCCCGATTTTGTTTTATTTTGTTTTTGTTTGAAAGGTGAATTAGTCGCGAGTGTGCTTAGCTATGTTTATTGAAAATCGGTTAAAGATGGCCATCGCCACAAAATAGCAAATTTCCTACATGTTTTTTCACAACTCTCTCAATATGGGTATCAAATGAAAGGGCTTTACTAGTAGTGTTGGAGATTTTTTAAATTTTTAATTTAATTTTAAGTAATGTTTTACTTTTTTGTTTAGGTTTGTTTATATAATTATTAATTATATTTATTTGAATGTTGTGTACAGATATGATTGAACGGAAAATGATATTTTAGCTTTAAATACGTACATAGTTGTAATTTTTTTTATTTGTTTTATGTTCTTGTACCTAAAGAAATAACATAAGTGGGATTATTGGTGAAGTAAAATGTTACACTCAACTGACACGCTCAAGAGAACTGATTCACAGTATACACTACAAATTCTTACGTAAGACTAATTAAACCGTGAATAGAAATGGCGAGATACATTGTTACAAGACTTACTATATGGAAATTACACTAACTGAAACCACGAGGTCGTTTGTGCAACTATGAGAGAGATGCTACACAATATTGTCGAAATATATTTCGAATGATGTACTGCTGTGCACATGTGAATGTCTATATACGCTATAGTATTCATGTCGATAAATATAATTTCCACATCTAACTTTATATTTCGCATTATATTCCTCACTTTGTCAGCTTTTGAACGTAATTGAATGCTCGACATCGTGTGGAGTCTTTTACTGTTCGACCCTCGAAAAAGCTTAGGCTGTTTTTTCCTAAAGGTCAAATTTATTGAAAAAATATGGTTTACTTGTCAGTGTCACAACAAACAATAATTGTTAAAAGTCGAAGTTCTATAATGTATCTTAATTCTGTATTAACGTTACTCGTGGCCATAATAAATTTTCGTTTGGTTTTCTTGCATAGATATCATTCAAGGTATATTTTCCACAAATCTGGTACCGCTTTAAGGATTTACTATAAAATTATTATTAAAAAAAACATCTTCCCTCACTCTGACAATATTTTTAATGTAAGGAGAAATAGGTATACTAGAAGCGATTACTATTTTTGAATGTCAAATTCGAATTATAAAGTAAGATATATTTATATATTTTTTTGTATCTGCATTTTAACGTTAAATAAGTATATGTAACATTAAGAAAAAAAAATCTTGCTCAAGTTGACGCGGCAGTCGGCACGCTTCATCACTGCAATGAATGGGAGCAGTGTTGCGTTCGTGTTGTTGATGAAAGTGACCGTAACACTAATATGTGTGTCAATAAGATCAAGTTGCACGGCGGGCGGCGGCGGCGGCGGGCGGGCGTCATTGCCGCGCCGCGCCGCACCGCGCCGTATGGGATCGCTCCGCAGAACCGGTCCGGGCTCCCGCCTCCGTAATTGCTATTCATGATTCCATACCTGCTTCGATTACCTCCGACTGGTAATGGCCCGTATCTGTCACTATCATCTCATTTACTATATCAATTGTTCCATTCATAAAATTAAATAATTCACATATTTTGGTCATCTCAAAGACACTATAGATGCCACTGCTGCAAAGCCAACCCGGTAACTCAATAGTTTTTTTGTTATTAAAAAATACCTATGTAAAGCATATCTGCAATAGGTATTCCAAAAAATTGCAATTATTATTGGAATAATTCATTAACTTTTCCTTCAAATTTTACAGAAGTGTTTCCAAATTGTTCAGATGTCATCGTCACAAGCATCAGCACTTTTCACTTTTTTCACAAATAGAAATCCACAGAGAAGCTAACATATTTAAAATTCATAAAAAAGGCGCAGCGCATTAGAGGAGTCTAATTATTTTCCTCCGAAGAAAAAAGTACCCGAACATTTTTTATGGACGATTACATGATCTATAGATCGTCACATTTCTCTTAAACTATTACACAATATTTTGATTACTTTTTATCAGACAGACTAGCAAATGTAGCATGAGTCGTTCCATTTGCAAAATACACTTATTAAATTTTATTTCTAAATACAAGCTTTTCAAAGTTTGTATATTGTGACTACTAAGTTGGAGTTTTAAGTATCTATTGTTGCTTTGCTTAATTAATTACTCTAAATGATAGTTGTTTTGTCTAACAATAAGGACTCATTCGTCAATTTATTAAAGAGTCTCAAGTATATTACATTAAAAGGATATTAAATGACATTTATACTTTCCGCACACCGTGTCCGTTACTCCAATACACTATTATATTTTACAAAAAAATAATATCCAAATTGATATTTTTACGCTATGTAAGCATTTGCTTGCAAACCTTGATAATGTGAATGCGAAAGTGTAGTTCTTAGTTCTTATTTATGCAATTATTTAATTAGCAAATGACATGGTGTGTGAACTGGAGGCATGCACTTATTGTTACGATGCTGTCAGTAATGCTTCCCGTTGATTGGAGAACGCGCGGAGTATAATCTGGGCCTGATTGAAGCAAGGACAGGTCAATAGGTATTTATAATCGTAACAATACAAGACTTGCCACATACGATATTTTCCGATTTATATTATTCTTCAATAACTAGTACTTACAACCCATCGCTGCGAAAGTAAATATTAGAGCACAAAGCTCAAGTTTTCATCAGGCAAGGTAAAAAGAAACGAAGTATTAACTGAGGTGACTTGCTTTTGGTTGCCGCTTAGTTTTTTACCGTTAGAGAAATTTGCACCATTCCGTGCGCTACGCCACGCAAATCATACATTCACTGTTATTCGTCATGTATCGCTTATGAACGAACTTTTTAAGACTTTCAAACTAGTATTATAATATTTTATAAAGGTATGTTGTTGAAATTATATAAGTAAAACGGCATACACTTAAATGTAACTCTTAAAAATTGAATAGAGCCTCGAATATTCAGGTAACATGCACTCACGCGACAAGGCCACCAAGAAAGGCTACAGGACCCCCGCTGATGAGTCTGATTTTACGGTGACAGGAGTCGAAGAGGGAGAGTCTCGCGTGTGGCGGCGGCGGTAAGCCCACCATCCCGCCGGTGACAGCTGAACGTAACATTTCGTCACATGCCAAACGAACCAACACTTTGAACACTGTTCACTTCACTACCCAGGCGCGACAGCGCGATGTGCGGGAGGTGCAGGCGCGTCCGGCTCACCGGGCATCGCAACGCGTGTCACACTGGCCGCGGTCTGCGCGGGACTGTCGCTCGCGCTGCCGACTGCACGACTCGCGGCAGTCGCCCCCCCCCCCCCCCGCTAACGAAACATCCGACGCGACGACGTGACTTTGACTCAAACTCGTATCCAATAATTATTAAGTATACTATTCTATACAATAAAATAAACAAACTATGCAATATGTACCTATGCCAGTGTTTAGCAATGACTAGAACGTTTGGAAGCGAGAAGATCCTCTCATATTTCATTGAAATTTTAGAATACCTTTAAAATTGTCTGTATTGTAGTGATAGATATAATGATTAATAATTTAATAGATTACAAGTAGACAAAAAATATATTTTAAAATATATATCAAACGAAACTGGTCTTAAAACATTATACATAAATATCCCGTTTCCAAAAAGGTCACTCAGTGACCGTAGCAATCAGCTGATCGGTGTGTAATCGGAGGACGGGAGGAGGAGGCTGAGTCTATAATAGAAAAGAGCAACGGCGCCAAAGCCTTCAGATGTTTTCCCACGGTTGTTTCAAAAGCAAAAAATAATGCAAAATCTACCTACTGGTAAAGTTAACTGATAGGCGAGTAGGTAATGGTGGTTGTCGTGCGTTATTTGTCTTTGAAATATACATTGCACATTTTTTTAAAGTCACGTTGCATTGCTGCAATGACAAAGTTACACGATTGTTGTTACTGTTCGATTTCTTATTATCTTTGTTTATGCGGATCTGGTTTGTAGATTTACTAGAAAAAAAGACTCCTAAAATGTGAAACATACCTTTATCTATAAATTTACGGAGCAACAGTGCCGACGAGCCGGCAGCCCTTAAATCCCAAAGTCAACAATTCTAGGAACTACACAATGCCATTTACCATCAACAGCTCACACACCAGGTACATCGCTATCTCTTTATTTTACACTACAATGAACTCATTCAGTCATACTCATGCCATCATGCCAATTTAATGCACAATAAAGGTGTCTTCGACTATAATAAAACGACTAGAATAATAAAAAGTTAAAGAGTTTTTATATTAGATAGTAAAAAAGTAAGTTAATTCGCTCACCTTTTAAAAACAAACGTAAATTATTCTTTCTTTTTGTTAGATTTTTCGATTTATTGCTGCTAATTTTATGTTCACTTAATTAAATACTTTATGTTTTTAGTGGAAACTTTATTGGCTTAAGATTTTTGTTTAGAAGGGTTTAACTAAATTTTATTAATTATGAGCTGTGTTTCCGAATGATAAATAAGGAAATAAATAAAAAAAGATACCTGTACTAGGTATTGCTATTTAAAATCCGACTAATATTTATATGTGACTTGTAAACAGGTTTATTTGTATATTTTTGAGACAATATTAATAAGCAAGTAGCTACAAGCAAAGTATGGCATGACAGAGACGGTTACACACAGTGCGTCGGCGCATGCAGCGCGCGCGCAGCGGCCCGAGCGGTGGACACCTCCAAGCGGCCGTCGGCCAGTCGTTACTCGTTACGTAAAACGGCGCGTCATCACGGACACTCTTCTGCTATTGCTAGCATATTAACAAAACCTGTTTAGTAAATATTATCTAGAATATTCTGTCAAGGTTTTAGTTAAGTGCGACAAAATAGGTAATAGGTAAGTATATGATAACATGTACCTAATGAAATTTTACATCCATCTTTCTTTATCATCATTTATTTGTCTACTAATTTTAAGTTTATATATTATAGTATTAAATGCTTTATCTTTATTAGATGTAGTCCTATATTTTACTTTAAAGATTTATATAAGATTTGGTTCTTATTGTTTTAAGTGTACTCATGCAATTAATAAACGTAAGTAGACTATTTTTTAAATCTAAGTCTATTATTTATTTTTGGTTTTTAATTTTCGATTAGGTGATAGTCCGACTTAGATAACGTAGGTTGAGAAGGCCTTCTCGTTAGGTCTTTTTTTTAATTCAAACCCAGAAACCCTTCTATCATTAGTGCTTTGTTAATTTAAAATTAGATGACAGATGTGACTCATTATCTGACGATAATTTTGACACTTGGAAGTGACATTTGGTCATTTCCGAGTGTCAAAATGACAGTAAATGTCATAATAATGTATGGAAAAGTTATAACTTCAAGTCTTAATACCTTTTGACTCTTTCGTTTCCTCAAAAAAAAATTATATATTTGGACTCCCTATCACCTCCCCTATCCAAAAATAAAACCCACTATACCACCGTCTCCAGGGGCCGCGTCCAATATATTAAACTGCAGCCTGATGTAAATTAAGTGCTGAAGTAATCTAACATATTTATTTAGATAAGGATTAACACCATACCGGTAAAAATACCATTGCAAATAAAGCATTTTTAGACCCAATTTGAGAAAGTCCATCTAAAAAGACATATGCTATCGCGAACGTTATTATAGTAATTTTCATGTTTTTCAATTTATTAGAACATTTCGTGGTTCTGCCTGCAATAATTTACGTGGCGCCGCCAGCAAAGCTCTCAGTCCGCATGATTTTTTCCGAAATCTTCAACAATCATCGTCATATTTCAGCCAATTTACTCGAAACCTTAATGAATTATACAATAAACTTTCCTCGTAAATCATTCCGTCCATTTGTGAAAATCTGTTCGGACGTACATATTTGAGTTTATTGGGTTAAGACAGACAGACAGGCATGGTGGGGGACTTTGTTTAATACTATGTATAGCTTACATTTTACTGTTTGTATCATTAAAAATATTGTTGCCAATTATAGATAGTTACTGATATAATAGGTTACTGAAGACTACTTATAAAAGATCTAGATATAAGAAGTATCTACATACTTCACAAAAATTATGACCATTTTTCAACTGTTTAAAGCCAATAAATGTGGTGTAGTAAGCAGCTTACACTTGGTGGTACCGTCGCGTCGTACAGAGGCTCCGCGGCGCCCTTGACATTTGCCTACCCAATTACATCACCATCCACCGCCTGCACCACCGCGCCGGTGCAAGTCAAACTATAATCAATTTGTCGTCCATCCATCCATCCATCGTCGTCAATCCATTCGTGCTTAAATTAATATTTACGTTTACTTTAGGGATTCCATGCCTCTATAAGTCTGTCTTATATTATTTAGTAGGTGTAGAAAAGAATGTCAGCCACAGACGTGGCTTTTTTTAGTAAAAAACAAATACTACATAATATGTAATATATTTTTCAATAATCTACTACCATTGTAGACGCACGGGCTATTTGCGTAGAGCGAGGCGAGGCTAGCGTTACTGCATACGCTCAGCGTATGATTTAGAAACATGATCGCATCAATAGCCATAAAGTAACGTTAAACAACACATTATCTTTTCAAAGGATGACATCACGCTCGCCGACAGGTTGACTTCTTTTCAATATTCGCAGTAAATTGAACTATTAGATATTACAACACTCATTGACAAGTATCTGGATTGGATTTAATCCAAAACCTGTACCTATCCAATATCATAAATATCATTCCAATGATGGGCTAAACGAGCGAGGTGCGAGTTTGATGGCTTATGGAAAGAAGATGGCCTCAAGTTGGCAAATAAGTTATCTTATTCCAGCGTATTTTAATGTCCTTCTCATTGTTTTAGTATTTACCGTAGCTTATTGAACCTTTTTATGACGTCAGAGGAAGTCAAAGTGCGATTCCTCGGTACACTACTCTTAAGAAATCTGTCATCCCTCGCTTAAGTTATTCAATTGGGAACTTGTTCATATTGATTGTATATGATACTAGCGACTTAGTTATTTAGTCTCTAGAGGTCTTTTCATCATACATTTTATTGCTTAAATCCACACCTTTAGGCAGCGCACGTCAATAAAGCAACTCAACTGTCACTTTTTACCGAGTTCAATTAATGATATAGTGATAATAAATCCATTTTTACCGGAATAAAAAATATCCTATCGCATTTGGCGGTAAAATAGCTTCGTCTTCGTGTAGGAATTTTTAGAATAGGATACCTAGTTTTAGTATTACTAGGTACATACAAACATACAAACTTTACCTCTTTTTAATATTAGTGCAGAAGCGTATATCTTTGAAACAAAAATACGCAAACTAACAAAATGTCGAAGAGGACATGTGGCATACGAAAATCAATCGAAGAAAATCAAAATAAATTAGGAGTCAAAAGATGGTTAAAATTGTTGTATATTGAAGCTTTAAGTACATATATTAATATGAGGACAGTAGTAGTAAACAAAACATTCGTAATAATAATAATCCTTTTATTGTATATGTAATAGTGTATGTATATGCTGTCGATCTGTGTTCATATTGAATCGGACTTACCAGAGGCAGTCCAGCATGATAGAGACATGCACGTGGGGCCCGAGGGCCGCACTCACCTGTAACAACCAATAAGATATTTGAATAAAGGTTTCTGAGCTTAAAATATATCAATTATATATTAATAATATTTTACACAAACACAGAGATATCACTTATATATATATATATATATATATATATATATATATATATATATATATATATATATATATATATATATATATATATATATATATATTACTGTCCTGTTTTAAAATAAAAGCCTAATTGCGTTTGTAACAATAAAAGATTTATTTCACTTCTAGATCTAGAATTAAACTAATTACTTAAACATTTATAAAAATACACTTACAATAAAACAAGATATTATCTTACCTCTAACAATAAAAGAAACTACATTTAAAGCTTCTATTTAAAATCTCTTAATATTTTAATTAAACATATTATATAGAAAATGTATAAGTACAATTCTCAATTTTTTTGTTTAAGAAAAAATAAAAAAAAGTTAAAAGTAACTTATTTCAAATATCTAGCAGCAACGGTATTAAAGGTACAATCATATATGTATCATTAGATGAGTTTCTGACATGTCATAGCAAGCGTTTCGTGTTCTTATGAAGAGAATGAAAGGTCGATGAACAAAAGAGGTAAAAATTAGTGACAATAAGCATTGAAAAATTAAATAAAAAACAAAGACCCTAAGTAGTTATAGATATGCGTTGTTGTGACGAAGCGGCGCGGCGCGGCGCTGCCGGCGCGGCGCGATGGCGACAATACGCGTTGTGCAATCACAAGTGTTATGATTCATTAATTTTAGTGCTAATATTGTTAGACATATTTAAAGTTACCTATATTTCTTGTAATTAACTAAAGTTTCAATGAAATTATGTTTTATATTTTAAGTATGCTTTTATAAATTAAATACATTAATTGACTACTATGATTTAAAGATTACGCCGGAAGTAGTTGAAGTTACATTAAAATTATTAAAAAAGGTGGGTTGATTGAAATTAAAATTAATATATAAGGAGTGCTTTCTATGATTGGGATTCATTCTTGTTCAGGAAGAGTTACTGTGTAATTATGCTGAAACAGTGTTGTGTAAATTCTAGTATAAAGCAGTGATATATACAGTGTGTTGTAATCCTTATATGAAAATCAATAATTATTATACGTTTGAAGTGTACTCTGGTGGTTTTCTTTACACTCTGAAGTGGGAACACAACCCAAGAAAAAAAGGAAACAGGAATTTGACAATTATTTTATGTTATATTTTTAATTTTATTGAAGAATAATTTATATATATAATTTATATTTTTTTAATAATTATAATTTATAAGTTACGCCCACGTGAAATTTTTAAGCGTCATTCAGGACGGTAGTTGCGTAAAATGTCTGGTCGGGGCAACTCTCTGACGATGTTATGCGTAAATTGTGTTTTAATGTGCGAGAATGCTTGGTCAGGGCAACTCCCTGGTAGTATTTCTACATTATAGCATAATATGGACATAGTGCAGGAAGTATCGGTGCGTGATCGGGGCTACTCTCCGATAGCATCCAACACGTTTCTGTCTATAACCAATTACTATATATAACCTACTGTGTGGCACTTAATTATTTTATTATGAAAAATGAACTACAGAGTATATTTATGTTAATGATGCATTTTTATTTTATTTATTTTTTACGTGAGTATCATTGTGAGGTATACATGACAGGATACTATGTTACGTCTTTTAATACAATACGTGTTGTGTGTGGTCAGGGCTACTCCCTGGTAATGTAACACGTAGATTACGATAGACACGATAACGTGAGACTCGTTCCAGTTGTATTCATGTATTTATTATGATACCCACAATTATTTGATTTATTAATTCATTTAATTTTTATTTTATTTTTTTTTATATTGATATACATCTATACATGTAATAAAATTGTAGCTAATCCGAGTCTGTAAATTAAATATTTTTTTTTTTGGAAAATCTTATTGAAGTACTTTTTTTTATCGATACAGAAACCAAATCTATAGTTTTTGGATTTTTTGTCTGTCTGTCTATAACCGCATCACGGGAAGAACACTGTACAGATTTTGATGAAATTTGGTATGATGATGGCTGGTTGTCCGGGTCAATATGTAGGACATTTGCTTGTTCCTATTTTAAGTAAGGTTTTTGAGAAAATAATTTATAATGCATTGAATGATTTCTTTGAAAGGAATAAATTATTTACAAAGGATCGATTTGGTTTTCGTAAAAACAAAAGTATAAATATGGCTGTCTATAGCTTTCTTAAGTTATGTCGTGACTAATTTAAATGATAAAGTTCCTGTGTATGCTTTATTTATGGACTTAACGGAGGCTTTTGATTATGTTGATTAAATAAACTTTTTCACTATGGTGTTACAGGAAATGTTCTAGAGCTCATGAACAATTTGGATAAAACTAATTTAATGTTCTTTAAAAACAGGAAAAATAAGTTAAATGCTTTGGATATCGATTTTGAGGGTAAGGAAATAAAGCAGGTGGATGTAACAAAATTATTAGGTCTCAATATTGGTAATAATTTAAATTGGAAAAAGCATATTGAGGAGGTAAGCATAAAATTACGACAATTTTCTTTTGCACTCCACGTGTTGGCCAAAACGGTCAATGTTTCAACCTTAATAACTGTGTATCATGCTTATGTTGCTCCTTTGTTAAGGTGTTGTATTATTATTTTTTTTGGGGTAATTCGGTACATAAATTAGCATTCGAAGCAAATGTATTCGAGCAATATATAATTTGTGAATAATAGAAAGATGCAAACTATGTATTTGGAAATTACAATATAATGACGTTACCAAGTGTGTGCATTTGTGAGACTATTATTTATGTTAGAAATAATCTATATTTATTTGAAAATTGTTATGGTATAAGACATAGGGCCTTACTTCGCCACCCTCGATGTGTGACTCGACCTTTTCTCGAAGAGTATTTTCTGTACTGATAATCATTTACTTAAATGTATTCTGGAGGTTAATGAAATTAATATATTTAAGCAAAGATTGAAGAAATTTTTATTAGAAAAGACGTATTATTCTATTAATGATTATGTTTTGGATAAAGTCGTAACATGTAATTTTGGGTATATTGTATTTATTGTAATTATTATAATGAATTGTTATTAAATTGTATTGTTCCATGCTCTAAGGCGGAGCTTGGCTGGTTGAATTTGAACTTTTAACTGCGGATAAATGTCTCATCTCTGAGCTGAACGTTAAAACGTAGTTACGGTTGGAAACGTTTATTATATTTCACATAATGAATATTAGTATGATGATGATGGTGGTTAAAAACTTAAAACGTAGTTACGGTTGGAAAAGTTTATTATATTTCACATATGGAATATTAGTATGATGATGATGGTGATTAAGAACTTATGAAATGTGTTGTTTATCGGTTTTTTTTTTTAATACATGGTTTATATTTAATACCGAAAGTTCTAGGCTGGTGGCCGCTAGATTGATAGATGGGTTTGCTGGCTGGATTGAGTAACCTATGGCAGATCGCTGGAACGGATGATCTGTGTTTGATCGCAAAATTGAGTGGTCTGTTTTGCAGCACTGGATGGTGATCTATGTCTGATCGCTGGAATGAATGATCTATGTCTGATCGCTGGAATGAGTGATCTATGTTTTACCACTGGATTGAGTGGTCTATGTTTGATCACTGGATTGAGTGGTCTATGTTTGATCACTGGATTGAGTGGTATATGTTTGATCACTGGAATGAGTGATCTAGGTTTTACCACTGGATTGAGTGGTCTATGTTTGATCACTGGATTGAGTGGTCTATGTTTGATCACTGGATTGAGTGGTATATGTTTGATCACTGGAATGAGTGATCTATGTTTTACCACTGGATTGAGTGGTCTATGTTTGATCACTGGATTGAGTGGTCTATGTTTGATCACTGGATTGAGTGGTATATGTTTGATCACTGGATTGAGTGGTATATGTTTGATCACTGGATTGAGTGGTATATGTTTGATCACTGGATTGAGTGGTCTATGTTTGATCACTGGATTAAGTGGTCTATGTTTGATCACTGGATTGAGTGATCAATGTTTGATCACTGGACTCGATTGGAAGTGCTTCAATTATGACCCAAGTAAGTATGCCTGGATAACGTAAATGACTGTATGATACAGCCATGTATGTATATATGTGTGCTGTGGTAGCCATGTATGTGGACCTTAGATACTGGACATATAGGTGTGCCGCAGTAGTAAGGTATTAGCATTATAGCTATAGTCAAGAAGGTGATGTGTGATGTTAGTTGACATGTAATTTTAATACCTCGGTGGTGTAGTGACTAGCACACCCGGAAGTCCTGGGTTCGAGTCCCGGGTCGGGCCAAGATTAATTGTTGAGTATTTCTGTATTGTAAGCCTCGGTAACAACTAGAAGTTGTGAAGTTAGTTGTGTTTTATCCCTGTGCCTCGGAGAGCACGTAAAGGCGTTGATCTCCCACCGGTCGAGTCGAGTAGTCGTCCCACCGGAATATGAGTGGCAAGAATAGTGTACTTGTGTCTGCGCATACACTTGTGCACTATAATATCTTCTGTGCATTTGGCTAGTCTCAATGAGAGTGGCCGCCATGGCCGGAATCGGTCAGGAGAACATTAATTTTTATAGTGTTATTTTAGTGTATTGCATTAAGTTATTTTAAAGTTACAAATACCCTTAATTTCAAATATTTTCTTTAGAGATATATAGTTAAGATTAAACATTAGCAGAGGTTAAGATTAGAAGCTTAAGTAAATTTGATATCTATATCCAAGTATGCAGTTGTAAAGACAGATTTTACTGCGTTAAAAAAACAATCCTCCAGGTGACAGAGATGGATCAGAGGGCTTTACTCCAGAAGGGCCCAATCGACGTCGAAGGAGGTCATCTTCTGGTGATGCTGAAGTACCAGCTAAAATTAAACGATTATCCGATTACCTAACAACCGAAGACCTGAAGAAATTTATAGCAGCGCTTCAGATAATGCAAGTAAGACTTCTACTAATGTAGTTCCGGAATTTCATCAAGATAATAGATCACAAGATGTTGAGCGATGACTAAAGAAAGTTAACGAATGTGCCGTAATTTATGAATGAGATAGAAATTAAGTTATTCTTTCAATTATATGAATCTTTACCAAA
Source organism: Argynnis bischoffii washingtonia (assembly GCA_033884665.1). Lineage (NCBI taxonomy): Eukaryota > Metazoa > Arthropoda > Insecta > Lepidoptera > Nymphalidae > Argynnis > Argynnis bischoffii. The sequence continues at coordinate 102,421 of CM066622.1, forward strand.
GCTCAAAAGTTAGTTAAAATTAGTAAGGCATTCCCGAAAGGTGAAAACTTGAGAATATTTTTATGATAAACTTTCATTATTAAGTAGATATGATATTGCTGGACGAAAGGCAGTTGATTGTATTATTTTCGGAATAACTAATAACTCTGTACGTAATAGAACTCAAGCTCTTAAATGTAGTGAACCAGAAGACTTGTTAAATTATTTAGCTTCACCACAGTTTAACCAGATTAAAGAGAACTCAAGAAGTTCCTCGCTTATAAATAGTATACCTTTATGAAACGAGATTTTAGAAATGGTCATAACATTTTACCAGGTAATACAAATGGACAAAATAACTTCACGTGTTTTAATTATCAAGAACTAGGTCATACATATATGTAATAATTATACAAAACCTATTGTGAAATGTAAGTAGAATAGGACATAACTTCGATGATTGTTCTAGAAAACCCCTTCTTACGCACGAAATAAGTAGTCAAAATGAACAGAACCCAATTAAGATGTCAAACAGAGAATTTGAATCTAGTGTTAGGTGAAGTGATTTCGTAAACGCTAAACGTAATTGTGTGGAAATTGCATCTAAAGCGAAAAGTATATTTGCTTATTAACATTAAAAATGTGTGTGGTATATTAAATTAAATTAATGTCAAGTTTTTGAGTGCATTTATAGATTTTGGTATCATAAAATATTCTATTGCTAATGTGCTGGACCTTTAAAAAGTAATGAATATCTGCCCGTCATTAGGGGCTTTGGTAGTTATATAATTATTTAAGTTATATAATTAATGCAGTTAGAAAAATTAAAAACTTAACGGATATTAACACTGCCCGACTTATATATTTTAGTTATTTTCATAGTATTTTATCGTACGGAATACTTCTTTGGGGCAGTGCCGCACAAATTAATTCGGTATTTATTCTTAAAAAAAAGACCAGTACGGGCTATTTATGATCTAAGAGCTCGTGATTCGCAATTATACTGTGTAATATATTATTTGTTCGCAAAAATCTAAAGATAGACATACTTATTTCTATTCCTAGTGTTTCTTACACTAGGAATAGAAATAAGTTTGTTAGACCTAGACTTCGGCTCCAAAAGGTGAATAAATCCTTCGTGGGCCTGACTATACGCAGATATAATAAGATTCTACAAAATATCCTAGATTTATCTTTTCAAAAATTTAAAGATATAATTAAAAATGTTTTATTGGGCAAAGCATATTACACGGTTCAAGAGTTTCTTGTTGATGAAAATGTGTGGAATTGAGTATTATTGACTCGTATGCGGGCTATCTACATGATATATTAATAAAATAAATGTAATTTCGATATTTAAAAGAGCAACTGTTGAGTTTCTTGCCGGCTTCTGAGCCGGTGGTAGATTCCTCACGGACAGACTTCACTGACGCTTACATTAAATGCTTTTGAATCAAGTCTATTTGAATTAAGTTTATTTCATTTCATTCCATTTAAACTAAGTTAATATTAGGGTTAACTAAATCGATGCAGAATTTATTAGCGGTATTAATAAGTGGCAATAAAACAATAGTATTCGTTATATTATTTAAAATGATAGATGAAGGGAAGATTAATCCCAAAATTTATTGTTTCATATAAAATCTCTAACTATGCTCCCGGTTTTAGTACCATGAGATATGAAAGCGTTTCGCATTCGGGCAATAGTTGGACAAATCTTCTGGTTCTGAATACAGCTCCTCAAGCTCGGAGAACAGTGATACTGAAAAATAAAAGTATTTAAGTTTTATCTAGTGTAGTATAATCTGGTTTATATTAATGTAACGATATATTTTTTTTGCTTGTATTACATGCTGTAATTATTAATATTGTTTTGAAATTATAATAGAGAATCATGAACATACCTTACGCCGAGTGTTGTGAGATTTGCGTGCTCCGGAGATAGCACGCATGTCGATGGCCGAGTGTTATGATTCATTAATTTTAGTGCTAATATTGTTAGACATATTTAAAGTTACCTATATTTCTTGTAATTAACTAAAGTTTCAATGAAATTATGTTTTATATTTTAAGTATGCTTTTATAAATTAAATACATTAATTGACTACTATGATTTAAAGATTACGCCGGAAGTAGTTGAAGTTACATTAAAATTATTAAAAAAGGTGGGTTGATTGAAATTAAAATTAATATATAAGGAGTGCTTTCTATGATTGGGATTCATTCTTGTTCAGGAAGAGTTACTGTGTAATTATGCTGAAACAGTGTTGTGTAAATTCTAGTATAAAGCAGTGATATATACAGTGTGTTGTAATCCTTATATGAAAATCAATAATTATTATACGTTTGAAGTGTACTCTGGTGGTTTTCTTTACACAAGCGTATTGTGTTCGACCGGACCAACTAGCAATATTTACAGTGACTCAACCACTGAATAATCAATTTTTAATTTAATAAAAATATATTTCTTAAAATATCTTACTTAGGTATCTACTTAAACAGATAGACAAATATTAAAAATGACATTTAATTTGAACATTTCAAAAGATGGCACAAAATAACAAAAGTACATGGGGAAAAAGTGCAGGTCAAGAGTCCGTGTCGGCACCGACGTCGGCTTCGAGAACGGTGTCCGATATCTTTTGTTAAGCACGTCACAGGACCATACACGTTATTGTTCCTCGAGCGTGTTTCAAAAGCCCTTTCAGCATGTGCCATCATCGTCGCATATCGTATAACACTGCTGCCTAATGACACTCTGATATTAGAGTTATCAAAGGTATTATTAATATTGAGACAATTTGTACAATTAGAGCTAACTTATAAAAAGGCAATTAAGGATTATCAATCTAAGAAAGTATTAAGGATTATCAAGATTAAAATACTGTGGGCGCAAAACGTGAGCGAATGCGAGGGATGACCGACTAGACCGCCCGCCCTCACTTCCCCCGCCCTCGTTTGCCACTACAAACAGATTACTGTAGGTAAGCCAATAAAACGGGGTACTTACGTGTTAATCACGTAAAGGCATACGGACGCACCTATCAAGGATGAAACTAAAGCAAGTTTTACGTCATTGCTACCACCTACGAACCAGTCTACTTTTGATCATCAAATACAGGTACTAATTATGACACGGTATTGTAAAGTGCTTGCATTTTTGTAAACGTTTTATTATTTAAAAAATTCAGCTATCATTCAGTACATAAATGGTTACTTTAGATATTAAATATCATACGTATAGGCAAAAAATTATCAATGTTTTCAGAAATATACTTGGACTATTCGTATACTACGGCTCATTCCGTTTAGCTAGTCTAGAAAATCCATTTTAAAGTTAGAGTAAAGGAAACGTGTGTCCCAGTACCTATAAAATTATTAAAATTTAATTAATGTTATTAGATATAGGTTTATTAGGTATATTAGGTTATTAGGTATTTTATAATATAAAATAAGCAATTCTTGTATTTAGTATTATGTAGAATATACATCAGCCAGTATATATTTCTCAGAGATGATATTTTCCCACAGTAAAAAGCATCCTAAATGTTGACCCAGATAACCAGCTATCATCATACATCAAAATCTATCCAGTGGTTTTTTCGTGATGCGTTCCTAAACAGACAGACAGAAAGACAGACAAAAATTTTAAAAACTATAGATTCGGTCTCTGTATCGAAAATAATGACTATTTCAATAAGATTTTCCAAAAAATATTTAATGTACAGATTCGACTCAGTTAGAATTTTATTATATGTAAAGATCTAGTATTTTTCGGAAATGGCTCAAACGATTTGAATCAAATTTTGTATTTAGGTAAGGTTTTGCTTTTTAAGTTTATCAATATACTTAGAAAGTTTTTTCAGAAAAAAACGCAACATCTCCCAAAAAAATCCTTTTTTTAAACTTTCTTTTAGTAGAGCCTTTTTGTAACTGCTCTCATGCCCACAATGACATATAGCGGAATTTCGTAAATTTTTGTGGTACATGTATTTTTGCCAATGGATCATAACCTATTGTTCTTATTATTCATAAATGTGGGATTAGTATTCGACATGTATTTATAATACATAGTATAGAGGAAGTTCAGATTTTATGTAAAGCAGATGTCGCAGTGCGCTCGCCGCCCCCAGCCCACGTCACGTCCGCTCAATGAAGCCTCCCGACGATGGAGGAGTCAGGTCAAGGCCGAGCGACACAGCTGCGAGTCTATTCAGAGCGTTTGTCGAATATAAGTTTAGAACCAAACTTACAAGCGTCTATTGTGCTCTAACAAGCAACCAATAGGATAATCTTAGGACTCATTTTGCTCTATGTTTTTATTACATATATGCTTATGTAGTTCAAAATTAATCGTTCTATGAAACCATAAAAAAGAACACTTTACTCGACACCTAAATCATAGCAGTACTCCTTTGTACTCACTAGGGTTCTAGGTTTAGTTGTTATTTATTTTTATACATTTTTCAAGTTATACTTTTTTTATACTTCTTTTGGCGCGTTAGGAAAAAAATGATGAGAGAACTTTTTACGATGCGACAGGTTTAGATTACAGTGCCAAATGCATTTGGTCGTTAAATTTGCCTTTAATATAGTGAATGACTGAGACTGCACACACGTTTGGTTCTTGTGACAATGCACGATTACTTAAATGCCGCCATTTTTAATCCAATACAGCGGACATTACAAAATGGCGATTTATCATTTCCATAGTGACCCTTATGATATGGGCGTCAAATAAAAGGGCTTAATGAGCGAAAAACAATAAGTAAATCCAATATAGCGGCCTCCGTAAAATGGAGATTTATAATTTCCACATTAACTATGGGTATCAAATTAAAGGGCTTGATAATCGAAATACGACGAGTAAAGTGACATCATTGTAAATCCAATATGGCGGACGTCGTGAAATGGCGATTTATCATTACAAACTATTATCTAATTTCGCCTGTCCCGGTGTCTATCTGTCTATAATCGTATCTTGCAAGTTAAAGACACGTCATTTTAAAATTAAAATCCAATATGGCTGAGTTTGCTGAGAAGAATACGCCAAAATCTAAAAATATAGATAAACACTAAAAATATATTAAACAATAATACAATAATAAGTTTTCTAAAAAAATGTTAAAATTATAATAATAAAAGCTAAAATTATATAAATAATTTTCCATATTTCAAGTATAAAATAATTAAATTATGAAAATGATTAAAATTAACAAATATTGTAAGGTACTTTGATGCCAATTTTCAAAATTTTGAATTCATTTTTATATTTTTGTGGCTAGGCTGTCTGTAACAACTATATAATGCTTTTGAGACATCTAACACCTTAATCTCTCCCGTGACCATGATTGCTGTGAAGCAATCGAAACGTCGGGAACCAAAAATCAAAATAAATCCGCGAAAAAATCCGAAAAGATAGTTTTATTTGAATGCAGCTAACTTAATCATGTCACTTTTGGCAGTCGGTGTGCACACGAACATCGCAAAAATTTTACTCTCATATTTTTTCCAAACGCGCAAAAAGAAGTATAACTTCGAAACGGGCTATCTAATGCGAAAAGAATTTTTCAAATCAAATTAGTAGTTCCTAAGATTAGCGCGTTCCAATAAATAAACAAACAAACAAACGCAATTTAAGCTGAAATATATTTTAAGTATAACTTTAAAAATAAAACGAAAATCAAAAACATGATTAATTTTTAACGCTAAATAAATTTGTGTAAATAAATTAATTTATTTGTGTACTTGGTTTTTTATATAATATCTCGAAAGAACAAACAACGAACAAACGATGTGTGAAAATAAAAATTCAAAAATTACAAAAATATAATCCTGGGGGCCAAATGAAAATTAATAATTAAACAAAAAATAGGCACTTTAACCATAGAACAAACGTTTTTTTTTATATAAGAACAAACATTAATGAATATTTAAAGACACCTAGTAACAAGAAAAAATATAAATTTCAATTGAGGGGGCTATTTTGAGGGTACATTTTTGTTTATTTATTTATAAATAAACAATTTACGAACAAACAATTATTTATGGCGAACACTCAAGAACAAACGACGAACAAACGATATTTTGTGAAAATAAAAATTCAAAAATTAAGTGTGATGTCTCCAAATATAACGTAAAATCTAACCTAAAAGTAGCGTATATAAAACCCGATTTTACTAACTTTGCCACCACTGGAGCCCATGAAAATTGGCCATATGACGTTTTTCTAAATGTATTAATTTATTACTAATTTTTAAGCCTGTAACACCGGGCCCTAATTTGTCTGGGTTTTCCGTTAAGCATGCATGATATAATAAATATATCTACGTAAGTTATAAGATATTCAATTATATTTTTTTAATTAAAAAGATATTAAAGAAAATGTGCATTCCAAAAGTAGAAGCAGTGACGGACACAATACATTTACTACTTATTTCAACGGTCATTTTACTATTTCTAGAAATTTCCTTACGTTTTCAATTGAAAACTTAGGTATTTTTTAAATTCCACATTGTGTGCTTTTAAACAATTAGCATGAGTGCTGTCCGTAAATTTTCCATATCCATGTTTACGTACCGAGTCGACAATGACTAACTATCAATATTTAACCAATACATTAGAACAGCAAAGTTATTACATTTTATGTAAGTCTAGGCTTAAAGTTTAAGACTACCATATAAAAAAAGGATTTTTTATGAAAAGTTAATAATTAAAATGTACATATATATATACTTAGTAAAAAGATCATTTTTGTTTACGAAATTGTCTACAAATTAGGTGCATTCTTTTCCGTAGCTAGCGCCTGTTTGTAATAAAATAGATAGTCCTATCCTGTCTAAAAATAATCATTTGTCTACGGTATCTAACGGTACTAAAGCCTTTATGGAAACCAGCTTGTTCGGGAGGCTGGAAGTCTTCAAACCTAAGTTTGAGACAGTTCGTAAAAACTAACTTCTGAAGAATCTTACCAATCCCGGTTCTCCAACCGCCTTCAGAAATTCTGCTGTAATTTCGTCTGCACGTTCGAGATTTCTTCAGTATAATGTCGGCTTGGTCTAGTCTTTGGATCATTCTTCAGACTGATGGGTTGTCGCATTGATGTAAAAAGCTATCCATAAAATCTCTCGATCTTTTCCAAAAGCTCAGGAGTAGTTGATACAATCCTATTACCGACGGTTTTAAACTTTACTAGCCGGCTTTGTCCAAGAGATAAGTCAAAAAACCTCAAAAATCTTTGGAGCGTTACGCCTTTAGATGACTGTTAGATCATTTCTCTCCTTTCTGCCATGAGCTCGGGAGTAGGATTAAAGACTTTTTTGGATCTATTTTTGGTGTGTTTTAGACCCAACTGATTGGACAGTTTCGATCATTAAAAATATCCACATCGTTGTTGCAATCAAAGTAGTTTTGGAGTTCCAGCTGAAAGCATTCGGGGTTTTGGATTTGGTGTGGCACTGGTCGGGGCTTGGACTTCACCAATCGAACCGTTCAAGCTTTACATAGTCACCACGTTGTTCACAAGAGACTCGTGGACGATAAGACCAACACCACCTTCGGATTGTTGTTCGCCCACCCGGAAATGGAACAGGTTACCAGATGTGAGCGTTATCGAGTTGTTTCTCTCTCTTCGAACTTCCAACAACCCTACAAAGTCCCATCGTATCCTGCTCAATTCTTCCTCAATTATTCATTCAACTATCCTATCGTCGGGCTGCAAAAGTCTCAATAGGTGCAAACATGTTTAAACACAGACAAGTAGCTGCTGCGCATGGTACGCTATTTAAATAATATGCTTGAAAATATTGTAAAACCTAAATTATGCTGTTTAAGACTTTCAGGTTTCATAAAATAAATGATTCATAGTTTTTCCCTGCACGAGTCTCTTTGTTGGTGTCATAGAATAAAATTAAGCTATTTTTATGATCTTCAAAATAACATATGTATATCACAACTTGATACACTCTAGGGACGGAACCCATACAAAGTTTCCCATTGTAAAAAGAAACCGTTTCATGAAAGTTGGCATTTTATAACCATGGGGTTTACCAGGATTATCGTTAAGATCAAAGGATATCACCTTCTGTATAGATTTTTATACACAATATAATAAAGGTCAATTTTTTTTGTATGGACCGGCGGCGGTGGCATAATTTTTATTTTTTTCGCCAGTAATGAAACTTACATCATAATTAAAAGACTATGTAACAAGTAAATTAAACAACAAAAGAACTCGCTAAACCGTTACGAACAAGAGATATTGTGGTTGCTATTCCTTTTTATCAGGCGTTATTTTTTTTTTATTATTTACGATCATCAACGTGATATACAGTAAGTTAACAAAAATATAAAATTTTCAAAACAGGTCTAAATCTGCTACCATATTTATAACTGACCACGGCATGCAATAAACAGTTACATGGAGTATTCAAAATTAAATATCAGCAATTACAAAAAATAAGTAAAAAATACTAGACTTTATTCTACTCAACCAGGTGGATTCACTTATTATCTGGGTTACGAGACCCAGATAATAAGTGAATCCATTTTTAAAATTTGTACATGGTCTAGCAGATGGCAAGTCTCTACGTAAGCTGGTTGACTAGAATAAAGTAATATTTATTAAAAAAAATCGCCTGATAAAAAGAAATAGTAAACACAATACCTCTGGATCGTTCTGGTTTAGCGAATTGGTTTCTTCTTAAATAGACTTCTTACATGTTGTTCTAGTCATGATAGAAGTTTTATTACTGGCGAAAGTAAGAAAAATGATGCCAAGTCTTTGTAAGATCATCATGTCCACGTGTGTTAGAGTTAGCATGAAATCCCGAAAGATTTTAAACAGTCTACATCTTTAATATTATAATTTAACACTCTGGTGCGGTTTATTCTTGAGTGTTTTTCTTCATATTAGAATCCTTAATACAAAGTTTATATTAAAATGATTGAAACAATCAATAATAAGTTTCTGCGTCACTTAAAGCATTATAATTCTTTTGTAGACTACATTATCAAAAATTTAATCAGTAATACCCTCGAAAAACGCCGTGATATATGAAATCAAATGTTGTGGTACAAATTGCTACATAAGATAATCGACTCTCCCCTACATTTGAGCAAAGTGAATCTTACGAGTGACAGATTAGGCGCACGAAATAAACCTCTTTTTGCAATACGTAAAATTAGATCGAAGTATGCTTTAAATAATATTGTATCTCGTGCATTTCACAAATTTAATTTAAAATATTGTGAATTAGATATCTTTCATCTTAAATATAATAGTTACAAGAAAAATATAGTAAAACTTAATTTATAATTGGTAGTTTTGTTGTAGGTGGTATGTATATTAATTTTATATTCTTAATTTTTATATATCATGTTATTGTGGCAAGTTTTTATTATGTATTAGATATCTGTGGAAACTTAGTTAGTTTTAGGATTACTTTTATCTATACTAATTAATAATATAAAGCTGAAGAGTTTGTTTGTTTGGTTGAACGCGCTATTCTCAGGAACTACTAATCCTATTTGAAAAATTCTTTGTGCATTAGATCGCCCGTTAAATGAGAAAGGCGGAATCCCGGAAAAATGTACGGGTTCCCGTGGGATAGATTTGTTTTTTCTAGGGACGAACCCGAAGTGAAGCGAGGGTGAGTCGCTAGTGTGTTATCATGTAATTATTTATTGTACTATTTGTTTCCCTTGAAAAGCTAATAAATAAATAAAGTAAATACATGCTTACATGTAGTTAATAAAAATTAAAATTGTCTGCTCACGAAACATTATAAAGAGGTAAAGTTTGTAAGTTTGTACGTAAGGGGGTAATCTCTCAAACTTCTTATCCTATTCTGAAAATTCTACCACTAATAGAAAGCTTCATTAACGCCGAGTGAGAAGGAAAGAACTTTTTAAGTCGCACAAATAGTTCTATATATGTATTAGGGAGTTTCAAGTGTAGTTTATCCCTCTCCCGTGCCTTCTCGCTAAGAATTGCAGCGTAATGTTATATACCTATAACCCTTAATATCAAATGGGCTTTAAAATACAAAAACAATTTTCCAAATAGAACTGATAATTCCAGAGATTAGTTCGATCAAACAAACTCTTCACCTTGATATATGGAGGATGTTTTCTTGTTACTCTTGCGTGAAAGTTAGGGCTACAGTAGTTTTCCATACCCTTATATCTTTAACTATAACATTGAACATAATTCCACCATGGAACCATGTTCAAGCAATAGCTAAAGATAGAACGTGGAACTTCCACGAGATTCCCACTCTTCTTAGGTCTGCCTCTATGGACCTCCTCCAGGTGTTAATTGTTCGACCAGGTCTTCTTCGACCGGTAGGCTGCCATTGGAACGCCACTTGTGCAGCATTTTCCTTTTCTTTTTGCAAATTTACCTGATTCAGTGCCTTATAGCTACCTTTTGGTATACTAGGTGTTTAGTATTTTTTATATATGGTATCATTGTCTTTAGTCAGTTCGGAACGCCGCTATTTTCGGTCGGATTAGTTATGGGCTTATACATATATGTATTTATATATTACATACCCACACCCAAAGTGATAAGTGCCTACGCAAGATTGAGAATTTCGGGCCCGGCAACGCTTTCACGCCTAAGTCCACGTACAAGGTACACTTTTATATTATAACGATTCACCCTCGCTCCACTCGGGTTCGTCCCTAGTTACGTTTTTACGTTTAGTATAGATTTCTCAGAGATGGGATATTTTCCCGTAGTAAAAAATATTCTTTATGTTGACCCGGATAACCAGCTATCATCATTCATCAAAATCTGTTCAGTGGTTTTCTCGTGATGCGTTCCCAAACAGATAGACAGACAGAAAAAAAATCTAAAAACTATAGATTTGGTCTCTATATCGATAATAATGACTATTTCATTAAGATTTTCTAAAAAATATTTAATGTACAGATTCGACTCAGAATTTTATTATACACCGGGAGTTAATACCACGCTTTCCACAAGTCTTCATTTATGATTGTGCTAATCCAGAAAAAACACAGAATAATCCTAAGAAAATCTGATTCCTGTGGATTAAAGATTTGCTTGTCTTCCATGTTTCACACCCGTACAGAAGGACTGACTTTTCCAGATTCAAACAGAGAGATCTTTATCCGCTTGTTAGGAAATAATGGTCTTAGGGTCACAAGAGCCGCTTTGGATTTTTAATTCTATTTTCCACATCAGCGTTCGCACTGCCACCAGAAGTGGCAATTATCCTGCCAAAGTAACAAAATTCTTCTGATTGGTTGATTAGCTGATTATCTCGAAAAACTAGTTTCAAAGCCTGAGAATTTATTCTTATCAATAGTAGTATTTGCATTTGGACTTAATGAGCTCAAGCCGATTTGATATAAGAAAGAACCAAATCATCCGTATAGATATCAAGTTGCCTACTACTCCATGATATTCCTCTTGGGTTTTTCATTATACGACGCATCACATCGCCGATGAGTATTATAAATAGTAATGGCAATAAATGAACTTCAGATGTTACTCCAACAGCGGGACTATATACGTATAATAATAATATACTAGTGTAGAGTATGGGTATTGATTAATAACATAGTAATATGAAAATTTTATTGGACCGATTAACGTATAGCTAAATAGTATTTTGGGATCATAATCAAAAATATTTTATATACGAGCAAAATAGCCTACATATTTCTTATTTCATGGCATGTCAAAGGAATTATAATATTTAATTACTGGAGAAATGAAAATGTACATAATATAAGCTATTAATTACACGTGTACGGGCACAATGTATGAAGGCGATGATGAGTACAGCTAAAGATTAAACTTACGGGGCGCGGCGAGCGAGCATGCGACTCACCTGCAACAATACACACACGCTTTATTAAGAGGCTCCTAACATCTCGTGGCTTCTACCGTCTCATCATCACAGAAACATACTTAAGAGTTAGGAATCGTTCACTGTACAAAATATGTAACTTACTTTACAAATATAAAATACATAATATATTACTAGATAACTTAAATACTTCGTGTTATAAAATGTAGGTGCCGAAGCATCATAATAGAGTATGAGTTAATTTTTGACTGACTTCAATAAGGAGTATATACTCAATTCGGTTGTATGCTTTTTGTGTGTATGTTGCGCGTTACTTCATCGATTGTGAATGAATTTACGTAATTATTATTTTTTATGTTGGTTGTATCTATACCTCGAGGCTAGTCCCATATAAAATAAATAAAAAACGTGCACCCTCAAGGGTAGATAATTACTTAAGTCGAAACGAATAATATTAGAATTTTTTTAAGGACAAGTATAAATCAGTACTCAGTGGACGGCGATAACTCGAATGACTTATATATTTAAACGAGCAATTCTTGTATATTTATATCTTTATTTATTTATTTATACCGGCGATCTCGGAAACGGCTCTAACGATTTTGCTGAAATTTGGTATATGGGGGCTTTCGGGGGCGAAAAATTGATCTAGATTAGTCACATGTCTGGGAAAACGCGTGTTTGCGAGTTTTCATGCGTTTTTCTTATGCAGTATTCTACGCAAAATTTAATCGCGACATCTATACAACTCTCTCAGTAACACTTAGTCAGTTAATGTAAAATTATTTTTAAGCCAAATTAAAAAGAAAATTATTCTTATCGCGACATCTATACAACTGTCTCAGTAACACTTAAGTCACTTAATGTAAAATTATTTTTAAGCCAAATTAAAAAGAAAATTGTTCTTATCGCGACATCTATACAACTTTCTCAGCCTCTACTTTTCCTTAAACCACTAAACATTCAATCGAAACATCATCATGCAATTTTTACTACACTAAACAAAAGAACATTTTTAGAGCCTTTTAATCTGCTCTCTTACTAACACTGTCATTTAGCGCCATCTAAATAAATTTTTATGGTACTTGCATTGTCACCAATGTATGATGAGATGATAACCTACTCAACGACCGCCTATGTCGAACGAAGTTTAATCGCCTAAGTAGGTACTGTATAATAAAGATAAAAAATGCCAAGTGCAAACAATAAAACTTGATTAACCTTCTATTCATTCTCTTTTATATACATACATATTATATAAATCATCGTCTGTACCTACCTCATGTACACTTTACATGTTGCTTTCTTATTTTTTATAGGTATATTTTCAATAAAATAATTAATTAATATGATATTCATTGAGAGACTTTAAACGGAAATGGTAATTGCTGTAATTGCAACCTCAAACCGCGGTGATCAATAAATGATTATTTATGACGATTAGCGGGGTTACATCAATATGCTTACCGACGAACGAAGTTGATGAGTCGGGTAAAGCGAAGGTGACCATATTATAATATGTGAAACTAGCGCAAAGCAAGGTCATTGGTAATAAAAACATGTCACAACGTACACGAGCGTCTTTTATATTATCAGGTATTTTTAAGCATTCTATGTAGATGACGGTTTGTTGAGCACGTTTGTGTATATTCATGTAAAATTGTTGTTTTTTAATAACGACTGGTTAAAAATCGAATTTGATTTTTATGGTCACAGGGACCATAGACAACTGCTAAGTAGTCCAACTCGGAAGGGTAGGGGAAGGAATTAGTGTAACGTACGTAATATAGGCAGTGATAGCCCAGTAGTAACGCGCTCGCTTGGGAAACCGAGTGAAGCGGGTTCAAATCCCGGGTCTCACACCTCTAATATTTTCATGTGAGAATCATTTCTAACATGATTACCACTTGCCTTACGATGAAGGAAAACATCGTAAGGAAACCTGCATGTCTGAGAGAATCTAGCAAGTTTTCGAAAGACATGTGAAGTCCGCCAATCCGCACTTGGCCAGCGTGGTGGACTATGGCCTGATTCCCCTCGTATTGAAGGGAGGCCCGTGCCCAGCAGTGGGACGGTAAAAAGGGCTGAATACATTACTTAGTATACAATTTATACATCCGAGCCGAATCTCTACATTAAATATTTTTTGGAAAATCTTATTGAAATAGACCTTACTATCGATACAGAGACCGAATCTAGTTTTTTTATATTTATATTTATTATATAGTTTTTTAATCTAGTTATTTTTGCCTGTCTGTCTGTCTGTGACCGCATCACGATAAAACCACTGAACAGATTTTATTTGGTAGGATGATAGCTGGTTATCCGGGTCAACATATAAGGTATTTTTTACAGCGGGGAAAATACCTCATCTCTGAGAAATCTATACTAAACGTTAAAACGCGTAAAAAAAAGTAGGACGAACCCGAGTGGAGCGAGCGTGAGTTGCTAGTTTGAAATATGTACCAATGTATTTGACATAATTCTAACCAATAAGAACCTATATTTAATATTTATTGTTTTTTGAATCCCCTGACCCGAATTTTAGTTGAACTTATTGTTAGCAAATTATTACTAGACTAGCGACTCACCCTCGCTTCCATTCGGGTTCGTCCTTAGACAAAACCAAACCTATCCCACGGGAACCGTACGTGTTTCCGGGATGATATATAGCCTATAGCCTTCCTCAGTTAACGAGCTATCTAATGCAAAAAGAATTTTTCTAATCGGATTAGTAGTTCCTGAGATAAGTGCGTTTAACCAAAAAAAACAAACTTATCAGCTTTATAATATTAGTGTAGAAGTATGTACACATTGTATTAGTTAACTTTAATGCATATTACCGATATTGCTCCATCTATATAAGAAAAAGAACCCTACAACATATTTCTTGTAAGCGTGTTTTATAGTTTACTTTTTTATTATCACGATATACGCTGTTATAATACATACATATATGTACCTATTGCATAAAATATTTACCGACTTCGTACTACAGTTTCATTAACCTATCTGTAGTTTTCTTTACTAGACATTTGACATAAGCCTCGTACAAATTAAGGCAATAATGTCGGTAGTATCTCGATGTAGTCTCGAACTGATAGTTTGTGTATACCTATCAGTTAGCCGCCGAGGTATAAATATTGCATATAGAATATAGATTACAGGGTACGTCATATCAACGATGGTTACGAGCTACAACAAAGGTTTTGTTACTCCATTTTAATCTCTCCAGGATAATTTCTAAGAAATCCGTGCGAATTTCCGAGAATTCAATTGTTATCGTACACGCCGGCGTGTATGCGGTCCTCGAGGGGTTAAGTGGAGATTGATGCCGAATCACCTTGTGATTAAATGAGGCTTTTATTTTTTAAATTTCAAACTCAACAAAGCAGAAGGCCTAACTAGTGACTAATCCATTCCATTGCTGTAAAGAACAAGAATATTAGAAACTCTGTGCTTTGTGTTACATAAGACAGTGCGCTGCACAAGTCGAACAAATGGAATATGATATTTATTATACTCTCGTACATATAATGATGCAAATGGTTTCGAGCCAGGCGCGTGAGCGAGCGCGTGCGACGGTAAGAAGTCTCGTAATTAGCCGTGCGGCGGAGTCAAGTGGAGGCAATCAATATGGCCAAGTCTTTCCACACGCGCTCGACCATGACGAGTGCTACCTTAACAAGTCTCTATTTATTCTTCGTATTGTACTTCTTATAATGATGCGAAATTAATTTTTAGGCGATTTCGCAATTTTATATTGGATAGAAACAAAATTGTGTAAGGGTCATTATTATTGATATTATTTAAATATGTGTTTATTCGTGTCTCATACATATGTTATCAAAATAAGACTACTTTCAATCAGAGACACAAACTAGATTGTTGCATGAAGTGAAACGACGTATATCTTGGGTATGTCTTGGACCGTGGGCCTGGACGGAACTAACCAGTGCACAAACAGGAATTCAGAGCTTTCGACGGTTGGCATATTGTTCTGGATATTCTCATGACACACTCACATGAAAGCCTACATAAATAAATAATTAAAAGATACACAGATCTACTTGGGTATGAGGAATAAAACATAAGCTAACACAAAAATAATCCTTAATGACTTAGGGTAAATACAACTTTGTCTTTAGTTAATATAATAACAAGCCTCTATTGGCACTTGGCAGGTTCGAGCAAGTATGTACGGTGATATAATTATTTACATAATCAGGCACTCAAGATTGTTCAGCTCACTATACATGGAAACTAACTATAGCAGACTACCTTAGAAGCAGTATAAAAAATATACACTACTTTACTCTTACTGAGCTTAAGCCGCGACTACATCAAACATCTTTTTAAAAATATAATTTAATTAAACTTGTTCTAAAAGTATTTTTATCTGTGACCACGTCAAGGCAAGCGTGTTGTGTGTATGTTGCATGCATTTTAGATTACAACTTAAATTACATGCATGTATTGACACAAAATTGTTTTAATGAACATATACTTTCTTACTGCCTCGCGGATTTTCATCCAGCTGCCAATAGGTCATGGCTCAAGTTATGTCGTTCTTTCAGTTCAGAAAGTCTTCTTATTGTCAAATACAGAAGTGTAACAGCTGACGATGTTACACTTCTATGTCTTATAGTGTATTTTCGTTTCATCTATACAGATAAATAAAATTGGAGTGTCTGTTTGTAATATTAAAATAACCGCTTTTTAATAAATGCATAAGGATGTATACACGGTACATATACCAAAACAACATTTTTTACAATTTTTTGTGTTTGTCTGTCTGTTTGTTCCGGCTAATCTCCGAAACGGCTGGATCGATTTTGACGGGACTTTCACTGGCAGATAGCTGATGTCATAGGGAGTAACTTAGGCTACGTTTATTTCAGAAAAAGAATCAGGGTTCCGCGCAAAAAAATTAAAACCATGAAATTATGAACAAAATCCGCGTACGGCCTACGCAACCGAGCAAAACGAGGGTAAATCGCTATATAATTTAAATAAATGAATATCTTAGGAGTAGCAAGCTACTATTTATGTATACCTAAAAACATAGCTAACCGTGAAAACGTACCTAGGGATGAACGCGAGCGAAGCGAGTGTGAGTCGCTAGTAAAACTATAAAATTCCATCTGATTAATACATTTGATTATCTACTACTAGCGACTCACCCTCGCTTCGCTCGGGTTCGTCCTTGAATACGATTAATGGTATGGATTAATACCGTATTTGTGTAAATAGCTTTTACATTACCGCATTATAATTGCTAATTTTTTAAAGTATTAAAATGGATATATTATGTAGTATGTTATCCTTAAAAGATAGACATATGCCATCGTGGACTTTTCTATAGACCTGTATAATTCCACATATCAATCAATTTCACATATCTCAAAGGGTTAAGGCAGCGTTTTGATTGAAAGCTCCCGGACGGCTTATTTTTTCCGACACCTCAAACAAATATTGTTATATTTTAGCCAATGTATACAAAAACTTAACAAATTATATACTAAAACCTTCCTCGAGAACCTCTCTATCCATTATTGGAAACAACATGAAAATCGGTGCAGTAGTTTCTTCATTTATCGCGAACAGACAGATAAACGTGGTGGAGAACTTTGTTTTATAATATGTAGTTAATTGCTTAACCTCAGTGAGAACTCGGCAGCTAAAACTACAGCTCACAAATGTCCTGCGGAATAAGTGGGGTAAATTATACAAATTCACACAACGTTTCCTATTCGTTTAAATCTTTGTTTAAAAGCGAATAATCTAGCACTAAACGGTCTACACCCGTGTGCTGTGTACAATTAATGGAAAATTTTGAAACTTGAGTCAAACTGTAAATTTATCACTTCTATGTCACTAACATAAGTATTATAATAGTTTGTCGAAACAATAGAATGGCACGGTGAGTGGTGAGCGGTGCGGCACGTGACGTCATCCAGGTGGGAACACTGATAACGCGCGATAGCACGATAACATTGGTTAGTTCGGTAGTCGGTACTATTGCCTGCGATGCTAGCGTCTCACACACCAACAAAGGTGTACATTACATTTTGTAAACAATCGACAGTAAAGTAACGAGAATGCATAGTTAAGCTCTAAAAAGGATTTTTGAGAATTCTTTTAGGTATACATGTATGTATGTAGTATGTACATATGTATATTAAAGTTATACAATGTTAGGAATATATGAAGAAAACATTAAAAAACATAAAAATCGACATATGTAATAAAACGGGTTCAATAGATATTATAACACCTGACCAATCAGTATAGCGCTTTACCAATTTCCGCACCTGCAAAAGCAAGAGACAGTGTCGTCGAGGTCGAGTGGCAGCACGGAGGTGGGCGACGAGGGCGAGGCGAGCGGCACGGGCGAGGGTGGGACACTACGGTACTTGACGTGCAGCACGTGGCGGGCCGCGCGCGCGCCGCTGCGCCGCAGGATGCCCACGGGCCAGCGGCGCGGGCTCGTCTCCTCCGCCATGGGCGCCGCGAGGAGGCGCGGAGGTGCGCGGGAGCGGGGGCGGGCGCGGGCGTCGCGTCGCGGAAACGGCGCTCGCGGATGCGCACCGCGGGTGACTGACGGCGTCGCTGCGGCCGCGCGCGCCGGCGCCGCCGCTGCTCGCTGACATCACACGCGTCGCACTACAGCCGCGCCGCGCGCCCACCTGCGCCCGACGCGCCGCCAGCTATACCACGCGACAATACAATTACGCGATATTGGAACCGTGTTCCCTTTTACTTTATGACAAATTAACATAAAATTTTAAACATTGTAAATAGTTATGACTATACTGTATAAAATACTATGCTAAACTCGAATAAACAATATCTTTATAAGTTACCTTAATCTATTCTATCTTTTGTTTATTTACATTTGCTTTATTTGAAAGCTTTACTTAGATATAATATAACAATATTCATTCATCATGTTTATATAGTAATATGTAATATATTCACTTGAGTAAGTCAAATTAAAATTAAATCAATGTTATAATAAAACATTATATATTTATATGTTAACTTTATTGGGCCTACTTTTGAAATATGTCATCGAGAACATATTCACAATAGAATTCTTAAAGATCCTTTTCGAATACCTGGTAAACAACATGTTGTTTGACAATTGAAAGTTGTTTAATTTAATTAAGGGCATATTGCATATTTCATTAAAACTAAGATGAGTTGACATAACAACTGGCACGATAATTGAACAAAATTGCTTTACTATGGAATTTTATTATGTAATATTAATTAGTTTAAAATTTGAAATAATTCTTGCATGTAACAAAACAAGTAGACAGCGTATATTTTAGTCAATATAATTCAATCTAATAATCTCTTAGACTAATATACACAAAAATATTTTAAGAATTTGTTTAATATACATATTGAGGGGCATTATGCAGTGGTTTATTTACACAAAACAGCTTAAGTGTTTTCTTGCCATATAAACTTATATTTTATACATAACAAGGAACCATGTTTAATGATATAATATGATGATAATATTATGATTCTAATATTCAAATCTTTTGTTAGGCGTTAATGTGTATTTGAAGAATCAAATAAAAATAGAAATTTAAGTAAATTTATATAAATATATCGGTAGGTATATGTTTGTGACAAAGACTTACCCCATGAACCAGTCGACGGTGTCACGCAGGTATTCCGGGAGTCGCTCCAGCTTGACGGATTCCTTTTAAGCTCACTATTGAACAAAAATGGAATAGCACTGCTTTCGCTTCAACGCTGATCGCAATTCAGCCACACGAAATCACTAACTGTCCCATCACCTTCACTAATTTTACAAGAAGAATTAGAAGATAACTGTTAACTTAAAATCTCGGTAACTAGAGCGTATCGTTCACTGAAACAATTCTTGTAAAAGCAGCTGAGACTAACTCGCCATGTTGCGCAACTTTGGCTAATATTAAAAGAATAAGAAGAAAATTTTATTAGTTTTCATCAAAAATTACATAGTGTAGTTGCATTATAATTTTGATAACTTAACATTTTTCTTATTAATCATAGCTTTTATATTTTTTCTAGAAAAAAATCCTATCGTTTAGCTAGAATAAAATATAAATCTTTAGTTGGTAAACCTGACTGACGATAGATAAGCTCACAGCTGGCAAGAGTTAAGCTGTCAAAATTTTTTTATTGTTATTTATTATCTACATTAATTTTTGTATTGTTAGAGTTTTTTAAATTATACGTATTAATCACGTTATTCATACAAATAAATAAAATTTGAACCTGCATTTTTTTAATGTTATGTGGAGATATCTACTACTGATTTGACGATCACAACAATTGATACAAATATAAAAAGCTTCTGCAAGGTTTTATTTATCTATTTTTTTTTAATTAAAAAAATTTAAAATAATATCTAATATGGTATAACATATTTGTAATATGAGCTACTTAGGCCAATATGTTTGTTAGGTCAAAACACGGAGATGAAACTCATCGTGTGTATGATCCGGATCATAGATCTATATAAATAAAAATGAGTCACCGAAATGTATGTATGTACATGCGCATAACTTCCGATAGACTGTACCAAATTGGATAATTCTTTTTTTTTTGTGTTTGTTACTGCCAGGACAAGTTTTGTATAGTAAAAAATTAAAAGGTTTTTTTTTTTAATAAAATAAGTTTTTTTTTTTTTAATCTCATGTGTTAAATATGAAAAGTGAGAATGGGGATGAAAGTTTGTATGGGAAAACATGTGAGTCACTAGTGCTTAAAGGATCTTATTCTTACCGTATAAATATCGCACTGAATTTAAGAAATAATACATTTATAAAAATACGCCATTTGTTAATTAATGCCAAATTTATATCAATCATAATAAAACAATGACTTTTTTAGATGCATTGTATATTTTAATTTATTGAATTATTATAAAATTTGTACTATGTAAAAAAAATGTGGACACGCTGTTTGTAATGACCCTACTTGCCATGCCAGCGGTCGCGGGTTGCGCGTGTACACAATGATATACGCACTTTTTAATTTGTAAATCGCCAAATCCGTAAGACAACGAATTATGTATATAATATTATTCATCTATGATTATTACATTAGTCTGTGGTCTACAATATCTCTGCATCTACTCAGTCTGTGGCCTCCAGTCAAAATATATAGATTATAGTCTATGAGATAAATCTGTCAAGTTCTAAATGCCATTTAGCTACATACCTACATTTTAAATTTAAGCGTGCAGAGGTTATAAAAATCTGATTTCAGCATGTTTCGCCTACCATTTGGGGAACGGGTTGACCCTTTGGAAGAAAAGCGCCAAGCTAGAGAAAATACAATGAACAGTCTTATAACTTTCTGTGTTCTTTGTGCTGCTATAAGAATTGGTAAGTATATAATACAAGCGTTTTCCTGCGGCTCCGCTCACATAATTCAAATATGCATTATTATTCCGACGTATAAGCTATATTATTATATACTCTATAGTTTCATCAAAATCCCTTAGCAGTTTTTTCCTAAAAAGGTAAACATCCATCCATCCTCACAAACTTTCGCATTTAAAATATTACTAGCGACTCACCCTCGCTTTGCTCGGGTTCGTCCCTAACTGCGTTTTAACGTTTAGCCCAGAGATGAGATATTTTCCCACAGTAAAAAGTATCCTATATGTTGACTCGGATAACCAGCTGTCATTATACCAAATTTCATCAAAATCTGTCCAGTAGTTTTTCCGTGATGCGGTCACAGACAAACGAAAATTCTAAAAAGTATACATTCGGCCTCTGTATCGATAATAATGTCTATTTCTATAAAATTCCCAAAAAAATATTTAACGTACAGATTCGGTTTAGTTAGAATTTCATTATAATAATAATAAATACTCTTTATTGTATGTATAAAATAGCATCTCCCTAGGTACGTCTTAACAGTTAGTATGGAATAGATAGTCGCTCCCTTGCTCTGTGAAAAACAAAAACTAACCGGAATATAAGCTCCTGGAAACTAAATATTTCTGGGATAAAATGTAACCTATGTGTTATTTCAAACTATAATATATCTCTTTTCCAAATTTCACTTGAACCGACATCTATCCAATGTTTCACATTTATAATATTAATAAAGGAATTCTTTTGTATCCCCTTCCATAGTGTAAATAAATCTATATTGCATCTAATTCCTTTTTTTGACATTGCTTATTGAATCACGTAATGAAGTAAAATGTAAATTTGTAATTTTTTATTTCTTGAATGTTAATAAGGTTTCTTGAATGTTACTAATTCTTGGATGTTAATAATAGAAAAGATTATTGCCCTTTTAATTATTATAAGAATTTCATTGAGTGTTATTGTTTCAGCTCCAGTTATACTTGAACACAGTGGCTTTTCATAATTTGATTTAAGTTATAGTTCTACTTCAAGCTTATTAATTAGATGCCTAATTAGGCTTCCTGAAAAGAGTTCAACAATAGGATTATTAGTTTATAAGCTTCCATGAAGCGTAAAGAAGAATAAAATATGTAAATACATTAATTTATGTCATAAATAATAAATATTATTATTCAATGTCCCTAGTATTTTCTTTGAGATTTCTTCTTTGGTGTAGTGGCTAGCATGGACGGCTGCAGATCCAGAGGACTAAGCTTAAGTCAGGCCAATTATAATTATTGTGTTTTTCTGTCAAGTAATTGTTCCTCATATATATTATTAAATGACTTGAAATTGGTCAAATTTGACCTGGATCCTACATGGATATTATTAAACATCAAAATAACAGATTTTAAACACCAATAATTTGTGTCTTGATTTTTTTTTGTCCAAACCTTTTAAGTCTGATAGTGTGGTTTTAAGAGGGGATCAAAAATACATAATACATACACAACTTATGTGCTTAAAAGTAATTTAATTAAAATTTCAAATAACTGCTTATATAATACTTTCTTAGATTTACGCGAATATTAGACATTTAAATAAAACTATCTTTTCGGATTTTTTCGCGGATTTATTTTGATTTTTCGTTCCCGACGTTTCGATTGCTTTACAGCAATCATGGTCACGGGAGATATAAGGTGTTAGGTGTCTCAAAAGCATTATATATTTATTACAGAAAGCCTACCCACAAATAACAAAAATGAATTCAAAATTTTGAAAATTGGCATCAAAGTACCTTATAATATTTGTTAATTATTATTTTAAACATTTTTATAATTTTAATTATTTTCTACTTGAAATATGGAATATTATTTATATTATTTTAGCTAATACCTATTATTATAATTATTACAATTTTTAAGAAAACTTATTATTGTACCGGCAACTTAACAGATTTCAAAGTCTCTAAGACGTGACCTTCGCACCTATAATACTAAGCATATTATGGACGCAATGCAATAGAGCGGAATAAAGGCTCCAAAGTTTTCGCGAGGGATCTGTCTATTGGACAAAGCCGGCTAGTGAAGCACAAAAACGACGACGGTAGGATTGTTTCGTCTAATCCTGAGCTTATGGGAGAGATCGAGAGATTTTATGTCCATCTGTCTGGACAATCTTTATTGATCTTTATTTCTTTTGAATTAAGTCTATATCAATATTATTTAATGTAATTTCTTTTTGATTAAGAAAATAATTAAAAAGTGCAAGCAAATATAGGTGGGAAATTCAAAGTGGTTGAAACGCATACCATTGGTCAGACCGAATATGACGCCAAAGTGTTATTATGTAAGAGCGATTAGCGATTTTGTCGCTACAAATTAAAGTCGCCATTTTTCTATGATACTTTGACGTCACACCAAGCGCGCGAAATGGCGGGCGTTTAAAGAAAAATAAAATATTATTCAAGCCACATTAATGTTCTATGTGTAATTTCAAAAGTAAAAATTAATTAATAATAATAATAATTTTAATTTAGTTTGCTAAATTAAAAACATTAAAATATTAAATTTAGAAATGAAAAAAATATATTTTGATTTATTTTTGATTTGAGTAAGAACTTACCACATCTGTCTGTTAAGTTTAATTTTATTATATTATTAATAACAGGATCCCAGTATTGAAATTTGAATGCCTTTTTTAATTTCAATGGCTTCTTGAATCATCCTAGGGCGATAGCGATTTTATTTCGCGAGGATTTGGAATCTATCAACGCGAATGTAGTGAGTGTTTTGTGCCATCCTGACTGTTTGCACAGCTGCAGTGCACTGTCGTTATACGACATCGATCGACGTCGTTATACGACGACGAAATACTTCGTTGGTTTGAAACGCTAAAAAACAAAATGAGTCGATTTTACAGTGGCCAACGTAAAAAAGAAAAATTTAAGTCAGATCTTAAATAATGAAACATTGGAAATAGCTGAATCAGCAGTATTTTTTGGGTATGACATTAAACTCTATGCTCGAGTGGAACTCTCCTCTCTTAACACTTGCACGTAAACTTAGCTCCGCCAGCGCAACACTGCCCGATTTGTATATTTTAGTTGCATATTTTCATAGTATTTTATCTTACGGAATATTTTATCTTCTTTGGGGCAGTGCCGCGGAAATTAATTCTATATTTATTCTTGAACAAAGCGCAGTACGAGCCATTAATGATTTAAGAAATCATGATTCCTTGCGAGAGGTTTTCAAAAAAATGGTTTTCTTACGGTTGCATCACAGTATATACCTACTGTGTTATTTGTTTGCAAAAAATTAAATAATTATTTAATAAACAGTGATAGACATATGCAATAAACACTAGGATTAGAAATAAACGTGTTCCGCCCAGTTTCGACTCCCAAAAGGTGAATAAATCCTTCATGGGCCTAAGTATATACATAATAAGATTTCACAAACTGTCCTAAATTTACCTTTTCAAAAATGTAAAGATATAATAAAGAATATATATAATTATTGAGCAAAGTGTATTACACTGTTCTAGAGTTTGTTGTTGATGGAAATGTGTGGAATTAAGATATATTGACTCATATACGGGCTATCTATATTGTTATGTTAATAAAATAAAGGTAACTTCGACGTTTAAAAGAGCAACTGTTGAGTTTCTCGCCTACTTCAACAACCTACACTGACGCTCTTTAAATTGACAATTCAAAAGTGCTTTTAATAAGTCTGTTTAAATAAATTTCATTTTATTTAAAAAAAAATATAGGTACTAAATTTTAGTTTTTTCGAGCTGGATATTTTTTTACAATTTTGTATATAACGATGGAGCTATTGTATACAAAATTTAATAAATACGCATATTCCTTATTGTAATGGAATACCTGAATAAATTAAACTACGAAGACACAGAAAAGTTGTTAGAAATTCTAAAATAGTATGTTCGGTATTAATAGTAATAAATAATAGTTATTTACTTAATTATATTTAAATTATCTATATGACAAGGAGCGAAATTAATTAACAATTTTGGTCTTTTTATTTACCAACGTTTAGGGTCGATTATGTAATTAAAAAAAACTTGGAAGTTTCTCATATTCATCATCTCATACACGCTAATTAGGAAAAGAGACCATAACTTTTAATGTTTAATCTCTCGCTTAAACAGTGCGTCGAAATTTGTTTGAGATGAGACTCCTCTTTTCCATTGGGCATTCTAGGCAAGATTTTTTTTAATTTTGTAAATAAGACATAATTTCCGACTGCATAATACTGTATTTCTTCGTCAACTTGTTCTCATCTTTTTAGTTCGCTTTTTACGGAGTCGGGTATTTTATTTTTGTAATTTGCAGTATTGTATGAAAATGAATGAATTAAGAAGTACAATGGTTCTAGAAAGATTGACCAATTTGTCGCTATGTTCATAGAATGTGATGTGCTCAAAGACATAGACAATTGATTGATGAATAATTGATTTTGCTTGTGAAAACTAGAAGGGTACCTTTAATTATAGACTTAAGCACTAACCTGTGAATGCTAAGAGCTACTTTTCGGCATCATATGTATTACAATTATCTATTAATTTATTGTGATTGTAATGAAACAAAAATAATTGTTGAATAATTTTAGAATTTTGCTTAAACTTCCTACTCTTACACGTAGAGGCCCCGTGATCCTTATGTGCCCAGGGCCTTCAATAGGTCAAAGACGGCTTTTGAACTTTCGAGATAAATCCTTACATACACACATATTTATAGACGTCAAAAGACGCCTCCGATTTTCAAGCGTCCAAGGGCTAACAATTGTTTATTTTTAGGACTCCGAGCCTGAAGGAATATCGTCACCTGTTAGTAGACAGAGATGTGACTTATCTAAGATACAAGTATCTGAAATACAGATACAAGATACAAAAATACGTATTTTCATCTTGTAACTAGATTTTTTTTTTCAAATTCATTTTGTATCTTGTATTTAAATACCTTTTGTTTGGTATCTTAGTATTTTGTAGATACTATGTTTGCTAAAATACTTTTAGTAATAAATAACCGATTCTTTTGTGACATTTTAGGTGACACTAATTTTAAATGTCAACACGACAAAATGTCATCGGCTATGCCTTTTGACTCGTGTCATTTTTAATTTTTCCGCTTATTAATTTGTGTTTGAGGGAGATAAAAGTTAAAAAGGGTTACAAACTCTAAAACTGGTAAAGTTTGGTCGGTCAGTCGGAGTTATGAGAAAATTGAGTCTTGTCTTGAGCCTTGACTTTCTCATAATACCATGTAAAAAAAAAACAACACAATATTTTGACGGTACAACGTATATGTTATTGAACGGAACACAGTAATAGTTTAACACTTGACAGTTGACATTGGCTTTGGCAGAATCACAGGATCGAAGCCATCTGCCATATTGTAGTCTAAAAAGAAGAAAAGACTTAAATTGTGGCAGTAAAATGAGGATTGAAATTAAAAAAGTAAAAATGCAAAAGTTGTAATAAATTACATTGAAGTTTATTTCTCATCCGGAATACATATTGACCTGTAACTTACATTACTTGCATCACTTTACAAGTCTTTATTACAAACCACTCAATCAACATACATTTCTTATGTCTGAGGAAACATATTTTTTTGTAGTTTTTTCTAAATATTTCGTTACAAAATTCTAAAATCTGATAATACAATGAAATTTAAGCATTCTTACAGTTTAACCACTACATTCATTTAGTATTGAAAATAAACGATCATGATAATAATAATAATTAAAAATTGATTTAAGTTCTCGATAGGTATATTTTTACAATTTCAACTAAAATACGCTCATTGCTGGGGAGGGCGGGACGAAGTGCAACCATACGTTCGATCGAACACTATACATTGTATACATTTGTAAAAGTATCAAAATCGAGTAAAAGGCCTACAAAAAATTATCTCGAGATACTAACATTCGTTTACGTAGTATAACCTAAAATTGAGCTATTTAGCGCAGGAGCCGCCGACGAGCGGAGCGCGGCGGGCGGGCGCGGGCGGGGGCGGGGCGGGGCGGGGGCGGCTCCCGCGCTAAAGGGCGACGAGGGTAGGTATTTAAACTATTTGGCTTAATTATATTTATATGAGATGAGCGCAAATAAAAGCGGTGCAGTGTCGGTGTGGCGCGGCTAGTCCTCCGCCTCCTCGTCCTCGGACTCCTGCTGCTGCAGCCACGTCAGCCACGCGTTCACCTGTCGCAGTACGCAGCGGTCGTTTTAGTTGTGTTATAACTAGCACAGGAATTATTATCGGTACACTTTTTTTAACTTTTTTTATTAATAACTAGCGACTCACCCTCGCTTCGCTCGGGTTCGTTCCTAGGCACGTTTTAATGGTTAGTGTAGTGTATATGTATATATATATATATATATATATATATATGTGTTGGGACATTAACACACAACACCATCTAGTTCCATGGTAAGCTACGAGGCCTGTGTTATGGATACCAGATAGTTGATACACTATATATAACTTTAAATACATATATGTTATAAATATAAACACCCATGACTGGAGTACAAACATTTGTGTACATCACATAAATGTATGCCCCCAGCGGGACTCGAACCCGCGACCGCTGGCACAGCCAAACGTGTCGTATATATATATATATATATATATATATATATATATATATATATATATATATATATATATATATATATAAATATTTACTTGAGAAATGATTGATTCAGCATCCAATCTACAACCACCATTTTCACCCTTTTATATATTAACTAAATTATCTCATGTCATTTTCCAGGGTCTCAAACTATTTCCATACCAAATTTCTACTAAATCGGTTCAACGGTTAAGCGTGAAAAGAGTGACAGACAGAGTTACTTTCGCATTTAATATTAGTATGGATTTATAAAACTGGCTTTCTTGTGGTGTCGGTCTATCATCCTCGGCTTGGGCTGAACATTGATAAGTCAGTCAGTGAGTCGCGAGTAGTGAATAAAATTACTATTTTTATTCAATTACGAAGGTAGTAATTGCGAATGCACTTTAGGAGATAGACATATACTACTGTGAAATTGTCGGTATAACTTTTTAAGACATCCAATTTTCTAGTACATAGTTTTGATGCATCTCTTAAGGTTTAGCCAGCGTTAGCCGTATAATTTTCAAAGGACGACTCGATAGAACCAGTCATTGCGTTTTTCCTAGGGAATGAAAAATGTGCCAGTAGTAAAAGGTAAACCAAATTTCGTTGGAATCGGTTCACTACTTTTTGCGTGAAACGCGCATACACAATCAGACAAACAGACATACAGACAAAAATTTTAATAACTATTGTTTTGGGGTCTATATTGTATACATAATACGTTACAGTCATTCTTTTTAAAATATATTTCATGTACAGATTTCGCTAAGTTACTGCTTTATTATAGTATAGATATTTTTTTTTTATTATTAAAGATAATTGTGTGAATGTATGTAATGGGAGGCCGCACCTGGAAGAGCGCCTCGCCCTTGCCGGGGTAGGCGTCGGTGACGTCCTCGCGCCAGCGCAGGAACGCCTCCTCCTCGCACACCTCCAGGTTGTACAGGTACATGAACCAGCGCAGCAGCATGCCTGCGGGCACACACATGCCCCACGCCCGGTGGGCATGTCATTTTAAATATGTATGGCGTTTTTATGTGGTTGAGGTATCTCGAGTGCCATTATATAAATAACAAATATTTAAGACAAAGGATATTTAAAACCGTCTTCGATACGCGAGTATTAAACGCGAGGTTCACCTTTGGGGTATCTATGTTGGTGCGCGTGGAGCTGCACGGCGTAGACGGCGGCCAGCTGCAGGTCGGGGCGGCCCTCGAGCAGCGCGGTGAGCAGCGGCGCGTAGGCCTCCGCCAGCGTCTTCTCGCGCTCCAGCGCCGCCTTGTCGGGCGGCTGCGCGTCGGCGCCCGCGGCCGCCGTGACGTGCTCGGCCAGCAGCGCCACGAGCGCGGACACGAAGGCGCCGTCGTGGCGCACGGCGGGCTCCACGTTGGCCTTGATCCAGCGGTAGAGCGCGGGCGGCGCGGGCTCGGCGGCCAGCTGGCGCGCCAGCGCGGCCTGCACGCGCAGCTGCGGCACCAGCGCGCCCAGCCCGCGCGCCTCCAGCGCCGCCAGCGCGCGCGCCGCGCTGCCGCCCTCGCGCTCCGACACGTAGGCGCACAGGTTGACCTTGCTCTCGGCGTACAGCGCCGCCAGCCGCTCCGCGCCCACGGCCGCGCCCAGCTCCTGCAGCACCTCCAGCAGCAGCGGGTGGTGCTGCCCGCCCTCGCACCACAGCCCCACCTCCGACAACGTTATCAGCTTCTGTAACACACACAAACACACACATTTTTTGTGTCAATTAAAACTTAAACTGAACAACAAACAGTATCGAACTTGTATGTAAGTTTCCAAACTTGACATGCCCGTTGTCATTGCCGTTAAAGATAAAATGAAACTTTTAATGGACAACATTCATGTTTCATACATATATGACGACACGTTTGGCTCAGTTTGTAGTGACCCTACTTGATATACATATATAACAACACGTTTGACTCAGTTTGTAGTGACCCTACTTGATGTGTCAGCGGTCGCGGGTTCGAGTCCCGCTGGGGGCATTCATTTGTGTGATGTTTGTACTCCAGTCATGGAACAGAGAACAAACATTCCACGCGGACATGACTTGTACAGTAATAACTAAGTGTACATTTGTTTTATATATATAATTAATAATATCTGTAATTTTTAATTCTGTAATTTCTTTAATTTTCTTTATTGTAAATAAAAGAAAAAAAGTCATGGGTGTTTATATTTATAATATGTATGTATTTAAAGTTATATATGTAGTGTATCAACGATCTAGTATCCATAAAACAAGCCTCGTAGCTTACAATGGAACTAGATGGTGCTGTGTGTTAATATTCCAACCAACATATTTATAATACTTTCTTAGATTTACGCGAATATTAGACATTTAAATAAAACTGTCTTTTCGGATTTTTTCGCGGATTTATTTTGATTTTTGTTTCTCGACGTTTCGATTGCTTTACAGCAATCATTTTTTATATTTATACAGATTTAGACCCAAACGTCTATGTAGCGGCCAACGAAAAAAATGTGTGCAATGTATTAGGAAGTTCAACTCTAAGTATTTTTTACTATGGCACTGAGCCTCTACAACCATTCCCTCAACTATTATTTCCTGTTTTATTATTGTAATATTTTAAATAACAATATTAGTGCGTCTGATTGTATCTTGAGCTCACTGTTCTCAACCCGCAGTCTTATATATTATGTATTTTCTGTACAACATCAGGTTAGTCTGGCTAACAATACAAATAGATATTATCGTCCAGAATGACGGGTTATCATGATGTAAATAGTTCCCTCATATGCTCAGGGTTAGAGGATACAATCTTACAGTTGTCGGTTTCGAACTTCACTAGCCGCCTTTGACCAATACACACATCTCTCGAAAAACTTTGAAGTTAATTTCAATGACTTGGCGAGGCCAGTCATTAAACGATATTTATTTATTTCATAAACACACTTACAATATACATATTTAACATTAACACACAAAATTTTAAGAAAATTGAAATGTAACACTTACTGATATGTATATCAATAACAAGTGTACATAACTTTTATCAACAAATACATGTAACATTGAGAGGGGAAAAGGAAAAAAGAATATACATATATATTTATTTCAATATAAATTAAGACTCACCGATAAATGATGGGTGAGTTTTTTTTATAGGCTGTATAAGAGTTGTGGAATATGTCGATGGCAGGCAGAGCTCGAGATATTTCATTATATTTAGTACCATATACAAGCCATGGGAGCTTGCTTACCAGGATGCGTTCTAGTGAAAGGTAGTATGTGGAATGTTTTTCGAGAATAATTGCAATAGCGAGGATATCTAGTTGGTGCTGATAGGGGCATCCGTTCAAACAGCTTGACTTTATAATGGATTATTTTATGCAAGAAACACAGATCAACTATCTAACGCCTACTTCGAAGAGACATCATATTAATACTTTCTTAGATTTACGCGAATATTTGACATTTCAAAATAAAACTATCTTTTCGGATTATTTCGCGAATTTATTATGATTTTTGGTTCCCGACGTTTCGATTGCTTTACAGCAATCATGGTCACGGGAGAGACTAAGGTGTTAGATGTCTCAATGGCATTATACAGTTGTTACAGACAGCCTACCTACTATTTTACAAAAATGATTTTAAAAATTCAAAAATGGCATCAAAGTACCTTACAATATTAGTTGATTTTAATTCTAAACATTTTAAAATTTTTTAATGTTTTTAATAAGTATTATAATTAAATATAGCAATATTATTTACTTAATTTTAGCTATTATAATAAATATTTCAATTTTTCTTAATTAATTACTAATCTTATTTAGTGTTGCTATTATTATATTATCTTCTTTTTTTTGACCATAAAGATTTATTAAACATTTTTTAAATATCAATTATTTATTTAAGTAATATATTTGTTTTATATGTAGTTTAAAAATTTTATATTATTTTAGATTGTTATTAATTAAAGTTAAAATATTAAGCAACACTATTGTTAACTTTATAGATAAAAAATATATTAATTAGAATTACTATTCTTATTGCGATCCACACAGTATGAACTAACTACATCTACTGGTCTGTTATGTTTGTTTTTGTTGTTTGTTTTTATTATGTTTATTACAGGATCCCATGATGATGGTAGTACCCAGCCATCTTCCCTGTTGAAGTTTGGATATTTTTTAATTTCAATAGCTTCGCGAATCATCCTGGGGCGATAACGGTTTTCTTTCGCTAGTATTTGTGGATTATCAAAGCGAATGTAGTGGCTTGGGCGATCCTGGCTATGTTTACAGACTGCAGATGTTGTATTGCGACGGTGCTTCACATCAGCTATGTGTTCTTTGACCCGAGTTCTAATGGATCTCTTTGTTTGTCCAATGTAAGAGAGCCCACAATCACAATCAAGTTTGTATACCCCTGCATCTTGGAACGTGGAAACGTCGGGAACCAAAAATCATAATAAATTCGCGAAATAATCCGAAAAGATAGTTTTATTTTGAAACATCATATTAAATTCAACCAATCTCTGATTATAGGGATGTCTGTTAAGATACCAGTTGCGTGGAATGCAAGGTGCCTTGTAAAAGCGCGTGTACGCTTTCAATACGTTAGGAATCTATGTGATAGGAAGGATTCCAAATGATACTGACAAACTCAAGGCAAGTTCTCACAAACACGTACAAAATAATTTTAGTTCTACGGGTAAATCCTTTTGTGTTGCGTCTAATGAATCCAATTCATGATATTGAACCAAGTCATTGGCTTAGCTGTTAAATTAAATGCCGGGATGTCATTTAGCCGCTAACTAAACGGCGCCATTCAATGAAAAGGCTAGGCCGCTAATTAAACGGCTGATTAAGCTAGTTGGCTGCGACTTATACATCACAAAAATAAAACAGAAATTAATAGCTCAAAAATGGTTTTAGATTTAGTGTCATAGTAAATTATACTTGGGTTGAGTTTCTAGCATATTGCACATGTTTTTTTATTGGCCGGCGCTTTGACAGTTGCGCCCAAAATGAATGGTCTCCTTGAGGATTGGAAACGCACATTATTATTGTCGAATGTTCACGAGCAGTTGCAACATTTTACTAAAAACAGAGAGAGTTATTGAGCCTTCATTGTGGACATCTTCTTCTATAAAAATGTTGCCACAAGACAAAGATGGGTTTAAATCAGTTTGATGTCAAGTCCTACCAAATTACTATACAGTTATCAGTACATGACCCTACCTACAGATCTTTTTTCGATTATGCCGCTGCAATAGTATCCACAAATAATATTTTGCCAATAGAGAGCAGAGAGCTCGAGAATTGTGATTGTCACTTATGACATATTATACATTTTAATTTTCGTTTGTGATTTTCAATTAAAATATATGTATTATGTACTATCAACGTAACTCCACTCTATAAGTTATCGTGTGTAGTGTAATCTAATGTTGGCTTTGCTCACTAATTATTTTGTGTTCAAATTGTATTTCTATTATCTTTGTAATGCAGTAAGATTATCAAATTAAAAATATTCTATTGACTTATATGCGGGCTATCTATATCGTAATGTTAATAAAATATATGTTATTTCGATATTTAAGTGAAATAAATTTTATTCAATTAGACTCGTCACAGGTGCTTCTAAAAGAGCAATTGTCTCGTTTCTATCGGGCTCTTCTCAGCGGAACCGCTTTCCTCACTCGTACCTGTCGCACGGCGTGCGCGAGCAGCGCGGGCAGGCGCGCGTGCGGGTGGCGCGCCAGCAGCAGCGCGCGCAGCGGCTCGCCCAGCGGCGCGCGCTTCACGGCGCGCACCACGGCGCAGGCGGCGGCGGCGGCGCGCGGCGCGGGCGCGGCCAGCGCGTGCTCCAGCACGGCCGCGATCACGCGCCGCAGCAGCTTGTCCGGCAGCTGCAGCTCGCGCAGGCGCTGCAGCTCCTCCCCGCCCTCCTCCTCCGCGCCCTCCTCCTCCGTCTCCGCGCCCTCCGCCAGCGCCGTCACCGCCTCGATGGCCAGGCGGCACGCCTCCTCCTTGTTCAAACCCTGCGGCGATTATTGGATTATGTCCGTCACTTTTATTGTTTCGATCGTACCTTTGCCTTTAAATTTCGATGATTCAAATTATCATTACATTTTATAAAATAGTCCTCCGATTTACCTTATCTTTCTTCGGCTTATCCTTTTTGTCCGGTGCCGGCTTTATGGTAATAGCGGGCTCCTTCAAAAGTGGCGGCGCACTCGCAAACGACGGTGTCAATACATCTGCGCAAAAGATCAAGACGTTAGTTTTAATATAATTATGATTGAAACGATATACATTTCGATTACATTTTAAATAATACTATCTTTTCGGATTTTTTCGCGGATTTATTTTCATTTTTCGTTCTCGACATTTCGAATGCTTTACAGCAATCATGGTCACGAAAGAGACTAAGGTTTTAGACGTCTCAAAGGTCAAAATATACTTGTTACAGGCAGTGCCTACCAACAATTTAACAAAATGATTTCAAAAAATTCAAAAATGGAATAATACAACGTCTGCGGTTGTGACCGTGATTGCTGTAAAGCATTCGAAACGGCGGGAACCAAAAATTAAAAATAAATCCGCGAAAATATCCGAAAAGATAATTTTATTTCGATTCCGTGCCGAAGTGTCGTGTGTGCGTGTACTGACTGGGCGTGGCGAGCGGCAGCGTGGGCTGCTGCGGGCGCGACAGGCGGTTGGCGGTGAAGAGCAGCGAGTTGGGCGCGGGCCGCATCTGCACCTCCTGCAGGCCGGTGACGGGCACGCGCGCCTTGCTGCGCGCCGCGTCCTTGCCGGCGCCGGCGTGCGCGTGCGCGTGCGGGTGCGCGCCGTGCTTGTAGTGCGAGCGCGGGAAGAAGCCGGGCGCGGAGCGCTGGCGGAAGGCGTCGCGCAGGCCGTTGCCGAACAGCTTGTCGGCGGGCGGCACGAGCGCGGCGGGCGGCTGCAGGCTGAGGCCGGCCAGCACGTCGTCGAGCGGGCGCGCGCGCAGGCCGCCGCGGAAGAGCGCGTCGCGGTCGCGGTCGCGGTCGCGCGCGGAGGCGGCGCGCGGCGCGTGCTCGTCGTCGGCGCGCAGCTGGTGGATGGGCACGGGCCCCTCGGCGCTGGTGGCCACGCGCGGCACCCAGCCGCCGCGCCGCAGCTCGCCCACGTCGCGCAGCATGAAGCGGATGCGCGGCGCCAGCTCGCGCGACGCGGACAGCGTGTCGATGCGCGCGAAGTACTGGTCCATGAGGCCGCGGCCGCGCTCGGAGTCCAGCACGCGGCCGCAGGTGCGCACGAGCTGCGCCAGGCACTCCAGGTCCTCGTGGTGCTCGGCGGCGGCGCGGCGCGCGAGCAGGTTCTGGATGCAGCGATGCAGGATGGACTCGGCCAGGATCTCCAGCTTGCCGAGCTCGCCGATGAACTTGATGTTGCCGAGCATCTTGCACTTGGCCAAGTGTCGTTTTTCTTCTTCTTCTGGTGTGAGCACTTTGTCTTCGAAAGCCGCGAATGCCTGTATAAATCATATTTTCTTTATAAATATACTCAAATAAGTACATTATTTCGTCTTCCAAGAACAAAATAAACTGACCTCATTGACATCGTTGCTTTCGAGACATGTTATTGAAAATTGTAAAATATTTTCTATTAAAAAATAGAAAATTCAAGAAAAAGGTAAAGTCTATATTTGGCTTTTCATTATCATTATTGTATATAAAATTGCTTACTTATAATGCACAAAATGAAATACTTATTAACAAACTATAAAAATTAAACTTACATTTAAAAAAAAAATATACAAAAATAAATTATAGTTTAAAAAACTAAAAACCACGCTTTAGTGATGAACCGATCTAAAAAGTAAAAAAAAATATTTATTAATAATTAAATATTTTAGCATAAGAATAAAGTGATTAAAGTGAAAATTAAAAATTTCAAAAACCGTGAGTTGCTGCTCGATATCAATTCCTATAAATATTCCATTGTTACGATTTCTAAAAGTAGAGTTAGTATAAAAACTTTGTACAGCACAGTCATAGAGAGCTATATGTCGGTGCAAAAGACGGAGGAGTAACAATACGTTCTCTGAGAAAGGCCATGGTGGAGCGTACAAATGCGATCTTAAGTCTTGTCTCACAATGGGGTGACAACAATTTGACGACACGTTTGGCTCAGTGTCCCGCTGGGGGCATTCATTTGTGTGAGCGCGAATGTTTGTACTCCAGTCATGGATGTTTATATTTATATGTATGTATTTAAAGTTATATATGTGTAGTGTATCAACTATCTAGTATCCATAACACAAGCCTCGTAGCTTACCATGGAACTAGATGGTGCCCTGTGTTAATGTCCCAACATATTTATAACAATCTGGTTGCTTTCAACGCCGCCAAAACGCAGGCCTGCCTGTTTTAAGCAAAAAGGAGTCCGTTCAGCCTGACTCCTACTTTTCGCGGTACACCTGTGGCGGTTTCTGACAGTCTGGAGCTTCTCGGCGTAAGGTTTTTTTTAAAGCATTAAGACCAGAAACTTACTTATAAAGAGTTTCCGACATTATTAACCAAAACAGAGGTCTTAGAAATTCAAGGCTAATATGTACCCTTACTGAAGATCCAGACGAATTTTACAATTGCCTGACACCTGGGCATTTCCTAACCGGGGTTTCCAACGTTGACACTGCCACTATCGAACCATGATCGTTTTAGAAAAGTCGATTTACGTCAGAGGTTGCAATTAACCGAACATATGTATGATAAATCAATTTTAGAAAACTGAGTCCAGTGACTGAATCTGAATCTGACCCAAATTCAATTTCGTAGCAAATGGCAAAAACAGACTAGGAATATTAAAATACGAGATGTTGTATCGATGAAAGAAAATAATTTACCGCCAGGAAAGTGGGCCATCGGGCGTGTGATTGAAACACACCCCGGGAGTGACGGACATGAGAGGGTCACACACTCAAAACTCAAACAGATTTAACAAAACGTCCAATTGTAAAATTATCTCCACTATCAATTAAAGAAGAAGATCAAAGCGAAACTGAAAACACATCAACGAACAGTCGGGTTGTTTATTTTTGTAAATATTTCTTTTATTTCTTAATTTTTAACATTTCTTATTCCAAATCATATTTAAACATATAAGTTGTATATATTTTTATAAGCCACTTATAAAACTCTTTATTTAGATAGGTTTTAAGGAAAAAAAAATGTTTGAAGACATAATATGGCGCTAAAAATCGGCCATTTTAATTTTTATAATTTTGATATACTCAGTGTCACTCTCACAATTAAGACGAATCTAACGACACCTCTCAAGCCACGCATTTGTTTACAACATTTGTTAATTTAAGTAATATATCAAGAAAGCTTTGTACTTCAAAATTTACTATTAACGTGTTGAGAGGCGCTTACACACCCGTGTGTATTTTAACAATTGATTTCCCGAAAATTCGCACGGAGGCGTTAATTTTATTCCTTAGAGCTTTTTACTTTCATGATGTATAATGTATAATGCTAATTTCTTGACTCGTGTAACGTGTAAGATAAGAACACTCACCTGAGCACGGTTTTCGAACTCGGTGCGGCATTTGTTGAGCAGCAGCAGCTTGAAGGTGCAGGGCTGGCCGGGCGGCTCGAAATTGGGCGCCTCTTCGCTGAGGCGCTTGCATAGCTGCGCGTACATAGACGAGTACTTCGGCTCGTCCAGTGCCTTCTCAAAGATGAGGAGGATCACACCCTTCAGCACCTTGTCCGAGTCCAATTCCAGCCCAAGCAGGTCATCACTCAGCTTTTGGAATTTCTCCGGGGTGAGTTTGTTGAGAATGCCGCGCACCTGTACACCAATGATCCGATACGTTAAAGAGTTTATCGTGCACATCCACAGTGTGGGCAATGATTAAAGATGGACATACTTTTCTATGAATGATGTCGTGTTTGGCGTCGCCGTCGGGCACCTCGTGGTGCCGCAGCGAGGATGGCGGGACCCAGCGCCGCCTCGGGGGGACTGGCGTCCGCCCCGCGGCGCGCAGCACGGGCCCCGACTGCCGCGCGCTCTCCGTCTTGCGGCCGGTGTCGCTGCCTTACGCACACCCCTCCGCCTACCTGCACCGAAGCCGCGCACAGATCGCCTCCAACGACACTCTGCAAAAAACACAAACACACGCATCAGTTGTGCACTCATCCGCCAACGATTGCTCCACGTACAATTACTACTAGTTATACTTCCCGTCTGAATCTAAAATTTAGATAAAGATATCCGAAAAATGTAATTATATGTATAAAGTAATTTTTGTTAAAATTTATTTCTTTTTAATTAATAGGTACATCTTAATTTGAATGAATATTATTAGTATTATAAAATATAATAAAGGGGATTTTTTACTTTTCAGTGCCTGGAAGTCGGTTTTTATTATTATTTTTTTAAGTTTTTATTTTTCCATTTTTAGTGTAGACGTATCATCAATACAAATTAATCAAGCCCAAACACCAGGTAATCGCTGTAAATCATTGAGGAGTTCCCTCGACTATCTTTCGGGTCCATCATCAGATCGACTCCAGACCTTCATTAAATAGTAGTGCTTTAAAATACCTAATGAAAATGTTAACAAACGCGCTAGTCGCCGCTACAATTTTCGAAAGTTCCCCTCGATTTCTCTGGGATCCCATCATCAGATCCTGGTTTCCTTATCATGGTACCACTCTTGGGATATTTCCTTTCCAACAAAAAAAGAATTATCAAAATCGGTTCATAAACGACGAAAAAATCCGCGAACAAACATAAATATATATATATACCTACGGTCGAATTGAGAACCTCCTCCTTTTTTTGGAAGTCGGTTAAAAATATAGACCCCAAAACAATAGTTATTAAAATTTTTGTGTATTTGTGTGTGCGCGTTTCATGTAAAAACAGATTTTAACGAATTTTTTTGTACAGATAACTATTTACTTGGGTCAACATGTAGGATATCTTTTACTACAGAAAAGTTTTTCATTCCCAAGGAAAACAATAACTAGTTCTATCGAGTCGTCGTCCTTAGTTTATATGGCTAACGCTGGCTAAACCTTAATAGATACATCAAAACAATGTAGGTACTAGAAATTTGTTAAAAAAAAAGATATGTATTAATATAAATTTTAAACGATATATTAAACGTATCCATATTGATATGCAATTAAGCATATTCAAACGCAATTCAAACAAGCTATACCAGCGTCTTGCCGCCCAGTGTACTGCGTGGCCTAGGTCAGTGCCGGACAGGTGAGACAAGTTCACAGGACATTACAATTTAACATTCAAGTTGCCACCCACAAAATACACAAAGAAATTCCAAATTATGTGTTTTGCTCTATTTTTATATTAAAAAAATTAAACGTGTAAATACAGCTTTAGCACTAAAGGAAGTACTTGATGTGTAACTATTTATAATGAAACGTATAGATGAATGAATAGATGTGTGAATAGTTTAGTTCTGAATTTATTCGTGTTATTGTGTCAATACAAAGATTTCAAAATAGAATATATTTTTTTACCCAAGAAATTAGGAATTAAACATTTCGAACAATATACTTTTACATACTCATAATGTGTTCATAATTAACACCCCTTACAGTAACTAACTAAACTAGAAAATTATTGTACGAATACCTAAAGTAGCATGTCAGCTTCACGCGCGAGATTTACATACATTCGTCAGAAGCGTTACGATTTTTATCTTTTTAGTTTTTGTCTAACGGCGCCACCGACGTAAGCAGTTTCATCAATAAACATTCAGTTATATGAAGCAAATGCGCGCACGAGTGCGACGCATTAACAGCAATATTATTAAATACAGAGAAAAGTATCGAGTTGCACAAAGTTTTAATTAAAAAATACAAAGTTGTATCAATCGGGTATAAAATTTCAATGAGGTGAATCGTTTTGTCCTTAGTGGTGGAGTTCATTAAACTTAACTTGGGTCGATACACCTCACAGAATGCATCGACTGCACACATCGCTCTGCAGCGGTAGTATAAAATTAATATTTTGTGTAAGAAGGCTGTAAGAAAATTATAAATTGCTAAGTCGATTTTCACACTAATGTACATATATTTTACATAGAGTTTAACTGTTTACGTGTATCCGGCGGGACGATTGTTGCATAGTCATTAGCAAATCTAATGAATCGTATGCTACAGCATCAGCTGAGCGAGTCAATGGCAGGTGGTCGCGTCGTGCCTCGGTCGACGGCCGTCCGTCGGCTTGCAGCGAGCTGTCGATACAATATCATTCAAAATATAATCAAACTGGTCGAGTAAGCCGTCGCCGAATTAATGCGATAATTTTGATAAATTTTTAAATTTTGATAAATTGATATATCAAGGGGTACGCGGGGTGCTGAGCGCTCGATAACGCGGGGTCGGCGCACTCGCCGCTCGCTGCCAAAGCGCGCTCTCCGAGGCACGCGGGGCCTTGCTCGCAACGCGCGGCCCCAAGGTCGCGGCGCATTTAGCCGTCGACGCCGACGTCGCACTCCTACGCTCGTTGCACTTTATACGAACACAAGACCTAAAGGCTTACGATGCTACTTTATATAAATAAGCATAATGTCGATCTGAACACTTTTATTATTTATAGAACCTGAAAAATTGTTACCGAATCAATAGTAAATATGAGATTACAAACATGAATGGCACATTATTTGTAGGCGCCGACATGTAATTCACTAAGTCTGAAAGTTTAGGATGAACGAACACATGGTCTGCGTCAGAGGCTCGGGCGGTCGGCGGGCGGGTGGTGTCAGTGACCCCGGGCGCGCTGCATCCCCCGTGCCCAGGTGCGGCGAGCTGGCCGCGCGACACGCGGCCCGCGCGCCTCCTGCGCGGTCGTCGACCCGCCCTCGGCCGCCCCGCCCCACCGGCGCCCCCGACCTCTCGTACTCGTCCCACTCGCACATGACAATGATTTTTGGTTATTGCGAATTCCGATGCGAAACTATCATCTACAGAGTCCGTCACTCCTACGAGTGCGTGGTATATTATACGTTTTACGAGATAATAATGTATACTTTTGCGTTTTTGAATAGAGCTAAGTTCTACACATAATTGCAACATTTCAATTTTTAACCATTAATGATAGAGTGATCATTTAAGACCGAGGCGATGGCTTATGCGTAAGTGAAGGGGTGATTGTTAGGGGCGTAAATGTGCCCCACACGCTGGATAGCAACTGACAGGATAAATGGAATAATACGAATATAAGGTATTGCCTGACATTTTTAAGCGATAAATCTTAGATATTTATCGTAAAAATTGGGGGCACGGTGTAAACTGGATAAATAATGTCAAATGTCGTCAACATTAAGGGTATCTGCGATTGAAACCGAATATTATACATATTATAAGTCGCAGTACACTTGCCGGTAACGCCTCGTACACATATTTGTAAATTATGTATAATAGATTAAAAGTTCTATAAAAGGCTATTTCAGTCAAAATTTAAATCTTATCTTTTGACCGCTAACACGATCTTTTTATTAGTTTGTAACTTTTCCACATCGTTTTTAGCCCGTTGAGGATCGCGGGCACACCGGTGTGCCAGTTAACAATTAATTCCTTAGAAATTATCCAGGAAGTGTTAAATATTGTTCTTTAAATAGTAGACTCTGTAATGACGTTCATTAAAAATTGTGATAATTTAATGCTGAATAAAATATGTTAAATTTGAATTGAGATGTACATTTTGTTCAATTTAAATCATTATACTGTTTATTATTTTATATTATACTTTCGTTTACACACTGATACACACCCAGCGAGAAAGTGGATTGATGAAAATTCTACTACCTAACCCAGAGAGCCTCTTCTTATAATTAAACTTAGGTGAAATATATTGAATGTACAAGTTGCTGTTACTGCACTGGTGATTATTTATAAATAGCTAAGGTTTGGATTTAGGAGTAAACTCCAGACTCTCATAGCATAACTTATGGTAGGTTTTTTTTATGTGTTCCCTATTTGTGTATTGTATACACAAATAGTGTAAAGACACTTTGGGAGTAGACTGGGGGTCTACGCCAAGCGAGGTAATGCTAAAATATCAGCCTGTTGCTGTTTCTTCTTGCGTTTAATGCCGTCAATGAATCTGCACTAGCAATATTCTATGAAAAGTCTACGCTGTGGGATAAAACCAATTGTTATTTGTGTAAATTTGAGTCAATGTTTTAACAATTATTTTGCATTAGACTAAAAGATAAACGTAAAGTAATAATCGTGTAGACTTAGACCCGCCTTTTTGCTGACCAGCCTCTATCAACACAAAATATTTTTTGAGGTCAATAAATAAGAAGTCATAAGGAAATATAAACATTTGGAGAGCATTCGTACGAAATCTGCACTAGCGTTTGCGTATTTCAATATATTTGAGTGCGGTAAATAACGTATCTTTTCATATTTGCTATTAGTTCGTTTAAATTCTATTATTTTTACGTGTGTGGGGCGAGCAGCTTTAATGAGTATAAAGTGAAGCACACGGTGACCAAAAAGATACTTCATAAAAGAAGGAATTAAACATTTTATAAGTCGAATTTTCCTCGCTTATCTTACATTCAAGTCGATTTGTCATTGCTGCGAGGTCATTAGCCGTACGTACCTAACCTAGCCAAGGTCAAGATCTACGTATTCTCGCTGAATGTCGCGACGTCGCCGCGTCGGCCGCAGATCATTGTCTTACAGATTTAAACTTCGTACAACCAAAAGTTTGTATCTGAAACTGTAACTTTTTTGAATGTGTGTTCTCTAGATTCATAAGTTCAAAACCGAGGAGGACGGTCTTTTCGATCATTGACGAGAACAATTATTACTAAATACGTTATATTTGATGTTTAGCAGATAGAGCTGGCACGACGAGGCTGGAGGTGGCAGGTACGACGGATCCGTAATAATCGCATAGCAATAAAAGCGCAATAGACAAGGGTCCGCGGGGCGGGACGCCGGGGGGCGCGCGACCCACTTGCAGCGGCCGTGGCGTGCCGTGCGGCCCGCTCCGCTACCATTGACCCAGATCCGCTGCACCGCGGCCGCTTCCGCTCTCGCGGACTCTCCCGCGCTTCCCTCCGTACCGCAGGCGAGCTAAGGCCTCTCCGCGACCCCACGTTGCCTGCCTGACCTACTAACCGGGCCTGCCAACTCAATATGCATTGTAGACCTCTATAGGTATAAATATATGCAATGATATTGCTCTAAAAACCCAATTTCAAGCTTCATGCTTTTCAATATTTTGTGCCATTTCATTTAATATATTTTTCAATAGTGTGACTTCAGTACATTGCTCATCATATAGTAATTTGCACAATACTGGAAACAATTTAATAAATTAAAAAAATACCTATTTAAATGTAAAATGTGAGACTTGTTCGTGAACTAGTCATTACTAATCATTGTATGTATTCAGCCCTTTTTTTTTAATGTTCCACTGCTGGGTACGGGCCTCCCTTCAATACGAGGGGAACCAGGCCACTAATCATTATTTAAACATATCTTAATTATAAGAAATATACTGTACCAAAAAGCAAAAATGCATATTATAATTATGATGTATAAACTAGTATCGCAAAGAAATGTTTATAATGCAATAAACATTAATACCAATTCAATACATATAGTCTACGGAAATTTGTTATTAAAGTATTTGACAAAACTTTAAATCCTAAATCAAATATTGTGTTCGTATTAAGAAAAAATCAATCACATCTAAGAAACAATACAATTATATTTTAGTAAAACTATTTGTTACATTTATAATTTAAAAGATAATTAATCGTTTAAATATTGGCAGCAATATATCATTGTGTAAAATTGTTGCTTATAAATTTAATAAAAAAAACATATAATCAAAGTCTATGGCAAATTATCATAAAATATTTATAATCAACATCATTTGCAACTTAAAAAATTAATATTTTTTGTAACAGTACTCTGTAAGTACTAGTATTGAATATTAACATGTTAACTTATGAGTGAAGAACATAAAAAATGAATTACAAAAAATGGGATTAGGAAATTAACCTGAATTTTATTAATTTATAAATTTACTCTATAGTACATGTTTACGAAAAGTTTGTATTATGTTATATTTACTTAGGATGCATTAACCCCTAACAGGAAAAAGTTCAGGAAAAACGTACCCCAAGGGACAAACGAGCAGCTAGCGCTATTCGTTAAATACCACTTCCCTGGCACTGCCATTTTACGAGGTTAGAATGCACCTTAGCCTTACTATACTAACATTACCGATATCATTATATTCGCGCCATGATAAGGACACGGCGCTTGCAATAAACAATACAAGAGATTCATACAGATTCTAGAATAACAGGAACTTGTAAAATGGCTCACAAAGGTGACGCATCGACACGATCCGATCGAATATTCTTGGCGAATCCTGACCATCTCGCGGTAAATCCATTCGTACTTCATGATGTTTATGATTATAGAGAGCCTTCAGAAGCCACTAAATGCACTATAATATAGAAAATTCACAAACTTACGAGGCGATGAAAGTCAATTGTGGAAAGCACACGCACCGCAACGCGACAAGCGAGTTCTTTTGAACGCACACAACTGCCAAAAATTGTGACTTTACGGTTTAGTGTACACACATACAAGTATTTTACTCACACATGCAAAATGACAGTGAAAGTTTCGCCATAGACACTTTTTTATTCTTTTTTTTTTAACTTAAAGGCAAAAGTAACTGTCAAACAAATCTTTAATAGATTAAAAATTCTGTAAGAAAGCCGATTTCCGATGGCAAGTAAACGCAAAAGTCATTAGTCTGTGGATGGATATGGATTTTTTTTAAACATAAAAATTAAAAAAGTGTACGATCCATCAATTCGGTCGGTCAATTTTCATTTTTTTGAGCGTTTGATTTTTAGGTTGTTTATGGCATTTATTAAGTATCTACTTGTTATAGTTTTATAAAAAAATTAAAAAGAAAATTATTATAAAGTAAGCTGGAAAATTAAAATTTGTATTATTTAATAAAATAAATCCAGTGGCATAATTTTTAAATAGCGGCCGCGGCTTTGATAAATTAACTATTGCGAATGCATT
Source organism: Argynnis bischoffii washingtonia (assembly GCA_033884665.1). Classification (NCBI taxonomy): domain Eukaryota; kingdom Metazoa; phylum Arthropoda; class Insecta; order Lepidoptera; family Nymphalidae; genus Argynnis; species Argynnis bischoffii. Next base: position 147,351 of record CM066622.1, read on the forward strand.
GAAGTACATATATGTATATAAAAATAAAAATAATTAAATATTATAAAAATAAAAAAAAACCCAACTGCATAAAAGCTAACTAAAAAGATGAAAAGAAGTCACATGGAATATCGTATTATGCTGTCGGAGACATACACATTTCATCCTTACCGCGTGATGTGCACACTCGCATGTATGTCTCCGACTTTATAATACTACGTTCCATCGTGAACTTGTTCTCATTTTTTTAGTTAGCTTTTATGCAGTCGGGTTTTTTATTTTTATAATATACTAGCGACTCACGCTCGCTTTGCTCGAGTTCGTCCCTAGGTACATTTTCACGGTTAGCTATGTTTAGGTATACATAATTTAAATAGTAGCTTGCTACTCCTAAGATATTCATTTAAATTATATAGCGATTTACCCTCACTTCGCTCGGGTGCGTACGCCGTACGCGGATTTTGTTCACAATTTCATGGGGTTTTTTTTTCGTGGAACCCTGATTTTTTTTCTAAAATGAAAGTAGCCTCAGTTACTCCTCATAATATCAGCTGTCTGCCAGTGAAAGTCCCGTCAAAATCGGACCAGCTGTTTCGGAGATTAGCCGGAACAAACAGACAGACAGACAGACAGATAGACAAAAATTGTAAAAAATGTTGTTTTGGTATATGTACCATGTATACATCCATTATATGCATTTAGTAAAAAGCGGTTATTTTAATATTACAAACAGATACTCCAATTTTATTTATCTCTATAGATTTATTTATTTACAGTTTTTTAAGTATTTTTAAGTAGGAAAATTAGCGTAAATGCTTGTTAACCAACTTTAAATCATTATATATCCTAAACTGTTATTTAAAATGAAAAGTGATGACAGAAACCTAAAAATGATTTTTAAATACCTATTCAACGATACCCCACTATTATGGAATCTAGCAGCCCCCATATTTAATTTTTTTTTGTCACCTATCTAAGAACACTTGGACTAATGAGATGAATCTAACGATACCTTAATTAAAGAAATCCATCGAGGGCTTTGGAAGATATGAAAGAATAAAGAATATTATAAACAAACAAACATACTTTGTATGTTTGTTTGTGTGTAAATGGGCTTGGTTTCTTAATATTGAGTAATTTAAAAAAATAATAATATATGAAACACAGTAATTGTAATGGCGGAGATAAGATTTCCTTAACAGCTATTCTCGAAACGATGAAAAATAATTAGGTATTTTTACCTCTAACACTGCTCTATATTTTTCAGTTCATCAAAAGCCAGTAGCCGTTCAATTCGGTCCAGTAGCAAGTATAACCTAAAAAACTGTGTCTACGTTTAGTAGAGAGTAATTTATTTTTTATGAACTTTTACTAATACTTTTGGCACTTCCTTCAACCCACCTTTTTTTACGTTGACAGATCTATTTAGGCATACCACCTGCATACATACACGTGTATATGTGGGACTCAGAAGTAAAGCCAGTACTACCTACTAAAACCCAACGGAACTTCCCTCGTATAATGGGGTATCATAGAATCGCCAACGCACTCAACCACGACGCCTCGACGGCAGGTCTGCCAAAGCAGACCACAACAACCGTGGGGTTGTTTTAAAAGTCTACTCTGCTATCAGAGAAGTACCAGGACCTACCTACCACCCATTGAAGTAGGTCGCCTCCCAGTGCATTTCTTGGCTTTGCGTCCAGCTGAATTGCCGGACGCTAATGGAGGCTCCATTCATCCACTCAACATTTGGGGTTGTCCTACACACAACAACTTGCTACCGTGGCGTCAGCCTAATGAGACGCTTTTCGATTCGTTTTAGTTAGAATGATATTTCACAAATACAGCTTAATAAAGAAGAAAATAATTGGAGTTTTCTGGGCAAAGAAATGAATTGACGAATTTCTAGTAGGTATTTAAAATTATTCTTAAAGCCATAGGCTATTTGACTGGTTTCTAGAAACCGCCACAAATTATTTAGTGGTGTTAATGAGTGTTTATTTTTAATACTTATAAGTATTCCAAAGTAGCATTTATAGAATTAAAAAGTACAATTTAAATAGAATGGCCGCCGAAACATTATCATATGCAACATAGCGTCAGTGACGTCACAGGGAAGTGTCACAAGCAAAAGAGTCATACACAAGTTGAGTTAGCGTTGATTTTTGTTATTATTTATAACTATCTAATAACGAAAATGTAAAAATGGTGCTTAGTGCCAGGATGCACAAATACAAAGAAGTAGGAACGGTAATGACGGTATGTCAATAGTTACTGACAGGCACGTTGTTTGACAGTTTACTGTTCTGTGATGTCATTGTACATCAGCCAATCCAGATTATTTTCGATCACGTGGTAACAAAGAAAAATGTCCATGGAGTTTCTCCCCTTTTTGTACACTTTTTTATCAATATATATAGTTTGATAATGTCATGTAATACCGACCAATCTCCTTCGTGTCTTCTCCTTTTTACGTGACATTGGCAAAATAATCTGTGCTCAACTGGCACGCTTTGAAGCCATTAACAAGAGAACTTAACAAAGAAAAATAAATTAAAGTTTATATGGTTTTTTCGCTTATTTCATTTTTTTCGCCTAATTAATATGTATCGCTTTTAAAATCCCTAACCTATGCGGATGTCTATAAATAAAACAATATTTTTCATGTTCTCAAATAGCCTATTACCAGCATTAATTATTATAATTCAGCAAATAGCGCAATAAGGAAGATTGGTGATATTAATAAAACACTAAAAGTATAAAGAAATGTAGAAGTATTTATTTAACTCTTATTAAGAAATCTTGACAGTGTTATCACACTTGGAGCATTTTTAATGCAGAATCTCTCCAATTTTCAATTGGTTTATTACCTTGTATTGATTTGGAATTTAGAAGTAGTTTTACCAGGTCTCTCGTACACTCTGACATAATTAAATATATTAATGTATATAAAATAATTGACCCAATGTCTTCATTTCCAGCGTTGTGTTTTCATGATCACGTCTATGTATAGAGACCCTTACTCTTATACATACTACATACATTTTATTGCTACACTATCTGGGTCGATTGACACAAAGACAACAATAAATAACACGTGGCACTTTCATTAGTATTCACCTTATCATTATCATGTAAACATTTATATAATAATTTCTAATGAAAAACAAATTTCGCCAAATTTCATTTTATTTAAATTATATTTAACATATCAAATATAAAAGATTATAAAAACTTGTAAAAATATGTATGTATATTGTGCATCTTTTAATACTTAAAAGTCACTCTAATAAGACACTCTATTAAGTACACATGAGATTCGGACGGCCATTGCTTTCGACAATAAATTATACAAAAATATTTAAGTACACTTTTCATCAATATATGTATGTATAACAAAAGCAGAATAATAATAAGCAATATTTAATTGTAGACATGTCGAGGCTTCGGGCCTCGGGCTTCGCGGCCTTCGCCTCCGCCTCCGCCTCCGCGCTGTCGAGTGCCACCAAGTAGAGATCGGATTATATTTGAATGGAATAGTAAATTTTTTACATATTTAATCTAAAAGTTAATGATTATGTATGTCATTAATAAAATATAGAAATATTTACAACATTAAGCTCGTCAATAGGTGAAATCTTAAATTGGAGTCGTAGCTCGTGAAGTACTTCAGGCGTACGGAGATATAAATAGTGTTTAAATTCTAATGTATTTATTAATATACTTTGAATAATCTTATGTTGTGAAATTCTGAAACTTAAACTACATTTTATGGAACTAACTTAGTAATTACTATTTGGAAGCTGGTTGAGATAAATATTTTACATTTTAAAGCTTCGTGCGTACTTCGAGCTATCTATAGTTATTGCATATAATCCGATCTCTAAATTACAAAATACATAAGATGTCTCAACATTGGAGTCGGCGCTTTAGATCCGTCCTAATTAATAACTTTACACTAAATTAAGTACATAAAACTGTCTAGATTTTACACTTAGCGTTGTCGGCTAAGTGCGATGAGTCGCCAGGTACATCGCTACGGTCCGTTTATATAATACATATGTACATTGTACAATGTACATACATACACACATACATACATACATACGTTTGACTAAAACTTTAAATTGTCTGAACATGTTTAGATATCTCTGTCTCGAGTTGGACGGTTTCTTGTATGAAGATTTCATGTGTTGGTTGAGCTTTGCGTCTTGGCCTTACAGAGAAGTGCGTGTGCATCTTGAGGGAAAGCTGATGTTGTCTTTTAGCAACTTATCACACTTAGCCGTTTAGATAAAACAAAAATACAACAAGGAGAGCAATAAGCGCTCGCGACTCGCGTCGTCCGACGCCACCTACGTATATACAGTCCGCCTGACTCACTTCAATCAATGTACATTTATACAAAACTATAGTAAATAATACAACACTAGAGTAAGGAGAAATAATAAACAATGTTAAGTACAAAAAGCGATCAGTTTCCAAATGCAGTACCTGTGCGTGGGCACGTGGGGCACGTGGAGCAGGTGGGGCGCGTGGGGCGCGTGGGGCGCGTGGGGCGCGTGGGGCGCGTGGGGCGCGCGGGGCGCGTCACATGCCCGACTCGGCGATGCCCTCGTCATCTGCAACACACAAGGGCGAGCGCGGGCTGAGCGGGCGGCTCGGGCGGCTCGGGCGGCCGACGCGGCTCGGGGCGGCCCGACGCGGCTCGGGGCGGCGCGCCTCGCTCAGTCCGTTAATACGACAATAAGTAATGTCAGCGACGCGTTTAACACTTTAGTTGCGCAGACACCAGATCGTAAAGGTCTTTCTTTGCATATAATATTTTCACGCGTTTTTAGTTTGAGTGAAGGAAATGTACATGTATATGCAGGAGCTTATTAGTTCATTCCGTGTACTTGTAATGGATATTCGAGATTTGCATGAGATGTATCTAGTAAAGAAACACAGTATGGAGAAGAGACGGCATGAGGTGGAAAGGGTTCGCAATGGCACAAGTCATGCTAGCTCACGTGCGCCCCGCCCCCGCCCCCGCCCCCCGCCGCCCGCCCGCCGCTAGCCGCCACCCGCCGCACCTACCACACGACGCGCTATAACTCAAATATATTATGGACGTCTAGTGCGGAGAGGCGATGGGTACATGTACGATATAATATGTAGATTATTTTTCAAAAGTTTCATTTTTGTAAATCACTGTATTGGCTAATACATATATTAACGGCTTTTAAATTTTTTAAAATAATTCGTTCGATCTCTGGTTAAAAAAATAATTCTTTTTAATAATTAGTGACTAGTCAGTAATTCTTATGAGAATGACATCAGCATACAGTACGCAGTATAAGTATGGGTATAGTGTACCTTCGAAGGCGGCGTTGTGGTGGTGGTTGTTGGGCGGCGGCGGCGCCAGGTCGGCGCCCTCGAGCGCGGCCACCACGCACTGGTGGATGCAGATGTACTGCTGCTCGGTCTGCACCATCCACACGCGCTCGCGCCGCATGGCGTGCACCATGCCGAAGATGTCGAGCGTGTCGGCGTGCGCGGCCAGCTGCTGCAGCGCGCGGTCCAGCGTGATGAAGGTGCCGGAGCGGCCCACGCCGGCGCTGCAGTGCACCACCACGGGCCGCGCGTCGGCCGGGCAGCGCTCGCGGAAGGCGCGCACGAAGCGCGCCAGCGCCGTGGGCGGCTCGGGCACGCCGAAGTCGGGCCACGTGGTGAAGTGGAAGTGCTTCACCACGCGCTGCTCGGCGCCGCGGCACACGGCCAGCTCCGTGATGGTCCAGTCCGGGTAGCGGCTCTCGTTGAGCGCGGTGACGGCGATGTCGCCGTAGTACACGGGCCGCGTGTCGTAGGGCCAGTAGCGGTCGCACTTCTCGCGGCCCTTCTCCACGCAGCGCGTCAGCATGACGATGGCGCGCGAGCCGGACTCCCAGCACATGCGCCAGAAGTCGTCGCGCGTGGAGTGCAGCGGGCCCTGCGTCACGATGAACTCGCGCGGCGAGTTGTGCCCCGGCACGTAGTTGGCGTTGATGTAGTCCGAGCCCTCCTCGTCGTCCACGGGCTGCAGCTTGTAGCGGGAGTGGTCGTAGGGCAGGATGTTGGTGAAGCGGTTCTTGGGCCGGTTGCAAGGCAGATCGGCGGCGGTGGTGGGCTGCTCGCGCCCCACGTGCTTCAGCTCCTCGAACTCCTCGCTGAACCTGCAACCGCAAGCGGGCAGCGTGAGCGAGGGCGGTGCGGGGGAAGCGGCGCGCGGGAGGTGCGGGAGACGCGGCGGATACCTGAAGTCGGAGTCGGCGGACATGAGGCGGTAGTGGTCGAGGAAGTCGGCGACGCGCACGGGGCGCGAGGCGGGCAGCGGCGCGGGCGGCGCGGCGGCGGCGGCGCGGCGGCGGCGGCGCAGCAGCAGCGCGCCCGCCGCCAGCGCCGCCGCCAGCGCGCCGCCCACCGCGCCGCCCGCGATCCAGCCCGTGTGGTCCGCCTCTGCAACACACGTCACTCACAGTCAGAACAGTATTCCTACTACGGAATTCTTAACAACATCTTAATAAAAAACATTAAACAATATTAATGGAAATCCGAAATTATTAATTTAACATCACCGATGTAGGTGCTATGTAAAATACGATTACAATAGAGACAAATGATTACAAACCCATATACGAGTATGATAACGTTCAAATCAAACACTTGAGCGCCGATAGCGGCAGGTGTACACATGCACTGTTTTAGTCCCCAGTTAAAGCGAGCTTTGTTGCTTAATCCTCATATAACTGATAACACATAACCTACTTGTAATTTAAATACTACATTTTAATTTAAGTAATATTAAATACATTTTTATATTTGGGTGCTTCTCTGTAAACTGGTCACTTTTTTGTTTGTATTTTGAAAAAAGTTATTTAGTGAATAATTAATATCTACATAGTTAACAATAAAAAGCAGAAGAACCAAAAATATTTCCACTATTATGGAAAAAATTGAGCTTTTTCTAAAAAAGATGATCCCGGTTGGGGTTAATTTTTTCCCATGTAAGAGAGATTTACATTTCGTTAAACTCTTGACATTATTTGCTGCAGCATTTCTTTCACTTTTTTTGCTTCTCAGTGTCCTCGTGGGGTTATGTTAACAAGTTTGTGGTTTCATTTTAAAAAAAATGAAGTTTTTTTTTCTTGGGACCATATGAAATAGTTATGTATATGTCTTAAATACCAAAAACACATATTTATATAGTCCCCTGAAGGCAGAGATAGTCCCATAACTATGAGTGACACAGGGAACTGTTTAATTTGACTTTGTAGGAAAGTAGCACGAAATATAATTAAGATTTTTTATTTTGTTGTACATAACGTGAATGTATCCAATAGAACAAATCAAACTGCATCAACATCGGGCGCTCTTGGTACCATGGAGTGGCAACGTAAGGTCGTTTACGTGGTATTTCAGTCATTAACGTGGATGGTTAAGCCATAGAGTACCTACTTGCCATGTAATCCAACATGTGGACAGGGGGAGTATTCTCAAAATGCTGAGACCGAATTCAATGAACTTTTTACGTTTTTACAAACATGTAATCAAAACGTGGAATAGGTCTAGCTAAAAAACATTGAACGTGTTACATATAAACATATAATTTTATTTATTAATATTTTTTGTATAAATTAATCGACCTTAAAGTGAAAATTCCGCATTTGTGACATATCAGGGTACTAGTTTTTAAGCACTTCATAAACTTTTTAATATAATGAAATTAATACATATAACATATCTCACCATCTTCATATTCACAATATCATAGGATACCGTGCACTGGACACGGATAGTTTAGGGAATCCTCTTTTACAATTCATTACGAAGTATACAATACTATGATAGTCGTATGTGATATATCTGAGGTAGCGAGTTGCCCAGTTTACAGAGAAACGCCCATTTGCTAATTTTATTATTAGTACAAATAAACATTAAAATTAAACACATAACCTAATCGATAACGATAATTATATTATCACTGTATACTTAATAAGAAAGTATGATAGTTCCCGCTCTCTGACATCGTCCTCGGGGCCTCTAGAGCCGCGGGAGAGTGCAAAGATGTGGAAGTATGGAGCCGTGTACCGTCGCGCTGCAGAGGCGGCCGCGCGCTACTGGCGGCGGCCCGGGTGTGTAATCGCTTTATCTTTGATCATTATCGCACGTTCTAATAACTCACAGTGTAATCAAGAGTCACCATCGACGGACTATATAGATATCTATCGCTATACGACAGTAACGTGATATATATAATACACGTATTCGTAGTGGACGGCGAGACTATAATGCCGTATCATGGTATATGGAACACTGACCGGTGTAGACGACGGTGTAGGCGGTGTCGGTGAACTTGTCGGGCGCGGTGAAGGCGCGCAGCTTGACGTAGTAGCGCGAGCCCGGCTTGAGCGGGCCGTTGCAGTAGCTGCGGCCGCCGCCCTCGCAGCGCTCCGAGCCGATGGTGAACTCCTCCACGGCGGACGAGTGGAAGGGGTAGTAGGGCTCCGTGACCTGGTAGGGCGGCCACACGGGCAGGCGGTGCACGTCGCGCCACGAGGGCAGGCGCGCGGGCGTGTCGGCGCGCGGCTCCTCGCCCAGCACCAGCGTGTAGGCCGTCACGTTGCCGTTGGCGGGCGAGAAGTAGTCGGCGCGGAAGCGCACGGCCACGGTGGACGAGGAGCGCCGCACCTCGGCCGGCTGCGCCGTGGGGCGCGGCGGCGCGGCGATGGCCATGCGCTGCGTCAGGCGCGCCGCCTCGCCGCGGCCGGCGCCGTTCTCCGCGCGCAGCCGGAACTCGTACTCGCCGCCCGCCGCCAGCCCGCCCACGCGGCCGGCGCGCGCCGAGCCCGGGAACTCGGCCACGCGCGCGCCCGCGCCGCCCCAGCCGCCCGCGGGCGCGTACTCGATGGTGAAGCGCGTGAGCTCGCCGTGCGCGTCGCGCGGCTCCAGGCGCCACTCGAAGGCCAGCTCGGTGGGCGTGGCGTCGCTGAGCTGGAAGCGCGAGGGCGCGGCGGGCGGCGCCTGCAGCGTGCGGAACGTGCCCGAGCGCGCGCGCGACCGCGTCAGGATGGTGGCCGGCGTGCCCGACCGCACCTACGCACACCATCGCCACGCCACCGATATTCATAGTCAGTTAATACTGATTAATTATTGGTATTTTATAATAACAAATTAAAATACTAATGTTTTGAGTAAATTTCGTTCGATAGCACAATACAGTGTGTCCGATACTGACCACGACGGTGAAGGTGTAGGAGGTGTAGGGGCGCAGGCCGGAGAGCACGAGGCGCGGGCGGGCGGTGGCGCGCGTCTCCAGGCGGTCGGCGTCGGCCAGGTACTGCACCTCGAAGTCGGTGTAGTCCCCGGCGGGCGGCGCCCACGCCAGCGCGATCTCGCGCGCCGCCACCGACGTGGCGTTCAACTCCGTGATGGGTCGCGGGTCTGCACGGCGGGCAACACAGGGTTAGCGGGTTGGCGGCGTGTGCGGGAGGGGAGGGGGGCGTGTGGGCACTCACAGAGGCGCGTGGGGCGCTGCACGGGGTGCGAGCTGACGTTGCGCGAGACGGTCCACATGGTGACGTTGTAGAGGCGGCCGGGCGTGAGCGCGCGGAAGGCCACCTGCTGCTGGCCGGGCGCGGGCGCGGGCGCGGGCGCGGCGGCGCGCTCCTGCCAGCGCGGCTCCTCGCCGCCGCCCTCCAGCCGGAAGCGGTACGAGTCAAACTTCGTGGCAGACTCGGGGGTGCGCGTGTAGACCACCTGGCGATCAGTCAGACTGTCGGGTAAGTACACACGAGGCGAGACGTGATGTTTTTAGTTAGCTTTTCAGACTAGAGGTATACAATACGATGCATCTAAAATAATAAATGACAAAGCAATCTCTCAATCGCGGCCCAGAGCAATATGGTCATTTTGGTAGACATTTGAGTTTGAAATAAATTATGGTCTTGGGAAGTACATGACTTCCTCTGACGCAGCATTATTGCGTCACGATAATTCTTCTTAAATTCATTCAACTTAATATTAGAGCATTGTGCATAGAGCATAATCACTAACGTCAAAAAATAATCTGAACATATAATAAAACTGTAGAGGCCATATGTCTGTACATAGAAAAAAAGTGCTAAAAACCGACTCAGGGGGATATAAGAAGAGAAATAGAACAAATCCAGTTTTTTTTAATGTTTGTTTCTCTGTCTGTTTGTACGGGCTAATCTCCGAAACTATTGAAACGATTTGAATGAAATTTTGCGTGGTAGTACCTTATATCCCCGGTCAACATTTTAGACACTTTCCATCCCGGAAAATTAAACAGTTCTCGTGGGATAGTTAAAAAACTATAGTAACTTATACAGCTTACAATTAGTACACAAAAACTACTGATTGGATTTTAATGAAACTTTACAATAATATAGTCAATACATCAGAAAAACAAATAAGCTACTTTTTATTACGGAAAAATGTACGGTTCCCGTGGGATAGATTCGTTTTTGATTGTTGAAGCGAGGGTGAGCCGCTAGTAAGTTAATAAAATCCGTACATACCAATATAGCGGGCAGCGTATCGTTATCATCGTTGTCGCCCGACTCGTTGACGATCGTCATTTCTGATTGAATCAACGGCCCTGTCGATAGACATGTTTTATACATAACTGTAAGTTTTAGTGTTTTAGTCAACTTAACTATTGTAATACCCTCATAACCATAACTACTTAGTTAGTCTTGAAAAGACTAAGACACTTGGAAATGCTATGTTTATAAAGTAGACTGTATTAGTGGTCATCCATGCATTGGATAGACAAAACGAACTGTAGCATGTAGAAACACAGAACACATCAGGGTAGTTTAAAACAACGACGCAAAGAAGTCAGCAATAGCTCAACATCTTTTGGAAGTTGGTCCTAACCACTGGATTGAGTTACATTACCCCCAGGTACGAACAGAACGAATGAATTACGAAATAATTCAAATTACTTAATACAAGAACTTCAAACGGGAGGACGGGTTTTAATTGTCGAGGACTTGAATTTAGTGGTTTAAATGTGTCAACCCCGTAAAAGCGTGAGTAAAAGTTCGCGAGTGGATACAGTGAGTTCTGCGTGTCAAGACTGGAATCGAGTTACAAGCGACCTATGTAACAGTGGTAGTGGTAACGAACGTACAAATCGAATTAGAAAGGGGAATTAGAAAGGGCTGCCAATAAAAAAGTTTAAAATTAACCCGCAAAGTCATCAGTATACCCGTGACCAAGGCGCTAGTAACAGGACCGAAATATCGGGAACTCTCAGAATCACAATAACACACTTGTCTTAGTCTATTCAACACTAAGATGTAATATACTACACCATCTAACTTATTTGATTGTTACAATACTAGCAATACACGCGACTTCACCCGCGTTTAAACTTCCGATCGCTACCAAATTTTGCAGGATCACCCGCTGGTCTAACCTGAAGATTGCCTGGAAATTTTATTAAAATCGCTCCAAGCGTTTAGGAGTCCATAGGGAACACACTTAGACATCGAATTTTTATATACATATTATACGGCTAGGGTTAGTTAAAAATAATGTAAAATAATGGCCGTTTGCGCGTGTTTGCCCGCGCGCCCGGCAGCATTACAGACATAGCTCTGCTGCTCCCTCTTGCAAATTTTATTTGAAAAATTAAATATACCATAGTCTATAGCACATCTGTAATCGTAAAGAATATTTAAAAAAAATATATAATAATATAAGATTATAGATATTTCATTATCTTTCTATTAATTCTAAGTATGCCAGTGATACAATTGTGAACATTGCCTAATTGTTACATATGGAGCTATCGTATGGAGATCACCAATTATACAAAAACAATAATTATCATATGTACATACCAAGTCACTCATAAACAAGTGCTTTTTTTAAGTTTACATATATTTGCCGCATGAATACTCTTTTGAGTGGGTTGTAAATATTTTCTTTGTAGATAATAGTTCCTTTTTTTTGTTTAAGACATAAAGAACGTGAAATAAAAGTTGCGGCAATGTGTTATTGCCGGGGCAGTTAGCACGCGGCGCGCCTACATACGGGTACTGAGAATAAAACGTGTACGTACGCGTGCGCGTGTGCATGGTGAAGAGCTCGCTGGACAGGTTGTAGGAGTGCGCGGCGATGCTGACGCCGTAGCCGCGGCCCGGCGCCAGCGCGTCCAGCAGCGCGCGCCCGCCCTGCCCCTCCGCCGCGCTCACGTTGCGCGCGCCGCCCTCGCCGCCCTCCGCGCCCGCCGCGCCGCCCTCCTCCTCGCTCGCCCACCAGCGCACCGCGTACCACTCCACGCGGCCGGCGGGGCGCGGCCACTCCAGCGTCACGTTGCGCGTGTCGGCCAGCTGCGCCACGTTGGACACGGGGTTGGGACCTGCGCACACACACACATACAGTCGGGCCCGCCCGGCGCGCGGCGGTGCGGCGCGGCGGGGGCGGGGGGCGACACTCACGGACGGTGTGCTCGGCGGAGAGTGGCTGGCCGCTGTCCACGGTCTCGCCGGCCGCGTCCTCGCTGGCCGTGTCCAGCTGGATGGTGTAGCGCTCGCCGTGCGTCATGTTGCTGATCTGCGCGAACACAGGCGGATTATAGAGTTTAATGCTATAGAAACTTGTTCATTAAATAATATCACTTGTATGTTGTGAGACGGGATATTTCTTCTAGTCTTGTAAAATTTAGGCACTGTTGAAAATGCCTTAATCACAAGCTCGTGATTATAGCGCTTGCGAGGACATTTTTGAATAGAAAATATCTCGTCTCACAATATAAAGATATAGTGTGGTACTGGGCGGCACATGCCTCGGCCTGGTCGGCGGTGGGCGGCAGCGGGTCGAGGCGGCGCCAGGGCGCGCGCGGCGTGCGGTAGCGCAGCGAGTACGCGCCCACCACGCCGGCGCGCGCGTCGGGCCCGCGCCAGCGCACGGCGGCCGCGTTGCTGCTGGCGCGCTCCACGCCCAGCCACTGCGCCGGCAGCGGCCGCACCGGCTTCAGCACCGTGTGCCGCTCGCTCAGCAGCCCGTTGCTGATGGCCGCCAGCTGGATCTCGTACACCGCGCCCGGGACCAGGTCCTCCAGCGTCGCGTTCGTCTCCGTCGTCACCAGCTGCAACACGCGCGCGGGGCGTTAGTGCGGGGCGGGCGGGGTGCGGGGGTGCGGGGCGCGGGGCGCGCGGGGGAACCGACCGTGCGGTAGGGCTCGTCCTCGTGGCGGCGGCGGTAGCGCAGCTCGTAGCGGTCCTGGCGCGAGTTGACGTCGGAGCTCCAGGCGAGGCGCAGCGCGCGCTGCGCGGCGGCGGCGGCGCGCAGCGCGGGCGCCAGCGGCCGCGTGGCCGCCTGGAACACGCTCTCGTTGGACTCCACGCCGCGCGACACCGCCGACACCTGCCGACACGCACGGACAACATGCTACACATTCTACATACACAAACTGAACAACATCAGCTATGGAATAACTTACATCTAATTATATATATACATAATCGTATATTACAAGTAACTATTATGTTTGCAATTTTTTTTAAATGAGAAATTAATACGTATTTAACTATTTACCTACACAACCTAGTGAAGTAGTTCTACACGAGAAAAGTCATTGCCTAGAAAAAGTTATAACACGAAATTATGCAAATAAAAATGTAATACAGAGTAAATATTATTTTGAAAAATAAAATTAAATATGATTGAACAAATGTTAAACTGTAACTATTATGGTGATGTGTCGGTGTGACAGTGTGGTGGTGGTGGTGATGGTGTTGCGGTGTTACCGTGAAGGTGTAGTTGCGGCCAGGCAGTAGCGCCTCGAGCGTGGCGTTGGTGGCGGCCGTCGTTAACGAGTTGCTGTCGTCGCGCGACGGACCCGTCTCGTGGTACGACACCTGCGACACACACACACACACGTTAGAACATCGCGTTTCGTTGCATTCGCTATTTAGTTTTAATTTATTTATATATCGATTTTATTTGATATCATTCACTTTCCATTAATTTAAGAAAAATGTTTTTGTGGCAAATTTTTTAGAAAACTTTAATATTAATAGGAACAAAGGTTCGGCGAGCTTGGCTTCGCATTTGCCTTGTACTCGTCCTGAGTGGAGCCGTCGGCGGGGCGCCACCACAGGAACACGCCGCCGCCCTCGCCCGTCTCCACGTAGCGGCCCTGCAGCTCGCGCACCGGCAGCGGCTCTGCGGGGAGGGGGGACACTGTCAGGCGACACTCCTACTGACTGACTCCACACTTATGTACGTGTCGAATTATACTCATAGCTACGCTATTTCATTGCTATTTAAAAATAAAAAAATGTAATTAAATGTATTCGATTAACGTGCAATTGAATAGCCAAATACTATAAACTATGCGACTAAATAGTTTTCAGATCCGTATTTTCCCTTTAACTACTGATCTTATTGGAGCTGAATTTGGAGACGGAGACGGTCCGACTAAGATAATACTATTATATAATGACAAAAACTAATAAGGCATTTTTTTTTCTTTTTTTTTTTTTGTGATCGAAACGAATATTCTATACGAAAACCATGAGATGGTCGGTGGTGGAGGTGTACAAGTATAGGAGACACGCACTGAGAGTGAGCTCGGCGGCGGCGGGCCAGGAGGTGACCTTGCCGGACATGGTCTTGACGGTGACGGTGTAGTGCGCGCCCGGCTCCAGCCCGTCGAAGGAGCAGGCGGGCGGCTCGTCGCGGCCGCGCAGCACGGGCGGCAGGCGCCGCGCCGCGCCGCCGCCGCCGCCGCCGCCGCCGCCGCCGCCCACGGATATCTGGTACTTCTCAAACTCGCTGCGGTAAACAGACAAATATTAATATTAACCAAGTGTGTGTATAATAATGATTATGATTTTTTCACATTTATTCACATGATTTTCATCGCGATTTAAATCAAAATGAAATCATCTCAACCCTGGGAACTGTACCTCTGGTCGGCGGGCGGCAGCCAGGTGACGCGGAAGGAGGTCTCGGCGAGCGCGCGCGCGTCCACGCTGACGTTGCGCGGGCGCAGCGGCACGGTGCGGTACTGCGCCGTGGTGGGCGCCGACAGCTGCGCGTCCGACACCGTCTGCACCGAGATGTCGTAGGCGCGGCCCGGCACCAGCCCCTTGAACGCGGCCTGCGCCGGCCCCGGCGGCTCGCCCTCCTTCTCCACGTACAGCTCCGACTCGCGCGCGTCCTTCGGGTCGATCGACACCTGCCGAGTCACATTATTCTTTGTAAAAAACTGTACCAGCAGTACGAAAAAAGCCTCGGCTCTGAGAAAAAACTGCCGAAACAAACTCAGCGGAACTGCAGTCCCTTTTTTTTACTTGTTTTTTATTAAATAAAAAAAAATACAAATTTTAATGTCATACATTGAAAAAATGTGATATCTACTAAAAAAATATTTATAGTATACAAACGACTTAGCTTTTTGAACGTTTACGAAAAACTTTAGTAGTAGAAACGTAACTGTGCAATGAACATTGTAAATAAAAAGAATTACTGATTATGTGCGACCGAGACATACAATATGCAAGATTATGTCACACCCATATATTATGGATGATAACATTACGAGTAGCTCACCCTGTAGTGCGTGTAGGCGCCGGGCGGGTAGGGCGGCTGCCACAGCACAAGCAACGTGGTCTCATTGCGGAACCACACTATGAACTTTCCGGGCGTGTTCGGCTCTGTAAGGTTTGTGCAGATATATTTATATCGAGTCAAATAAATACTATGTATTTTGTGATATTTAATATAATAAGCAACTAAAACAATCAAAATTAAAGTGACAAAGCCGTTGCGTTTGATTCATTCTTAACTTATTAATACTTTTAAATGCAATAATTTTAAATAAAAAATAAAAAAAATATTTTCAAAACATAAAGGACAATACAACAAGTCACAAAGTGGCAAAAACGGTAGACAGTGGCTGTTTGGTATGCGACAAATATGAAATGCGATTACATTAAGAAAAATAATATCTATACACTTGAAGTTTTTACTTCTGACATAAATTCGTCTAAAATTGAACCATAATTATTTTAATTTGACAGTTGCAGTTTACAATGTTTACAATGTTCACAGAGCGACATAAAACATAATAATGTCAAGATAAGACGACGCAGAGGATGAAAACGATGATATGAGATAAAGCACTCGATTATAGAGATTGTCATTAGCGATACGACAACGATTAGATCGACTGATAACGTTTTATTTAAAGTTAAAATTACAAAAGAATTTGTTTTGTATTGTTATAATAAATAAATAACATAAATCGTCGTTTTACGTGTTTCCCTAATGGAGGGTGATAGTTGGTAGTTCGTAGTTTCGACTTGGCAAAAGATTTATACAATATAGTTATAGTAATTATTATTAAAAATAAATAAATAAATAATAATAATAATACTTGTCAAGACATTATTAAAACACAATCATAACACACTTTTAATTACAAATAAAATAAACAAAAATCAAAACTTTTTTTTCTTAGAAGTTATACATACCTACGAGTAGCTGTCATCTACATTCGACTCCTACTCTCCACAGAAATTGGCAAATTATCAATAATTAATTTTCAACCAGGAGCTAGATTTAAAGAATAATCGTATTGTATTTTCGAAGTAGGTTTTTCAATATAATTTTTTTAACCCCCGACGAAAGAGGGGGAACCCCCCAAAAAGAGGGGTGTTATAAGTTTGACGTCGATGTCTGTCTGTCTGTGGCATCGTATCTCTCAAACGGATGGACCGATTTCGATGCGGTTTTTTTCATATGAAAGCCAGTTTCTTTGCGGTTGTTCTTAGCTATATTTGGTTAATATCGGTCCAGCAGTGTAAGAGTATCAGCTCGTTTCTAAAATTATTTACTTTTTAAGGGTTGTTCCTTAAACTATACGTTTTTTTTGCGTAGGGGGTTTCTAAAATTTTTAATTTAATTTATTCTCATTTTAAGAGTCGAGTCACTTGGGTGACTATATTGCTCACATTAAACAAATATTCTTATCTGTAGGTACATTAGTATTAATGTTATCTAGTTTCGCTTACTTTTATTTACCTATATTATACATAATTTACGCTAACTCTGAAGTAGGATTCACATTTTAATATAAATTTTTTTTACAATAATTGGTACCAGAATTTTTCACTTTATTTTTTAGTAATCATCTATCTATACAGATATAAATAAAATCGAAGTGTCTGTTTGTAATATCAAAATAACAGGTTAAAAACCTGCATAATATCGTCCGTAAACTTCTGAGATCTTTTATCAAACAAACGACCTACAGAAGGAACATAAAACTAATTAATTAATTTAAAAAAAAAAACGTGGAGAATTTTGGTATAAGAAATAAGTAGGTAGTTGATTGGTATTCTTCTACGTGTTCTACGTCTTTCTATGATGTCATAATTAAATCCAGTTAGTATTATTTTAGTTAAATTGCCAAATGATGGCATTAAAGTAGTTTTGCGCAAAAATGCTAGTTAGGAGATATCAGAAGTTCACGGATGATATGAAGATATGTACGGTACTTATTTAAAAAAAACACAACTTTTAAAATTTTTGTCTGTCTGTCTGTTTGTTCCGGTTAATCTACGAAACGGCTGGACTCATTTTGACGGGGCTTCCACTGGTAGATAGCTGATGTTATAAAGAGTAACTTAGGCTACTTTCATTTTAGAAAAAGAATTTGTGTTCCGCTCAAAAATAAATACAACGTAATCAACAAAACAAACCTAGGAATGCGCCCGAGAGTCTCTAGTTAAATCCTAAAAATTAAAAACCGTGAAAATACGTTGAATAAATAATATACCGATACACAATGACAAGTCGAAAACGAGTTCGTAATTGTTGCAAAGACCATGTTTTAAATTATTATTTATGTTGTAGGTACCTATTTAGATTGTTCGTTTGTCAAATAAACCAACAAAACGGTCAGAGATGATTACTGCTGCTATGGAATATACTCGTAGGTATTTTAAATAACACTATATTTTCGGATGTTTTTCGCGGATTTATTTTGATTTTTCGTTCCCGACGTTTCGAATGCTTTACAGCAATCATGGTCACGCGAGAGACTAACGCGTTAGATGTCTCAAAGGCAATGTATAGTTGTTACAGACAGCTTACCCACAAAATAACAAAATGAATTCAAAAAAATTGAAAAATGGCACCACAGTACCTTACAATATTTGTTAACATTTTTATAATTTTAATATGAATATAGGTATTTTAGAGCATTAATACGTTAACAGTACCTAACGTGGGTGGACCATAGAAGGCCACCTTAACATATAAACAATTATAATTCTTTTATTTATTGGATAAGTGAAACAAACAAATTATTAAGTAACACTTTGTTCTATTTTGTAACTTATAAAACATTCTATTTTATTGCAGAGTTAATGATTATTTATTAAATTTAAGTTTTATTGAACTCTTCCAAAAAATAGTTAATCAGTCGTTTAACTTAACGTTGAGACAATCAAAATATCTGGTTATCCTTAATCATCACAGGTCTTTCATTGAAATGAAATATTAAATACATATCATAATATATTCACATAATAATAACTTTTAAAAAAAAAATAAAAACCGACTTCCAGGCACTGAAAAGTAAAAAATAACTAAACGGGGGTTTTCATTTAGAATAGATACTTAATCAGATATTTTCGAAGTCGGTGTGCTTTGATTTGTATTGGCTGGCACCGACTTCGAAAAAATCTGATTAAGTATCTATTCTAAATGAAAACCCCCGTTTAGTTATTTTTTACTTTTCAGTGCCTGGAAGTCGGTTTTTATTTTTTTTTTAAAAGTTATTATTTTTCCATTTTTAGTGTAGACGTATCATCAATACAAATTAATCAAGCCCAAACACCAGGTAATTGCTGTAAATCGTTGAGGAGTTCCCTCGACTATCTTTCGGGTCCATCATCAGATCGACTCCAGACCTTCATTAAATAGTAGTGCTTTAAAATACCTACTGAAAATGTTATCAAACGCACTAGTCGCCGCTACAATTTTCGAAAGTTCCTTTCGATTTCTCTGGGATCCCATCATCAGATCCTGGTTTCCTTATCATGGTACCACTCTTGGGATATCTCCTTTCCAACAAAAAAAGAATTATCAAAATCGGTTCATAAACGACGAAAAAATGCCCGAACAAACATAAAAAAAAAAAAAAAACATATATACGGTCGAATTGAGAACCTCCTCCTTTTTTTGGAAGTCGGTTAAAAAATAGTCAACGAACGTGTGTTTTTAAGTTCGATGGGTGCTAGTCTGAGTAGAAGGAATTTGTCATCACATGGCAATAACTGCTACTTTTTAATAATCGGCCTTACAAGGAGCATAGCCTTAAATGGTCCACCCACCTTACGTCAGAAATAACACCAATAGCTATAACGCGTAATATAGTATATAATTTATTGGTAGTAAAATTACGATGTCTTTCTCTTGAGAGAACGCGATTTTTCGAATGGAGGTCATCTAATGCTAGTGATTTGTAACAAACAGGTGAGTCAGCGCGCGGCGGCGGAACTCGGGCCTACATAACAATATATTGAGAAAGAAATCGATCTGTACAAAGTATTTGCAATGATTACGTATCCTCGACTCAGCGACAGCTTTATATTTACATTTCATTTAATCGAGAGTTGGCGACTCACGATGGATCCCAATAATTTATCTGTGGTTCTGCATACTAGAGATAGGAATTTCCCATAATTTGTATGGAGCTATTGTCAAATAATTATCTATGTTAGGAAAACTACACATGACAGATCATCGGCATCCGCCGTGAGGTTCCAGCGGCGGACTGGAATATAAATTGTAACATTAATCGTATACAGAACAATTTACTATTGCTTACAAAACACACGGAAACGTTGTTTATGAATCACAATATCAATTTTGTTATCTGACGCCTCTTCAATACTGTTCCGCTTAAAATAACATACGTTATTTACCATATTTATAAAAATATGTAAATGTACAGTTGTGATGTATAGAAGAGTATCAAATACCCGCTGTATTTATATTCAACACATTCCGTCATCACTACATTAAACCTACAATCTACATATTACGTAATAATATTCTATTTTTTATAAAAACATAGAACAAAATTTTCCTTTTAAGCGATGTTTGTAAGATATTCATAGGTATTATTTTATTTCCTGATCATAATGGTTACAAGTACTTACTATCAATTTTAATATTAATAATTAAGGTAAAGTTACACATATGTTATCTCCACCGGTGTGAGAGACACAGAACCATTATTGCGCATGGCTAATACTATACAAATATTTGCTCCGAACAGGGCTCGAACCCGTGTACTCCGGCTCACACTACACCTGTCCGCGCCTTGTGTATTTACGACTATATTATTATATATGTCTGTACATGTGTAGGTAAGATTACAATGATAATCATAGTTATTCTATGTCGAAGACATTATTTCACGTTGTTATACCATCGAGGATGTTTATTGTGCCAAGTACATTAGTAGCAATATTTTATGAAATGAAATGAAATTTATTTATAGTTACATCTAAGGTAAAATAAATAAAAAAGCCATTAATGTCCATATGTGTTAAAGTAAAAATCATAAACATATATAATGTACATATATTGTATGTTATGTAGGTGTTTGTAACAAATAAAATGTAAGCGATTGCAAAAGACAAAATGCCAAAATGCGCAAGGAGGCGAAATTAACCCAATAAAATGAGTAACGAACATCGAACGAAAGTGGTCATACAAATGCTTCGCATGCCACAAGCTCGACCGCCTTCCAGTAGACCTTCACAACACTACCAGACTGTCAGCTATTTAAGATACATTTAAATCAAACTTATTCAATATTAAAAGATACTTCGAAGTAATAGTCTGCTATTTGTAAATTGTGTTCTCTGGACTCGATAAATGGTCATGTAATTGTGTTATTGTTATATGTTTCATAACAATACATATCTAAATCGAAGGCGGTCACACTTGCGGCGTTCACAACAATACATTAAGCGTTCGAGAAGCGTAAAACGTAAACGTAAGTAGAGTTAGTACCCGAGCAGTCGCCGGCGGCCGCCGCGCGCGCCGCCCCGCCCTCCCCGCCGCCCCCACCGCCCCCACCGCCCCCACCGCCCCGCTGCCACACACTCTACATTAGTATCTATCACAAGTCAACAAGCATTCTAAATATGTATTATAGCTTCTACAAGATACATGTTTACTGTCCATCTCTATAGGTACACTAATCTGTCATTACGGACAATAGTTATATATACATACATACATTATACATATAATTCAGCCCTTTAAACATCCATCTGTTTAGCACAAACCTACCCTCAAAGCGAGCGAAAATAGGGCTCGTTCGGCAAACGAGGGTGGATTTTACACGTCTCTCAAAAACTGGTTAGGTTCTATCAGAAATGTAGGATTCCTCAGGATATATGTTACCTTTGCCGCATAAGCAAATGATTTTGATGAAAACAAATTTCACATACGAATATATCAAAGATTCAATTTGACGAGACCTGGGATTTGAACTCCGTTCACTTTAATTTCCAAGCAAGCGCGTTACCAACGCTCTGCACTGTTGTGTACATAAAGCAACAAAAATCTTTAGGCTATGATGAGATCTGTGCTAGTACCCATGCCTAATATTTAAATCATTGATTTCTGGGTAAACTATAAATGTAGACGAAAAAAGTGTTTTAAAAAATAAAAGGTACACTATCATAATATAGAGCGGTAATCATATTACATGAATAACATGATTCAACAAACAAAATAAAACCGTCAGCTATTACAGCTTGGACAGTGAAGAGTGGGGACACGATGTGTAACGAATGCGACAGGGCGCGGCGCGCTGCAGAAACAACGTTGTTAGTGTAATTGTATACACAAATAGTAGAAGGAAACATGTTTGGCGCGTTTTGTCATTAGTTCTGTATAAAATTGAATCCGACACGGCTTTCATTACAATGTCAGGTGGCGCGGCGCGGCGATCTCCGCCGCCGGCCCTCGCCGCAACTCCTGAACTTCCTTATTTCCTGATTTAGTCGGCTCCACTTTAAAGGTGCCAATTACTTAGATCATCCTATTTGAGTATTAGTCTAACCCACTCTAAAGATAACTGCACAAGCAGGATTTTCAGGACACAGATTTTGTTAATGATTGTAAAAATTTGCTATGAATCTAACTAATTCAATAATAATATTTATATACTACAAAGTAAAAAAAATGAGTACATCTTGGGAAAAGTAGCGAGTAAATATCATTAGTTATAACCTTCAACCTTCATAATGGTTGCAATAAAAAATGCATTGTCGGACGGAAAATTGTCGATTGTTCCTTAACAGTTACACGATTTGTATGCGCGTGCGCGCGGCGTCGCCGCTCGCCCGCCTCCTACGTGTAATGCGCGTGTGAGCATTTGGAAAGGTGCTGACGTTACATCATCGATTTTAATCATTATGATGATATTTATTAATTTTTATTAAAATCCAGTTGTTAATTATTCCACTCGATTAGCAGAAAGCATTAGGTGATTAAATCGAGAATTTTACATAATGACATGAGTGAGCAAATAAATCATTGCTTAAATTAAAAAATATATGTTTTTTTGGACGAGAAGGTCTCGACATCGACGAGGAAAATACGTTGATATAAAGTAACAGTGAAGGCTAATGATTAAAACGGTTTTTGCACGCTCGGTCGTGTGTGCGGCGGCATTCCGTTTTACATAGTTATGCCCTACTTCACTAAAAGAATGTCACTGTCATCTTAAGCATGTCTACACACGTGCGACAACGTGGGGTGCGGGATGGCTATATAGGTGTGAAGGCGGACGTACATACATCGATATGCTCATTTGAATTTCATAAACACTTGTATTATTACATCAATTTCATGAGTTATCCGTTCGCCAGGAAGCCATTACCGTTTCCAAATACGGTTCTGACGGCAAGAGCTGCGAATTTGATCATTATCCTTTTAAAAGTACAATATATTATATGTCGTAGATGTGTATTAGGCACGATGTTTGTGTATAATGAATGTATACTATGCAACTCACTGGTGGTGAAGTTGAAGGAGGCGTAGGCGGCGCTCTCCTTGTCGTGCAGCAGCGTGAAGGCGTGCAGCTGGTAGGTGGCGCCGGGCGACAGGTCGCGCAGCACGTGCGTCCAGTTGCCCGCGCCCTCCACCGTGATGTTGCGCGCGCCGCCCTCCGCGCGCTCCGTCAGCGGGATCACCTGCGCCGCCGCGGAATGTGTTACTCCGGGTCGTAGTCTATTTGTGTACTAAATTTTATCGAAATTCTTCCAGCTAATTCAGCGTGAAGCAATGACAAAGACAACAAACAAAAATACAAACTTTCGCATTTACAATAGTAGTCCGCTTTCACAAGTCTATTATAAAAACAGTATTATATGAACATTACTTATCTTAACCTTTTAACAGGTACATCCTGTTTCACTTCTGATATTATCTTGTGATCTTTATGGTAGTAAGTATATTACATATAAATAAAAAATAAAACAGCTAAAAAGTATTAAATTAAAACAAGTAATTAAACCGGGCATTGTCGAGGCCATACTCGGTACTTTAATCCTTAGATTACTAATATTGTTCGTTTGTTTGTTCATCTATCACTCAGCAAGGAAGCAACACTCGCAGACTCTTTACATCGGTTCATTAAATTACAGTGGAGAAGGAGATCCGGGTATATATCAATATAAACAGTAACAAAGAATGTATGGGAAAGACAATTAATTAGACACAATACGTAGCATAAAGTTTTCCTAGATTATAGTGAGATGCATTCAAAATTATCGGTTAGCTAACTACGCACAGATAAACAAAAATGCTATTTTTTTGTATTGTTTATGGTTTGTATAAAACAAACCACAACAAAAACGTCATCTATTTTTTGTTTTATATTGTGTATTCTTTTTAGTTAAATGAGCAGAAGTACCTTGAAGCGAAATCCTGTATAGTCTCCATTTGCCGGCGGAGACCAGGATATGGCGGCTTGCTTGTTTCGACCGAGCGTCACCGTCAGGTTCGTGGGCGGCTCCGGCGCTAAAACCGTTTTGCGTTAGGAAACTTACCAAAGTAAGTACTAGTGTGTCCAGTGGTCGAAATTCAACCATAATCATTATGGAAAAATTGAGGAAAACATATATAAATAGAATTTACTTATATCTATAAAAATAACGAACTGTTTCCAAAAACTTCTTAATGAAAACACTAAACCTCGTTAATAGCTACTAAACAAAAAACAAAAAAAGAAAGTCGGCAGACAAACAGAGAAGAAAAATCTCTTTGCCTATTTATATATTAAGTAGATTAACCTTTTTAAATGTTGACATTCAACGCGTCATTTGATATAATAAGTGATATTAAAATATTCTCGAAAATTAACTAGTACTTGTAACACACGAATGTATTCCAGTAATTCTTTAGTTGAGACAATTGTACTTGAAATTACCGGTTTAATAAACAAAATCATATATTTTATTTTTAAAACTAATGAAAATGTTCAGCTGCAAGAGGATATAAGTCGTATTTAGTAATTACTACAGTTAGTTTATCTAACAAACGCGAAAAGCAGTATTTTGCTAATAAGAAAATAGGCGAACCAGTTATAATCGTCTGGTTCCACGTGAGCAGGTCCGCGAACGTGGCATTGGAGTAGTAGAGCATGAAGTGGTATTTAGTTCCCGGGAGGCCTTGGAAGTTTATTGTAGAAGCTCGAGCGGGCACTGTGAAGTTAGGTGCAGGAGTACCCTGGGGCGGGCGGTAGTCTAGGCGGTAGTGGGCCCCCTCCGCGCCCTCTGCGCCCCACCCTGGTATCTCGATGACCAGATCCGCCGCTCCGCATACTCGCACACCACATAATGCCTGTACAGTTTAATTCGTTAAAGTAATATATCTAAACAAATAAAATAAAGCTATAATTTGTCTATATGAATAAGGAACACATAAAACCCATAAATTACAGCATTTAATTGGAACGAAGTTTCTTATCGCACGCGCTCTGAGCGGATGGGAGTGAAACCGAAAAAAGTGTAATAAGACTTTTTTCCGACTCTTCTTGCTATAGTTACAGCCGTGTATGAACTATCTACATCGCCGCACACAGCACTCCCGAGTGCCGATATTTATAATATATTTATATATATATATATATATATATATATATATATATATATATATATATATATATATATATATATAATGACTGCATAGCAAACATATACCAAAAAAAAAAAAAAAGCGAAAGGAACTTCGTTTTGATCGACCAGTCCTTAGACCCCTCATATATTCTAACTGAAGCTAATCTGTACATTAAATACTTTTTGGAAATTCTTATTGAAATATGTAGTCATTATAATCGATGCGGAGGCTGAATCTATAGTTTTTAGAATTTTCGTCTGTCTGTCTGTCTGTTACCGCATCATGGAAAAACCGTTGGAGGGATTTTGATGAAATTTGATATGATGATAGCTATTTATGTGGGTCAACATATAGGATACTTTTTATCGCGGGAAAATATCTCATCTTTGGGAAATCCATACTAAATGTTAAAACATAAATAGGGACAAACCCGAATGGAGCGAGCCTGACTGTATTTCTTCTACTTCTCTTTTAAATTATTAGTCCAAGTCCATTATGTACATGTCAATGTAAACAATCTTTGGAAAGGAAATCTAGAAATGAATGTGAATGCTGCAATCGAACCTAAGGTGTGCCCTTTAGCAAAATGAAGCACACAAACACTAAGAGATAATACCTGAAAAATGTTTATATAATGAACTAGAGACCTTCACCTCTCACATTCAGGGTTACTTGTCAAAATGTTAGCATACTCCTGTGTTTCATTTAAATATATCTATCTATTAACATTTGAATATATAACACAAAAGTGTGCTTGTAAAATAAAAAAGAATAACATATAGAAAAATATAAAATAAAAATAAAATAATTATTTATATATAATATTATGAATAATTACAGATGAAAAAATAAATAAGTTAAAAATATCATTAGCCATTTTTTATTAGCTATAAATACTATTTAAATTGAGAAAATTAATTATGTAATATATATGTGTACAGGGGCAACAATGTAATATATACTTTAAAAAAAAAACTTAAATTCAATTCAATTACTGATTAACCATTGAAACTTTATTGAGTTATATATAGCACAAAAATGATTTTTGAGAATTTTATCCCTAAAAATATTAAATAAAAGTAAGGGATAAAACTATAAATGATAGTATATCAAGCTAATTGATGTTCTGTTCATTTTGCCCATATCAAAGTCCTTATGAAGTGTTAAAAAAGAATAATTTACATGTAACAATTCTTTTTAAAGATATAAAACTTTTTTGGATAAAATTTTATTAAATCCTAAAATTGAATATGATATAAAAACAAATTTCCTACCCACCACCAGCCCTGGGGTAGAGTGAGATGAGAGGTCGCATCTGGAGCGAGAAATAAAATTTTGATGAACTAGCAAGTTTTGAAGCCAAAAAAGAAAGAGAATTGAATTAAACTAAAAATTTTGATGCCTCCTTTTGATGATATTAGACCTACTTAATTCAATAAAATTTAATAAATTGTTTTAGAAATAAAAGTAAATTTTTGGAAAAAGTGGATACTATTATTTATTAAAATAAAATACAATTTATGTGATGTGAAAGAGTCAATCAACGGATGCTGAAAGACAATCTCACTCTACTTTACTACTAGGTTGGCACTATTCCTATCTTAATGGTTTTTTTAGGTTTCAAATCATGAAAATTTAACTAACGTAAGGTTTTAATCAATATTGGTGTACATTTAAATTAACAAAATAAATATGTTATCTCTTAACTTCATTAGTTCACACTTGCATTAATGTTTTCTTTTCACATTGAGTCAATATTTACATTTTGAACTTAACTACTTTTTTATGTGAATTTATAATGAGAAAAACCGATGTAAGCTTGTGAAGTAATCTGGCTCTAGCTTTTCTAGTATTATTTATACAGAAAATATTTGCAAAATTCCTGATTGTTAAGTGTATGATGTTAATGAAAAAAATATTAGTCAATTTATAAACAGGTTTATAAACAATGGCGACATGTCAGATAGAAGTTACTTTTATAATGAGTTATTAGTTAAACAAAGAACAAATGATGTGGCTCACTATAAAGACAGCAAGTGCGAACGCTAGGGCAACTGAGGTACGCGTGTGTCCAGCCTTCGCTTGCACAATCGACCTCTTCCACATCATTGAAGGCAACTCTCTGATTTCACATGACACTTTCTCTTCCAAACAAACACTTGTATCATCCTGCAGCAGCATGATTCGTTCACTATATCTCGTAAGATCGTCATATCAATGCGTTGTACAACATTTGCAATGAATTTTTCACACTAAACTACAATTACAAACTAACAATTGTTGTCATATGCCAGGCCAACAAGTTGACATTTCGACTTCTATTTAGTATTTACTTAACGTTCTGTTGTGGACGTAGGAAATACGAGAAACGGAGATTCTCATCACGTAATTTTACACCCGTAATATAAATTACATTATAATAATTGAAACAAACGATAAAATCATTAATAATAATTTATATATTATTTAAATTAAAAAGAGGCAACAAAA
Source organism: Argynnis bischoffii washingtonia (assembly GCA_033884665.1). Classification (NCBI taxonomy): domain Eukaryota; kingdom Metazoa; phylum Arthropoda; class Insecta; order Lepidoptera; family Nymphalidae; genus Argynnis; species Argynnis bischoffii. The sequence goes on from CM066622.1 coordinate 175,044, forward strand.
TAATGTCTTACAACTTACAAGATATAATACATAAATGAAATTAAATGGACAATATGTCAGTTATTCATTATTTTATATGTAAAATTAGAATGTTAATTTAAATTTGACCTGATATATTTTTGACGCAAAGTTTTACAATTTTTTTAAATTTTGTAAATATATCATTAACATAGTAGTTACTCACATACTACATAGTATCTTTTTTATCTTTAGAGTTTAACTTGTCCAATGTCCATGATATTCTCCATAATCTGTGGTTGTTGCATGTTTAAATACAAAAGCCGGCGGCTGGCGATAATAAAATTATAAATTGTAATAAAACTTCTATTGAGAGACAAAATAGGTTTTCTGATTAAGTGTATCTTATAGTTATGGCACCAAATGATATCGAATCTTGGTCAACAGAAGATACTATTAGAGTCTTGATAGCATCAGATATTCATTTAGGTTACCTTGAAAATGATGCAGTTCGCGGTGAAGACAGTTTTATCGCATTTGAAGAAGTCCTATCGTTAGCAGTTGAATATGATGTGGACATGGTTTTGCTTGGTGGAGACCTCTTCGATCACGCCAAACCTTCACCCAGTTGTATGTTTAAGTGTACACAGATAATTCGAAAATACTGTTTCGGTGAAAAACCTATTAGTATTGAAATTGTGTCTGATCAATTAAAAAACTTTTCTAGAGGCGTTAATTATGAAGATCCTAATTTAAATGTTTCATATCCTATTGTTTCTATTCATGGAAACCATGATGACCCAGTGGGCCAAAGCAGTGTTAGTTCCCTAGATATCTTGTCCATCACAGGTTTGGTTAACTATTTTGGTAAGTGGACAGATTACACACATGTACGCATTTCACCAATTCTAATACAAAAAGGTGAATCAAAGCTGTCCCTTTATGGTTTAAGTCACTTGAAAGATCAACGATTGGCACGGCTTTTTGCTGAGAAAAAAGTTGAAATGGATCTTGTTGAAGATGGCAATGACTGGTTTAACATTTTAGTATTGCATCAAAATAGAGCAGATAGAGGACCAAACAATTATATTTCTGAAAATGTATTACCCACCTTTTTAGACCTAGTCATATGGGGTCATGAGCATGACAGTCAAGTCTTTGCAACAAAAGATATTAAAAGAGAAAATGAAAGCTTCTTAGTAATTCAACCAGGAAGTACAGTAGCTACATCACTAGCATCAGGGGAAGCCTTACCTAAACACTGTGTGTTGTTACAATTGCATAAAAAGGAATATATAATAACACCAATACCTTTAAAAACTGTTCGACCTTTTGTATTTAAGACTATTGTGCTATCTGAAGAAAATTTGGACAATGAAGGTGTAAACGAAAATGAGAAAGTTCAGAATTTTTTAAAGGAAAAAGTTGAGGAGGCCATAAAGGAGGCTGAAAATCTGCACAGTGGAAATGTAAGACAACCTTTACTACCTCTCATTAGACTTAGTGTATTTTATGAACATGATGGTCAAGACTTTAATCGTATTCGATTTGGGCAGAACTTTAATGGCCAGGTTGCCAATCCAAATGATATCTTAATAATGAAGCGGGAAAAGAAAATTCGTGATCGAAAACGGCGGGAATCTGGAGAAGGCGAAGATGTCGACATATGCGGAGTGGCAGCCGAGGCGACAGATGTGGAGTCACTGCTGCGTACGTACTATGAGTCACAGCCGCCGGACCGACGTCTCGCGGTACTGTCGGTCCGCGCGATGACCGAAGCGGTTAGAGATTTTACTCTGAAACGTGACGATGATATTTTCCGCCGCGTGTTAGACGCTCATCGGAGACGCTGCGTAGATTTTCTTTTAGAGTCAAATGCAGAAACTCCAGAAGAAGTTGAGGAAAAAATGAAGGAATGTAAAATGGCTCTCGATGCGGCGGACGAAGACGGACTGAAGAGTATGATCGCAGAGGCGACAAAAACATTGCAGACCGCAAAACAGTCTGCGTCCGTGAAACAAGATTCGATCGTATTGTCAAGCGACGAGGAGGCCCCGGCGGGGCGCGGACGCGGGCGAGGGCGGGCGGCGCGCGCGCGTGGGCGGGCGCGTGGGGCGGGGCGAGGCCGCGCGTCGCCGCCCGCGCCGGCGCCGCTGCCCGAGCGCCGCACGCCGCGACGCACCGCCGCGCAAAAGACTACTTCTTGGTTACAAAGCATCACGGCGGAGAAATCACGGCGGCGCAGAGACTCTTCAGAAATTGAAGTATCAGATTAGCTATATAACTAAAAATGTACACTAAATATCGTGTTAATTAAGATACAATATGTTCGAAGTGTTAAGGAATATATTTTCTAATTTTTTAATTTTTTTTAGTATTACCCAAAATTGATCATATTACTGTATGCATTATTAGCATTATTTACACAATTTCAAGCAGTCATGGTTTCTCATAACTATAAGTGGCTTAAACTCGCTCCGTTCGAGTGCACCCCTAGAACCGACCGGACAGTTTTATTCTCCATAGAATAAGCGAAATGTATGAGTGATAACATATAATTAATAATTGATAACAGTTTTGGATACCAAACTATGAATAATTTCAAATATTTCTCTAGAAAAAAATCCTATGGCTTTATTTTCAGCATTAGTTTAAATAGCTATTATAATCGGTACGGTGTCTGCCTTTTAATATTCGATCGTCGCTACCGATGTTACTCTCTTCGTCTCGAGGGATATTTTTTATTTTGTTTTCTTTTTCTAGCTTTACGATGTAAAAAATACATAAAAAAGGCTACTTTCTGATACTAAAAAAGTAATAAATAACAACCGTAACCAGCCGACAATACCAATCGTTGCACTGTACGCTAGGTAGGTATATCTAATATGACAAGTATGAACTTCTATTATAGTCAAAATTTTTACCTTTTACTACATTTTACATAAATTTGTGATTGATTGTGATGTAATTTGAGGAACCGACTTCGAAAATAACTGATTAGATCTATAGTAAACGAAACCCCCCATTCAATCAAGGTAATTTTTAATTTTTTCATTTTCAATTCACATCAACTTTAAAGTTTTTATTTTTATCTACATTTTTCAAATTAAGTTAGTTTGATGCCAATTATGATGACTAATCAAGTCAATTGTGAATTCTACTATCCAACTAATATTATAAATAAGAAAGTAACTGTCAGTCACCTTTTCACGCTTAATCCGCTGAACCGATTTAGATGATATTTGGTGTGGAGATAGTTTGAGACGCTGGGAAGAACAGGATAGTTTTTATCCCGGAAATCATCTCTTAAGGGCGTGAAAAGAACGATGTAAATTTGAATAGGCGCTCATTTCTCAAGTAAGGGATATATATAATTTTTGAAGTAGGTACTTACTTCTAGACCTATGTATTTACATATATATAGTTTATACTAACCGTGTAAACGTACCTAGGGACGAACGCGAGCGTGAGTCGCTAGTAACATTATAAATACTAAAATCTGGTCTGGGACCATCTCGGGATCTATCTTAATAGAAAACAAGTTTAAAATAGGTCCAGTCATCTCCGAGAAATCGGTGAACATACATAAAAAACAGAACCTCCTTTTTAGAAGTTGGTAAAAAAATCATTCGCACTATGTGTGTATCTGTACACAGCAGCACGCTGCCACGCACACGCCGAGTTTCGGTTTGCTTCATCGTAAGTTTGATTACTCGAAATTAATTTGGAATGATGACAAGATAAAGAAAGAATATTACTTATTTGATATTATTATTAACAAAAGGTTACAATGTTATTTAAAATTACTTGTAAATTATATTGATATCAATATAATAAATATTCTAGCCCATATAAGTAAAATATGGCCAAACTTTGGGTTATTTTTTTGATAGATGCCATGCCAGAAAATTTGCAAGAATGTGGGCACAAAAATGATAATAACTTAAAAAAATCTGTTATCACTTTTTTCCCAAATATTAATAACATATAACAATATAAACAACATTTAGGTAGATATTGAAATATATCTAAACGAGTTTCTTCTCGCCGAGAGCCATCAGCGGGTGGCGGCGAGCGACCGGCGCAGGTAGCGCAGCGCGGCGGCGGCGGCGGCGCGCGGCGACGGCGCGGCGAAGGCCAGCGGCGGCGCGGTGCGCGCCACGCGCAGCACCACCAGCGGGCCCAGCGTCGTGCGCTCCAAGCGCAGCCCCAGCGCCGCGAATGCGCGCTCCAGCTCCGCTTCCTCCCCATCCTCCCCAACCGCCTCCAGCACGCGGAAGCACTCGGACCGCTTCTCTTCGTCTGGCGACACACAAACAATCAACAATCAAAACAAGCGACACCTGCAAGGAACAACATTGTATGTATTCAGCCCTTTTTTAACGTCCCACTGCTGGGCATGGGTCTCCCTTCAATACGAGGGGAATCAGGCCATAGTCCACCACGCTGGCCAAGTGCGGATTGGCGGACTTCACATGTCTTTCGAAAACTTGCTAGGTTCTCTCAGCCATGCAGGTTTCCTCACGATGTTTTCCTGCACCGTAAGGCAAGTGGTAATCGTGTTAGAAATGATTCGCACATGAAAATATCAGAGGTGCGAGACCCGGGATTTGAACCCGCTTCACTCGGTTTCCCAAGCGAGCGCGTTACCACTGGGCTACCACTACCTAACTGGGCTACCACTGCCTATAAATAAATTTTACTATTTATTTAGAGATTTATATAAAATTTAAAAATTATGTTCCCATATATCCCTCACAGACCCTCATATCGCAGACCAGACCATGTACATATGTTAACACGTTATAGATATAAATTATTGATTAAAAGTAATAATAATAATAATAATGAACACTTTATTGCACACCACACAAGAAATAAATAAAGAAGTAAAAGATATAACAAAAAAAAAGAAAAGATGCACAGCAGGCGGCCTTATCGCTAGAAGCGATCTCTTCCAGGCAACCTTAGGGTAGAGGAATCAGTATATAAAATGGTAGGCGGTGTACTTGCATAAATACACACATACATATATACATACATACATACATATATACATACATACATACCTACATACATACATACGAACAGTAGATACATACATATATTATACTTGTTATGATTATGTTGTCACATCACTATTTATATGACACATCACTAGCGCTTGTACTCGTGTCTGTTCAATATGGCGTCTTATAACTATTACTTACTCAACTGTTTGTTGTGTGGATCTCAGTGATCAGTACTCAGTATTCTGTCTAATAAAAGTCTTAAGTCAAGTCTAATTATTTATCATAATTAATGCACCTACCATTACAATACTAAAACAAACTAAAGAGATAAATAATGCGCTTTTAACATCGTCTTAAACTTGTCCAAATTATTAGCCCGTCTGATGTGTACTGGTAAGAGTTCCACAGGCGTGCAGCTTTCACAGAAAAGGAGTTAGTAAGAAAACAAGAGGAGTGAGAAGGAATTTTAAGGATGAGCGTGTCACTAGATCGCAGGGAACGAGCATGAGAATCCCTTAGAAGCTCGAAACGCTCTTTGAGATAGGACGGGGTAGAAGGATTAAACAGCACGCAGTAGAGAAGATGAAGTATGTGAGTATTCCTGCGAAAGCGGATTGGGAGCCACTTGAGCTTATTGCGAAAGTCAGAAACGTGGTCATATTTACGGAGACCGAATATAAACCGTATGCAAAGATTTTGAAGGCGCTCTAGTCGATTCAAGTGCTCCTCTTTAAGGTCAAGAAAACAAGTATCAGCGTAAGCAAGGATTGGTAATAGGAGTGAATTTGCTAGCGCATTTTTAGTAGGTGTAGGCAGAAAATTTCTCAACCTGCGAAGGGAGGAAATAGCTCCAAACATTTTGCGGCTTAGTACACTTATCTGTGGCCCCCATGATAAATGCTGGTCAAAAACGATCTCTAAGTTTTTTACTGTTTCGGTAAAAGGAATTTCGGTAAAAGTAACTTTATTAATGATTAAAAATCGGTTTGAAAATGCTCATCATGAAAACTAATAATTATGTTATGTTACACACGGAACTTCTAAAAAATGGCGTGAATAATTCTATATTAAAATATAATATTATTAGAAATTGTTGAGACATGACGTGAAAAATAACAAAAACAACACAACAAAAAAAAAACTGCAACAACTACATTTTCACCGTATTATAAAAATGAAAGCAATTTAAATACATATAAGCCAATGTAAAACCTACATATTAGAGGATTCCGTACTAAAATAAAGCTAGAAAACTAAAAATATCTTCATGATCCAGTTGCACAATAAAATTTTGCGGCGATCACAAGCTTGGACCAACTAAACTTACCTTTCAAACACTTGTAGCTTATAATAGTAACAAAAGATATCAAAAAATGACTACCTACATAAACTATATAATATAGTATTTCTGTCATTTTACACGATTAAATGTAAATGTGATAGTAATATTATATTTCCTCTCCCCGCACCAGACTCCGCATATTTTGGTTGTGATTTAATTAAAAGCTAACTTTTTTAAATAAATATATATGTATGCTCGCCTGAAGTGGAAAGGTGTATATGTTAGAAAATATATTTTATCAGTCAATACAAAAAATGCAACATGCATTAAGGATTCAACAACTAATTAATGGCATGCATATGTATATACTTATTCTTTAAATCCACTTCAATTAATTATCTATACAACGAAAAAATATGAGATGTCAACAAACATAGTGTATATAGATATTGCTACTCAAAATTACTCAAAAAAAACATATGCTATATGAAAAATCCAAAAACAGTACAAACAGAGGCAACTGCTGAGTAGCAAAGCGAACACAACACAGTGAAGGAGAGAGGGCCCCGCGGGTTACCAATATGAGTGAGCAGACCCAGGTGGAAGTCGGCAAGGCGCTGGCCGAGGTCGGGGCGCCAGGGCGCGTCCTCCCCCGCGCCCGTCTCCGCGCCCTGCACGTGCTCCGCGTAGCGCGCCGCCGCCTCCCCGACGCGCTTCTCCTGCGCACGCCTCTCGTGTGCGCGCGCCAGCGCCTCCTCCTGCAACCAACCAAACGTTCAAATAATTACTGTATTTTATATTTGGTTGCACACCTCAAGAAATTGTGGTCGTGTTGTAAATCATAAAATTTACTCAAATGTACAGGTATTCTATGCAATTAGAGTTCTGAAAATCTTAATCTATCTGTGTATGTTATAATATTACGATAGTATTTAAATAGCAAAAAAAATATATAACCTCTACAAAATCGCTAGTAAGTCTGGCGAGGTTCTCTCTTAGGAATTTGTACAGCTGTTCAGCAGCAAGTTGTCTGGCAGCTTTCTTAGTGGTGGAAGTAGCCTGGCGCTCGTGCAGGCCCAGAGTTGCACGCATGGTGAAGTGACGTTGGTGCGGCGGGCCTGTGTCCCCTACCAGCTCGTACTCGGGCTCTCCAAGGCGGTACTCTTCACAGAGCTCTTTGAGTAGGGCAACATAGCTACGAGCATCCAATGTTGGTGCTGCAGGACCACACGATGGACCTGCTTCCTATAAAATAAAAAACTGATTTTGGATACCTATTATAAAATGTTAAATGGTAATTTCTATTTTCAAAACAAATTGCAAGAAAAATCATCTGTCAACATTTCTTATGATTATCACGTTTTAAATGATATGATTCATAAGCATCTACTAATCAAGTTATTATTAAAATAACCACTATGTTGTTACTGTCTCAGTGCAGGCACAGCTGGTTGCCGAATGCTCATGATTACTGCCAATATTATTATTGAGTATGTTGTTTAAGATGTTATTGATTCAAAGCATGCTTTCCTTTGGTATCTCCTCTAGTCTCAGATTACAAAGTATTTAAAAACGAGACATATTTTACAAAATTTGGAATATTTGATTTTATTTCATATAACAAACTTAGACAAATAGACACAGGCCAATTGTAACACAACAAGTGGTTTAACAAGAAATAAAAGAAAACATACTAGTGCAGGTTTATTTGATGGTGATGAAGGTGGCGATGGAGAATTCTCTAATGGGGTAGCAAAAGGTGGTGGTACAGGCTGCCCTCGTGCATTTAGCTGAATTAACATTTTCCTAGCAGCTTCTTGTTTAGCTTCTTTCTTAGAACGAGCTTGTCCAGTCACAGAAATACCCTGACATTTACATCGGTATTCGAATGTTGATAGATGCTGTGGGCCTGACTGAAAGTATTAGATAAATATTATAATTTATAACACAGGATAATAATATTCATTTACTAATAGAGCATATTATATTTTGTAGTAGTAATAATATCATGAAAAAATTTACAATAAAGAATAACTTCACTTTGTAAAATAGAAAACATTGGAACACGACGGTGTCAAGTGGTGGTAATGAGATGGCAAAGAACAAAAAGTATATTTGCAAGTTACTGTAAGTCAAATTAGTCTACATCAAAACAAACCGGCTTATCGGTATGAAGTATCTATAGCATAACGTTATAAATATTGAGATGTAACTACAAAGCTAAATTTCGCGAACTAATATAAATGATTACTCTTTTCTTGCCTGTGATATGCACTCATATTCAGGTAGCTGACCTGTCTGGATCATCATTTCGTTTAACACTGTCACGGCCGTCTTCATTTTTCTTGTTTATCCTAATTTCTTCAAAAAAAAAAAAACGTTTTACATAAACATTTATCTTTCAACATAAAAATATGCTGTCTAGTGTCTGCTCTCTGCTGCAGAGTTGCCAATACCAATTTATCAAATTCCCCAAAAATCTGACTCAAATTCCCCAATTTGGGGACAAAAATATACTAATTTCCCACAAATTCTCCTCAAAATAATTATAAAAAAAAAACAAGTTTCAAGTATTTAAATAATATTTAATTTTTATCATTTATATTTTTAAATAATTTTAAATGAAACTATCTTTTCGGATTTTTCTTTATATCAGAAACATAATAACTAAAATCTAAATAAAATTAATATAGGTAGTTCAATCGGAATCCGGTTTGGGAACAAACAAATAAAACCTGAAGTTTTGTGTATTTAAAACGTTAGCAGCTATGTATTATATAAGGAATAGAAATTCGTAAAATGCCCCCGATGTTCAGCTACCCCCAAAAATGGGAATATGCAAAGTGTAAAAAATAATTTCTTTTAATTCCGGCTTACTGTGACGTCTTATTGAAAAAAAATTCTACAAAAGTTATAGGTCTAGTAAAAATAACTTTTATAGATAACACTTTTTACAAAAACTTCAAAGTTTTCGAGATATTTGCAGAAAACTTAGTCTTTAATTTTTTCTTCGTTTTTTATTTTTAATTTCTGCAATAATCTTTTGGTTTTCATGAAACTAGAGGAATGTAATCTTCGAAATACATATAATAAGTAATTTTTTTTAAATTGAAATAATTAGCCGTTTACTAGAAATTTATGTTTCATGGTCTCGGGAGGCTGAAAATCACCCTCAATTTTAAGTGGACGTTTACATTTAAAAAAAAAATCATTCAATTTTCAAAAGGGCTCATTTTTTTCTTGAACTCTACTTTATGAAGAAATAAATTTTATGAATTTTTGATTGATTTTAATTTTTTTTAATATATCATGGCATTTAATGGATGCGTTGTAGATTAAAAGGTAGTTTTAAAAATTTGGTTAAATTTTCTATAAGGATTTAACATAGTTTGAAAAAAAATATTTTTTTATCATTTTTGTCATTTTTATGATTTTTTAACAAAACTTTGACAACATTTTGTAAATAAACAACTTGTTTTCCTAAACTACATTTTTGAATTATTAATAAACAAAATTAGATTATCGAGTTCCATTTTTTCTGTTATTACCTTAAAATCTAATTTTTCAGAAAAAAATTATTAACATACCTTCATTATTATTATTATTAGGAGTTAAAATTAGGAGGACTTGCTAGGAGTGATTTAAATTATTAATTATTACTAGTGAAGAAATTCGGACTAAGAAAATTTTCGTAGTTTTGACATTTAGTATAGTTTAAATTAAAAGCTAAATTGGTTCAGACGTGGAAATTATGTCCAATTCTTGCTAGTAATTTAAGGTTAAGTGTTCGGACCCGATCGGACTATCGATATTCAAAATCCCCACATTTTCCCCGCATAATGCCAATTCCCAACAAATCTCCAATCGACTTGAGATTCCCCGCAGTTTGGGGAATTCACCACAAATTGGCAATGCTGGTCTTCGTTGACATTGAAGTTAATTCATCTTTGGATGAAGAGAAGTACTATTATAATTGTTGCGAGTAAATTATAATAATATTTAATAATCGACGATATAATCGGTTATTTTATTCGATTCAAGAAATAGGTTATTAGTCTATAACCTTCGATCAACAATACTACTGTAGTCTCTTTAATCTGTGAATACTACGAAATATTGGGTCGGCGTAAGAAATCCGTCTCGGTAAATACAAGCTCAGTTGCAAAGTGAGCGTATATTTCGATTAGTTCCATTGAAACACTTCAAGTGTAAACACGTTCACAATGCCACAATGTGTATATATAGGCTCACCAAACTTGGCCCTCCAGGAATTTTTTATTTGATTTTTTTGTTTATTTATTTATAAATAAACAATTTATGAACAAACAATTATTTATGGCGAATGATCAAGAACAAACGACGAATAAACGATGTGTGACAATAAAAATTCTAAAATAAAAATAAAAAAATCCTGGGGGGCCAAGTTTGGTGCGCCGTATTTATAAAGTGCAAAGGAGATTTGTTTCGGGCGGATTGTCTTATTTTCGGTAAGTACATGTAGATTAAGTCAAAACTTCAAGATTTAACCCACGAAATAATATAAAAATGAAATTTTGAACAATTTTAAATCCACTAAGAACGTTTGGCGAAATTCAAAGAAGCAAATAGAAACAAAACATAACGATTTATCTCACATAACAACAACGAGAAAAAGTGCTTTATGATATTTAATATAAGGTTGACTTTACAATAAATATTATAAAACTTACGAAATGATCTTAAGTGTATGATGATAATTTGAAGATTTGTGACTTTATTAGAGGGTGCTATGGTGTTGATTAGCTTGAAAATAAAAGGATTATAAGACTTTGTCTTGGTTCGTTAGTATACAAATGTAGCTGTATAAGTATATATTCGCGTGGACAGAACTTAGCTTTGATTTTGTATTTGACACGGTATCTAGTAGTATTGTTGATCGAAGTCTATAGCTCAAAAAATTCTTGTAGCTTATGAATATTTGTTGGTAAATAAGATAAAGTTCCAGTATGGGGTCGTCCATATACGTAGTGAGGTTTAAGACTAACCCCCCCCCCCCTCCCTTCCCCTAACCAACCCCCCCCCCCTCCCTTCCCCTAACCAAACCCCCCCCCCCCTCCCTACGAACGATCTGGACGATCCCTATTTTGATTTTAATATCCAACCCAAGGGTAGTTTTAATGATCCCTTATAATACACATAACTTATCTTTGCAGTCAACTCTTCTTACTCAAATTTTAAACGGATTTCATGAGAATTTTCATTGGTTAACCAAGATTCCAGGACCAGGACAAGGACATGTTAGTTTTTATCATTAACAAGCGATTTACCCTCGCTTCGCTCGGATTCATCCCTAGGTACGTTTAACGGTTAGTCTGGTCAAGATAGACTTCAATTTTCCAATTGTCTTTCGTTTTATTTAAAAAAAGAATTATTCAAATCGATCCAGCTGCTTTTGAGTTTTAGCGAAACTAAAGAACGGCAATAGATTTTTTATAGTTATACGAGACCATTGATTAAACTCCAGGTAACTTTCACTAGTGAAATTATAATTTCACGGTTTTTATAATTTCCCTGTGAAATGTAGGTACACGAGTGTACTGTGTACCGCGTATAGTGTCTTAATCTAAACTAGGCTTTACAGTTACTCACTTTAAACGCATATTCTCTCTGTTTTGTTTCCATTTTTGTTTCATTCACCACTTTGTTTCCTTTTATGTTAGGGAGTGCCTATAGTTTGATATTTAAATTATATCTAGTCGATTTTCGATCAATTTGTTTTCAATAGTTGTTAAATTATTTATTTTCTTAGTGTAAATTATGCAAAATTCTGATCATTGTAGTCGCATCGTTTAATTACGCAGTACGCTGGTGGCCGTGATGAAGTGCTTAGGTGCTACATTCTCCAGATTAAATTCCTTAGCTGCCTAGCTTAATGAAAATAAATGAATTTTATTCAGCCTTCGTTAAAAAATATTTTAGTGATCTACGCAGACATGAAAAGAAACAAGTCAGTTTCTTAAAACATTTTTAATCAATTTGTTTATATATCTTAAATTTTATTTAGAAAATTTTCTTTGCCAACGTGTGCTGCGGTTTCGAGTGGCTGATGGGATAACAGGTTTCGGGCGCAGCAGTTCTACAAGTTCAAACAATGTGAGCAACAGCATATACAGAAAAGCGAGCCACGCTGAGCCGAGCAGGACTTGTTTGGTTATCTTTTCTCCAGGAAATGTGCGGTAGCAGACCATGACTTATTGTAATAAACCCCAAACCTACGGTAATATCACAAACATAGGATCACATGTACAAAACATTAATTAAAAATCCTACTAGTGTTACCTAAGTCTAATCCGTCCGTCCGTAAGTCCGTTGCATCATTCACCTCTAGTTCAATTTAGTACGTAAAATATAACATTTATTTACCAACCTAAAATATTCTTTTTATTGATAGCTAAGTTAATTTTGTTAAGGAAAAGTTAATATTGCGGCCTCTAAACAAAGCGTGGAACCGAAAATATCCCATCTTTAAAAAGGACTGAAAATACCTTCACCAAAATAATTTTCTTAAAAAAGTACTTCACTCAATTTTTGTCACCTTCAGTTAAATGAGTATATGGAGTGCTACCACATGTTTTTAGTTTTGTGTAATTTAATTACAGCTTTAGTAATGGCTCACATTTCAGTTATATAGAAATTAGCTGTGATATACTAACAGACGGACATATCGAAATTATAATGGTTCCGTTTGTGTGAAACGGTTACGAAATCCTAAAAAGAAATCTGAACTGAAAACTAACAACTAGCAGCGAACTGGACGTGATCGAGCACGTAGAAGGCGACGTCCCCAATAGAGCAGCGAGTGTACGAGAACGATGCAGGTGTAGACGAGCAGCACGCGCACCACCGCGCTGGCCGCGGCGCCGCCCCGGTCCAGCGCACACGCGGGCCTGCGCCCCATTGCAGCTGAAGGAGACGCTTACAAGACACTGACGGATGTCAATCAAATATTTTGTTTAGTTACTATTAAGCACGCAGGCTACGATTACTATTAAGGTAAGTCACAACTAAAGTGAAGAAGTTTCATTTGAAAAGTATCAAATGTTTTAAGGTTTGCGTAAACCTAAACAAATATAAATTACAAACCTATTTGTTTATGTAAACTTAAGTATTTAATTTTTATGGGTTAGTATCGTTAAAAATAATTATTTTATGGGTACAAATTAATGAACGCCCTTTTGACTAGATGTTACGTGTGTCATGTGGAATTGTCAAAAACGGTTTGCTACCTTCTGCAGATTTTTTTAGGTACCATTTAAAATTTATTTACTTATTTTCTTAAATCATGTTACATAGTTAAACGATGTTAAATGGTTTTTCAAATATTAAAAAGGGAATGTACCTATATAGGTACGTTGGTTTGCTGAATCTAATAGCTAATAATAAAATCAATATTGTTTTATTTTACTTATTGCAAACAAGGATCACCTAATTCTTTATTGTGTGTGTGAAAAGGTAGCATTCATATCAATCCTATGTTTTAAAAAAATATATTAAAAGCTCCATTTTCAAATATTATCTATGTGAAGGTTTAAACTAGCTAAAATCACGTCGCTCCGTTCCTAATGTATGTTTTTGAAGTGATACTTCTATTGATATGTTAGGAAAAAAAAGAATGAAAGTGAATTTTTTTCGATGCGATAGATTAAGTCTATAGTCTGAAGTAAGTCGTTAAATCTCCCATTAGTATAGTTATACGATGTCTATATTCAAGATATTTATTCCATATTTCTATATTTACCGGTGGTAGGACTTTGTCAAGCCTGAGGAGTCCGACTGGATGGGTATCACCCCCTTATCTATTTCTGCCGCCAAACAACAATGATTGCATTGTTGTGTTCCGGTTTGAAGGATAAGGTAGCCAGCGCAATTACAGGCAAGAATCATATCATCTAAGTCCTTACAGTGATAACGTACCGGCGGTTCTGTATTTTTGTTACCTAAAACCTAAGTGCATGAACCGTAGGTGTTATGGGCGACAGGTACCTACTGTTTTCCATCAGCTGGTCTGTCTGCTGTCTGCAGTACCCGCGGCTTCGCCCGCGTTCAAACTATTTAAAATAAACTCTTTGACACACCGACTGCAACGCCACCTACCTGGTCCAATTGTGTTTTCAAACCATCCAGGAGCCTAATAAAATATACACACAAAATTTCATCCAAATCAACCCTTTGGGAGGAGTAAGGTGACAAACACACGTACAGAAGAATTATATTAAGATACGTGTTTTATATCGATAAAAATAAAAATTATTACAAGCTTTTATTTAGTTTCATGTGTCCCGGTGTCTGTCTGTGATCAAATCTTTCAAGTTCAATTTAACCTACTTGCCAGTGTCAGATTGAAATGAAATTTAGTACACTCGTTTGGTTATCGTGTCTGTACGATCACCTAAATGCCGTCATTTAAGTTAAACTTCTTTACGCTTGATTACGCTTGACTTGAGGAGTAAGCTGTTGAATGCGTGACGAGAGCGTTACGAAAAGTATGATCGGGCGAGACGTTTGTTGCTGTGGTAACCATTGTTTATTGTCTGACAAATGATATAATGTATTATATTCTTTCCTTAAATGATATTCTATAAATATATGATTGTTATATGCCTAATATGCCTTATTTAATATTTTTTAGTAGGTATCTCTCCTATCCTAATTATTTAAAACATAAATTGAATTTCATAAAGAGTATCAATAATTTACAGAAGTTTTACTTTTTGTGTCTGTACACATTCATACACGCAATTTTTATTTTTTTTTAATCCAATTTGGCGGATGTTACAAACTGGTGATTTATCTGTTCCATAGTGGCCCTGATATAGGCATCAAATGAAATAGCTTGATGAGCGAAACACAATAAGCAAAGTGACGTTATTGTAAATCCAATATGGCGGACTCCTAAAGTTGTCGGACTATGTTTATTTTAAGCATCCCCATGATATGGATATCAAATGAAAAGGTTTACTGAGAATAATATGAATAAAATAAAACTAAATGAATAAACAATATAAAAAAAAAAACAAACTTTTATTTAAATTTTCTGAAAAAAAAAAACAAAGAAGTGTAACTTCTTACCTACGTATATAAGTAGGTACACACTTTTTTTTGTTATTTTTTATTAGATATTTCATTAAAAATTGTTTTTAGTTGAAATATTGTAATCGGCCTATTTTTGCCGGTTTCGTGCGTAAACTGAATGGTAAATCAACTAGAGGGCTCGAAATAATATTATTAAAATTTTCTGAATATAATATCCACCTATATATATATATATATATATATATATATATATATATATATATATATATATATATATATATATATATATATATATATATATATATATATATATATATACTGATAGTGGTGTCCAAATCTGTACATGAAATATTTAAACAATAACTGTAACGTAACGTAACGTGTAACTGTACTGAATATAGACCCCAAAACAGAAATACATACATTTTTATCTGTTTGTCTATATGTCTGTTTGCGTTTCACGCAAAAAATACTGCATCGATCGTAACAAAATTTTGTGTAGTGATAACTTATTACTTGAGGCAACATTTAGGATACCTTTAACTAAAGGAAAAAATGGCTAAATCTTAAGAGATTGGTAGAAAATTGTAGATCTTAAAAAGGTCTATAGAAAAGTCGCCATAATTTGAAACGTACCTACGAAGGCACCCGACCGAAGCCAGGGTAAGTCGCTAGTTACAAATAAAAATATCCACAATTTAAGTAAAGTCGCTCGTGACTTTAGTAGAAAAAAAAATATGTCTTGAAAAAATTCTTAAAAATTGTGAGGCATTTCATAAAGCTGCTAGCAGATGTCACCTCAGAGCTTAAGCTACGTGACATTTCCGAGATATTACGGGTGAAATGTAATAATACTAGCAGTCGGGGCTTCGCCCGCGTTTAAACTACTAAAAAACAAAGGCTTTGGCTTTATGTTATTAACTAATAATAATTTGATGGCTGTAATGATTTTTAAATGTCTGAGTATGATTTTGACTCGTGCATCGAGGGTTCACAATACATATTTACATACTTTATTACTTGGAAAAGTAAGCTTGTATTTCTTAAATAAATTATGGAAATAAAATTTAATTTTAGTTATAGTAACTTAAAATACCCAGTATTTTATTTAAAAGATATTTAACGTAAATTCTGTACATTAATTTTCGTTTAAAATAGCAAACTCCACTATCTCTATTTTTGGCACATTTTTCTAAACCATCTTTGCAAAGTTAGAGGAAGATCCAGCAAATACAGGGGCCACTATAATGTTTCATGGATAACTCGTAGTCTAGGCTCGTAGTTTAGGTGGCTTATTCATTAATAGGTGTGCCAACCTTCAGAAGGAGTTTATGAGAAAAGAGGAAAAGAGGCCTGGTAGGTTAACACTGTTAGGGAATTCCACTTAATAGTAAACTGTTTCATCCATTTACATCACTGAATCGACAGACCTATATTCTATTTCTGACCCTTCGAAGGACTTAAGCAGGATTTTATTAAAAGCATTGTTTGTTTTGGAGCTCAGTGTAGCATATGTTCACAAAACTAAGCCAAAACTTCTAAAGCTAGGTTTTCTTTCTCGCACGCTCTTGGTCTGTTATAGTTGTCACTGCTGTGGCCAGCCGAGAATTTGTCCATATTTTTTTCTTGGATTCGGAATAATCTCCGTTCTTTATTTTATATCTCACTCAGTAAGTGAGCATTTTCGGAGAACTTGAGCTGTGTTACACTATTTAAATACATTTCATATGTGGAATTCAAATCGGGTGAGATTGAGCGGGAGCTTAAACGTAGCTTAAGCCGTTTCATCACCTTCTAAAAGTGCAGTAACATTTCCAGATAAGGTCACAGCTAATGTAATCCCCCGATTACTTTGTAATTTGGCCAAAAGTAATTTTAATTAAAAAAAAAAACTTTTTAAGTATAATTAACTGTTTCATTAGCATTAATGCTGATTTTTAAGTCAACTCGACCCTTATAATATTGTTACTCTCTCAGGGGACGAATTTTGCATAATCTAATTGATAACACGTATTGCTTATTTTTTATCTTGAATACTTAATTTTAAATATTAAAATGACGGATTTTCTTAGCAACTTTACCACCCATTTTATCCTCTTACGTGATAAATTACAAAAATGTTAAAACACGTTTATTATTTAATTGAATTGAAGATTATTAATACCAAGTTTCCTGTAATTCTGATTTTAAAATAAATTTTTACACTCCAACATTACAACCTTATGGATAAAAGGTTTTAAGAGACGAATTTCGAATAATCTAAATACGTACTGTTTTATTTTATATTCGAAAGGTAAGGCAGGTATACATAGGTTTCATAGAAACTATTGTCTCCTATTATACCCCCTTATGGGATAACTTTCAAAAAAAGCTAAAACACGTACTTATTTTATTATATTGAAGAGTACTAATACCGAGTTTCAAGAAAATCTGATCACAAATATGTTTTTGGGTTAGGTTAGGTAATAAGCCTATGTGCCCACTAACTTGCGTTCATCTTGTGGTGAAGGGGGGCTCAGTAGTACCCAGCAATCCACCCGGGGGCGAAGCCATGAAACGCACTGGGAGGTGGCCCACCTCGGTGGGTTGTGTGCTATGCGGGTTGCTCCTGGTACTTCCCTGATAGCAGAGTGAACCGTAGAGCAACTCCATGGTTATTGTGGTCTACTTCGACAGACTGAAATGTTGAAAATAATCTTCATTCTATATATTTTAAAATAACCAAACGATAGCGAATTATGATTTAATTCACTACCAGCGCCATTTATTATCATAGAGCAAGAAACCCTCAAATCAAACGTTACATTTAAATAAAGTACTACAATCATACTTGCGCAGACCATAGAGAAAGCTTATGACAAGATTTTGAAGACGCTCTAGTTTATTCAGTAGCTCCTCTGTCACATCCAAATAATCTACATCGGCGTAGTCGAGTATGGGTAGTAGAAGAAATTGCGCAAGTATAACTTCCATTTTGAAGGGAAGAAAATATTGGAGACGCTGCAGAGAATGGAAAGGTAAGTGCATACGCCTATTAACCTCATTGATATGAGGTGTCCAAGTTATGTGGCAGTCTATGACGAGACCAAAGATCCTTACTTTGTCGCAGTAAGGTATTTGAACCCTAGAGTATATGATCCAATGACTGAGTTCCAATCTATTCTGCATCTTAACCTGCTGCTGCGAATAATTATGGCTTAAGAATTATTTTTGTTAAGTAAAAGATCCCAACTGAGATTTTATAGTCGCGCTTACGCCGGTGCGGGGCACGAGATAGATGTGCCTTGTACCGGTTTATAGTGAAAATTACCTGTGCTTACTACCCGCGTTGATTGCAATTCGATCGCGGTTCGCCGACGCTTCTCAATAACGCGCGTGCTTTTTTTCCATAGGTAATAAATAATAATCCCTATAGCGAAAGGTGACATCGCGACTGTCCGAGGCGGCAAACCCCGTAATAATAAACTCGTTTCACAGTTTCGCCCGGGTTATCAACGCACTTACGAGCCGCGCTTGCCGCCCGCGCTGGCGGATAGCTGAGTGTGAAACTAGCCAAGATTCGGCCCACATTTGTATAGCGCCTAGATAATTATTTAAAGCCTCAATAACATCAGGTAATTCAGTCAATTCAAAGTGGCGATTTAGTTGTAAGTCATCTGCATGCAGATGGTAGAGACTACGGACAAGAAATGACGTGAGATATGTTATTAATAAACACAGAGAAGAGCGGTGGTAGAAGAACGCCGCCTTGGGGGACACCAGCCGTGAGATCCAACCACACAGATGAAGTGTCAATATTGTAATAATCTCTATTAAACTAATGTTTATACTTTTCTCAAAGCAGTTTTAGTTTAAGAATCTCCGTACTCGGAGCAGGTGTATACAGAGTGAACTTCAACATTAGCAATGTCGCCCTATTTTTAACTCTCGATTGGTGTACTATGGTTGATATTAATATTTACTTACATTATATTATTTACGAGTTATGTAAGATATGCAATGCGGATATCCGGACTTTGATCGTTGCGGCATGATCTTTTGATACTCATCTTCTAAGGAACGCGCGCCAAAATAGTTAATGTTATTATAACTTCGCTTTTATCGTGTGTCTGTTTATATTATCATATTTTTATTAGTAGGAAACAACTTCCTCACTCTGGGTCCAAGCTGCTCAGTCTAAATGCAAGCGCACGTGTTGAGCACTACTTACACGTGTGTCTATACAACATAATTTCCATATTAAGTTTCACTGAATGTCTACAAAAATACATATTATGGTGTTGCCGAATTTAGCAATTCATTTGTGGTAATAAGACCCTAAACAAAGGGTTAGGTAATGTCAGATATTGTCTTGTCTTCCGACGTCATCACGGCTTCTTCGATAAACTTGTAAAGTGCGCGCCCGCGGCAATGACGGATCTGACGCGTACTATTACTAACTACAATTTACGAGGTGCAGACACAAGCAATTTTCTATTGTTTGTTTAAGACAAAAAATATTAATAGCTTAGAAAACCTGACTTCATTTTTCGAATGAAATTATGCTATTAGTCATGGCATAAAATTAAAGTATTTCAAATTTTTATATGTATCTATAATGTATAATTATGTTAAAAATAACTTATTAACCAATATCAAAAGGGCAAGGATCTTGGTATGGCTTTGTTTCTTGTGTGTTGAGCGATATATAATTAGGTGCCACCTGATCTACGCTTTTCTTTTGATTTATGCTACATATCGAATGACCTGAGGGCCTAGTACGAGTTTTTGACAGTTCTCGAACACGAAATGTAGTTTCGTTTTCTTCCATACATTTACGTGCAGCGCCCCTAGCGAAAACGAGGTGGAACTAAATCGACAGCATATCGGCAGTACGAGTTCAATCGAATCATAATTAACGAACTCGATGAAAGTTTTCGAGCGTATTATTGCATTTTGGCAGTACGAGTTCCGATTTTGACATTTCAAAGATAGTAAACTTTGACGTACTCGAAAACTTTTTTCGTTTTGGCACTCACCAAGTAAATCTTAGTGAGAGCTTGCGACCATCTTTGTTTTTGCAAATATTTTCAACAATAATTATGTTAGCGAGACGGTATCTTGCGTGGAGGTTAGTTGTGGAGGCTGACTATGATGAGGAGCGAAAGGAGCTCGTAAGAAGGCGAAAATTAAACGTGCCTAGCCGTGTCTCCGACACTCACTTTGTGCAGCGGTATCGGCTAACCAAAGAGGGATTTGTGTTTCTCTGTAATACCCTAAGGGAAAATACAAATCTTAGGAGTTCACAAAGAATCTCATTGGAGACTAAGGTAAGTACTTATATATTTTATTTCACATTCGTATTCGCGCATTGGATAAGGTTTATCGTATGATTATGTAGGTACCTATTATAACCGCTATTTATTTATCCAAATATCCACCAACCCAGGTGCTTATCTAAGTAGGTACTTCTTTAATTTTCATGTAATTAATAAAATTATTTTATATTTTTAGGTACTAAGTGCGTTGTTATTTTACGCGAATGGGGACTACCAGAGAGTGGTTGGGATTGCAAACTCTCTATCTCAAGAGGCAATTAGCCCTTATATTCATCAAGTTACAATGGCTCTAAACCATCCAAATATTGTAAACAAATTTTTTAAATTCCCCAACATACCAGCAGCAAGAAAACTTATCAAGCAAAAGTTTGTACTTTATAATCTATTATCCATATAATCAATCATCTATACATATTATTAACAAAGATATTAAGGTTACAGCCTACAACATAATTTTCAATAATTAAATTATAAAATTGAAGGGCCTCAAATATATACTCAATACCCTATACTTTTATTGTTGTAATATTAATTATTTAAACAATTATACTAACGAAATAATTACCAACAGGTGACTCTGGATACTCACAAAGACCATGGCTTATGACACCATACAATAACCCAGCACCGGGTAGTGCATCGGAAATATTTAATAAGTTACACAGCAGGGCTCGTATAACTATTGAGAACACATTTGGGCTCTTGAAGAATAGATGGCAATGTGTGTACTAGGATAAGGTGCTCCACAACAAGCTGGAAAAATGTGCCCAAATTATTCTAGCATGTAGTGTGTTGCACAACATAGCACTGGATTATGGAGTGCCAAATCCTCAGGAGCAAACAATAGGTAACCTATTATAAAATAAAATTACAATAGATATATAAGATTTTATTTATTCAAAATGAGAAATACACATATTTTGTTTTCCTTGTATTAACATTAGGATTGACTGTAATTTACATAACATAAATTATAAATAGGGTTCTTTTATTTTACAGTTAATAATCAAGATTTTCAAAGAAATGAAGAGGTAGTACAAGATAATGGCATTATTAACGTTTAAAGGACTGTATTGCAGCCAATGGAGACTACTTCGAATAAGCTTTATATATTTTTAATGGTTTTATTAATGTATTAAACTAACACACTGTAATAGTAATAAATGTTACATGCAATAGAAAAAAAGTTTTTTTCTTTGTAACAATATTTAGGGCAAGACACTTTGATTTGATTTAGATTAATATATTTTTATTATAAAGTTGTGATGCTTAATATTTAACTTTAAAATAATTAAAATTCAATTTATGTTGTTATCTTTTAATTGTCTTAAAACTTATATTTTATCTTCAATCTAATCAACACTTAGTGAAATTATAACATGCTTAAACAATTTATATTTTAAATTTCTTTACAATATACATATTGTAATAATAGCAATACTAAATAATATTGAATAAAAAATATTATAAAAAATTGTAATAATTATAATAATAGTAACTTAAATTAAGTTAAAAATATTGCCATATTTATGATATATTTTTAAATTTAAAATAAAATGTCTAGAATAAAAATATATATTTTTATAAGGCACTTTGGTGCCATTTTGATTTTTTTGTAAATTGTGGAACTATAAAAGTAGCTTATGTCGTTAAAAAACTAGGGTCTGTTACACTTCAATTCTGAGAACACTGTTAGTCAAGTGGCTTAGGGTTACTTATTTATAGGTACTAGTTTGGTTCACATACTTATCACAGACAGAGTTTCAGCTGTTTGAAGTGTTTAGTTTACAAATCGAACTAAACTAATAAAACAGATATAATTAAAACATAATATTTAGCACATAATAGGTATAAAGACAATACAAATGTAAGTATATTACTATTAGGTATTTACAGAAGGAATCTTAGCTAGGGTGTTCTTATGTATGCAAGTAAGTACATGTGTATATTTTGTGTATGGATTATATAAAATAAATATATATCACAAGACAAGATAAATTAGTATAGTCTAAGCAAGCAGTGTCAGAATTTTAGCATGTGAAATTTAATTTGTTTCCAACATTATGTTTCCATGGGAAAAATTAAAATATTTACTTCTAAACCAACTTCTTCGACTGTAAGTAGACCAGTTGCAGCCTGGGGTCCAATAATATTAAGGACTCGCTGCTCCGCTGCTCCTGGTCAGTTAAGGTCAATTTAGACGCTGACCCACCACCTGTGCCACCTGCAGCTCGGTGGATTTTAGATGCTTTCCGCTTCGTATTGTTTTTTAGGTCACTCCACACCTTTAGGTACATGCAAAATAAACTAAATTAGTACATATCAAACAAAAACTTTTAGGTAATGTAACCCTATGTTTTTGGATCATAGTTAATAAGCAGGATACACAACTTTCAAACAAAGGAATGCTTGGGAAGGAACGCAGCATGCTGCATGCATCGTAAAGTAGTTGTAAATTGGGTGAAATTGTTACCTTTTTCCATTTTTCGACCGACTTGGATGTCCCTGTCGTGTCCAAGTTGAGAACATTACTGAGTTCTTGCCACTTTTCAATGGCCCTTAGCCTGCCGCTGGGACCATCAGTCGGCTTATTTAAGTCACCATTTCTAAAAAATATTTGTATGTAATTAAAACAAACTCTCTAAGACATCTTGGTAGACTATATTTAGAAATGATTGTTACGTACCTCTCCATAAAATTCACCATCACTTCCAATTACGACGGGCTGGTTCTCATCATCATCAACAAAACTTATAATAATTAATAAACTATTCACTAAGATTAAAAATTTCGAACCATGGATGACAAATAAAATTTCGAACTTCAAACTTACTACATCTAAAACGTCAATTTAAACAATATCAAAGGACAACATCCATCTCTTTTCGTTTTTCGGTGTGTAAAAGAGATAAAGTGAATAAGGTGAAGTTCGTTCAATCGAGCTAGTCGATGTACGAAATCGTGTAAACTATATTCGAAAATTTTAACTCGTACTACCGATTACATTGAAAACTATGTAGTTCATCGAGCTCACGAAAACTGTCATCGTTTCTGTAACTTGTAAACTCGTACTAGGGGCTCTGAAATCATCTAAATCAATATCATAGTTATCTTTTTTTATAGTACGTATTAAGGATCAGTCCTTTCAAAGTCCAGTTGCTGGGCACGGGCATCCCTTTAATAAGGGCAGGATAAAAGGGGGAGAAGAAGAGGATCAAGCCATAGTCTACCACATTCATTTTGCATGGATTGTCATATGAATTTTATTGATGTTTTCCTGCACCGTAAAGAACCATAAATCACGTAAGTAGTAAATTCTAGAAGTTAGCGAGTTACTACTACGGTATGAGACATGAGTTAGATGTGTAGGCACAGCTTATAACTTTCATTCATATACCTATCGTATGTCACGGTGTTTGTAGTCATCAAAGCCTAATTAAAGCGAATACGCAGGACACTAATAAATTCAGAGATAGGCACTTTATTGTATTACGCATAAAGACCTTCTAATTTATTACCATTTTATATAATTAAATATTAAATATTAAATGCCATTGACTTTGCTGCCCCAATTTATTCATCCCCCGGGATAGAGCGCGCCACACACGCACAGATACGCTCAAGTTCCATAATAGAAATTGTCAAAAACATAATATTCATGCCGTTATCAGCAGCGCCTCAGCATTCTAACTCTTAGTGCCTGAAGCTTCGTCACGAGACACTTTGAATTTTAAGTGCAATTAAATTAGTAATAATTAATTCATGTCGTTTTTAGCTATTTTCATGTAGAAATGAAGTTGATTATGAAATGTCTAAGTAATAATTTATTTATCTTATGATGTCACCGCAGACTGAATTGTTATAGGGCTTCGGTAAAGATAAATTATGCGGGGTTCGTTACCAGATAATACAAATGGTTAACAAAAGAGGTAACGATTTCCCTCCGGCCCCGGTCCGTATTGTAAATGCAGTCACGTAAAGTAACGTTTCGTGTACCCCTGTATGATTACGTCTTATGAGGGTGACATGTGAAATTCGTGATTCTTAAAAGTTAGTAGATATAGTCAGATATAAAGTTAAGTGAAGTTAAAAACATTCAGGGCTTTTGAGATTGGTGTATGCTGTTTTGAAAAGCTCACGATTAATAATGTAGTTTCTAATTGTATTATAAATTGTAATATATCAATTATTAATTATTTACTTCTGTTAGCCCGCGTCTCTGCTCACATATTACGAACAATAATTACTTTTTAACTAAAGTCTTAGCTATGACGACTACAACAGATATACATCTTAAAAATAAATATCCTTGAGGTAAATATTCTATTCATTAAAAATGTTAGACGATTTACAACAGGCGAAAACATATTTAACACACAAAATAAAAGTTTTTACTGAACACCACACACTTGAATTGAGTACAGGGTGCTCAATTGGCTATTTGACAATTCTAACGATAAAATATTTAATCTGTTGGAGACAGTAGCTTATGGGTCCACAATAATTATACAATATGTTTTTTGCATTAAAATAAATTGTAAATATTTCATTTTTGAAAAATAAATTTGAGTTTTTTTATCTGTGGATTACAAATACTGAAACGCTGGCGGCCATGTTTGTGCAGCGTGTGACGTCACATCTCACATAACAAAACATCGTGTGTTTTATCGTTTGCAGTTTGCTGAGAAGATCACTCTAAAATATTTTAATTAGTGCTTGTGAGAAGTTTAACGAAATGGAGCCGGGTTACACAAAAGCTGATAGTGCAAATTTACCAAAAATAGATTCATTTATGGTTGCAAATTTTTTTGCATGTAATCCTGACTTTTGCTCAGCCGAGTTTCGGAATGTAAAAACTTCCGTGTAAGTACCGAAATGAACAAAGTAATAATGTATAATTTATTGGTAAAAGTTAATGTGTATAGTTCTTAAGTCAAGTAGTAAAAATTTTATAAAATAATTTTAAATTACTTAAAGGTTATGTTGATAATTTTAGATCTTCGCGACAGTCGTATGGTGAATAATAAAAATAATACTTTTAAAATTAATAAAAATAATGTCATAAAAAGAATTGTTTTTATGACATGTTTTATGTACAAAATACTGGATTAAGTTTAATTTATTTTCAGTAAATCAGAGGCTAAATTGATTGCTTTTAAATACTTACATCGAAGTGATCTTCACAAAAAAAAATTGCAGATTTATCAGATGTAAAATTCAACTCTCAGCGTGCTAATTGTAACCACTGCTTTCGACGTTTAGGACATTTAGGGACGTGTATAAACAATTTGTCAGGATATTTAATTGTAGAACTTTTACACATAGGTACGGCACACGTCTTGTAGCTTGTCATTTTCATACAAAATATTTATATTCTAAATATATACATATATATATATATATATATATATATATATATATATATATATATATATATATATATATATATATATATTAACTTATATGAGCTTGCCAATGAAAAAGCTGCAAACTTTTAACTTAAAATATGTTTAAGAGTTGGAGCATCGTATGGAAAATACGCATGGAAAATATATAACATGTTATATTCTCCATGCATCGTAGTTAGCTTTACTTAGTTTATTGAGATATGACGTCACAGCCAGGAATGTCACGTGATGTGCTGTTTTCGCGCGACTTTCAAATTACTGAAAGATTAATATATTTTTTTCCGAATAAATAACGCTTTTTTCAGGAAAAAATAATTGTAAGAGGTATAAAATGAACCTACGTATGTTTTAAAATATCTTTCCGAAAACTGTCAAATAGCCAATTCGAGTAGGTAAAATGTTTTGAAATCCGTCAAAAATTAGCCTACGCTATGCTCGTCTGAAGTTTCTGTTAGCCAGTAAGCAGTCTTATAGTGCACCATCATAATAAACCTATAGTAACAACCTTTAAATCGCCAAATCGCTTCGGCAGTTCTGTTGGTAAGTGGATAAAATAGACTGACAAATAATCTGGCCCTTAGTTGTGACTTGCAAATATTCCGATACTAGCGGCTCACCCTCGCTTCGCTCGGGTTTGCCTCTAGACGAAAAAAAACAAATCTCTCATCAAAAAAAGCCTATTTGTTATTCTGATGTATAAACTATATTATTGTAAAGTTTCATTAAAATCCAATCAGTGGTTTTTGCGTACTAAGCTGTATAAGTTACTATATTTTTTTAAATATCCCACGGGAACTCTTTAATTTTCCGTTACGAAAAGTATTTAAGATGTTGACCGGGGATATAAGGTACCGGCATACAAAATTTCATTTAAATCGGTCCAAAAGTTTCGGAGATTAGCCCGTAAAAACAGACAGAAAAACAAAAAATTTGAAAAAATCTGGATTTGTTCTATTTCTCTTCTTACATCCCCCAGACTCGGTTTTTAGCATTTTATTTCTACTGTTTAGACACTCGACCTCTACAGTTTTATTATATTATGCTTAGATAAATAATTGTACATTCGAGTACCTGTTTACTTTAAATATTACCTACTTTAGAAACGGAACAACGAGTTACAATAATCACCTTAAAGTTTTCGTCGTAATAGTATCTTAAATTAAATCAAAATATAGGAACTGTATTTAAATATACTTTTACTTTTTTTATGAATCGTCACATTTTAAATATTTAAATTAAAGGTCAGTAGGTATGTAAGACCGTGAGGACTACCACTAGTCCGGAAGGCAGTTCTGCTGAGGCCTGAGAAGAGCTGGCGATATTGCAATACAAAATTATGTCCATATCCTGAGTATGAACTAGTAGTAATCCCACTTAAACATATTTACATCTGCAAAGTATTCCGCGACGCAGTAATATGCTTTGCTCAATAATATATTTTTAATCTTTGACTCAAATTGTGTAAGTGGTAAGCTCAATATAGCGTGAAATTTTATTATACACATTATATACGTACACCTTGCCCCATAAAATACTTATTTAGTTTTTAAAGATGAAAGCTTGGCATTATCCAGTTTGTCGTTATCTCTAGTATTTACTTTGTATATATCACCGTTTCTTGTAGTATTTAGATTTCGTGGGATAATCTATTACAAGTATTCAAGATTACTTAATACTCTCATAGTCACAGCATTTCATATATCTGAGAAGATTTTATTTGAAACTAGTGACTCACCCTCGCTTCGCTCGGGTTCGTCCCTACTTACATTTTAATGTTTTGTATAGATTTCTCAGAGATGAGATATTTTCCTGCGGTAACAAGTATCCTATATGCTGACCCGGATAACCAGCTATCATCATACCAAATTTCATCAAAATCTATCCACTGGTTTCCCCGTGATGCGGTAACAGACAAACAGACAAACAAAAATTCTAAAAACTATAGATTCGGCCTCTGTATCGATAATAAAGTCTATATCAATAAGATTTTCTATAAAATATTTAATGTACAGATTCGGCTTAGCTACAATTTTATTGTATGTATAGATGTCAAATATTCGCGTAAATCTAAGAAAGTATCATATAAAGCGCTGGCCTACGAGTGCGTACGTGATACCATGTACCTACTCGTAACGATAATTAAATATTTCCTGTACCTAGACAATAGAAAAGTTAGACATGTGTTGCGCGTGAAACTTAGTTAAAATAATTAATTATACTTACAGGTTGCTCGTCTTTAGATACATACATACATGAACGTATATAGTTGCCGATGCATAAAGAGCATAAATAAAGTAAAAGACTAATTATAATTATCTTTTATAATATTATAAGTATTTCCTAGCTCCAAACAAGAAAAAACTGACAAATAGTCAACTATTATAAAAATCTAACTTCCGTTCTATCAAGATATTTTCTACTACATACAATAGGTAGGTATAGTAGTAGTCTAAATTCTACGACGTTTACGTCCATTTAGTAAATTTCGCGTGACAGGACAGGTGACGGACAGAAAATATTATTTAAACGCACTATGTATATAAAACGATTTGATTAGGACGCTCATTATAATACTTGTAGGTACACAAACATTTTTGAGACTCGGTTTAAGTAACAAATAGGTAAATATTATAATTGAATGTAAAACTTGCAGTTTCAAATAATCCGGTTGACATAATACAGTAAGATTAAGCGAATAAAATTGTAATGGTTAAACGAAATTGGCAGTGAATAAAATGCAGTGTATTGCAGGCAGGGTTGAAGGGCCGCGGGGGCATCGACCTCGGCACGCGATCTCTTCACGTGATGCGATTAGCGGAGCTGGCGGTGTGGGCGATGTAGGTCAGCGGGACACACACCGCACACCACCGTGCACCACCGCCACCACCGATCACCATCGCTCACAACCGCTCACCAGTACACACCACCACACACCACCACACACCACCGTGTGATCATCTTCGTCGCTATGTGTGACCACGTCCTGGTTGCTGAGTTATAAGTATAATGTACTAAACGGACTTACAAAAAAGCACGAACACGAGAACCTTCCAAATATACTAAAAGTTTCTAATTATTCCATTTTTTAAATACAACTTGCTTTCAAAATTATATATTAACTAGCAAACCCGCGGCATCGCTCGCGCTAAAAACTACAACAAAAAAACTTTAAAAAGGTAGGTTTCATACAAACTTTCATCCCTTATTTTATCTCCTTATGGGATGAATGTCAAAAAACGCTAAAACATATATTTATTTAATCGTATTGAAGAGCATTAATACCAAGTTTAATATTCAAGAAATCATAAATATTTTTTGGGTTGTGTTATAACGTGTATTCCCGTGGGAATGAGATAATCTCCCGCAGTGAAAAGTATCCTGTATGTTGAATCGGATATCCAGCTATCACCATACCAAATTTAATCAAAATCTGTCCTGTAGTTTTCTCGTGATGCGGTAACAGGCAGACAGACAGACAAAGATTCTAAAAACTATAGATTCGGCCTCTGTATCGATAATAATGACTGTATCAATAAGGTTTTCCAAAAAATATTTAAGGTACAGATTCGAATTAGAATTATATTATATGTATAGATAAGTTATTAATCTTATCATAAGAAACAGAGGAATAAAATATCACATGTAGGTACCACAGCCTACATGAAATACATAGGTACATATTATGTATGTATACATAATATGTCGCACGTCACTTGATAGGAGTAATAAAGCCCTCAAAACTTTTCTAATTTAAATACACGAGATTTACCTAAAGAATTCTGACGTATTTGTCCATATATGTCAGTCGAAATGTGGGTATGTAGTTATGTGGGCGAGGGATTATCGTAGAGGCGGCAGAGGCGTGCAGCGAGCGCGCGGTGCGGCATATCGATCCCGTTGTTGACAGACGGGCCCCGAGTGACACCGAAATGTGACGATGTGATCCACATAGTGACTGGAGACAGACCTTCATTTTCGACCTTTCCTAATAATCTTTGATAACTTTGTAAAGTTAAACTACCCAAGTAAATTTTTAAATGTTCGGAGATAATAGTTATGTCCGAAGAAATGTGTTAATTGGTTCGTGTCTAATCGTCTCATGGTTATTGGTTACGTGGTTCTATAATCCTGAAAGCATAACAAGAGTACATTAATACACAAATATAGTGTTACAAAATTTATGTTTTTCACACAAAAACAACCTAAATGTAATCTCCAATCTCCATTGCCGGTGCGGGATAAATTGTCGGAGAAGTTATTTCGTTTCCTTTTCCTCAGCGAGTGAAAAGCGTCAAGAAATTAAAATAATAGTCTCGTGTTCTTTCACTTTGTACTATAAATATACGATAAAAACTACAATTAATTATGCTCATATATATTTTACATCCAGCGACATCGAGTAAACAGATAAAACAGTTTTATGTCTATACCTAGATATTGTTGTATCAAAGGCGAATGGTAGAGCCAACAACTGGTTTTGACTAAGCCAGACCACAAAACATATGTATTAACGCAGAACAATAACCATAATGGTGATGTGTGTTATTTGGACTTGAGTGAGACTCTCCTAAACAAACTGGATCGTCTCATCAATAATGCCGTTCGCTTTGTTTTCTGTCTACGTAAGTATGACCACATCTCTTCCTATCGTTCCAAGCTTAAATGGCTTCCTATCCGTAAGCGACGGCAAATTAGGATTCTCAGTGCACTCTCCTCTGTTCTTTTTGAACCCCTCTCACCTGAATACTTAAAATCCAAATTCCAGTACCTTTCCTCTTCGCATGATCGGCCACTTCGCTCTGCTGAATCCTACCTCCTTTCCATTCCACTGCATCGTTCAGATTTCCTTTCCAACTCCTTCGCTGTCCAGGCCGCTCGCTTTTGGAATTCGCTCCCAGCCGATATCAGAAGACCGGCTAGTAAGGTAACTTTTAAAAGAAGACTCCGGAATCACTTAATGGATTGACATCTTGGTAGTCGTAAGTCGTAAGCTCGTCATCTCTTATATATATCTATATATTAATAATTATATGTCTCTTTAAATATATAATTATATATGTATAGCTGTATATATGTACGTATAATTATATATATATATGTATGTGTGTATATATATTATATATTATATGTATGTATTAATATAAGTAAATATGTGTATATGTATATGTGTTTAGGTATGTTATGTGAACATGTTATATATATTTTTTTTTTTTTTTTTCTCTTTTCATCTAGTACCGCTCATTATGTTTCTCTGTTTGGCCTAAAGGTTGGCTGGTAGAGAATGCAATTAGCATTAAGCCCGCCTTTTGTACCGTTATATTGTAAATAGTGGTCAATAAAGGTTAAATAAATAAATAAATAAATAAATAATACAAAACCATACTTTCTTTCTTATTGGCTTGTCATTAATTTACATAAAAATATCAATAACAACATCTAAGATAAGTTGATCCCGTAAGAAACAGTTCCGTGCGAGAACGGTCATAATTCTAAGGAACATTCAGGTATTTTGAGAGCTAAATAGGTACTACATCAAAATTTAGTTTATTTTATATCCCGATTAATCCGATCCCGATAAAAGTTTTACCGAAACTCTGTTTTTAAGCCACTCTTTCATTCTCTTTCACATCGATCGATGTCCATTTTTGGGAACTCATTTTGCAAAAATAAGCCGTTAGTATTTTTTTAATTTATTATACAAAAAAAACTTACGACATGGCTATGGCTTATAAATTATTCTCATAGTTGTTTATATATAGGTACATACAATTGTAACTAAGCTGAATCTGTACATTAAATATTTTTTGGAAAATCTTATTGAAATCTAAAAACTTTATTATCGATACAGAGGCCGAACCTATAGTTTTTAGAATTTTTGTCTGCCTGTCTGTCTGTGACCGCATCACGGAATAATCACTAGAGGGATTTTGATGAAATTTTGTATGATAATATCGCGTTATCCGGGTTAACGTATAGGATACTTTTTACTGAAGGAAAATATCTCATCTCTGAGAAATTTATACTGAACATTAAAATTCAATAAATTTCGAAAGGTCAACGCATGCATTATCTTATTATTTTTAAATATTTGGAATACTCTCCATTCCGGACGCCTTAACTTGATAGCGAGCTATTACAGATTCAGCAAAAGAAAACTAAATAATAGATATCTTGCTTAGTTTTTGAAATATCAATACTTGAAGTTTGTAGTTTCAAATACATTTATAGCATACTAGCAAAACCCACGGTTTCGCTCGCGCTAAGACTACAACAAAAAAAATTTAAAAAGGTAGGTTTCATACAAATTTTCATCCCTTATTTTATCTCCTTATGGGATGAATTTCAAAAAACGCTTAAACACGTATTTATTTAATTTTATTGAAGAGCATTAATACCAAGTCAAGTTAATTCAAGAAATTCTGATCATAAATAATTTTTGGGTTGTGTTATAACGTGTATTCCCGTGGGAATGAGATAATCTCCCGCGGTGAAAAGTATCCTGTATGTTGACCCGGATATCTAGCTCTCATTATACCAAATTTCATCAAAATCCCTCCAGTGGTTTTTCTGTGATGCGGTAACAGACAGACAGACAAAAATTCTAAAAACTATAGATTCGGTCTCTGTATCGATAATAAAGTCTATTTCAATAAGATTTTCCAAAAAATATTTAAGGTACAGATCCGACTCAGAATTTTATTATATGTATATTGTACCTAAAACACTTTATAAGTAGATTTCTTTATTAGGACATAAAACCACTTAAAATGTTATTGTACCTATTGGCCGGTTGTTGGTAGGTTTCGGTTATTTACTTATAATATTTGAGCGCGAAAATTCTTGCACCAGAAAAATTCTTACACCTGAAAATTGCCCACGGGATTTAGCTTACTTCTTATTACTCGTAGTCGCCGACTGATATATGAGAGAGAGAGATAGAGAACCTATATAATGTAAAATGTACATTGATTTAAAAAAAACGTTCTAACAAATACCAAAACAGACATTAGTATCGATCGACTGTTTGGTGATTAATTTATATCCGGGTTAAGCTATTCTGCCTTGGTGTTACGAAAATTCGATTACTTTGATCATAGAATATTATTTGGTATTGGTGGTATTTAGACATGAATTGATTATTATTATTATTGTTCGATTAGACTTAACTACGTTATTACAACTTAACTTTATATGTTTAGTTTAGTTAGTATACCAAACTCCAGAGGTCGAATCGCTGACAAAGATTAAATGTACCCGTAGTTGATTTAAGTGGGTCAACAATATATACAGTTAGGTAGTTGGCGAAATCCCTATCTCTGACAGGAGGCGGTCGTGACGTCGCTCGCGAGTCAAGTTTTGCGCTTCAGTTCCGTCGTGAAGTAATCGAAAAGTTCCGAGATATATGGTGAACTTTAAATTTCGCAGCGCTTTCCGCTCTGTGCATGTCACTTTTACGCAAAAAAATATGACAAGTTTAAAATCGGAGCAACAAAAATACTATTTTAGTTGAAGAGCATTATGCGGCTCTGTTATATCACATTTTTGATTTTAGCTGGATGTTGCATATATTACGCGAGACATATCGATGCACGCATGTTGCAAATATACGAGGCCGTGAAACTGAATTTGGTTAAAAATGTTTGAGTTTCCAATCATATAATATTCAAAATAATATATAATAATAAAAAAAAGTACCGACTGTTTTAAAAGCAAACTAAAAAGATAGAGAAACAAGTTGATGAAGGAACATAGTAATTAAAATATGCAGTCGCAGACATTCATGTTTTATACTGGCTGCGATATTCCATTTATTTAGTTCCTTTTTTACGGAGTTGGTTTTTTTGTTTTTATAATTAAATTTTTTATTTACAGCTTTTTAGCTTGGCTATTTGGAGTTACTTTTAAACTTATGAGTTGTATATATTTTTGTAATATCCTCTTAAAACTTTTTTTTTTATTTTTATATCCTACACAGTAAAGGTTATTTACACATACCTACAATATTTTTTTGTATACAAAAAAATTGTACGTGTATCCTTTACGCGTGGTTGAAGTAAAACTTCTTTGGCGCTGTGGCAGATATCGCAATGACATTAAAACTAACCAAAATATAAATATAATATTTTTTAATATTAATAATTTAGTAACAATAGTGGCTCACAATCGCTTAGCTCGGGTTCGTCCCTAGGTATGTTTTAACAGTTATAGAACATCTGATACTATCTTTAATTTCAGCTGAATCGGTTTAGCAGATTTTTAGTTTATCCATTATAAACAAACATACAAATATAAAATTATATATTAATTGAGGATACCAGCAATAAAACCATCACACCACAATGACCTTAATACGTTTATTAATTTTTCAATAGATTTGTTTATGACGACTTTGCAGTTTGCATCCTCCTTTAAAACTAAAACTTTCTCATCCACTCTGTCCTTTTCACTCATTCTTTCTTTCATTCACACTTCACACATTAGTCATTATAGCTTTTATGTAATTTATGCACATTCATCCCACAGTAATAAATATTCTCACTTCCGCGACACTCATTTTTCCAATGTAGATATTAACTTACCCCTCAGTCACGCCTAAAGAAGTTTACATTAAAAAAATTCCACGACACATAAATTAGAGCCCGAAATCCGCCATTTTCATTCAAATAAAATCCATATAGCCTATGATACAAGCACTAACAAGACGAATCTAACGACGTTGAATAATTAAAATAGGTTAAGCCGTTTAGTAATTACGAGGGAACATAGGATCGGACATACATACACACAGGTCAAACACGCATCCTTTGGATTTCTAAGTCGGGTAAAAAGTATAGAATGTGATTGTAAGAGTAAACACTATTCAGATGATGTCAACTTTGTTTTGTCTGGTAGAGTCTGATCTAAAGGTGAGAGAGATTAATTACCTTACTATCCCCATAGTCATACGTGTGCACTGTACGGTTAACCGCACACAGCCTGAAATCTTCTTCTTTTTCGTACACGGCTTTTTCTGCACTTAGGCAGGTTTGCTCGTTGTGCTTGAGCTTGTGCTATTCAGTGTGATATTCTTTCTACCCCATGGCATCCCAGTAGTCTAGCATGCTGCTGGTGTCCTGGAAGATTTTCGGGAGTGATCTCCTGGGGCCTAGTTTTTCTTTGCGCAGGTATTTCGGTTAACTACATTCAAGCAGAATGTGAGCTGGAGTTTCATCTGCACAGGGAGCTGTTTGTGATACCTATATTAAAAAAAGATACGTATTTATTGAGATGGCAGTGTCATTTCATAAGACCCACCACTGTTTTTAGTTTGGTTCTGGCTTGGCGTTTTATGATCAGTTGACTGTTAGGTTTGGGGAAGGTCTCTTTGGACTGACGACAGTCAGTGTTCGCTTTCCATAGTGATTTGACTGTTTTATTATTAATTGTAATTTAGCTTTTAGAATTAGAGTTGATAAATTCCTCGTCAATTTATTATTCTTCTTAGTAATTATAATGATTATATCATAATGATCTCTCTTGATCTCTTTATTTATATTGTCGCCATCATTTTTCTAAAACAGATGGGCGCGTTTTAACTATTAAATTGTTACATGGTTTTTGTGAAACAATTTTTTAATATAATGTATTAGCATTAATTACAAATTTACAAAATATGACATCTAATTACTCTAGCTGCCTGTAGGTAAGTGATTGAATGTGTAGGTCTTTTACTAGTAGGTATAAAAAGCTTTTGTTACTTGGACTTTTACAGTATAAATCACAAAGCCAAAAGATATCTAATCTAGCGGGCGCCATATGCCGCGGAAATGTAAATGTCGATATTGCAATGATCAAACATAATTTATATATCTGAAAACTGGGTCGCTCTGTATTCGTAGAACACGCCTGCGATGCCAGCCATGCACAGAGTACAGAATAGTTAGTGTTCATACGAGTTCATACATTCGAGTCGTTTGTTCATCGCGTCGCTTATACCAAGTTACAGTTAGTTACATTACATATATCAATGGCGCTGCAGCAAAATCCGCGCCATCTAACAGAACATCAACAAATAATCATACATTCTTCATGAAATTATAAAATTATAAGTTTATACCTAAAATCTGATGAAGTACTTAAAGTTTACATTTATAGGCACTTTTGTCTAAATGTTTCACTGAGACACTACGCTCTTCATAGTCGGCTCCCACACATTCATTTTCATGTACTTTTTACTAAATGATATACCTATTATACAAAGTCAGAATTTTTTAATAATAAACTAACATACAACATTCGTGTTGTGCCACGCGTCGCGTATAGACATATGTATACGAGTAGGTATGTTTGCTTTGGATAGCACAGCATTCTAGGTATAATATGCATGTGGATAAAGCTTCGTAGTGCACCTACTTGAGAATATCGAAGAGCTCAGAGCTGTACGGCGGCGAGCGCGGTAGCGAGCGCGGCGCGGAGCGAGCACACGTAGCAGTAGATAGTTGAAGAAATTAGTAACGGAATGGGCGATCAATATGGAATTCCGTGTGATAATATTATTTTATTGCTAGGCGCGGCTCTGTGGCTCTCGCAACGGTGCTCTTTTATTATATTACCATCAATTTATGCGATATCTTTATAGCGCGTAATGGCGACTCGGAAAGTAGGGATAAGTTTATTTGCGAAGTCGTTAACTCTTAAAATAATGGAGATTTTATACAGTCCACCTGTCAAATGTAATTATAACGTAAACCGGGCGCTTGCCTCGGCGTGGCTCGGCGTGGCTCGGCCTCAGATGGGTGCATCGGGCGGCATCAGGCGGCATCAGGCGGCATCAGGCGGCATCAGGCATGTCCTCGCCCGTTGTCGCATTCAATTAATTACATTTTTCCATCGCTTTCAAAATAAGATTTTTTTATTACTTATAGTAACATTTTTAGGAATCTTTTCAAAATCAATAATGTTAGGTACCAACTCTTAGTAGGTTTCTAAATAAAACTATGTTTGCGGATTTATTTTGATTTTTGGTTTTCGACGTTTTGAATGCTTTACAACAATCATGGTCACGGGAGAGACTGACGCGTAAGGATCCGAAAAGATACTTTTCTTTCAAACTAGTGACTCAACCTCGCTCCGCTCGGGTTTGTCCATAGTTACGATTTAAAGTTTAGTATAGATTTCTCAGAGATGAGATATTTGCCTGCAGTAAAAAGTAATCTATATGTTCATTTAAGATCTGTCCTGTGGTTTTCTCGTCATGCGGTCACAGATATACGGGCAAAAATTCTAAAAGCTATAGATTTTCCAAAAATGAACTGAGTCGAATCTGTACATTAAATATTTTTGATGTACAGATTCGACTCGGTTAAAAATTTATCATAATATGTATACAGTATAGATGTCAAATATTCGTGTAAATCTAAAAGAGTATTATCTTATTAGGTTCTTCATTGCTCAATTGACTCTAACTAGGTACGTCTACATAAGCATTAGTAAAAGCAGATTTTAAATCAAAAGTAATGTTTGACGTCATTAACACCATAAAAATGCATTCGTAACTTCTTCATTTTATATCGTTAGAATGTATGTACATATGTGTAGAAATGTCACGTGATCTAATATAGTATCAAACGAGCTGAGCTGAGGTTAGACCTTTACGGTTCATCAAATATGATGATTCTCGTGTCAACAGTCAGCGCCCGGCCGGATTTGACTACTTGATCTTACACAGAAACATGAACTCATATACATAATGAAACTTTTCCTACCTTTCGTACTTAGCATTTAATTCATAGATATAATGAATAATAGATAGTAATATATTTCTGTCAACGACACATAACATTTAAATTTGATGGAGAAGACTTCGAATAGAGTACTGTAGTCTGTATCAATTTAATAAAACAAATAGTCATCAAAGTTTATATATACCATACAGTATACACATACGTACGAATTACCACAAAGCAATTGTGACAAAATATAATACTAATTATATCTTTGTTAAAAAACAATTTACAATAGTGATTGTTCCAGCGGGGCGGCGACGATAAAACATTATGCTGTTCCAGCTTAAATGACGATTTGACGGCCGAGTGGCGGGCGGCGGCCGCCCGTCGATGTCGATAACAATTTTATATGACTGGCTCTTCACACTGAGTGGAGAGTCTGTTATAGTTTCCTCAATTGTCGAACAACCAGTGCCTCCCTGAGACCTTGTCACTTGGCTTAGTTTGAGCATTCAGGGATAGGGAAATATAATATTACATTCCACTTTTACTTATAGGTACTGTATAGTACTTAGGTTATTATCTCATTGTCTCGTATTTTGTCTTAATATACGTACTAATAGTAGTAGTTTTAAATAATAGTTACATATTTACATATGTGAACTATTTATAATGTTATTCCTTTTTTTGTTATAAAAGTACTTCAGTAACAGCGTGTAAGATGTGAAGTTTAAAAAATCTTGATATGTCGCATAAAAATGTCGACAAAGTTTGCCGCCCGCCCTAGCGAGGGCGGGCGACGGCGGCGGCGGCGGTGGCGGCAGTGCGCGGCGCGCGCGGCTCCCGGAGAGTCGCGCCTTCGCCGCCTCGCTCTTCGGGCGCCCGCCACCACGTGCGCGACCCCCCGCGACTCCCCGCGACCCATCCTTCATACCCTTTAAAA
This sequence comes from Argynnis bischoffii washingtonia, assembly GCA_033884665.1. Lineage (NCBI taxonomy): Eukaryota > Metazoa > Arthropoda > Insecta > Lepidoptera > Nymphalidae > Argynnis > Argynnis bischoffii. The sequence goes on from CM066622.1 coordinate 213,742, forward strand.
TAGAATTTACGAGCCGTGCTTCTGTTAGGTAGGCCGCTATCGCTCTCCGCGCCGTGCAACTCTCCGTCCACTCTCCGCGCTGCGACCGAGTGCAGAATAAGCTTTGTGCGGTATATCGCCTGCAACTGACAGGACGAGCTGTAGTCTTTCAAATAATGGTATCTATATTGCATGTTTCTCGTCTGATCAGCGACTGACTTAGAGCGTGGATTCCGTAGAAATTGTAGACATAAACCTATGTAATAAAGTAACGCTTGGAGTAAAATTATATGGGTTTATTGCTACCGGTTGCTTGCTTCTTAAATTCGAATGTTTTTAATTGCACGTTTATTATGGCCATTCCGTGCGTCCTTCGGCCTCACATAAGACAATACCTCTGTCCAAAGCAGCGCTTCGGAACATTTATCTCTAGACAATGAGATAGAATGTAAATATTTAAATCATTTGTAGTGTTTACTTTAGAAGCGACTGGGCTTCGTAGCGTGATCTACTTACACGAATCGCAAAGCGGGAATCCGTAAACAAAAAGACAGAGATTGTTTCTTTCTTCTAAGTATTCATAAACCGTTATAAAACAAATCCTATATGATTCATGGCAAATTGTTTCGAAGTATAATTTAATAGTCGTTTGTTTGGAAAACTAATCGAAAGCTATTTGTAGAAATATTAGCCGTCATAGTTTGAAATAGTTTCATAATAAATTAACATACTATTTTATTAATTTCATAATACCTAAAGATAAATATGGACACTGAAGCCGCGATTTGCCTCTGCATTACAATTACATTTCGCTATTTAGTATTTACATAATTTTCACTATAGGTTCTAGAGCACTACTATATCTGACTGATAGTTAAGTTAAAGAGTGATAGTCATAAAGAGGAGCCGATTCAGACGGCGACAGCGATCCATCATTTTTAGGTGGGTACTAAATATAAACTCCCTGAAAAATCGAGCTACATCATAGAAAAAATTAATAAATAGTAATAAAGAAACTCCGGCTCGTGTCGGCCGAGCGCTGCTCGTTCGTTGGAAAGCAGTTTACGATGTAATAAATAAAGTTCGAACTCGCAGGAGTCGCGCGACGCGGCGTTTGCTCCCGCCACGCTGGAGGCGCTACGCCGCCACTCGCGGCAGATCGCCGCCCGCCGCGTCCGTCGCGTGCAGGTACGTCCGACATCCGTGCCGCCCGCCCACGGCGCCCGCGCCTCTCGCCCGCTCTAACTGTCCGATCTTTTGTTGCAGTTCACGGAGCGAACGCGAGATGGCGCTCGTGGCGATGGTGCCGGTGAGTGTCGTCCTGGCTCTGCCTTCGCTAAATATAATCGACCACTTTAATCCGCATCGTTAGCGCGCGCGCCGACTGTCGCAAGCCGCGCGCGAGTCGCCACTCGACGGCGGCGACGGCAGCGCGCGCGTGCTCTGCCCTCATAGTGTTTTTCATCTGTGTGTGCAGAGAGCGGCGGCTCCGAGATGTCCGGCGGCAGCGGCGACCGCCGGCCCTCCACCTGCCGGGTGGAGCTGGGCGCGCTGCTCGCCTCCGAGCCCCGTCCGCCCGACAACAAGGTTAAGGTACGATAGCGTCACGTGCACCTCTATGCTTACATTCCTGTAATATAAGCAATAACAAAGTTCGTCCCTGCCCAAGAGTTGCAGCTGTATCTTAAATTATAGGTATTTGAGTATAATATAAGTAAATTATCTGTCGACTATTCGCAACACGTACCCAAAACGAAGGGCAGGTACCGAAGCACCGCCCTCGCCCTGCGCGACCCATTTGCATAATGAGTGTATCGGCCCTCGAAGCCTTCGACACTTCGACAGCGACCCTACGACATTTCGCCATTAACAGCTGACCTACTTCACGTTTATCGTCTTTCATCTCACGATGACGGACGATAGCGCTCGTCAATTTGGAAATGTCTAGAATATAGCTAGAGGCTCGACTTCAGGCCAGTGCTCGTCCAGGGCTTGCTACAATCTTAATCGATTTTTCACAAATTACATCCCACGTGTACTAACACTCGTGTTTATCAGTAAATTATGGAACTCTGTACTTCGCAAGCAGCTGGAATGTAGTTATTTTCGTAATATAAATAAGAAAAAATAAATACATGCGCAGTTCATTACGCTAAGTGCCGAACATTTCATTTGCACAATAGCGTACGACAAATTACACTAAATACATGTATATTTTATAGTTTATTTAGTATTGCACTAAGAAATAATTACCCATGAACATTGCAAATAGAAGTGGCGTTATTAAAAGTACCTTTATACATATATGTTGTATCATGTATGAACAATAGACAGCGTTAGATGTGTATACATATGTACGTACATATGTAAGCCACCACACACGGATGATCATGTACCTACATTCAGGTAGGCATATTACTAGTCGTAAGTTTATTTACATGTAAAAATGCTATGTATATCTACTGTAATATATACATACTGTTTGGCTTTCTCAATAGTTTTCTGAAAACCTCACTATTTTCTGTGATTCCTAAATGTTTAGCTACTATATTATTAGTACCTATAATATTTTTATCTAGCAGTGTTTCACTACTGTTGAGTAATACACAATATGAAAGAATTAATTTCTATTTTAAAACAATAATCTAAGTATAGTTTTACTTTAAACAAAAATAGTATAAAATATTTTTGTTGTTAACTCTACGTCGAAGCTAAAATGAAAGTATCAATTAAAGTAAAAACAGTACAGCGCTACCAGCGAATACCTGATTTAAAGCATGAAGATCTTTCCGCTTGTAAGTTTCCAAATTGTAGGATAAAAGTTTCTGTTAACAGCGGCACAGTATACATGGTATGACAGAGGAGGAAAATGTGGTCAGACCGCATCAGGAGATGGCCGTGTTGTCGCTTGAGGAGAAGAAATATTTGCTGGGCGTAGAGCGTGGTGACGTGGCGGGCACGCGCCGCGTGCTGCAGCGCGCGCGTGACACCGGGCACATCAACGTGGACTGCGTGGACCCACTAGGCCGCAGCGCGCTGCTCATGGCCATCGACAACGAGAATTTGGAGATGGTGGAGCTCCTTCTTGAGTTTGGTGTCGAGACGAGAGACGCACTCCTTCACGCAATATCTGAGGAATTTGTGGAAGCTGTGGAAGCGCTGCTGGATCACGAGGAGAGAACACGAAAGCCTGGCGAATTGCACGTGAGTTGCTTTTAACTTTCTTTTGGGATTAGAAATACAATAATACCTACAATATATATACATAAGTATTTGGTGATGTCTGGTGCAAGGTGTGGCCGCCGGCGCCGTACACCACCTTCTTTTTATTTGATTCGGGTTATCGTACTTAATATTCAATTAATGTGAAGCAATAACTTACATAATTATCCGTAATATATTACTAACTTTTTTTATATTATCATTATACAGGGTGAATTTTTCAAGTGGGCGTGCATGGCTAAATCCTAAACTATGAGGAATAGCGAAAAGTACTCAAAGGAGTCTCGGGCCCGATTTTCATGAAAACTAAAACTGCATAATTGAATTTTTTTAAAATCAATTTTCCTAGCCAGGAATCGAACCTGTTGATTTTGAAAAAAAAAAACACATACTGTATAATTACACCATTCGATAGTGTTGCTAATAAGGAACGCATTCTGGGAAGTCATGACATACGGCAAACTTATGGAAAATTTTGGATTTTAATAAACTGCATCATTTTATAGTAATTTCTTTAATAATTAATGTTACCTCTACCTTGTTCGAAATGATCAATATTTATTATTAAACACACTTGCAGCGCACTCATCTTTACAACATTATGTTCTAATTTCAAAATTCTATTTTCTTCGTAGTCAAAGGCCACAGTAGAAGAAAAAAATAGTTAACATTTGATTAGAACGTAAAGTGAACTGGCGTCAATAATTTTAAGTTTTTTCGACGTGCGTGAAACGATGACGGACCGACAGACAGACAGACAGACGAGTTACTTTCGTATTTAATATTAGTATGGATATATAAAGCAGGCTTTTTTAATGGTGCTGGTCTATCATCATCGGCTTGGGCTGAACATTGATAAATGAGTCAGTGAGTGGCGACATTGCCTTTAAATAATATATAATAAAAATAGTAATTGCGAATGTACCTTAGGAGATAGACATATACTATTGCAGACTTGTCTGTAGATCTTTTTAAGACCTACAATTTTCTAGTACATTGTTTTGATGTATCTCTTAAGGTTTAGCTAGCGTTAGCCATATACTCGTAAATGTCTAAAGAGGACTCGATAGAACCAGTTATTGCGTTTTCCTGTTGGAATGAAAAATTTGCCTGTAGTAAAAGATATTCTAAATGTTGACCCGAGTAATAAGTAGTCACTACACAAAATTTAGTTAAAATCGGTTCAGTACTTTTTGCGTGAAACACGCACATCGACATATTCGCGCACATCGTTTTATTATAGGTATAGATAAGAATAGGTATTGCGAGTGTACCTTACGAGATAGACATATACCATTCTAGATTTTTCTGTAGGTCTATTTAAGATCTACAATTTTTTAGTACATTATTTTAATTTATGTCTTAAGGTTTAGCCAGCGGAAGTTTTCGAAGGACTCGATAAAACTAGTTATTGTGATTTCCCGTGGGAACGAAAGATTTTCCTGATGTAAAGCCCGAGTAGTAAAAAAAGTACCCGAGTAATAAGTTATCACTACATCAAATTTTGTTGAAATCGATTCATTACTTTTTGCGTGAATCGCACTCAGACAGACAAACACACATACAGCCAAAAAATTTAATAACTATTGTTTTGGGGTCTATATTGTGTACATAATACGTTACTGTCATTGTTTTAAAAAAATATTACGTGCACAGATTTCGCTAAGTTACTGCTTTATTATAGTATTGATTATGTACTTTGTTTATTATTATTAAACGGCATCATTCACAAACATATTGCAGAGTTGGGAAGCACTTCCGCCAGAAACGGCAACGTTTACGTCCGACATAACGCCGCTGATTCTTGCGGCGCACCGCGACAGCTACGAGATCATCAAGCTGCTGCTGGACCGCGGCGCGGGCCTGCCGGTGCCGCACGACGTGCGCTGTGGCTGCGATGAGTGCGTGCGCTCCCGCCGCGAGGACTCCTTGCGGCACTCCCGTTCGCGGATCAACGCCTACCGCGCCCTCGCTTCTCCCTCGCTCATCGCTCTATCATCTAAAGACCCCATACTAACGGCCTTTGAGTTATCGTGGGAGCTCCGCCGCCTTTCAGCTTTGGAGCACGAATTTAAGACTGAATATCAAGAACTCCGCGTGCAATGTCAAGAGTTCGCCACGGCATTGCTCGACCACACGCGCACCTCGCACGAACTGCAAGTGCTCCTCAATCACGAGACGGGCTCTCCTCAAGCACCCTTGAGCGAGCCCGGGGCGCCGGAGAGAATGAGATTATCTCGACTAAAGCTTGCGATAAAACTACGCCAGAAAAAGGTAGGTTATCTGAATTGCTATTAAAAGTTAAAAGATAACTAAATATAGCTTTGGCTTTTTTGTAAATAAAGTCCATTTTTTTATGTTTTAAGATTTCAGCGTTAACATCAATTAATTTATAAGTTACTCATTGTAAGTTGCTCATTACGCTTTTCTTAATAGAGATCGTCGGCTTTACAATGTAGGGTCGACATATATACATACCTATATTAAAACTTGCCATCGTCCGGCAAGGAATTGCAAACGTTAATATTGATTTTGCGTAGGCCTTAGCTTGCATTGAGAGAAGACGCCCTGCGAATAATTTGATATTACTAAGGTTATGATGATGCACTGCGTTGACACCTAAAGTCATAATATTTCGATGTATTCGTCGCTTGGCGGCAGGTATTTATTATCAAATATATAATAATATCTCGTATATTCGTGGTTGAGTTTATAGTGGCCCCGGCATTTGAAAATATGTATTGGATTTCTACAAAAAAAACTTTTCAAAACCTTAAAAACTTGTATAAAACGTTCAGAATTAGCTATAAATATACCTATCCTTACAACATTAATATTATTGAGTAAAAATTATAACAGAATATCCGTCAGTCCAAAAGAAACATAATTAGGTACATACCTACTTTTTTCTAAACAATTCATTATAAAACTTTACATAGAAGTAACTACAACTGCACAAAATGCTAGAAAATGCGATGCATCGACCGCTCAATACCATTGAACTCACAATCAGTACATTTTGTGATAGGCCTCTTAAATTGCTTATATTATTTCCTTATACGAGTACGTTAATCTAAATAAAATTTAGATCCTGAAACCGTATCAAGAGTCCAATTATACGAGTTCGCAATTACTAAGTATGTGTCGATGGCGTGTTTGAGGGGAGGATATAGAGTCACATCTCGCCTCGGCAAATCTTAACTGTCGCACTAACTGGCCGCAGTTCGTGGCGCACCCCAACGTGCAGCAGCTGCTGGCGTCTATCTGGTACGAAAGCGTGCCAGGCTTCCGGCGCAAGAACATGCTGCTGCAGGCGGCGGAGATGGTGCGCATCGGCGCCATGTTCCCGCTGTACTCGCTGGCCTACATCGCGGCGCCGCACTCCGCCGCCGGCCGCACGCTGCGCAAGCCCTTCATCAAGTTCCTATGTCACTCGGCCAGCTACTTCATGTTCCTTTGTGAGTAACGCTCTGTGCTTACATTATCTATACTAATATTATAAAGAGGAAAGATTTGTATTTTTGTATTTCTGTGTGTGTATGTTTGTAATGAATACACTCAAAAACTACTGTGCCGATTTCAAAAATTCGAACTCGAGCGAAGCGAGACTGAGCCGTTAGTTATATATAAGTCAGCAATAAAATGAATGTAGGCCCATTAATTTTTTTATGCAACCAAAAGTTTTGTGTGAGATACAAAGTGCAATTGCAATTGGCAAACTTGTAAACAACTGGATGGATCTTTTTATTAAAACTTTTTACTGATCAATTTCTTTTCAATTTTATATATATTTTTTTATTTTACTAATTACTATAGGTACCTGGGTTAAATGCCTTTTATTAACTGATTTCAAAAAAAGGACGTTATCTATTCGACACCTATGTAGGTATGTAATATTATTGAAACTGCAAAATATTCACATATGATTTTTATGATTTAAGAGCTCGTCAAATACTTGAAATGAAATTACATGAACTATTTTTTAAAAACATTGACTGTAACGTATTGTATACAGAATATAGAACTCCAAAACAATAGTTCTTACAAATTTTGTTTGTCTATTTGTGTGTGCACGTTTCACGCAAAAAGTACTGGGACGACTTTAACTAAACTAAATTTTGTTAAATAGTTAAATAAAGTTAAATCGTCTAATAGTTTACTATAGGAAAATAAACATAATAAGGATTAAGGAGAGATGAGTGCGACTACTGTAAGGCTTGCTCGTTTTTTGTGGCTTTGATTTGTATTGGCTGGCACCGACTTCGAAAAAATCTGATTAAGTATCTATTCTAAATGAAAACCCCCGTTTAGTTATTTTTTATTTTTCAGTGCCTGGAAGTCGGTTTTTATTTTTTTTTTTTAAAGTTTTTATTTTTCCATTTTTAGTGTAGACGTACCATCAATACAAATTAATCAAGCCCAAACACCAGGTAATTGTTGTAAATCGTTGAGGAGTTCCCTCGACTATCTTTGGGGTCCATCATCAGATCGACTCCAGACCTTCATTAAATAGTAGTGCTTTAAAATACCTAATGAAAATGTTAACAAACGCACTAGTCGCCGCCACAATTTTCGAAAGTTCCCCTCGATTTCTCTGGGATCCCATCATCAGATCCTGGTTTCCTTATCATGGTACCACTCTTGGGATATTTCCTTTCCAACAAAAAAAGAATTATCAAAATCGGTTCATAAACGACGAAAAAATGCTCGATAAACATATATATATATATATATATATATATATATATATATATATATATATATATATATATATATATATATATATATATATATATGTATGTATATATACGGTCGAATTGAGAACCTCCTCCTTTTTTTGGCAGTCGGTTAAAAAATAACTGAACGGTAGTTTTCATTTACTATAGATACCTAATCAGATATTTTCGAAGTCGGTGCCAGCCGACAATGCTAGGTAAATAATAAATATGTATGACAAGGTATGAACTCTAATTATATTTAGTTAAAATATTATACATCCATTTTTTATTTTAGCATTTATATTTTATACGAATAAAAATAGATTTGCTTTGTTTTGCGTCGGCTTCGTCATTAACTAATTATACATACAACATATTGTAACAAAACTTTTTTCGCTTAATATACCTATAAGCTATTATGTTCGTACCGTGATTCAAAACACAAAAGTGCTTATAACCATTACAGTATTGTAGTTAAAAAGTTTTGCGTTCTGAATGTTGGATAATGATATTGTATGTCTCTGTTACCGAAGGACACCCAATTAAAAGTTGAGGTCACGTTTGAAAGCTTTTCTGATAACAACTGATGGGATACTATTATAACTCAATCCGGTATTATGTTTATGTAAACATTATTTAGTATGCTATGTTGGTGTAGTAGCTAGCGTGTACGGTTGAAGATCCTGGGTTCCTGGGTTCGACTCTCGGTCGAGCCAAGAGTAGTTGGTAATCGAGTTTTTCTGTTAAGAAATTGTCAGTAGTAGTAACACCCCCGTGCCCCGGAGAACACGTAGGTACTTGACACTTGACTCTATTGTCTGTATGTACACCTGTGCACTATTACTATATATCATTTCTACTCTTTGCTAGTCTCAGTAAGATCACCATGATCTATTCAGTCTAGAGGATTTTATTTTGTAAACAGATATCAGCTTTTTCTTTTCAAAATAATTAATAATTTAGTTGACTCTCCGTACCTACTAAATAAAGTATAATTTGAATGCCCTAGTCATGGCACTCGATCTCAAGCTACTTTCTTATCCGCTGTATCCAAAACCAAGTACCTATTGTGGCAGTTCATGATTACCACTTGTCTTACGGTGAAGGAAAACATCGTGAGGAAACCTGCATGTCTGAGAGAACCTAGCAAGTTTTCGAAAGACATGTGAAGTCCGCCAACCCGCACTTGGCCAGCGCGGTGGACTATGGCCTGATCCCCCTCGTATTGAAGGGAGGCCCGTGCCGTGCGTGGACGTTAAAAAGGGCTGGATACATTGTGGCAGTTCATCTATTGTAAGATCTTGCAATATGTATAATAATCATGATATCGACTTGTTTAATGACGCGTTCAAAAAATTTACTCACCGATTAAAGAAACATAAATCATGTTAATGTTTGTATTCTTTCTTTTTGTTTGATTTTTTGGCTGTTAATGTTAAGTTCACTTCCTTTGTTTTTAGTGGAAACTTTATTGGCTTAAGATTTTTGTTTAGAAATGTTTAGCTATATTTATTAATTATACGCTATATATGTATGTTTCCCAATGATAAATAAATGTATACATATAATAAAATTGTAACTGATAACTGTACATGGGAGATATTTAAGGAAAACTATTATTGGGGGTTTTTACAAAACAATGATTTTTAGAACTTTTGACTGGTTGTCTATTCGTTTGTGCGCGCTCATTTCAGAAACGGCTTAACCAATTCGGGTGCGGTTTTCACTAATAATATATTGTGGTAAGCTTCACTTAAAATTAAGTATTTTTATATTTAAATAAAAAAGTTATGTCAATTTAAAGTATGCGTGGATGAGTCGCTAGTAAATAAACTTATGACAGTAATTATAATATTGAACAAGAAAAAATGATATATCGTAGTCGCCACTCGCCTTTATATTTTCCGTTTCTGTTATATTGGCAGTTCTTTTGATCTTGGCGTCGCAACGCATCGAGACAGCCGCCGGCGGCATCTTCTGGGGCGCCTACACGACGCCGCTGTCGCGCCGCGGCTCACCTCCCTCGCTGGTCGAGTGGCTTATACTGGCTTGGGTTAGCGGTAAGCTAATGTCACATTTTCAAATAATCTTAATTTTAATAAGTTTCAAGGGTTATATCTAGCGAACTGTTCTACAGGTCTTATTTGGAGCGAAGTGAAGCAGCTGTGGGACATGGGGCTACGAGAGTACGTACATGACATGTGGAACGTCATCGACTTTGTCACAAACTCGCTGTACGTGGCTACAGTTGCGCTGCGCATCGTCTCTCACTTTCAGGTCATTCTTTAATCACTCCCTCGTTAAACTGTCGTATTATACCTACTAAACTTTTAATATTTCTCTTAAATATGTTATGTTATCTATACTATAACCAAACTGTCGAGATCGAATCTCTATACATAGAAATAAAATGCTAAAAACCGAGTCAAGGGGATGTAAGAAGAGAAATAGAATAAATCCAGATTTTTTTCAATTTCTTTGTTTCTCTGTCTTTTTGTTTGTTTGTACGGGCTAATCTCCAAATCTGTTAGACCGATTCAAATGAAATTTTGCATGGTGGTATCTTATATCCCCGGGCAACATCGTAGATACTTTTCATCTTGAAAATTTAAAGAGTTCCCGTGGGAAAATTAGGCTACTATTATCCTGGATGGGAAATGTACGGTTCCCGTGGGATAGATTTGTTTTTGTTTGTCTAGAGGCGAACCCGAGCGAAGCGAGGGTGAGCCGCTAGTTATTAAATATTTTTTTTAAATATCATTTCATAGTAAAAATATCTTAAGAACTTTATATCTTCATTTAATTTATGAACAATTCGTGTTTTTAAAATACTTGTAACAAAACATTATATGTAAGATATATAGATAGAGTGGAACAAATCGATGGGACATGGAAGCAAAATACCTTAAATATTGAAGTTATCAAGATTTCATCGTTTTCTTCAATTCTAAGACGCAATGTTTGTTCGAGAGATTTTATCCTTACCATAGACCCTATTGATTAATTCGATAAAATAGTGACGGTGTTCTTTTTTGCATTTTTATTTGGTCCAATTCCCGGTTCAGGTAAGCTTTTTAAAAAAAATAACTAAACGCAGTTATAATTATTTATAAAAATAAAGAAATGTTTCCTTTGAGTAAATCTTGATAAATTTAATATTTAAAGTACTTTTCTTCCATGTCTAAAAACAATTAAATCAGTTAAAGACTGTCCAATATGTTATTACATTCTTACATACCTATTATTTACACTTTTAAAGGTTTACAGAAATATGATGTTCTCATAGGTTCGTCGAGAAATGGCGATGGGACTTCAGTGGAACCAGCCACGCGAGAAGTGGGACGCGTGGGACCCCATGCTGCTGTCGGAGGGGCTGTTCTCCGCAGCCAATATTTTCAGCAGCCTCAAATTAGTGTACATCTTCAGCGTGAATCCGCACCTGGGGCCGCTGCAGGTGTCTCTGAGCCGTATGGTGCTAGATATCCTAAAGTTTTTCGTGCTGGATATTCTCGTCATATTCGCTTTTTCTTGTGGTAAGTCTTTATAAAGGTAGTGTAGGTAGGTACTGTATAGATTTATGTAGGGGATAAATATGTTACAAGGCTTGTTTGTGAAGTAGGTACACAACTTCAGAGCGTACTAAACTAATTAATTGTGCTCACACTAATACTCGTGTGTAGGCATATTTATCAGTTAAAGAACCTAATAAAGTTCCACACTATTTTAGTAATAGTTAATAAAAGCCATTGTAAAATGGCATATGAGCATGCCTATCAGTGGAAAGTTTCGCGTAATATTATCAAATCACAAAATCTAGCTAAAATTCGATACTTCCGTTACGCATACGTTCTAAACTGACAGTGCTACTGAACTGTTCGAAGGTCTGAACCAGCTGCTGTGGTATTACGCGGACATGGAGAAAAAGAAATGTCACTCCGCGTCGTCCTTCACCGGCGCCAACGGCACGCTGCCCGACCCGGACGCCTGCATAGTGTGGCGGCGCTTTGCGAAGTAAGCATTTTTTTGGATAGGTATACCGTCTTTCAGGTGTTTTAAATTATGTCAATGTTAAACACATATTACTAAAAGAAAACGTTTTATTTTTTCACCTATTTATACCTAGGTATTAACAGGTACTTATAATGTTTTATTGAATTATAGTTTCTTTGGCTTTAACGAGTCATTCACATATAAAGATAACAATATTTTTTACTAAGAAGAATAAGCCAATGTGTCATTGATCAATCCGCTGAGATAGTAATAAAACATATATTTCCGCAGCTTATTCGAAACGATGCAGACTTTATTTTGGGCAGCGTTTGGGTTGGTGGACCTGGATTCGTTCGAGCTGGATGGAATCAAGATCTTCACGCGCTTCTGGGGCATGCTGATGTTTGGCACCTACGCCGTTATCAACGTTATCGTGCTGCTCAACTTACTTATCGCAATGATGAATCATTCCTATCAGCTCATTTCGGTTCGTATGAGTTGTTACTCAAATCCTCGTTGTGTTAATCTTTTTAATATTATTAACGTAAAATTAGATTGAGGCTTGAGCCTATTGCATAACTCTTTAATTTTCATATTATAACTTAGATGTTAAAGTATGCAAGTGACCGCAGGAGCGCGCCGACGTGGAGTGGAAGTTCGCGCGCAGCAAGCTGTGGATCAGCTACTTTGAGGAGGGCGGCACGTCGCCGCCGCCCTTCAACGTGGTGCCGTCGCCCAAGTCCGCGCTGTACGCCTGGCGCTGGCTCCAGCGCCGCCTGTGCGGGCACGCGCGCGCCAAGCGCGAGCACATGCGCACCATACGGGTATTCCCTCCGCACTGCACCTGCATCCTGCATACCTCTCACACATATCCTCTTTCACACAATCTACAGATCCTTCCATAGCTTCAAAATCCAACTTCTTTTTCTAAAGGTATATGAGACTTAACATTTAACATTATAAATAATAAATATTCCATATAACAAATCAATAGGACGAAAAACATGTGCTAACACTTAAATTAATTCATAATGTCTTCCTAACATGACGCGCAATTACTCACTGATAATAGCCAACTGATATGTGGGAGAGATATTTTATTGGATTGTAACTTTTGACTCTCCTAATCCGCAAAGAAGTTGGAACGAAAATTTGCCACAACCGACGGTTTTGCGAAACACGGGGATGTACCGGATGTGCCGGTACACACCGGCAATTTCTAAACTCCGGTCTATTGAGTACTTCGTGGAGTCTACCACCTAGATTGCCTACTCTAGGCGCCTTCGTAAGTTGTTCGGAGGTTTCATAGCTAAAGTCTACAATTACATTTCTTCTTTAATAATAATTGTTTTCAATATTTTAATAGAAGTATATTATTTTCAGAGAAAAGCAAAACAAGCTAATGAGCGAGATTTTCGCTATCAAGTGAGTATTTAATTTGTTTATTAAAACTACATTTTAATTGAGTGAAGCTCTTGACCAGTCCTTCACCGGAACAAATACATAATTGAAAAATATTATCAGATAGGTACTATCATTTTATTTAGTTGTAACTATAAGTAGGTACCTACTTCATGTTTTAATTCATATTTAATTAATTAGCATAATTAATACCTAAGTTAATAAGTTTATCTTTTTAGAAAAAATAATGAATATAATATACAATTACCTGAACTGTTACGTGAAACAGCGCAGATTGTCCAATACGTGTACTGAACTGTAGGCCATAATGCGCAACCTGGTGCGGCGCTACGTGACGGTGCAGCAGCGGCGCGCCGAGTGCGGCGGCGTCACCGAGGACGACGTCAACGAGATCAAGCAGGACGTCAGCGCCTTCCGCTGTGAGCTCGTCGAGATCCTGCGCAACTCCGGCATGAACACCTCCACCGCCAACGCGGGCGCCCCCGGTGAGAGCTCCCCCTGTCCCGCGCCTTCCTTTCGTAACTTCGGGCGTGACTCGACGTTTGTCTCTCCAGGTGGAGGAGGCGGCAAGAAAAATCGGCAGAAGGAGCGGCGTCTGATGAAAGGGTTCAACATTGCGCCGGGCGGGTCACTGGCGCCCGTGGACGAGTTCTTCGCGTCGCTGCACCACGAGCACGGGCCGCACGGCGGACACCACGCGTCGCTGTCGGCGCTGCTGGGCGGGCGGCTGCGCACCAGCCAGTCCAGCCTGTCGGACGGCGGCGGCGGCGGCGCGCGCCGCAAGCCCAGCCACAAGCGCCGCTGGGGCACCATCATCGAGGCGGCGCGCGCGGCGCGCGTGTCGCGCCTCATCGGCCGCTCGCGCTCCGAGGACTCTGTGTGCGACCACGCCGGCCCTTCGCCGAGGTCACTATTATTTATATTTTATAGCTTATTACGTTTATTCTTAGTATAGGGTATCAATCAAAAATAAAAAAATACCTTTTTCGTATTGTATAAATATACAAATCAAACGGACATTTTTTATTTGAAATTATGTTTCTAATCGATTTATAAATCGTCGGTGCATTGCGCAGCGGTAGCGAGCGGTCGGACTCGGGCAGCGACTCGCAGCGCAGTCCGGAGCGCGCGGCGCCCGGAGCGCGCGGCGGGCCGCTGCACCCGCTGACGGCGCTGGCGGCACTCAAGCGCAAGCGCAAGAAGTTCTCGGACTCGCGGCGCGCGGCAGAGGCGGAGGCGCTGCAGCGCGCCAGCTCGGTGCCGGCGCGCGCGCCGCCGGCGCCGCCGCCTCGCGCGTCCCCCGCGCCGCGCCCGCACGCGCCGCCCTCCGTGTCGCCCTCCCCCACGGCCGAGAGCGTGCCCGGCAAGGGCAGCCGGGAGCCGCTGCTCGCCAGTCTTGACGATGATGCGCACAAGGTAAAGTATTTCTAAACCTTTGCCCGCTGCTCCGTTCGCATTACACAATAATAAGACATTTACTAGTTGGAATGACTATAACATTCTCTTCCACACGGAAACCTTCCTTTGCCAATGAATCGATTTAGCTGTTATATACACAAAAAATACATAATAAGTAGGTACATTTACTCGTATGCATATATTTCAGGAACTCTGCGGACAGTGCGGCTACGACGCCGCAGATACGACCCCTACCGTTGCAGACTCAAGTAGCGTGGGGGGCATGACAGGTTAGTTTTATTTTATTAATTAAACACTATCCAAACATTTTATATAGTGATCTGTTACTTTGTAAGCATAGTTTATACAGTGATAGGAATCCCATAAATATTATAAATGCAGAAGGATGTTTGCAGTCAATCACGCCAGAACGGCTGAACGAAAATTTGCACAGAGATAAATTATAGTCTGGAATAGTAAATGGGTTACTTTTTATCCCAGAAGAATGTACGGTTCCCGTGGGATTATTTTTATTTTTCGACTATCTATTCCATACTAACTGTTAAAGCGTACCTCTACGCTAGTAGGTATGTTGTAACTTGTAGGTATGTATCATTAGACGACACGTTTCGCTGTTTGTAGTGACCCTACTTGATGTGTCAGCGGTCGCGTGTTTGAGTCCCGCTGGGGGCATTCATTTGTGTGATGAACAAGAATGTTTGTACTCCAGTCATGGGTGTTTATATTTATAATATGTATGTTTTTAAAGTTATATATGTGTAGTGTATCAACTATCTGGTATCCATAACACAAGCCTTGTAGCTTATCATGGAACTAGATGGTGCTGTGTGTTAATGCCTCAACATATTTATTTATTATGTTTGTCTTATACATACGCTTACAATAAAATAAATTTTATTAAATGAGATACTGGACGCGCAGAAGGCGGCGTGGGGGGCGGCGCGGAGGGCGAGGGCGCGGGCGCGGAGGGCTGCGCGCGCTGCGCCGCGCTGGCGCGCCTGGCCGGCGTCACGCCGCTGCACGGCCACGCGCCGCACCACTCCGCGGGCTGGCTCTGACTCCTCACTTGCGGGTTGCTGGCTTGTTACTGCGTCTCGTATCTTGTCTGCAGCATTTCTGTTGTTGAAAGCACAAAGATGCTCGGACCATATATACATATATTAGAAAAATATAGAATTCCATGCGAGCTGGTTATCCTTCTCCTATTCTTAGTATATTTAAAATATTTGTTTTAGTATTTCTACCTACTAAAATGCATACACGGACTAAGATCGAACCTAGCTAGAGTTTGATGGCAGAGAGTATAGTTACTATTAATAATAATTAATATTATGACAAGAAAGCACATTAATTATTATGAGTTATTAATTAAAAATGCGATGGACATGATTTATTGAATTGCATTACGAATGCGCGAAATTTAATTTTGTTTTTTTTTTAATTTACTTACAACGATTTAAAAAAATATATGAAATATTTATTGCATCTCATAGGTACATAAATCATAAGATGATTTCACGCATGCGTAGCGCACTCGTTGGACTCCGCGGCGACTGGCCTTCAGAGGGATTTCGGTTTTAACGCACAGTACCTAGTGGGCGGCAACACGCGGAGGTACCTACACTAATATATACCTAAGTCAGCCGTTCCAGCGAGGTCCGATAGATATTATTTAATGTAGACAAATATTATTATTATAGAAAATAACATGAGTACATATTATTCGAACACCAACTAGTCACGTAGTCGCAATTGGTTAGTCGATAGTCTCGCTGTAAGAGCATGGTTTTATATATACAATGTGTACTGAAGTAGAATTAACTAATTATATTTAGTTAGGTACATAGACTAAATATACAATACATCATGTGTTCCAGAGCATCTCCAGGATAGGTTTCGTAGCGCGCGTTCACGATTTAGGAGTAAGCTCGAACAAGTCGAAACAGGGATTTTATGTGAAACATGTTGTCCAATTTACTACCGTTTTTATACCTTCCGTTAACTGGGTTACATACTGTTTATATATACATACTGTTACATACAATAGGCTTCGCGTGCAGTGCGCCGCTGCCGGCCGCGGCTGCCCTCGGCAGAATCAAATCGGCATAGCTGACCAACGCCCACACTTATCGTACCTTCTATTAAAATATCTACAATATTAACATAAAATATCTGTTTTTCATTGAAGTTTTGCTGAAATAATTCGAATATAAATACTAGGTAGACGATTATATATCATTGTTGAGGTGGCTAGTGCAGCGTGTAGTGGCCAATACATACATAGGCCAATACATACACATACACTCGTATGTGTGTATATAGGTATGTGTCCTACACAGCGCAGCACACAAACGTCAACGACGTACACAGTAAGTAGCAATATCGCCTAATCATAGCATAATCACTCGCATTTAATCGAAAACTTTTGAAATATACAAGCAATGCTAAGTAGGTTAGTTACACTTTGGCTGCCGTTATTCAAACATTCAGAATTATAATTTTTAATTTTTAATATTCTGGTAAATATTTAAAAATATCATAAATCACATAAGTAGAAAATGACGAGTTGACGACATTGAATGACATTTTTTTAGGTTTATATTTTAATTAACGGTATAAGCGAAAGGTGTATTATTTGAGAGCTAATAGAATATTTGTTTTAAGTTTAAACAATATGTCGCGTGGGGACACTAAATAGGTACGTTTGTATTGTCATTCTAAGACAGCTAAGTGAAATGGTTGCAAATAGTAGTGTTAGCGAGTATGTGTTGTATGTCAGTGAGGAGTGAGGACTGAGGACGCATGTGATGCCGTCTGTGCGAGCGCGCCCGCCGCCGCGCCGCCGCCGCCGCCGCCGCCGCCGCCGCTGCGCATCTTGTTCCTCGTCAAAATATAACAAATAATCCAATAAAATCAAAATAGAAAGCGAGCAAGTTGCAAATATTCCATCTTTAATATTTAACAATTAGTAAATACATAATATTCAATGTAGTTTTATTATTGTAAATGGTGCGTGAAAAGTCAATTGATATGCTTCAGGCCTACCTGAATTTAGATAGATTTCCACATTCCCCAAGAGTATAGTGTAATAGCACCCATATCTCAAAGATAATTGGATATTTTGAAAAGCGCTTAGACTAGTTAGGTAGGTAACGGCGGCGGGCGCGCGTTATTATTATTTAAATTGTTATAATTGAGTATCATTGTATATCGTACGACTGTCGTACGTGTGTCGTAGTCACCGGAGGCCTTCTCGTGTTTAGTTGTCGCGTAAACACATAAACGATTTATATTTTGTAAAGAGTTGTTGTTTATTTATACATTATATTTGTATATAACGGTGCGAACTTTAATAAAATAAGCACTACACAGCGTGTTGTTTCATTTTGTAACCATTCATCCTAATTTCTTTAGCAAATCTATTTATACGAGCAATTCTTGTATATTTATTTATTTATTTATTTATACCGGCGATCTCGGAAACGGCTCTAACGATTTCGCTGACATTTGGTATGTGGGGGTTTCCGGAAAATCGATCTAGATTAGTCCTATGTCTGAGAAAACGCTTGATTTCGAGTTTTCATGCGGTTTTCTTTCGCATTATTTCACGCAGGGTATGATCGATAATATCTTACACTCAGGCATAAGCATCGTGGTCAAGCCACCAAGGTGCAAGATTAACAATCACAGGTTCGAATCTCGATCGGATACAAAGTTTTTACTTTTGTTTTTTTTTGTATTTATTCAAGGATTTAGTTTTTTATTATCTAAAAAATACGATATAATAAGAAAGAACTAAGAGCGAAGCTCGATCGCCCAGGTACTTAAAATTAAACAAAGCAGGTACAGGTACCTACCTAGTAATACGTAGGTACAAGGTAGGTACCAATCTTCCGGCTCCATCTTCAGGTCATCGTCATCATGTGCAATGGAAAGTACATACTTATCCCTGCCATTTCCGACCATTCAGCTGACAGCTGTCATACTACATGCCATCAGTATGTACTTGTCGGCTCCATCATGACATCAGTTCGATGGTGACGTAATATTTCATTGTTATAGAAATTATTTAACTTTAGCTCAAGAAGTGGTTGAAAAATGGTTTGCAGATTTCTAAACGGACAGCTTGCATACGAACATTGCAAGTTAATAAAAAGTTTGCAAAAATATAGTGAAGTATGAGTCGCATCTACATTTTTAGGTTCAAGAAAAGAGTTCGTAAGAGCTATTTTTTTTTTTTAATAAAACACATTTTTGTACGAGAGAAATTTTTATTTTTTACATTGATCCGTACTATATTCACTATCGTTTCTGTTGACTGCTGTTTTCAGTTACATTGTGCAACGTCAACATATATCATAATAAATATTCGAAACGCTTCCCTCGTTACATTGTCCGACAGAACATTAGATAAATAGTGTGTCAATTATGAGACAGGATCAACAATTTCAGTAGTAATATATGAAACGAGAGTTCATCCTCAAAACAATGTTACAGTTATACTTTTCGTCTTTTAAAACAACGTCAAATAAAATAAAATGGGAGAAAAACGAACAAATTTATGATACGTCATAAGTCACTAATAATTTCAGTATCAAATCAATTGGAAATAGCCCATAAACTTAGATCACGTACACTAAATATAATAAATAATACAAAAATATAGTGGTACAGTCTACTGACCTATACAGTCCTTTTAACGAAGGTTTGAAACCGAACGGATACACACACATTAGTGTTGCGATACTGACTATCAGTTATCATATTTATTTCTTACGACAGTTGGGAAATCACTTAGGGTTGACGGCTACAGCTAAAACTTGCCAAGAGGTGGCACTACAGCGCTTTAATTTTAAAACCGATCGCTATGAAAATTGGCATTTTGACAACCCTAGCCAAATGTAAGAGCCGTCAAAAGTACCAATAGTAACCTAAGCGATCGCGTACTGCATGCATTATCCATAGACATAGAGAGTGGATCGAGTGTTTCTTTGCCAGCCTTTAGTGGCGGCAAAGCGACACAGACAAAACGAATGTGAGTATATAATATATATTCAGCGTCCCTACGGCGGCGGCGCCAGGTCGAGCGGCTCGTAGTCGCGGCGCGGCGGGCGGCGCACGGCCAGGCGCAGGCGGCCGCCGCGCGCGCGCAGCAGCACGCCGCAGCCGCGCGGCGCCGCGCCGCGCTCCGCCGCCAGCGCCAGCGCCGACACCACGCGCCGCTCCACCTCGTGCTTGATGCTGCGCGCGCCGTAGTGCACGTCGTACCTGCGCGCACGCACGCCACGTGTCTTGTTACTTACGGAACTTCACATTACATGAAAAACACTATTCGGTGCAACCGTACATAATAATTATAATTCAGCATTTTACTCGACACGCATAATTCATTATTATTTTAATACATAAAAATCAAGCGAGTTCGCGTACCGCTAGCAAGTAAGCTGCGCGTGCTCACGAGTCCATAACATTTTCATTATCATTTTATTAATAAGTCTACAGACAGTAAATAGTATCAAGTACTAATTCCAAACGTCTTTCATTCTATCACTCTAATAGTGTATTAGTTAACAAGAATCGGTACATAAATAAAGTTACTTCTGCTTTCTTTTTACATTCGGAGTCACTAAATCGTGAAGATATTTTTTTTTACTTAAAAAAATATAAACATAAAAAAGTGTGTGTGTGTGTGTGTGTGTACTTATATATGCGCACGTAAGAAGTTATACTTTTTTGGCATAACAAAACAAAAATAACTCTTAAAATTTTACTTTTTACTATTTATAGAAACGACGATATATTAAAATATTATAATACAATTAATAAAGGTTTTATTAAAAAATATAATTATTTAATAAATGAGAATGGCTACCGAAGAACTTTTGCTACTTACATGAATATATCAAAAATAATCAAAATAAATGATCTATTTATCAAGTTAGTTAGTAATAAAGTAATAATTTTTACATAATGTAAAACAATAATACATACTTCAGTAAACCTCAATGATACAAACAACCTCAATGACACCTGGTACATTGGCTCATACAGATCGTTCCGAGTACAAGGGCAGCATAGACATCGAGCAGTGTACTGCGTACATTTTGAAGCTCATCTAAGAAAAGCCTCCACAGAGTGCACAAGAACCTCTTACATCGTACACTCCTCAACACTGTAATCGCCTGGTACTTTGCCACGAGTAGGTACTAGGGGACCACGAACCTCAAGGAGTGCATACGACCTCCTTAACACTGATGTTTGTCTGGTACTTGTGATAACGTCACATGGAATGCTCTTAGTAAAATAATAAAGCCTTTTTCTTTACGTAACCTTTTTCGTTACGTGGCGATTTGTAACTGTCAATTCCTTTTTTTTAATGTCAGGAAATGCATTTACGCATACCACTATACTAAAGGGAGATTTAACCACTCATCATACTGTAGTCTAATCTTGTCGTATCGTAAAAAATAACTACCATCATTATTTCCCAAACGCAAAAGAAGTATAACTTCAAAAATCCTTATAAATTTTCACAGAATGACAGTAAAGGGCTCACCCGTCCGCCAGCGCCCCCAGCACGCCGCCCTCCCACTTGAGCTCTATGTTGTGTCGCGTGCGCGCCTTCTCCGCCCACGCCTTCAGCTCCATCTGCAATCAATCAAAATGTACTTTATTCAAAATAACACTTTTAAATTAACTAATTATTAAGTGTGGTCAAAAGCTTGAAGTTCTGCTGAGATGAGCCGGGTTAAAAGTTGTTACGTTAGTTAAGTCGATTAAAAATAATAAAAGCTGGAGTTAAGGAGCACCTGCACCAGCGTCAGCAGCTCCTGGCGGGAGAAGGGCAGGAAGTACACGATCTCGTTGATGCGACCGAGGAACTCGTCGCGCCCAAAGTGCCTCTTGAGGATGGGTCGCACCACCGTGTCTTTGAACTTGCGAGACACTTGCAACGCTTCCTCTTCAGTGTCAGCCTCAACGGGCGCTATCTCTGAGGTTTCGTCGTACTCTTCTGTAATTTCGATGAACATCATTATAATATTTGATAATATTTTTATGAGAACCCAATGGCTCGCTCGATACCAATCAGTTTAGAAATTAGTGGATATATTTCGGCTGTGACAACTAATGAGAGTAATTTATTCTCCTACCTCTTTAGGAGTACAGGCAAGGAAATTCCCTAATAACTACTTCCCGAAATAAATATTCCCTATTTATTCCGGAATTCTTATAGGGATTTCGAATACCATTTTTTATTTTCCGAATACCAAATTTAGAATTTTTGACGTGAAACTTCTTTAGAATCGTTGTGATTTGAAACTCAATGAAACGGAAATGCGACATTAGAAAGAGATAAACATATAAATATATAGGATTAAGCCGGCGCGAGAATGAGATAGGAACATTACACAGGAAGTGAAAAATAATACTGAATGTTATGTAATATATGTTAAGTAAAATGCAAAATAACTTTTAAACTTGATACAAAAAAAATAAACTTGTGACTTATTAAAATTAATATTTATTACTGTCAAATGAATGTACATAAATTAAATAAAAGTTATTATGACTAATTGTTGCCATGGTAACTGTTGTTATTGTCTAACTAATATATAATACTATATTTTTTCCGTATATGATATTCTATAAATATATATGTAATTGTAATATGGCGAATATGCCTTATTAGTAATTATGACTTAGTAAGTCCTTACTGCTGACGGAACTAGTTCTCATAACTCACCCCTGGGTGTGTCGGCGGGCGCGTCGGCGGGCGCGGGCGCGGGGGCGGCGGCGGCGGGCCCGCGGGAGCGCTGCGCGGCGCGCGCCTCTTCCTCGCGCCGCAGCTGCAGGCCGTACTGCGCGATCTCGTCGGCCGCCAGGTTTGATGTCATCACGAATATCGCATTCTTGCACTCTATTAGCTTGCCCTTGCCGTCCGTTAACCGACCCTGTGGGCGACAAAACGTTACCTTCCATTACATGGATAACATTTTGGAGCTTGCTTATTATTCAGAGGCAGGTATTTCTTTCGATCTGTAATTTTTGAAAAAACAAATCATTTATTCATAAATTTTCTAAATAATGAAATTTTTCCTAAAAATATAATGCACAAGTTATAATAACCTCATCAAAAAGTTGTAATAGAACAGTCAGAACATCAGGGTGTGCTTTATCGACTTCGTCAAACAACACCACGGCGTCGGCTCGTCGCGCGAGCGCCCGCGTTAGCTGGCCTCCTTCCTCGTGTCCGACGTAGCCTGGTGGAGCTCCAATTAATTTTGCAACTTCGTGCTTTTCCTGGTATTCCGACATATCGAGTCTAATGAACGCTGCAGGGTCGTCTCGATGCATATACCTTGCCAGTTGTTTCGCAAGTTCCGTTTTCCCTATTCCTGAACTCCCTAAGAAAAGAAATACGAGTGGATGCTCCTCATCGGCCCATCCGTTTTCTTTTCGGCGGACTGCAGCGGCGACGGTTTCGATGGCAGCGGTTTGTCCGACGATGTATTGTTTGAGGCGTTGTTCTAAAGGAAACCTTCGTCTTTCCTCGGCGGCGGCGGCGGCAGCATTTTCCTCCCATCGGTGAACATGCTCGAGGATAATATCGCGAGTCGCTGAGGGATCTCTTGCATAGTGGAGTGCTCGTCGTCCAGCGTGGTCTCTCATGGTGGGGTCGGCTCCGGCTTCGAGCAACGCCTTCGCAGACACTGACGAGTCCGCTAGCGCCGCGTAGTGTAAGGCTGTCCACCCGAGGAAAGAGGCACGCGCGTTCATAGCACTACAGAACTCATCTTCTCGCCTCTGTAACACTTCTAAGGGGTGTAAGCCTGTGCTACTTGCAGTTACAGAAACGCCCGCATAGTGTTCGCGTAAATCTGGCTTCGCTCCGAGGCGCAGGAGCTCTGTAACCGCATTGGGTTGATCGTTGGCAGCAGCTACCATTAGTGCAGTCCAGCCGAGAACATGTCTTTGATTAGCTGCTCCACCTTTCCCACCACCATCAATAGAGTTACGTCCGCCGTCATTTGTAGCTCCTACTTGTCTGCAAGATAATATTAATGTATTATAGAATATTTAAAAATACTAGAGAGGGTGTGGTATGTGCTCCCTCATCGCTACCCCTTGGACTTCCACACAAGCACCTTTGTAGTGCAATGGGCACAGTGTGTTTTAGTGTCAGTATTTATGTAACTTTTGTTGTTATAATTAATTTGTTACTGTTATAATCTGTTGTTGAGGAAGTATTTTTGTTATTGTAGCCTTTTGTGTTATTAATTATTAATAAAGAATAAAATTTTATATTAAAATCATTATTGCAGAGAGTCCATTGTTAAATAATTCCTCCTTAAATAATTAATCCTTAAATAATTTAGTCAAATTCAAATCACTTAAATAATGTTATTTGCCTACAGTGGGATCTTGAGTGACAAAGTTATTCCAGAATTGAACATTCTATACAATTAATATAAAAAACATACAAAATGTTTTCTCTTTGCAGTAAAGCAATATTTTTAGTTTGTAATGTACTTAGTCTTTCAATTCAAAATTTTATTTTTCTGTAGTTTTTAAGCTAGGTGGACTTAGACATTTATACATTGTGTATGTACTCACTTTGTTGACTTACTGATTGTATATTAATGAAAATATGCTTCTTACTTTTTAAAAACAAATTAGCTACAATATTGAAAATTCTATTTTCACTTACTTACGAAGCTCTTGAACATTTCCAATTTTTGCAGCATTAAAAAATCTCTTTTCTGTAACAAAAAAAATATTTAAAAACAATGTGCAGCCAATGTTTATGACATTTTAAAGATAATGAACTATATACACTACAAAAGTGATAAAATATGCAAAGACAAAAAAAAATCAATTCTAAAAAAATACACATTTTTTTATTTATTACTTTTAGTACTGTTAAGACTTTAGTTAAAATAATGCAGTAAAATAGGCAAAATATGCAAATATACATTATTGGGTTTTTTTACGAATGAAAATATTAGAAACAGCTTTTTAGTCAGCTAAAAATATAGGAGTAGGATAACAACATTAAATATTTAATATTTTCAAGTATTTGACTAATAAAAAGCATTGTACATATACATACATATTAACTGTATCATATAGTGCATTTATTATAAATACAAACCATTAAAGACGTATTCAGCAGCGACTAGTGCAAGACCTATAGATGCAGCGAAGAAATACCGGTTATGATTTGATTGTGAAGTCGGAGGCTTGGAAGAAGTCATACCGCAAGAAGCGTATCTATAAGCTGGAATTACAGCCAGCCGGGTCATGGTAGGAGCCCGTCGAGCTATTCTATACACAGCAGATCTCATTGTGGACAGTGCAGACATTGTTTTCTAATATTTAATTTAATATCGATGTAAATGGATCTGTCCTGATACAATACTCTATTTACAGTAGTGCAGCATATCTGTTTCACTTATTTTGAAGATTTTTAACCATAATTATGTTTTTTCTTCTATTCTATATTTTTTTATCGACTTACACCATTATTGAATATTGACAATTAAAATTTTGACATGTACCTGTTGTGACAGTTGTGAACTCTATTTAGTTTTAAGCTACAGTAGGTACTTCTACTGCCCCATTGTCTTTTACAAAATAATTCAATTAATTATCATTCTTTAAAAACATTGCAAGCAATTTATTAAAATTGCATTTACAATATGATGGAAAGAAGTTTACTTTATAACTTTTGAACGTTATTCATAGTTTGATGCTGCCACACTCTATCACATCTGTTTGACAAATTGACAGTTCGATACACTTTAATTTTAATCGAAGGTGTGCGAATATATTGAATTGGACTTATTTAAATAAAACAATTATTATGATCTAAATTTTTCTAGCAATATAGAAAACCTAGTTAGTTAAAAAAATATAGTGGCTAAGAGCTGACGTGTGTCGACTCTTGATAGTTTCGGTTTGTTTATAATCACCACCTATTTATGTGTTGACATATGAAGTGTGTCTGTTTGTATAAAAAGTTTCGCGGGGAATTGCTGGTTGTTAGTAGAAAATGGCTCTGGGTGGAACCGCGCTCCTGCAGAACGCTACTATGTTGGAACAACTCCTTGAAGAGATTAATTTTCAGCGCACCAAAGAAATGCGACAGTTGATGAAAGATGGTAAGTTTTCGCAGCTTTTCGAAATTTGTCCATTTTGGAAGCAATGTATCTAAAATATATACTTTATTTTAAAATCACAATGGTAAGTATATAAATCTAAAATCAATGTTACTTTAAAACAATTAATCATTATTACCACTGTTACACACCTAACTTAATAAAACAAATTATAAATTAAATAAGTAAATATTTTGATACAGTGCAACCAAAGATTGATTCATAGCTAAATTGGAAGTTTATCCAATGAGTAAAGTCACTACATTTATTAATTAATTGAAATCACTTTAACTAAATTTTTGATCAACTTCTTAGGAGCAGATTTTATCGTTTAAGTAGTATAAGCAGCGAGGAAGGGACAAAGTAGTAATAGTAGTAAGATTCTAATAAGAATGAAATCTATCAATGAGATTGTAAAAATAATGAAATTTCTTAAATTAAGGAACTGAAACTTATTTTTGAAATATTTCTATTTTCTTTACAGCTTATTAATCTTATAAAATAGTTTATTATTAATTAAATATTATATGTTTTTATCATAATAAACTATCCGCTTTGCTCGGGTTTGTGTTTGTGTTGAAAAGCAAAAACAAATCTATCCCATGACAACCATGCATTTTTCCAAGATGAAAAGTATGAATGTAATATGTAAGTAATAATAAGTAGTATAAGCCTATGTGCTATTCTATACCATAATCTGTCTCTGGGCCTTTCATCCAGATCAGTTCAGCCGTTGTGGTGTGATTGAGTAACAAGAATCCATCCATCTAAACTCTAAAGTAAATAATTAATTCTGGATCCACACCTTTGCTAAGCAAGAACATGCCATTGCATATTCAAATATGTGGAGAGGGTGTTAAGTTTTTCTTGTGTAGATTTAGGAGGCCGTTGTAGGCTTTACTGTACAAATGAAAGAACGGCTTATGGCAAGTGTTTGCAACCACATATTTGATAATATTAATATATTTAATTGTAGAATAAATTCCAAAAAAAATTACCTTGTACTGTATCTATGATTTTTTAACACCAGTTTTTTTTGACTTTGATTTAAACAGAAATAAATTAAACCAAGTAAAACCCTGACATCCATTATGCTTGCTTCTCTAAGCTAAACAAGCATACTCTCAAGCATGTGGATACCAATGTTTCCTTCAAATATAGCCAAGTATTTGTAGAGGTTTGAAATTTGTGGCTAATGTCAAGCATGTGGATCCAAAGTGTCCTTAAAATTACAGTTCCGAAAACATTTATTACTTAAGTATGTTTAAATTATCATATGAGAGGCTCAACTTACTAACAATTAAACATGAAAAAAAAGGTAACAAATGTAAAATTTTTAAATTTCAATAGATCAAATATACAAATGAACCATATATCATAGTAATATGATTAAATACTTTAAGTATATGTACTATTGTTTTGGACATATTTATGCATATATTTTGCAATTACATGAGATCTGTTATGTGAGAGATGAAGCATGACTTGGATTTAAAAGGGAAGTAGTTTATAAGATTTATTACAGTCTCATAATTATGTAAAAATGATAAAGAACTAAGAATACACATCAGGTTTATAGTTTGTCATATTGTCCTCTTCTACCATTGCTGGTGAACAGTATGGAAATATTGTAGGACTATGTATTTTTTTGTGTTTTTACTTTTCATGTTGATAGAGTAAAAAAAACTATGGGTATGGGCGCTGAGGATGCAAGGGAGTGCACTTTCATATTTCACTGCCATGAAGGAAAATATATAGAAAAGTTAAAAAAATAAAATTATATGGGTAAAGTCCCTGTTTAAATTTAGATATCTTCAAAGAAAAGACGATAAATAAGAAGAATAAAAATTATAAAGTAAATAATTGTTTAAAGATTTGTTAGTAGTTTAATGTATTTAGTTAGAAGTAGATGCGTATCTATGGAAATAGTTCTGCCGCCGCGCCGCGCCGCCAAGAGTAGACAGAATTACTTTGCTTATATTTTAGCTATTAATTGGCAGCATGTGTCATTACCTAGTTTAGAATTTTTGTGTCGAAAATACTAGGGCGATAATTGCGTGGATAAGGATATTTAAAACTACGACACTTAGAAAAGACATTTATTTAACTTTTAATTACAACAGCAATGGTATAAACAATTAATTATACTCACTAAAAGACATCGAACATGATTTTAATTATTTAGGGTTCCTCAAAGCTTAAATGAAACTTAGATTTATCAATGATTACCATTATAGTATCTACATAGTTCCTTGAACACAAATGTTCTATAAACATGTAAAAAAACGACTCGTTCATTATACATTTATGAATAGTCTAAATATTGAGATCTAAAGCGGAACCCATCACAATGTCTATTTGGCCGGTTCAAATATATAGGTACAGAAACATATACAGAAAGCAACTTCTGCCGTTTCGGAATGTGTTCAGAAACTTAGCCGCAGCCGGCTTTCCCGCACAGCGATATTTATTGACGAAAATTACAAAAGCAACAACAGTACAATCAAACGATTGTACTGTTGTTGCCAAATCTTACACGCGACATCATCAAGCATAGTATAAATTGTTTCTTGATGTCACTCACAAAGTTTTCGCCAATATGTATCACTGTGTCTAAAGTATATAATATCGGCAAAAAATATATTTATATAATTATTTACACTTAAAACCAACAGAACGCCTGTAGAAAGTTAGTATCCTAACAGTGGACAAATTCATTAGGCTCCTCCTGTCTAATAATAAAAGGCAGGCTATGATTTAAATTATGTACAGTGCAACCATCGTGACCTCACGTGTGACTCGTCACACGATGCAAACAACAAAAATAACATATTATAAAATAAACTAAATAAAAAACTAGCATATTATACACCAGCCACCGCGCCTTCACAACTGCTCAAGTTCATCCTGTACCTAAACCAAGCTCATAGCGACTCAGACTCCGGCAGTGGGCATTATATAAATCTACTATGTATCACATCTCAATTACAAGGAAAATACTTCGTTCAGCTCGTTTTACTTGAACAATCTTTTTCAGAAGCGTAACAATGTCAATAAGCAATAACTAATCTGTATGCACATTTCACAGTAAGCGATCTTCGGTTACAATGTTTTATACAAATTACATCTAAACGTTGTTTAGGTAAAGAATTACTTAATATTTTCGAAGGCACTTTACATATAAACATGTCGTGGATTCTTTGAAACTTGTGTACACGTAATAAGCGAAGTAACGTCGTGGTTTCTATAATTTGTTGTATTTATAACATTGCGCTAAACACATAATGACAATAATTCTATGTTGCTCTCGCAATATAATGTTGGTGTATTTGGGTATATTAAGCGATGGCATTATCATGTGACCCGTGTTGCAGAGTCGGGCTTCGTGGTGCTTCAGGGCACTACGTATTGGACTGATCTGTTTGTGCGGCACTTTCTCTTCCAAGAAGAACAGTCCATAGACTGCGATGACTTGTTGTTTTTTGTGAGAAAGCGCCACGTCAAAGGTTCTTCGCGCTATTTGCCCAAATATGAGGTAAGTGACAAAGATGAATTATTATAATATATAGCAATTTTCTTTAGATGACATTTATTACAACTTATTTAATTATTCATACTTATTACATCATTTTTATGTCGTAAATAGTAAGATTTTAGGATATACATACACACAATAAAGAATATCGGCTTAATAATGATTTGTTTTGTTCAATTGCGTTTCAACACTTTTACTGTATACATTTTCTACAGATACATTTAAGTAATTTTTTTGACTAAAATATGAATCTTTCAACAACCGAATTATATATGATATTTAATGCAATATTTAAGTAGAATTTATGTTATATTGAATGTAAAGCAGAAGCCTCAAGAATATATATAAACCATGAGAAAAATTATTAAAATACTTCAATAATAATTATTCTGGATTTCAGACCATAAAAGAAATGTTACTTTATTTCATTGTTGATTTATCTCTTAATTTCTATGCATAAACTCAAATGTTTCACTACATTAAGTTCTTCTACAATATATAAATTCATTTATATAAAAATATTTCCTCGCAGTTAATTGTTTTGTGCACCTAATGATCCCAAATATACTATAATGCAAATAGTAGTGTAACCTGGACGAGAATGTCGAATCAAAGGTAATAGTGAAGTGCCAAGGTGCCCCTGCCTGCAGAGTCTGAGTCCCGTCTCTAGGCTCTGCGGCACACGTGCTAGGTTAGCACCATTTGGATTATAGATACTATTCTATCAGAACAATCTTTGGATATACAAAAAGTTTTGGATTGTTAACAGTTGTGTACTTTATTTTAAATGATATAAAAATATTATTTCTTACAGTAGGCTGTTATTACAATATGACACACTAAGAGTCTATACGCGACAAGACGCTCAGATCCTCGAACTCTCACTCATCTCATATCATAAACTAATCACAGTATATTTTGTTAATAAATATTATGCTTTGTTAGACTCGAGATTGTTCAATAACCACTTATAAAATATACAATTTACAAAACAAAAATTCTACAACAGTCGATAGTACATAATTGATCGATTATTGTTCCTGTCAGACGAGAATCGAATCTTACATCTACTCAACAATAAAAGCATACAAGGTCGTCGTCGACAAGTAGTTCGCACTAGACATAAGGCTTATCACATTTGACACTCGGCGGTGCTCGGACGAGTCACCGGCTCACCCGCCGCCCGGTCGGCCGGTTTGTTCGCAGACGGACGTGGAGGTGTTTCGCAAGGACTCCAAGAAGCTGCCCATCGGCGACCCGGAGATCGACTGGGAGGAGACCGTCTACCTCAACCTGATCGTGCACCAGTTCGACTACACGCTCACGCTGGCCATCTGCACACGGACCAGCCCCAAAGAGCTGCAGGTGCTGAAGCGGCACTCGCAGAAGGTGAGCGTCATACGCGCTCCGGTGGTGGCGGCGGCGGCGGCGGGCGCGCGCGTCACTAGCTGAGTCGGCTAAAGAGCTTGGTGCGCGGCCACGGCAGCGGCCAGTCGTAGCGCCGCGGCACAGGCCCGCGCACGTTGCGCTCCAGGTACGTGAAAAACCAGTACCACCACTCGCGCTGGATCATGTAGTGGTTGTAGCCGCCGCCGCTGCGGTGCGGCGTCGCCAGCAGCGAGTGGAACGTCCAGAACAGCCGCGTCGTGATGTAGTACGCGATCACCACGTCCACCGTGTAGTGCCCGTGCGCGAGCAGCACGAACGACACGCCCAGCAGCGCCGAGCCCCACATCGCCCAGTGCACCGGCCACAGCTTCTTGGGCGAGTACTCCGCCACTATCAGGTAGCTCAGCACCAGCACCATCGTGTGCCCGGAGTATATGTAGTCTCCGCAGTAAGTATGCTTTCCGTTTATAGACAGTCCGAAGCCGGATATTAAATAAAACATTCTCCTTATAACGAGAAGTGGCGTTGTAGCGTTGCTGCTTTTGGGACTGCAGACGTAGGTTTTGCTCGAGACCGGCAGCACAGTGACGAACATCGTAACCGATCGGTACAGGTAGAGTAGACCGATCACGAAAAATATACGTCGAGCGACGATGAACCGGTGCTTGTGGAAGACGACAACGAGCATGGCGACCGTCGTAGATATCATGATCAGGTACTCTGACACGGCCAGACCCCAGTCGTGCGCTTCAATGTTGTCTAACACTATATCGTTCAGCGGCGGTGTCGTGTTTCTGTCCGGAATTCGTTCGTGCACTAAGGATAATGACATCATGTTGATGCAAACACAAATAAACAGGAAAAAGAAGGATAATATTGTTTTCCATATTTCTTTCGGATATCTCTCTTCGCGCACGGTCCCAGGCGGTATCTCGACCATGAAGTCGCCGGCATGAATGCGTTGAGGTGAGTGGTCCTGGTCCGGGTCGGACTCGTCCGTGGTGGGCTGCGGCGCATCTGTCTTGACGGTGCGCGCCAGCAGCGGCTGTCGCTGCATCAGCTCGGCCTGGCTGGGCATCTCGCGTGTATCGGTGTGGCGTCGCGAGGCGTTATTGTTCAGGTCATTCCGTTTGAGCCGCGCCTCGAAGTTGATGCCCTTGATGTCCTCGCGGGCCGTGCTCGTCACTATGTCGACATGGCAGACGGGCGGTGGCGGCGGGGGCGGGGGCGGGGGTGAGGGCGCGCGCGGCACCAGCGCTAGCTGCTTGGCCGGCAGCTCATTGGCGAGGTACACGCGCACCGACTCGACCAGCGGCTCTGCGAAGTTGATCTGCTTTGGCGGCGACGGCTCCTTATCCGGGGAGCGTGCTGAGATCGTCATCCAATCACCATTGGTTTGTATTGCACCTGGAATTGAGAATAAAATCATATTAATTCAAGCGATCAAACAGTATAGTTAAATCAGTCAGTTTTTAGGGCATATGTGCATTGAGTATAGCGTTTATATTATTATGCCTTACAAGTTATATAATGATACCTAGTGCCCGTTTGGGTATACGGTATATATACTTCACTATTTAAGTATTACATTGTTGCCTGATACATTTTATATTTCTTTGAAATATTTAGTTAAATATAAAACATGATAGTTCTCCTAACAAGTGTAATTGTTATATTTATTGCCACTAACTGTACTAACAGGAATGTAAAGTTCTACTTTGCCTGTATATTTCCTGCTAATCATGCACGCATCGTAACACTCGGAACTTCATTCGCACTCACTTATAGCAAACACGCTGTATTTAATCGTCGATTCTAGACGTTTCAACGTTGTAAACAAATTAAAACACATGAACGAGTAGCGCAGTTCAAAGACCGTAGTGACAAAACACGAGGGGCGCGCGGAGCCCGCTCTCTTTTGTGTCATTTGCTAATTAACGTTCGATGTTTGTGCGAGCTCCGAGTCAGAACTCTAAACGTCAACCGTCGCGCGGCCTGCGAGATGCACTCGCCAAACAGACAAATATAGATCGTCCGAGGCAGATTTCACCGTGCATACGCGCGGGTCGCTCGCCTGGCGCATGCATCGTTAGAAAGCGCACCGAAGAAACGTCTTAACCGTGCTGTATTACTATACTGGGACTCACTCGATCAATGGGCGAGCTGTCATTCCGGCCGAACGCGGCTCATCGATTCGGCGTGTCCCGAGCGATAGAAAGCCAGAGCGCCGAGCGTCCGGCAAATTCAGGGCTAAACGAGGTCACGACGAATCACTATTTCGCACACTTCACAGTCGGTATGCGTGGAAAGCGTCTCCAGCTTCCCGGCCCGACGACACATACACTGCGCACTATATCGCGGCCTCAATTTAAAAAAAAAAAATGTTTTATCCGTCGGCTTGCGCGCTGCGACTTGCGAGCGACAGGCGGGTGACTAGCGAGCTTGTATGGCGATGGCCGCGTACTAGAAAAGATGTAACTGGTCGGCTTCGCTGTCGCGGCGCTGCGCTCGGGCGCCGTCGGCCGCCTCCGCGCACGCTCGGCTCAATGAGGTGACGTCACGCAGCTCCTCCCCCGGCCCCCTGCCGAGCTCCGGCCATGCGCGCCCTGGGTGCACCTGCACCCGCTCAGGCCCTACTACGTGATCACGATTGTCGTATTCTACATAATATTTATAAAATGCATTATATTACATGACATGCGAAACTATCTTACGACGACGCAAGATAATACATATTAGTTCGAAGTAATAGGAACAAGTTGGAAATTGTTGAAAGTATTTTTATCGTAATATTGTGAAACCGTGAGCGTAAAGTTGCCAAGCAACTTATGACGATTGGTAAATGTTCTCTAATTTTGTTTTAACAATATTAAGCTTACATTAAGTGTTGAACTTTGGACTTATAAATAAGCTGTCATTATACCGAGTCGAGTTTTGTTCTCTATAGCCGCAAAGAATCCGCGGCGACTGCACTTTTAATGTAGGCCAGTTAAACATCTCGACATCTCCAGCGACGTCCAGTTCCGAAGTCATCTGGAAGAAAAGGCCAAGCTGGCATCCAAAAAACTCGGGGTGCTTAATAGAGCGAAGCGGTACTTCACGCCGGGGCAAAGACTGCTTTTATATAAATCGCAAGTCCGCCCCCATATGGAGTACTGCTCTCATCTCTGGGCGGGTGCACCGGCATACCAGCTTGGGCCTTTTGACTCGGTCCAAAGGAGAGCTGTGAGAATTGTCGACGATCCAAGACTCACAAGCGATATAGAGCCCTTAAGTCTAAGGAGAGATTTTGCGTCCTTATGTGTGCTCTATCGCCTGTATAATGGGTTGTGTTCCGAAGAATTGTTTGAAATGATGCCCACGGCCACTTTTTATCATCGCACCGCTCGCCATCGACAGGGAGTTCATGCCCACACACTGCATCCCAAATGGTCCCGTACAGTTCGTTTTCAGAGAAGTTTCCTCCCACGGACCATCCCGCTGTGGAATGAACTCCCTGCCGAGGTTTTCCCAGAGGGCTACAGTATGGGGTCCTTTAAAAGGGGAGTAAATAGGTTTCTGAAGGGTCGGCAACGCGCATGTGATGCCCTTGGTGTTGCAGGCGTCCATAGGCTACGGTAACCGCTTACCATCAGGCGGGCCGTATGCTTGTTTGCCACCGTCGTGGTATAAAAAAAAAAAAAAAAAAAAAAACAATGCTACTGTAGTGCCACTACTAGTGTTCCACAAGATATACTTTTTTGTATTCAAAATACATAAAAATGAATTACATATTATAGAATATTCGTCGTCACAAGCAGTTATATGCTACAAACTGGGGCCTTTCGTAATTGATATCAGTGAACTTGAGCTGTTTCGTGTTAACATATTTATAATAAAATTTTAAAGTTGGCATTCAACATAAGTCTTGTCACGTGGATTTTTTATACCTATCACTGAATTTGTATTGTATTGTATACTTCTTATCATGTGTTGCTAATGCGTCGTTGTTTCTAAGTTATCTATCTATACAGATAAATATAATTGAAGTGTCTGTTTGTAATGTCAAAATAACAGCTTTATACTAAATGTATATGGAATTATACACAGTGCTTATAAGAAAAACACAATTTTAAAAATTTTTGTCTGTCTGTTTGTTCCGACTAATCTCCGAAACGGCTGGACCAATTTTAACGGGACTTTCACTGGCAGATAACTGATATTATAAAGAGTAATTTGGGCTACTTTTATTTTAGAAAATAATTTGGGTGTCGCTCAAAAAAATAAAACGTACCTAGTGACGCACCCGAGCGAAGCGAGGGTAAGTCGCTAGTAATATTATATAATCTGTGGTAATACATACTCATGTAAGGTTAACTAAGGTTCAGTAATAGTATATGTAGGTAGATAGTTATCTAGATAATAAATACCTACTAAAGCGGCTGACGGCCGATTTCCCAAACTAAAACTGTTATATTATTTTATATTTATCAAATCGTATCATGCTGTATGTTGGTGTGTACTGTGTATCATTAGTCACTCGTTTAAAGATTTATTGAAATTTTAGTCCACTACTAGCAAAAACAGATAAAAACGATAATAATAGCAGAAGTTAGTAAACTGTCACATTTATTAACGTTCTTCACCAGCATAATTACAAACTATAGTAAATAAAAGCCCCTGTTCAGTAAGTTTTTACTTTTTAATTCGTAATTTTTGGTTTTAAGTAAAAACTAAAATAGTTTTTGTAATAAGTGGAAATAGTTTGTTTAGTTTCGGCCATTTTGATTTTCTTACATGCGCACTAAAATTTGACCAAGGTTTTGAGATGTTTTACCACATCCGTAGCTCGTATCAATAAGTCAGGCCGTTACACGTTTTAGTCCATATCATAAAAACTACTAAACTGATTTTGATGAAACCTTTACTATTTCCTAAGTTGAAATAAATGTAAGCAAATAAAAAAAAATGATCATGATCCTATTACTAGTTTCGCAGAAATGCGTGGACATACATACATATATACACAAATACATACACTTTTTACAAAATTTTTATATAATTTTTTATACAAAATTTTGAATATTCGTTTTAAGCCCTAATAAATTATCATAAGTAAATATTTTGCAGTTCCAATAATATTACATAATATGTATATACGTGTCGAATTGAAATTGTTTTGAAAGTGTTTAAAAGCAAATATATAACACTTTTTAGTAAAATAAAAGTATTTGACAACATTTAAATCGTTTTAAGTAAAGGAAAAATCGTCACTAATAACAGGGTAAAGCAAGTTTACAATGGTCTGTTTTTAATTACGTCATTTGTGGTTATTCTATTACATTATTGCTATTAATATCTATTGTTTTTGAAATCAATAAGGTAATTCACTAACATATAATTGTATTAACAAAAAAATCACTATTATTGTAAGGTAAAAGTAGAAATTGTATGAATCGTTTATGAATTAAAAATATTCCTATGACTTTCACGTTGTTGATCTCGAGAAGTAACTATTTTTGTTGTCATAATATACAATACTATTGAAACGACCGATAAGATTGGAATGTTTTAAGTAGGTGTCAATCGATTACGTATCGCAGATAATAGTAGTAGTTTACGCAACAGTTTTCAGAGCAAGGCCCAAGTTCTGGATTTGAATATAGCACATTTCGCCTCTTCCTCATCTCAGCAGATATCAAATTTGAATAATAAGAGCGATGCTAAAGATGGAGTAATCATACTTAGTTAAGCGTTTAAAGTTTAAAGTTTTTTAAATTACTCTACAGATCTTATTTTTATTGAAAGAAGTAATTGGTGTCTTAA
The DNA here is from genome assembly GCA_033884665.1 of Argynnis bischoffii washingtonia. Taxonomy (NCBI): domain Eukaryota; kingdom Metazoa; phylum Arthropoda; class Insecta; order Lepidoptera; family Nymphalidae; genus Argynnis; species Argynnis bischoffii. The sequence continues at coordinate 250,380 of CM066622.1, forward strand.
CCTTCTTTAATACAATCAAGTACTTCTTTGATATAGTACTAAATTTATTTATTTGAATAAACTTATCGGGGCTTAAGTCTTGGAATTGTTTGTATTGAACTTAGGCGATCTGACAAGACGAGCCGGCTCAATATCACGTTAAAAGGCAGTGGGTCCGCGGAGAAGGGGGACGTTTAAATTAAACACTCGTGCCCGTTGCAGCTGCGAGTGAAGGAAATAATTGAATCTGTCTTGCCTTCTCCGAACGATCGAGAATACTTTGATTTTTGCCCGCCGTTGCACATTGTTAACTACAAACTACAAATGGATTTTCTATGAACATATTTGTTCATTATGTTGTAATTTCCTCGTCGTCGTCGTTTTCGTACCTACTATGACTTGTAGGCGCCTGTGCAGTGTACTTAGATACAACATTCACATACCATACATTTGATAATTCATACGTATGTACACGTGGATGAATGGAATCCTTTTAGATATCTAAAGGGGAAATGAATGTTAAATTAAATGATAAAATATAAAAATAATGCGGTGAAATCGATAGGCAACTGTTGTAAGCTGACGATGAGGTCCCGCGCCGGGCTGACTTCAACTTATTTTTAAGTTCTTCAGCGATAAATCAGTAAACAAAACAGTTATATGTCTAACTAATAATACGGACAAATAATAGAAACATGGCGATCGATGCAACAACATATTAGCACACATTTTTACGCGTCTAGACGCAGTATCGGATGACGATAATGTGACCAGTGTATTGTTACTGGCACAGGGCACTGCATCAGAGCTGTGCGGCGGCCGCGGGCGGCCGCGGGCGGCACGGTGTACACCATTGCCATTCTTATCATGCGCGCTATTCGGTACAAATCCGCTTTTATATTACAAAATGTCTTCATATTACAACTAGCGGTCCTGCGGGCAGTGATTAAGTAAGGGCGGCTGCAAATTGCAACAATATTGCGAGTTGCGACATGCTATATTACTTTTCATATTAACATGATGAATTTTGAATATATGTATTACATCTATACATATAATAAGACTGAAGAGGTCGAATGTCTGTACATAGAAAAAAAAAATAGCTAAAAACCGAGTCAGGGGGATGTAAGAACAGAAATAGAACAAATCCAGATTTTTTTCAATTTTTTTGTTTCTCTGTCTGTTTGTATGTTTGTACAGGCTAATCTCCGAAACTGTTGGACCGCTTTAAATGATATTTTGTATGGTGGCACCTTATATCTCCGGTCAACATCTTAGATACTTTTCATCCCCGAAAATTAAAGAGTTCCCGTGGGATAGTTAAACAACTATAGTAACTTATACAGCTTAGTACACGAAAACTACCAATTGGATTTTAATAAAACTTTACAATAATATAATTATACATCAGAATCACAAATAGGCTACTTTTTATCCCGGAAAACTGAACAGTTCCTGTGGGATTTGTGTTTGATTGTCTAGAACCCGAGCGAAGCGAGGGTGAGCCGCTAGCTCGTACATAAAGCAGATATTATGCTATATAGTTCCAACTTCCAAGCATTAAATGCGTCGTTGCTATTTAATTAACCTAAAATGCGGTTTCGTCGGGAGTTATTCTAAAGTACCAAATACAAATAGTCTTTTAAGTATTTAATACATGAACGGCAGTGTTTCGTTACGTTCAGTTGAGGATTTGATTTATAAGTATAAAATATTGCTCGTTATGGAGGTCTGATTGCAATGAGATGAGAACGTTGACTTAATGGGCGCCGAACATATTATGTTCCATTACATAAGTAAAGTGTGTGACTGTGGTGAGTGATCGCAGCGAGGCGCGGCAATGGCGACAAAGCTCCGCGGTCAAGGTCGCGTCATCTCATTGTGACGAGCGGACCGCCCTTCGGAGGCGGGACAATGGCGGAGATACACTTAATCGAAATTGACCAACGTTATGGTATTCAAGAGCGGTTGCGACTTGCGGAACGTGAACACTTGAACGTGTCGTTCAAAAAGACAGTTTATTTTTTAATCAAAGCAAGCCGTTTTCGTAATTTGTTTATTACATATTTTTGTCTCTTCATCAGAAATGAAAATATATTAATAATACTTTGGATAAGGAAAATAGAAATATAAGGTTAATATTTTAAAGGCAAGATGCCATGTTTATAAATATTTTTATTTTTAGTAAAACATTTTGTAAGAGGAAGCCATGTTCTGTAAATTGAATCCATTTTGTTAGTTCTTTTACTCGCGGAAATGTTCGTTACGAGTGCTCGGTAATTACTTACATCCTCCTCTTTCTTTTAATAAGCGAGTAATAGGTTAAGCACGTAGACTACCAAGTGATAATTGATCCTGACTTGCTGCGAGTAGATAATGTGGGTACTTGTTGTTTCATACAATATAGTCTGTGATATTATTAGTAATTATAATCATTTTAACTGTCGTTATAACATTTATGTTATCGTTGTTAAAGGCAGATCTAGTTTTTTCCATAATACCCACACATTTAATATGATCCTCGGAAGTCGGGATAAATGTGGGATTGCTAACTGGTTAGCACTAACGAAACCATAACAAATATACCTAATCACAATCTATTGCAGTTAGATGAAACCCTATGATAAAAATAATCATCGGAATGAGTGAGCGGGAATTATTTTTTTATATAGAACATTAGACTGTCTTCTGTTAAGCACCTGGCTGGATGGTTCGCGGCTTGCGAGTTTGCAACAATGCGCCTCGATTCTCGTTACAATGAGTGAATAGGCTTGAAAATGCTCACATTCCATGTTACCGAAGATTAATACTGCATTGTGCGATTGGAGATTAAAAACATTTTTTTAATTATAAACATTTTTGTATTTGTTATATAAGTAGGTAAGTACCTATTATTAAAATTTTGCGTGTCGACACAGATCACATAATACTATACTAGGTATTGGGTATCGTTATCTTATTTTAGTCATTGTAATTGCCATTTATTTAGTGCTTCACCTAAAACGGAAAGAAAAGGCACGCAAAATCTATGTATTGCAATGTCACGTCCTATTATAATATAACGTCCTTCTAAATCCCAATTCACCGTGAGAAATGTTTTTCGCCATGTTCTCACGTTGATAAAAACAAGTATTAAATGCGTTACGACTTATGAGTGTACGGTGCGGCATGCTGGCAGTTGTAGACAGGACCAGGCTATTTAGCGTCACTTTGGGGCGGGTCAGTGCCTTTTTATGGAATAATAAAATCTCACTACCACCAACGCGTCACGCGTGGAACCTTAACTACTGTAGACACAATTTGTAGTAGGCAGGTACTATACTAATAGCCTCATATAATATTGAATAATTTTAGAATAAATATTTTTTATTTCATGTACTTGCCTATTTAAACGTTTATTAAAAATAGTAACTTTTTTTCGTGTCAGGCCTATTATAAATACACGTGTGACGCTTATCCTAAAAATAAAAATAAGACACAGGCGTTGATATTAATTTTTACTTCTCTTTTGTAACAATTTGCCCGAAATACTTTGTCATTAAGTATTACAATTCATTAATGAATATTTTAAGATAATACTCAAAGATGCTGTGTGTTTGATACTTTTTAGTATTATCTATTGTTTGCTGCAACAAATCTCATATTGTCTTTCTTTCAATATTTTTTATTTCGAAATGTTTTGTTTATTTCGTTTTGTTTTGGGTGGAGTCGTTGACTCTTTGGCAACGATTGCGCAGTCGTTAGGATGTGCATGAGTTGTACTTGTTTATATGAGCAGCATGCGCGTGCGTGCGCGTGCCGACTGCCGCCTGATGGGTAGGTATGTTCACATGGGGCGTTATAGGTTTGTAAACAAGACCTACAGTTGTTAATGTACTGGATATTATTAAGCCAATGTTACATCATAGAAAGTACTATTTATTAATGGATAATAAGTACTTCTAAATTACGAAACACTATTTGGGCTCTGATGTTCTACTTGTTGTGTAGGTGTACGCGTCGCCGAGCCGCCGCAAGATGGACACGAAGGGCGAGGGCGAGGAGATGACCTACCCTCACATCTGCTTCATGGTTGACAACTTCGATGAGGTACGTAAGGCTTAACACATGCCTATAGTAATTAAATCTTAGTAAGCGCTAATTTGAAAACAGACATCAGAAAAGTTTGTGATCGTAGATTTTGTTTTCACTACATTGCGGTCAAAATGGTAATTTTAAGAAAATGTGTTTTTGGGGAATGCGTTGTTCGATGTACTTTTTTTTTGTCTAGTTCACATTTACATTGTAAAGAGCTGAGTGGACTAAATTATAAGACATAGTTAACCAAATATTACTTGAGAATCGAGCTTTCTATTTTGCGCGTCCGCTGAAAGTTCAGAATTAGAACTGAATAGGAATATACAAATATAAAAGGAATGACAAGTTCTATTTGTGTTGAGTGTTGATATTGTTTCTAGGTGCAAAGTTTGTGTAGGCGACGAAATATCTCATATGTTTTATGATCTCCTACGATTTGAGGCGCTTGCTGTCTCGGAATGAACGCGCAGCGCGAGACTGTGGTAGTTGAGAATGTGTTGGCAAACGATGATCTTTACTAGCACATATAATACAGTATACACTAAATGTAAAGAAATAAATAACTTTACAAGTGGTATGCGATTTTTGCTGTTTTAATAAACTAAAGATTTCTTAGAAACAGTTTTAAAATATCCATGACCTATAAAATAGTTATGATATTTGTTTATACAATGTAACAGCATATGATAAACATATCATATATCTAGTTAACATATAATATGTAAATATATGGTATAATCGTACAGGGGGAGGTACATTCCTAATGGCGTATTATCCAAATTAATGTAATATTATGTTATATTTCCACTTTATTATATGTTTAAAAGTAAAAACAATTTAAAACGACTGCACAGATAACAATAATACTTTTTTTTTATTTCGTAAGATACAATCTTAACTTCATAAGTAAACCCCGGTCCCCATAATAAGTTCAATTTATAGTTAAGTTCAAGCGATGGATTCAATGTACAGGTACATAATGAGATCATTTAATTGTCAACAAATTCATTTTAGAACGCCTGGAAGATTTGCATTACTTGCGAATGAAGTGAACAATTTCTGAGAAACTTACAGCATTATATTATTTATATTATTATATTATATTCGGGTTCGTCCCTGGGTACGATTTAACGGTTAGTATGGATTAGATAGACTATAATATATAGTCTTGGACTTTTCTCAAAAAACGTGATATCTAATGCGAAAATAAATGTTCAAATCGGATTAGTAGTTCCTGAGATTAGCGCGTTCAAACAAACAAACTCTACCTCTTTATAATATTAGTATGTAGAATATAGATTAAAGGAATCTTAATTCTATACCACATTTAGTTATGTATCGTTGGTGTATTTTTAACACTTATAATTAATAAGTATGTATTAATATCACGAGCTATACCGATAGTATATATGGCGTGGTCGATTGTTTTCATTTCGAGGAATAGCGAGTGAAGCTGATAGCATAAGCGAATGCTTCGAATGTAAACCGGAAAGCGCGCGCCGGCGACGAGCGGGACGATAACGGCTTTTGTAGTGGCCGGCCAATTCGCCAACGTAGCATGGCTTCACTTTGGTGCTATTGTTTATTACCCAGATTTGGAATAAATTAAAGCACGTTTTCTATTTTACTCATACGTATAGTATGTTTTTATAATAAATTTTATAATGATGATTACATTTATGTAGATATTATTAATTGTTACAACCCGAAGCGACCTCTAGCGGCATCCGAAAATTAGAATTGCAGAGCACATAGTAATATAAATCATCGAACAAAAGGAGAATAGATGCTGGGTGTCGTCGCAAATGTACCTCAACGTCCGCATTGAAAAAATCTGAAATACATTGTTTACATGTTTCAACGGTCGTGCTTCGGGCGGCCAGCGAAAGTGAAAGTACCACGCGCTGTAAATTAAATAGCTAATCAGTCGCATTCATGATCGTAAGACACTTTCATATGTCTTCGGTCTTTTATTCGGGCAAACTCAAATGGCAGTTTAAGCTGCAAACGCAATCATTCATTTAGGAAGTTACGTTGATCCCGCACAATTCTGATACTAATGTCTATTTAAGGAATGGCACATCATACATGCTGCGAGTTAGTGGGCGTACGCGTTTGCGAGATGTTAACTGATAGATTTAGATTTTAGACTATTTACACACTTGTTTTTCTAAGTAGTATACATCGTTTTAGTTTCGCAGTCGTGTCTTGACCGATAGCTTTATAGATCAGGTATATATATATAGATGTCAGAGAGGTCAGGTATATATATATAGATGTAAGAACACTTACATAATACCATTATTTTATGAGGTCAATTAGTATTTTCCAGTCAAAGTATGCCTTGACACTTAATGAGATTAAAATTGCCGGACAGCGATGTCTCCAGGAAGCCCTGATCTTATTACTTAATTAAGAACGAAGCTATTACTTCCCGTTGTCGTTCGTAGTTTGTTGTTCTTTTTGCGATGTGCTTTTATATTTATAACGATTTGTTCTTTCGTTATTGCCGAGTTAGGGCAGACATGGTGTCGCGATATTTTTTAAATAACAATAATTGCATGTAATCTTGTAATTTTAATGTGAGGACGAAATGAGCTCCTTGGCACTTGACCAAAGCCATAATTTGTATAGTACACCAGATATTTTAATTTTACTGATTGGGTGACATTAATTGAAACTGAAGGTGGATGAACTTGACCGGTTTCTACGAGGTCGGGGTTCGGCTCAGTGTTAACGGATATACTCCGCTTTAGACTATCTAAAGTAGTTCAAACGTTATATGTACTTTATTAAAGACATCGTAATAATGATATACCTAAGTGCAAAAATTTATTTGTTGATTTGTCGCCATTTGGCGAAGCCCAAAGGAGAGCTGTGGGTTTGACCTGTATGTACATATGTATTATGGATGTATGATTCTATGTTTCTTCATAATGCACGTAGCAAGATTCGTGGCTAGTACTAAGAATATAAAATGTACGTCCCCGGCTGCATAATATTATGTTCCTTCGTCAACTTGTTCCCATCTTTTTAGTTCGTTTTGTACGTAGTTGGTTTTTTATTTTTCTATTATTTCATAGTAATAAAAAATACCGTGCTCCAGTGCGTGAGCGCCGCAGTATACTCTTTATTTAGGTAGCTGTATTTATCTAGTTTCCGTGGGATATTATTACAGTAAAAAGTCACTAAGGCGTAAGGAAACATGTCACTTGCAAACAGTAAACACTGTCGATATATTTGGTAGGATACTTACAAATTATATCATCAATCAAATTATTATGGTATATTATTGGCGTGTATTCTTGGACCCTAATATGATAATTATACCAGTATTTCAATGATCTGTGCTAAGACATGTATTTGCCAGTCGCGCGCCGCACCGGTGCGCGCGTCCGCGTCCGCCGACGTGACCGTGCCCTTGACGTTAACTCATAAACGAAACTGGTATTTGGAATAACTTATTTTGTACGGATGAGGCTTTGTTTTAGGATGAAGAAATATATCTACTCTACTATTGATTACATCTATTTTATATAGGTACATATCTATCTCTGCTTATTAGGTAAGTTCTTTGAATTGCCAAATCGTGATTTTAACAAGAAACATGATTCCTAACATAACAGTATGATAATTTATTTCGATTTTTATTGTTCCGATTCTTGAGTGTTCGCCAACTTGTCCACAGTGCAGTGCGCACGGCGAGGCGCATTTGCATTTTGAATTCTCTTTCTTCAGCGACAGAAATTTTTATTCAGATTCAACGTTATTAAACTAGCGACTTGCTTTAATCAGCTCTAACTGCAGTCCACGTGCGCGTTAGTAACTTGCAATACCCTTATATTTCTTATAACTACTCAATGTACTGGGGCAAAAAGTACAAAGTTATAAATCAACAAACACTTGCACATATTTATAGTTCTATCCTCATTTAACACCTTAATAATATTGTTGTTAATACATGGTTTGCTTCCCCTTTTTCCTTACCTCAGCTCTTTTGAGTATTGAATATTGTATTGAATATACAAAATTTTCTCTTAACAGACACACTTTAAAAGTTTTAGTCCCCAAGTCCAGTCATTTGATTTGGGCGACGAAATCAGTTAGAAACTGAAAAAGTAAGTTCATGTACATATGTACATATGTACATTTTATTAGCATTTTCCCACGGCCCTATTCACTTAGTTTATTACATTACGTACCTATATGATGTACCTATATGATGTATTGCCCCGATCCTAGATAGCTTATAACATTTTTATTGACTGACTAGAAGTTCCGTAGGTTTGTAATATAAAAAAAACAAAAAAAAAAACAATCTCTTCAGCTTCATAACATTAGTATAGATAAGTTTTATAGATACGCTTACTTTGATAAAATTTAAATGGTACTTACTATTTATACGAAATGTATATGTGGGTCGTTCTTCTTTTCTTGCGACAATGAATTGGTGTTTCTCAGTTTTTCGAGTTTTTCAAGTAACAATATTTTTATTTCAGTGTTAGATATTTTTTTGCAAATGCATTTTATTTTCATTTGGATTATTTAATCTTTGTTTTCATGCCCGTAATGTTGTTTGTTTTGTGGCTATTTTCGAGAAACACTGTGACAAGAGTGGTTTCTTTTCGGTAGGACATCATTATGAATTACTACTCTGTATCGGTATTTTTGAAAAATAAACACATGCAAAAAAATTATTGGCTACAGAAAGTTAAAAATTATTTAGTATTAAAAGGTATAAAGCGATGAGGATGTAAATTCAAACGATGAATATATAATAATCTATACTCTAATATGACACAAAATGAGATGAGTGACAGAGAATTGTCGCTAGAAAAGAAGAACGACCCATGTACAGCAGAGCAAAGTAAGTAAATGTATCTTTTAGGAAACCAAGACATTGTATATTTTTATGTAAGATGTATTCTTATTTTATTTCTTCAGGGTTATTCAACGGACGCTGTTTTATGTTTTATACTTTACATCGACAAGAACGTAGTTGAGTGCTCATAATATATGTAGATATGTAACCGGTATTATACGAGCTTGATTTAAAGAGATATCAACTTATTGTCAGTCTAAAACTGAAGTAATCAGAGTTTAAAATATGTTAGCAACACAAGTTAGACGCATATTAATAGCCATTCCGGAGCACTTCATATTTTTAATTAAGTGTTTGTAATAAGTCTAATTGAATACATTTTATATCTCTTCATTTCATTAAAATACTCAATTGACTTCATATTATTCATCACTTTTATTGATATTTGGAGCGAATTTTAACGGGCGATGATCACAATTCGATGTGATTTTAAATGGCGAGTAAGTACAATAATAACGCACATATTTAATGATGTTAATCACTCGGGATATGCTGTGCATAGCGTTTATTTTAAATACGTTAACTATAAACGTGGTCTGCGGTTACTGTGACGGGAAATGACGAATCTATAATAAATAACTGAATCATACGCGTACTTATTTATGTATTTAATTGTTCAGTGTAATCATTCTATTACAACAAATCTAGATTCTTCTATATTATGTAAGATATTTTTCCAATGATTGAAGAGACGGTCACGTGCTCGCCCATGTGCGACGCGACTTGCGGTGAAGCTGGTTGTACAATACATAAAATAGTAAGAAAGTGAAATCTGTATATAAAATATTTTAAACAGTTTTATTTAGCTTGCCTTTGCAGCTTTAAAACCAATTACTATTACGCATTGTGTACAGAATATAGAACTCCCAACCCCAAAACAGTCGATGTTGAATTTTTTTCTTTATAAATCTGTTCTCTGTATGTCTTTTTTTCTGTATATTTGTTTATTTTTCACTCAAAAAGTACTGAACGTAGTGATAACTTATTACTCGGGATATCATATCTTTTATTACAGGGAAATCTCTTATTTCCACGGGAAAACACAACAATTGTTTGGGACAAGTTATCGCTCATCTATATCTATTCCTATACATATTACATAGTATAAATATATAACAAAGTCGCTGTCTGATTTAGTATTCCGTTTTTAGTAATAAAAAGAATGATAAACGAAGAAGGTTTATGAATCTACACTATAATATTATGAAGAGGTAAAGTTTGTGAGTTTGAGAGAGGAGGAGGTAATCTCTGGATCTACTGAACAGATTTAGATGAAATTTGGTAAGAAGATAGTTTGAGACCCTGGTAAGGACATAGGATGCTTTTTATCTTGGAAATCATCCCTAAGGGGGTGAAAATAGGAATGATAGTTTGTATAGAGAATCAACCTAGGAATGAACCCGAACGAAGCGAGGGTGAGTCGCTAGTATAAAATATTCTGTAAATGTTTTGCACAAAATAGCTGTACTATACAATGTATTGTCAAAAAAAAATGTTATCGTACATGGCTAACGCAGGATAAACCTTTAGAGATAGGTATATCAAAACAATGTATTAGTAAATTGTAGGTCTTAATAGGCCTACAGAAAAGTCCGCGATAGCGTGTATGTATCTCCTGTGTACCTTTCACTCAAAATAAATATTTTTATGTATTCAAAACGTATCTCTCACATGCACTCACCCGAGCGAAGCCACAAAACTACTTTCAACAATTTAATATAAAAAGGGTCATTCAGTATTTCATTTATATTTAATTTTACAACACTTGAAAGTTTTTATCTTGTTATTCTATGCCATGGACACATATTATTTTGCTCATACATAGCAGAAAATAAAGTAGTTTACATCTGAATAAATGTGAAAGTTTTTGGATAAATATATATACTTTTTTTGAATCTGAACTTCAATTTTATGATGTTTCAACCACTGATGTGACAAACGATCATTTTTAAATAGAGCATCGAAGTGTCGACGATAATATTTCCATCGTTGGGTTGTGTCGAGTGTGGCGACTGGCCAGGCTGACCTCTGCAAGGCAAATGCATTGCGTAACGTCTTATACTTTTTTGTACTCAGTCTGCCGCCCACTGTCTCTACGAATTTTACTATGTGATTCATTTAAACTTTCTTTGAACACGATGATCAATGATGCACAGAGATTAAGAGGTATCTAAGAATAGATAATAAGTAAATCTATCGTTTCCATTTGCCATTGTTTACGTTACGAGGACGCACTCGTCAAGTGACTTGACCTTTTAATTAGTCTCATCGTCTTTAAGCTAATATGAAATCAATAATGTCTTTTTTATTTTCAAAATAATACATAGTCGTCGGTTGGCGGCACCTCAGTAATTACAGTAAAACGATGGCGTCCCAATTACACTAGGATATTGTTTGGAGTGGTTCCAGCCGCTCTCATTACTCACGTACACGGATGCGCTAATGAGAAAACATTTCCGTATTTAGCACTTGCTAACTACACACATTCATTACATTCCAGTGATCAAATGTTATGGATACTATAGATATTTAAATATTGAGCCTTTTTTATTGACAAAATTTTATAGGCGCTATATTTTGAATGATGACTTCCTTCATACAGTTCATAGGTATTAGTAACATAAAAATGATTTTGATCCATTATATTAGCGTTTTGATATTACTTTATTTTTCCAGTATATTATGTATGCATATATACGCCTGCAGTATGTTGTGTTCTCGTTTCCTTTATTTCCGCAACTAGATAAGATAACAGAAAATAGAACTTAACTGAATAATATTGGTACACTTATTATGTTTCACTTGCCGGTTTAAAGTGAAATTTAGCAATGTGACTATGTACTGTGTACATATGTAGAATAAAAAGCTGTACAATCCGCTACATATCCCCAACATATTTTTTTAAGAAATATTTAATGTACCTACATACTTACGAATTGATGCTGTTAAAGTTTTATTATATATGTACATATGTATTGATTATAATCAGTATTTCGAGGTAGTCAAGAATATATATTTACTTAGAAATGGGAATTCTAGCAATGAGTATTGGCGAGGTATGTTAATGAGGCGGCGCGACGCTTTGGGTCGCTTTACCAATACCGACAATTAATGCTTATTCTCGCCGAGCGCTCCAAGGTTACGTGTTTTTGCTCATTATGCCTTGCGATTCATTAATAAATGGAATTTTTGTGTGCTACCAAAAGTATAGGAATATTTGTAGTTATAGTTCGACAGTGCACATTAATATACCGTCTAGAAGTGGGCTAGTCTAGTCACTTAGTACTTGACGAAGTAGAGGCGGTTATGTTAACGATGTTATGATGTAGAATTCCCCGATTATTTTGTATTAAAAATGAATGCTTATAATGACCTAATTACATATTTATCCGGACCACCTAAGACCTATAAAAGACTCTCATCTCAGTCGCTTAAGAAGTTAGAAAAAATAAGAGTACCTAAAAATCTAATGGTTAAACTAACAAATGGGATGGGTGGTACATTACATATATTATCTAAAGTAAATATATTTTAACGTTTTGTATTTGTTGTAAGTTGTATTTTAAGTTTCCTGCAAATTGATTAAGATTTGTTGTTTTAAATTGTCTGAAGATGAAATGTTTCCCAGCAATTATGTGATATAAAACTATCTGAAATCTAAGTAGAATCGACACAATAGTGTCTTTGTTCGAGTCGGAACACAAGTCATCTGTGTCACGGCTGTCAGCTGCCGTTTCATCTCAATCTCACGAATATCATGTTTTTTTATGAATATCTCTAAATGATACTGTGACGTACTTTGTTGTTCGATACGTTTGGTTGTGGGCTAGATCAGCAAAAATAGTATTTCAAAAGTAAGGAATATTCTTCCCTTGTGTCTCTCCCATTCATTATAGCATTGTTCCTTTTTAATTATAATTGAATGTTATTTTGTTTTATATTCCGCAAATATCGGTTACCTATAACTTAATAATTCCATAAATATTGTCTTGATTTAGGGTTTATTTTTAAAAAGATGACTCTGAAGAACGGACAGAGGATGGTGGAGAATACCCAGTAATTCCAGGAACATGAGTAACGATTGTCACAGATCCAAAGTACGTTTCATATGTTGATAGCGCAGCATGACTCAGAATGACGTCATTTCATACAGTGTTCTATGTTTAATTACCAATATAAACATTTTATTATTTTACGATAAATGATCGACAACATCTCTTTCAATGGTTTTTAACTGATTTATAGTTAGAAGTTTACGCTTACACCCGAGAAATCAAAGGTGCAAAATCGTCGTAGTAGTTACTAGCGCTATACTAGATATATTTATATGTATTGTATTCAGCCCTTTTTAACGTCCCACTGCTGGGCACGGGCCTTCATTCAGTACGAGGGGAATCAGGCTATAGTCCGCTACGCTGGCCAAGTGCGGATTGGCGGACTTCACACGTCTTTCGAAACTTGTTAGGTTTCCTCACGATGTTTTCCTTCACCGTTAAGACAAGTGGTAATCATGTTGAAAATGATACCATATGTATACATTCAAATTTATTAAAAAGTACAACAGATTGACCTTCAGGGTATAAATACTTCATGATAAGAGCTGTTATCGTTCCTATATCATTTTAATAAACACGCTAACGGCTATTACAGACTGAGTATTTTATTGATGTCTTAGATTTTCAGTGTGTATCCATTTTTTGAATAAAGATCGATTTTTTTTTGTCAGTGGAGCAAAGTTTGATTATTATTTATTACGCATATTGTAATTAGTGTCGTATAGTGCCCGCACAATATTAATGTAGGTATATCGACAATTGAAAACAAATGAATTTTGACAAAAAAATATAGAAGTCTTACCTCGCATTGTTTCTGAGCAAATCAGAGTCAGATGCCAGCTGCAGAACGGCTGATAACGGCCTGTCGCTATCGCGTTATCGCGGTTTAAGATTGAGCGCATTTTCGATAACGATATCGATACACTGCATGTCTCCTTAACTATTTTTCTATTTTTTGTTGAACACTATTGCATTCTTTATTATTTAGTTTCGAATTTAACAGAAAATATTATATTTGTTTAAAACATAACCTAATCCTATATGTATATTAATTACTATAAGATAAAACATATTATAACTCAAATTTTATATTTTAAGTTGTCCTATATGAAATATATAATGATAAACTTTAAACATTATACAAATTATTATTTACAAAATGGGTGACGCCATTTTTACATTAGTTAAGCAACGCGATATCTGTGTAGGAACACGTGTCGGAGAGAAATAGTAGGTGATCGACCTATGATCCAATTGAAAAAGAACAATCCAATTAATTGTTTACAAATCGTTTACTAGTTCTAACTTACATTAAACATTGTAGTTCAGCGACCGTTTTGAAATCTTTTATAAGGTAATTGTAAATACTTAGTAAATAAATAAAATGTTTTGATAATTCACTAAATATTGTAATAAACTAACAATTCGCTTACATACATTTTGGAAGCCTTGTATATTGTAAATTTGCAATTAATGTATTCGATATTAACCGAAGTGTAATTTTTTGCCACCGCTATATACGCGCAATAACAAATTAAGATATTTTAAATTTCTAAAATCTCAAGCGGGCACAGCCGTTGACAATAGTTGTTATTGAATAATCACTACATATTATAAATTGAACTGGGTTTGTTTGTTCGGGCTAATCTTAGAAACTACTGTATGGATTTTCATAGGGTCATACGCTCTTCACCAACAGAAAGAGAAGATATAGGACTGTAACATATAAATGTATTGCAAAAAAAAAAATTATTTTTGTATTAAGTCGATATGTTATAAATGCGAAAGGTGTAGCAGAAGAGACTACAGAAGTGTGAGCAGATAGTCTAATGATGGTGTTTCGGTCAGGTGTTCTGCGACATTGTGGTGCGCGACGGAGAGATGGTGTGCGTGGAGCTGGTGGCGCGCGGCCGCGGCGGCGCCGCGCAGGCCGTCATCTTCCTCGGTTCCATCCGCTACGACGCGCTCACCAGGGTCTATGACGCGAGGGTAAGTGGCTTTACAATTGTTCTTAAGTATTTGTTCTTAAAAAACATGGGACGTTCTAGTTTTAATGAGTTTTCCATCTGAAATATCAATTTATTGCAAACAGATAACATAATTTATTATTTTATTACTGAAGTATCTATTTGTGAATCAGTCCCTGAAGAGCAATGTTACTCAATGCCACGCACTAAATGTCTTACCACTTTCCTTATCAACGTTTGTAGACCAAACGGCTACAATTACTACGAACTATAACATTTATCAGATATGTATGCATGTATGTGTATAGTGTACACCTGAGACCACAACTATAACCTGAAGCTTTTTTGTACAGGTATTTCTATATTTCTTTCTTATATTTTGTTTTAGCATTTCTGCAAAAGTTTAATGTAACCATAAAATTAAACATAAAACTTATCTTAGAAACTTATTAGCGAGACAAGTATTTTGGAATCTATTTAGTGTAAACTCTCCCTAATTTACGTATAGCTGTACCTATATGTGTCAGTTGTAGTGGCGCGGGCGTCCCAATTGTGACTAGAAACATAATTTTGCTGTCATTCATAATAAATGACTGTGAAGTGACCGCTGACTCGACGCATTAATGGAAATTGAGTACTGGAACGAACGAATTAAAATTTTACTGTCTGTGCTATCAAAAATACTGTTATTTTTTTAACTATACGAGTAAAATTAAACATCAGGGCATATTTTATAAAAAAATCATATTTCTCATCGCACCTCTTGCCACTAGATACGAGTACATATTAAGATTAATTAGGCCGAAGAGGTTTCCCGAAGTATCATAAGTAATTCCTTCTTACAATAACTACTGCTATAGTAACTGTTATGAACTTTGTGACAGATGTTGATGTTCTTTACTGGATTTTACTTATTTTAGTTACAGTACCTGGGCGACCGAGCTTCGCTCAGAGTTCTTTTTTGTTATATCGTAATTTTAGATAAAAAAAACTAAAAACTTGATTAAATACAAAAAAAAAAAGAAAAAGTAACCACATTGTATTCCGACCGGGACTCGATCCCGGGCATATGTGTTGTCTTACTTGCGCCTTGACCGCTTGACCACGATGCTTACATCCGAGTGTAAGAAACTATCAACCATATTCTCATTATTTATTATTAAACCGAATGAAAACTCGAAAACACGCATTTTCCTAGACATGAAACTAATCTAGATCAATTTTTCCCCCCCGAAAGCCCCCATATACCAAATTTCAGCGAAATCGTTAGAGCCGTTTCCGAGATCGCTGGTATAAATAAATAAAGATATAAATATACAAGAATTGCTCGTTTAAATTTTAGTTACATTACAAAACATAATAGTATAATCTCTTGTAAATTAACTGTGCTTTATATTCGTAATGTTTTAGTATCCCATGGATCGTTTGTATAAAGCCTTAGTATGAGGAAGTAATTAGCACAGAACTGCTCATTAGTCCTGACCTTGCTCCCTAGATAATATCTACCAAATTAAACAAATACCGCTAACACTTTGTGTGCGTCGCTTTAGTTTCATAGTTCTTATATTATTTTCGTAAAGTCGAAATAAAGTTATCATGTCTGGTTGTCTTTGGTTTCTCACGATATTTAACTGAGTATATCCATAAAACTCCAACATAGTTATAATTTAAGACTTGGTTACTCTTAGGCCAATTCTATTTGCTTTAGTCGCTATTTAAAGAAAACAATGAATTGCGAATAGTATCTTTAAGTAAGTTGCCTCTAATGTTTCTAATTTACATTAGCGAAGGTCAAATGTTAGTCATTATCCAGCGCTCGTAAAAATCAGCGTGAAAATTGCTACTGTTGTGTAATGGTTGGTCCGTTCCGCGCGCTGCAGCCCGCTGCCTGCTGCGTACGTTCTCGACTGTTCCGTGTTCGGCTTTACGTTAAACGCCTACTATGAATAATAATTATTAATTAATAAGGATATTATTTTATTGCCGCGGAAATTGTGTTACAATAAACTAGGCACATAGGTATTTAGTCAGTTACGTAATCTTTAGAGAACAAAGGTTTTAAATTTTTTGCGTTTCAATATACGTATATATTTAAATCACAGAATGTACGTTATTTGGAATTTTTATTTATGGCTCATTCGACGTTCTCTCAAATTTATTTTATTAAATAACTATATTTTGAAGCCACTAAAGGTCAAATGATAAGCTCAACTAATACTTCGCTATATGAATGGTTTACGTTAAATCACCATAGGGGCCGGTAATTATCTCGATAATTGGTGGAAGTGACGTCACTCGCCCACGCGCCGCTTCGATAGAGCGTGAATTACGACCGTGACCATTGTATAGGATTGCTAGGATAAAACGAGATTCAATATCTTGAAAGTAGGGCGGTATCAAGCGACGCGACGCTTAAGAAAGCCAAGGCGGTGTAGGTCAACTATTTCACAAGGAATAAATTAGATTTAATAAAGGCAGTGGTAGCCCAATGGTAACTCGCTCGCTTAGGTATCCGAAGCGGGTTCGAATTCCGGGTCTTGCACCTCTGATATTTTCATGTGCGAATCATTTCTAACATGATTACCACTTGCCTTACGGTGAAGGAAAACATTGTGAGGAAACCTGCATGTCTGAGAGAACCTAGCAAGTTTTCGAAAGACATGTGAAGTCCGCCAACCCGCACTTGGCCAGCGTGATGGACTATGGCCTGATCCCCCTCGTATTGAAGGGAGGCCCGTGCCCAGCAGTGGGACGTTAAAAAGGGCTGAATACAAATTAGATTTTATTATGTATGTACGTACTTACATTGCAAATCGTAAATATACTATAGTAATAACAAGTTGTCAGTTTGCTGACATATGAGTACGTGGGCTGAAAACTGTTGAACGTTGAAATTAATTTCGCGTTTGGATAATTTTGATTTACAATAGAAATATTTTTGTTCATTGGGCAGGGTTAGTAAATGCCAACGTTTTGCGGGGGAGGGCAAACGACTTAAGTTTTACTCTGCTTTTATAAAATATGACCATAGAATTATATACATAATTGAATAAACTGACTAAAACAACCCACGCTTAAGAGTTATCACTCGCCTGGGACTCGCACGGCGAGGTGATGGTGGCATACAACGAGGTTGGACGGAGACATTGCAAGTAAATTATAAGAAATACGGTTGATTTTTGACACTGTAAGTTAGAGTTCTTCTGTGACGTCATATGCCCCCACGTTACGGCTTCATCGGGACCGTTAGGGCTTATGGCCTGTGACGAAACTGAGCGGGTCATTTCAGAGCGGAGCGTGTTTATTATTTGCTGTTTCTTTTTGTATTTTGATGACATCTGATTTGTGATGAGGATTTAGATTATTACGACGTTTTACGCAAACTAATGATCGCCGCGTGGTTGAAAATGAACTATAATTCATTAAGTTATATATTTATTGTCTTGCGTATATTACAATATTAATCTATTCTCAATTTGACGACAGACTTTAATAATAAACAAACAAGTATATATGCGTGTGAGTTTCATGATGATTTGATGTTTCTTTATTGATTTAATGTATTTTTTATGCATTTTTTTTTAATATTATCATTCTGCACTCCTTCTCTATATAAACTATAAGTGTGGGAAATTTCATATTCCTCCGTCCGCGAAATTTTCGTAAAAAGAGGTATAAAGTTTTTGCTTCACGTATTAATATTACGCAAATAATACAGTTGGGATTCAAAACAATTTCAAGCAGCCACTGTGAAGAGAAGAAAATAAATAATAATACGTAAGTATCTTGTTACAAAAGGAGAAAAACAAGGAACGTAGTTTATCATAATAAAAAACAGTGAGTGCGATGGAATTTTTCATTGGCAATATAAAAATAAACTTCTAAGTTTATTAATTCTACATCGATTACCATAGTTTTAACTTTTAACATTTAAAATGATGAAAATTCGTAAAACCTTCATTCCCTATTTAATATAAGGGCTAAGGCATTAAATTTCATCAAAAATTAGTATGTAATACTCAGTGTGTATCAAAATTTCATTTTGTCTTTCAGTGAATGAATGAATGAATTAGTTTATTTATTAAGTACATTTTACTCATAGAAATTAATGTTCATTCATTCAACTGTATAAAATAAACTTGTTCACTATCAACTAATTTATCTTTGCCTGGACTGCAAATTGAACTGGGTTTTAATTACAGCTGAGAATTTAAAAACATAAAGTGACATGGGTAACTACTAAAAAAGGTTTTTTTTTTGAAATTCAATCCCAAAGGAGAAGTGAGTGTGTAATAAAAAAGTTTCCGGGAAAGAAATTGTTGAAACTTAAAGTAATAAAAATAAAATTGCGACCATTAGTTTAAAGTTACAAAGTAATACTATTCTAATGAGGCTCGGCCAAGGCCGCGGCAAGTGGGGCGTGCGCTGGGGCTGTCTGCTTAATGCTGGCATCCCTGCTCTCATTGCATTACGCCTCCCGTCACGTATCGACCATTCTCTGTTATTGACTTTAATTAACGTTCTTGCTTAGATCATTCTCGTACATGCTTAATTTTTTTAGTGTTGATTTTATAATCATATAATATGGTTAGACATCGGTTTTCGTCTTTATACCATTTTATCTCTAGGTACGTCTATGGCCCCGTGTACCTGTGTTCATACATTTGAAAACGTTGACATTTCTTTACTAACTTCTACTTTTACTGAAATGTAAGCTGTATCACTAAACATTCTAAAGCATATGCTCTATATGATGGTAGAAATTGTTGTGTAATTTGAAGAAATTACACAACAAGAAAGAATTAGACAAGCAGCGATTTTTTTGTATTGAACTTCTGCAGAAGTTAAACTGCTCCATTAACATAGATTTTGACAAAGTTATAAATGGTCAGATATAGGTAGGTAGGTAGGTGCTGTTGAACTTTTGTACCTTTATAGGCATGTAATAATTTTGAATTAGTTGATCTGTCGAACAGATGGAATAGGGTAGATAATTTCACAAAATATGTCAGAGGGTTGTTATATTGATTGGTAGAGATGTTTCGGGATCGCGGTCGGGCTCCGTGCCGGCCTCGCGGGGTGGCGGTGGGGGCGGTGGGCGCTAGAGGGCGCGATATCAACAAGTAGGTATTCGTCGCGACTCCACGACGCCGCGAAATAATGGAGCCATATTATGTGCTCAACTGAGTTACCACGTGCCTATAATCAATCGACTCTGTATCCTTTATCCGGTAGAACATAACGAATTTATTATATAATTTATTACATATTTACAATTTCATATGTAGGTATGTGTTTTTGTTTAATATAAATACTCAGTGTTGTTTTGAATGCATGTTGTTTATATTGATAAATATGTAAACGTTATGATTTCAAACTCTGTTTATGTACATCTCATCATATCACACAATTGCAACGATCGACAATAAAATTAGATTTTATAGCAGTAAAGCAGTCACTCGTATGGAGTTCGTTAATAAGTAATTATGCAATTTAGTTATAATTATGACAATTATACAATTTAGCAATAAATATATATGACATTGAGTGATAACACTCGAGTACCCACTTCTCGTATGAAACATTATCTATTAGAAAGAAAAGTTTAAACATTTTTAATAACAGAATGACAGAAAAAAATCCTTGGAGTACTTCAAATCTTGAATTTACTTCATTTTTTATTTGATTAATAACAGCTTATTGTTATATTCTATAAAAAAAATAAAAAAAATCTATACACAATATCTAGGTATTACCTACATACTTGTATTTCTAATTTTTAGTATTTTTGAAAATAGGATTTAATAATATACATTCCCCTTTTTTTTAATCCTACGATAAGTGTAGCAACACAAAAGAGGTTTCCTTGAAATGATTGACCCGAAAGCGCAGGTATCTGGGACAAGTAAGTTGAAAGCTTCATTAACCCTTGTGGAAAGGCGCTAGTCGCGGTCGTCAGCCAAAATTAATGTCTTTGACTGGTGTTGAACTTACACCCTTCTTTGAACTAGGATGCCCTGATTAATTTTATACGAATATAAAAATACATTTTATTTTTATAAATTGGTAAGAAAGTGTGAAATATTTAACATAATTAATTACAAACAATGTTATTAACAACTTCAAAGTGTTTCAATAAGTTTATATGAACTTATGTATGTGTATACCGCTACTTCCGGCGCGGCGCGCGCGTCATCATGTACGCTAGTCTTATAGTTATGCTCCTACTTATTCACTTTCTTTATTTGTATCAGCGACTGTCCGCGGCTTGGCCCGCCTGTGACGTTTTTATACCTTCTTCACGGATTGATAATAATATGACGTGTTTTAAATGGGACTTATGCTCTGTTTTTCCATTAAACAGATTTAGTGTTTTTTCTTCATTTTTACCGGTCATTCTATACGCGTAGGATGGAGAAGACACGTATACATACGTATACACACGTGTCTTCTCCATCCTACGCGTCATTGTCCAAATGAAAATGGAATGAAACAAAACTTCTAGAAGCCACGAAACAATAGAATTGAGTTGAGACTTGAGACTTATTATATGTATAAAATCCTTTTAAAACCTCTTCAGCTATTTTTGTCCGACGCACGATCCATCACTAGACCATAAATAAAACTTTATATACATAGATGGTACTATACGATTACGCCTGTGTGACTTAAGAATATGGTATGTTTTTAATAATATGTATGACCTATACGATATCAATCGATGACTAAGTCAGCTGAATGTTTTGTTTACCTTTGTACAAACTATAATGTATACATAAATCAGTGACTAACTCTTCTGTATATTCATATGCTCATACATCAAAACTCTAAATCGCAAGTTGCAACTGTCGGTTGAAGATGTCGGGGCGACAGGTGGCGGGCGGCGCGCGTACTCACAATTGTTTACTATCATACCGCCAGTCGCCACGCTAACATTATTTGTTGCTATTTAAAACACGATCATTATATCTACGTTATTTTTGGAACAAAGAGTGGACAATTAATGACACAAAATTTTTGTTTGGCATGTATATTGGTTGAATTTAGGTAGGTATTTAAAAAGACGAATAGGTTAATGACCATAAGGCCAAAGTGTAAATTCAATATTTATTCAGAGAGACTTACTTACCTTTGTTCTAAAGAAAATGTTTCTGTTGTGAGAAGAACTAACGAATATATTTATTACTGTGTAATACGACGACCGAAAGTACGCGAAAACAATGAACTTTTTTTTAGTACACTTAGTTAATTATATTCTTATACCTATTTCAACTGTGTTTAAGTCAGCAGTCGATCACATTATTCCCAAGGAGTGGTACCTACTTTCATGAACACATTTGTAATTCCTATTTAAAAAGTCCAATAGAATCTTATCAAAAGCAGCAAAAGTCACATAGAAACCAATAAATATTTATTGGTTTTTATGTAGCTTTTATTGGTTTTCTATATGGATTTTGTCGCTTTTGATGAGATTCTTTTCTAGTTTTTCAATCGGGATGGACGGAACATACTTCATAAACGTTCTCTAACACTGCTCGCAGAGCGGGCTATGGGGCCAGCATCTACATATACACTACTTAATAATCTTAAACATTACTATAATACGTGTTATGAGATGAGAATGTGGGCAGAGATAGTAAGTAATAACTAACAACACTTTGAATGTGTAAAGGCATGACGCGAGCACTTTAGAGATGGTTTATGGGTTCCCGTATTGTCAGAATCAGTAATTATTATTTGTATTGTAGACTCGATTTTAATCGAGTCCTATTTGCGATGCAAACATTGCAGAATGTGTTTGAATATAAGAATAAAAGTTGAATAGTTGACCTTGTGCCGGCTTCGATTTGTTTACTCTATGATGATTTAATGGTTATCATTAATTAGCACCATTATACTAAGAAGTTATGTATTTTTTTTTTATCTTGCTGAGTATGATCGTAATTTTTGAAAGATTTGTGTTTGCTGTAATATAATCTTTGCAACATATTCTTTATAGAAAGATGTTGACGTACCTAATATTTAAAAAAAGATATCATATTTACTTTTATATTTCTGCTAAGATTCGATTGGTATCCTTATTAAGGTATCCATTATAACAATATAATTAATTAATTTTCATTGCAGCAGCTGTCTAAAGAAATCTTTGTGAAAAAAAATCTATGTGTGACAAACCTAGGTCCAATTTTCCCATATTTTTTACTATATTTGATAATTGTGTTATTAATTTCAATTAATTATATTTTCCACAAATTGTGTGCTTAAAAGCCGTAACAATAAAATTAAACTGTAAAATGATGGGAGCCTATAGCTGGCTTAAATAACAAGTGGAGTGAGTTTAAAACCGGATCTTGCGCCTACGAAATATTTATACGCGAATTATTTTCAACATGATTATCACTTGCTTATACGGTGAAAGAAAAATTCGTGAGGGAACCTGCATGCCTAAGAGATACTTACTAGTTCTCAAAAGACAAAGGAGTCCGTCAAACTACATTACTCGCAGCGTGAAACAAGGTGAAACAATTAAAACTGTTGTCATTAAAATATCTATTTCTAGTTTTCTTTTCCGAGACGACTATGGTAGTATTGACTAAGGCACACAAATTATTGCGGGCAAATACCCAAGCAAAGATTGAATGGACATAGGTATTAATGATTTAAACAGACATATATTAGGTACGTAATTAATATGTATATTATAATTCATCTTGGAGCAGCAGTCGTCGCTGTCGACGAAGGTGGCTCAGCGCATGTCGTTCGGGCTGCTGGGGCGCGGCGCGGGCGCGGCGGCGCGCTGCGAGTTCGTGCGCATGAAGGGGCCCGGCGGGAAGGGACACGCGGAGGTAGTTAACGACCTTTGTATATTTATATTTGTTTCTACTAATAATGTTTTAATGTATCATGTATATTTGCTGACTACGATTGTAAATTCCAAAGTTCGTATGTGTGTACATATGTAAGTTTGTTCTTCAAGCTGTTATGGACCGGATTTGGATAAAAAATTAGGACACAGATAGATAGACATGAGGTAATATATAGCATACTGTTAGGCTCCTACCCGGCTTATTTATATATAATTTCTACAAAATTAAACCTACGTTACTTAAATATTTGAGGCGCCAAGTGGTAACAAATTAAAAAATTTCGAATTTATGATATTTACATCTGTCATTGATGGGGTTGGTTGGTGCTAAATGTATAATTATTTTCAAACTTCATCTGATGGTTATATAATCTCGTACGATTCCAATTTCCAGGTAGCGGTGTCGCGGCCGCGCACGTCGGGCGTGCACACGCCCAGCTCGGAGCCCGGCCTCGCCGCCTCCGAGCTGTGGGACAGCGACTGGGAGGACGATCCCGACGAACTCTTCTTGTATAGGCACCAGGTGAGGGACGGAGGGAGAGAGACGTGTATGTAACTAAATAGTTATGATACATACGTTTTACACTAAATTGTTTGAGTTGAGTTGACTGGAAGAAATCTTCTTTAAAGATAAACTCATCTTGGCCTATGTAGTTTATGTAATTTCTATATTATAATATCTATATAATGAATATATACATAAAAATTTATTGTGTGAGTTTAAGAATTCGACACAAGCCACAGTTGCCTATCTCTCATCTGCTCGGGAGATATTATAGTGCAGCTTTGCCCTGGCCATTCGAGATAAACAAACGAGACGTGTATTGGTCATAAGCAGACAAACGTTTTATTCTAGACGGAATAAAATAGAACGCGACATTTGCCCTAATATGGTTATTTTTAACTTTTATTTTCATATATTAATGGGTTCGTTGGTTACGTCAATATAAATGGTAAAAACAAAAAATAGAATCAATATTGCGGCCCCGTGAGTACGCGAGGAACTTGACCATACGTGACGAGCTATGACGTCGCGGCAATCATCCGCACGCGACTCTGCACTGACATACGTATGAGTACGAGTACCAATTATGTATAACTACGGTGTAAAATCCATACAGTAGATGATCGACTTGAGATCTTAACGGAAATGCCGCCAAATGCAAAATTGTAAAAAAATACCGTTTTTCACGGTGAAGTTAAAATTATACCCCACGACCCAAAAGTTTGAAAATTGGGAAACAGCCCAATTTTCATGCAAACGTGTATTATGACAGTGGGGAGCGTCTCACCCATATCTCACCTCGCACGCCCCGCGCTTAGCCTTATGTTATACCTTAGGACTGCATGAATTAACATAGGTACTGTGGTACAACTATATCACTTATGTGTTAGTTTTTTTTGAAGTAAAAAAAAAACATTATTAGATATAAAAAAAAACCTGATAAATATGTAAATATATAATTGTTATAACGTATTAATAGGCTTCGCTTTACCATTAAACTACAAGTGTAAAGCATTCATTATAAAAAGTTAAAAACGTTAAGTGGATTTTGATAAATATCAGAAACTACTACGTAGTTTACTTATAATCAATTAATAATGTACTGTACCAAATGTATGCAAGAAATAATTTCGTAAAATATAATCCTGTTAGTGTAAATAAACAAGCAGTCGCCGCACGCGACACTGCGACTGCTGCGGTACGATACGGGCAGGCCATCTGGAGATCTGGAGCGCGTTAGGAGTTAGGATTAGTTAGAATTTACTTTTTATCTAGTAAATTATTTGATTATTCTTGAATAACACACATGTGCTCATATTTGAACCTTTTTCGCATTATTGAATACACTTAGCGTATTATTTTAATTAAAGATATAGAGAATACTTTATATCCTTTTCAACGGTGCATAATAGCTATTGGAAAGTGAAGGGTTAATGTGAAGAGCTCAAAGCCTTCAAGCGTAGTCTTGAGTTGATTCGTGTCTAATTATTATAAAATCCCATTATGTAGCTAGGCCGTTTTTGTGTTATTACAAATTTAGTGATGATAAAGAACAAACAAACAGACAATCAAACATGATATTTCTAGTAATTTGGCTATCAGTAGAGATAGTGTTCGACTATCTATCGAACGTTAGGGAAATTTGTTATCAGAGTTGCTTTTAATAGGACATTGTGCTGATAAACATATTACTTTTGGTACTTTGTTTTTACAAACACTATTTTATCTGAATGGACATGATACATGTTAGATTTGAGAGTTATTGAATTGAATACGTTGATAAATTGACACGTGTAATCTATGTCCATATCTTATTCTTCTTCACTTTTTATTTATATTTATATATTATATAAGGATTGAAAAAGAAAGTTGTTTTCGAATGTGAAATCTTCTTCTTTATTCTACAATGGCAACATTTCCGACACCTTGGATGTGTTACATAGTGGTAGTTTTTGTGTACAGTAAAAATTATCTTAAAATATTGACTATTACATATATTGACTGTCATCTCATTTGCCTTGTTTAATTGTATACTTCCCGGTATAAAAAGTAATCATGTTTTATTGAAATTATATTTTATTGAAACTATTAGCGATAACAGATTGCCGTTTCAATTTATGTATGATTTTATCTTTTTATTATACTAGTGCCATACTAATGGAATATAATATACTAGATGTAATCTGTATAAAAATATGAATAAGTTTATCTTTTTTTTGTAATGAATACATTTATAGATTTCTTTGTTATATAAGTAGATCGGATAACCGATCGCTTTGAAGGTTCAGTGTATTTTTTGAGTGTGCTTGAAGGTTTCTGACAAAGTTCTGTTTCTGGTAATTTGGTATTTATTAGTCCGGACGCAACAGGTGGGGAATTTATGTGTATGTACCTACTACGTTTGTATGTGTTACACCTTATCTTGACAAAACTGGACAACTACTATTATTAATGTAAAAGTTTATTAATGTGTGCGTGTGCGTGGATGGATCTGGATAAAATTTAGTGTATAGCTAACTGTACACTAAATTTCATCCAGATCCATCCACTGATAGCGACGGATATACTTAGTAAAACATAGACCACTCGCACTCAGGGTCGCTAGTATAATTTATATATGACAGTGTAGTAATAGTAGATCGGGCATTTCCAGCGCCGGCTGAGCGACCCGAGCGCCAACATCACGACGTTCGTGCGCGGCGGCTGGCGCGCGCGCGCCGCGCACGACAAGAGCCGCTCCGAGAACGAGGGGCTCGACGCGCTCGGCGACGGCCTGGCCGAGGTGGAGGCCGGCGACCTGCGCGACGGTCGGTCGCACCCCACGCCCCACACCCCACACCCCACACATGCACCGATCAGCCCCTCGCTCTACATTATATACAATTCACAATTCACTCGTCGGTCGCTACGACCACACTCATCAATCAGCCCCTCACTATCTACATATATCATTCACTCATTATTGGCTAAGACCACATTCATCAATCAGCCTCTCACTCTACATATAACATTCACTCATTGGTCGCTACGACCACACTCATCAATCAGCCTCTCACTCTCTATATATACCACTAGCTTTTGCCTGCGACTTCGTCCGCGTGGAATAGTGACTGCTCTCAGAGCTACCGGCGCGGTGGCCAGCGCCCTCCCCCCTCACGACCGCCCCGCCCTCGCCTTGCATCGGGTTGAGCACGCGCTCACCCATAGTCCGCGTAAAGTTAAATATGTATATTTTAAAACTATGATATCTCCTAAGATATTTATTGAAATCAAATGATGTCAAGGGCAATTTTGTTCAAAATGAAATACTTGTGATGAATAACGTATTTATTTGAATAAGGATTAATATCATGTTCATAAAAACACCTTCGGAAGTAATGCATTATTTTAGAACAAATTTCATTGCCATAAAAAAGGTTATATTGAGTCAACCTTAAAAGATAGACACATGCTGTCGCGGACTTTTTTTTAGAACTTTTAAAGGGGAACAATTCCGTCATACATAGTTTTTGCGTAACATTAACCGTTTACGCAGCGCACGCAACGGAAGCTCTCAAAAGGAATCATTTTTTCCCGTTTTTGCAACATTTTTCATTTATGCTCCGCTCCTATTGGTCTTAGCGTGATGTTATATAGCCTAAAGCCTTCCTCGATAAATGGACTATCCAACACAAAAAGAATTTTTCAATTCCAACCAGTAGTTCCTGAGATTAGCGCGTTCAACCAAACAAACAAACAAACAAACAAACAAACAAACTCTTCAGCTTTATAATATTAGTATAGATTCACTCATCGGTCGCTACGACCACGTGCATTGTTTTTTTTTAATTCTTACTTATAATTCATCATTGCCATCATTTTCACCATTGTAATCGTTATGCTGAAACGTAGCTTTTTATGCAGTCAATAGTTACGCTTGCTTGCTCGTTGTTACTTGTAGTTCAGTATTAAATAGATTTAGTAATAGAAGTCACATGTGTTTCATCATAATTGTAAGAATCTGTCTATTCAAATAGACTTTTTAAAATAATTTTGAATCGTTAATCTAGATACAATCCTATTTTATATTAATTCTAATCAAGTAAACACTAGAATAAGGTCTCAGACACAAACTGACATAGTCTATGAGGAGGACATTAAAGTAAAAATTTGTCGTGCGTTTAAAGACGTAAGTAGCGAATATCACATTGTTCCATTCTCTCGTTGTCGTCACGCCTCACGCTTTATCGTTGTCGTCTGCACGCGCCTAGAGACTTGAAGGCACTTTGTAGAAGGCTGTTTTTTCACATATGCCTGTTTTGGTTTGACTACATATAGATGTAGTCACATCATTTGTGTTAGCACAATAATGTGGTATTTAGTATTACGAGGTTTCATTTAAGCAACGAAAGAACGTATCTCCCGCTTTGCTTTGTTTGCTCGTTATTCGTTTGTTTGTACGTAGTCAGCCTTCTAGGTCGCCCGGAGGAAGCCCGCTCCCCGAACGATTGCGCACGCCCTTAGGACACAGTTTTGTTTCGTTTTGTATTGAACAAATATGGCATTCGTAGTCTCTTTACTGTTCCTTACGCTCATTTCTATCTATTGAGTTGATTTTGTGTGAGGTTGAAATAGAAAACGCTAAAGTATGAATTTGTATTTAATTTTCGTTTTCTATCGCTAATATACTTGAAATCGAATCCGACGTACAGAATAAAAGTATTCTATTATATTAATGATCGCAAAGACTATAACGTCAGAGATAAAACATGTTTGGGCTCGTTTGCCAGATAGTCGAGTCGGATCAGTCGGTAGCGTTGTTAACGAGTAGTACTGCGTGTCCGTAGGGTGCGATCGCGGGCGGCGGGCTCCCTCCATGCGCGACGTGTACCGGCGCGCGCCGCCCGACCTGTCCCCCGCCTGCCTGCACACCGTGTCGCCGCGCCGCCGCCCCGTGCGCCGCGCGCCGCAGCCGCCGCCGCTGCGCCCGCTGCCGCGCGCGCGCGCCCCGCCGCCGCCGCCGCCCGGCGCCGACTGCGAGCTGGCGCGCGACTGCCTGGCCTCCCCGCCCGCCGCCGCCGCGCCCGCGCGCGCGCACGCGCCGCCGCGCGACGCCGTCACCGTGCGCGGCGAGGAGGAGCTGCCGGCGGCGCGCGTGTGCGCGGCGGCGCGCGGCGGGCGCGGGGAGCGCTGGAGCGCGGGCGCGCGCGCGTACGTGACGCTGCCGCGGCGGCGCGGCGTGGCGGCGGTGCTGTTCCGGCAGGCGCCGCTGCCGCCGCGCCGCACCACGCCCGACGGCACCGACATCTACTACTGGTGCGACGTGCCGCGCCGCAAGCTCTCGGGTGTGCCCCTCGCCCTCCCCGCCCCTACCCCCGCCCCCGCGCCCTCTCCCCGCGCCCGCAGCCTGTATGTGACCGTGTGCCTGTGTGTGCGCAGAGCTGGACGACGGCGCGTACAACCCGCTGTGGGCGATGCGCGGCTTCACGCAGACGTTCCACCTGTGGAAGGAGGGGCGGCGCGCGCAGTCGGCGCCGCTCAACGCCTTCCTCACCTACGTCACGCTGCCGTGGTGGAGCATCGCCAAAGGTAACGCCGCACCTTCGTACCGACGGTGCATTGCTGTGTAGTGACTCGCTGAAGTAACCATAAATGTATGTACTGTATAATGTATACCCAGTACCCACCCTATACTCTTGACTGTTTTCGACGGCCAATCTCATCTAGACTAGCCAATTGTGCAAATATACAAGTATGCGTCGTGCGTGCGTACAACGTGCACTCTATTTGTATTACTTTTACATTCTGGTGGACGAACAGTTCGACACGACCAGTGAAAGATTAGGCGCAGGACCGATGGCTTACGTGCTCTTCTAGACACGGAGGTGAATCCCCAACTTCCCAACTCGGTTGAGAATGCTGTTACTGAGGATTTCTTAAAAAAGAAACTTTCGTTTAGGACCAAGTTTAGATAACTTAGACCGATTCGGAATCCGAACCCAGGAATTCCGGATTTGTAACTATACACGCTAGCCCTTGGACCACTGAGACGTTGATAAGAAAAAATTGGGCCACCAAAACGCGGGCTACTGTTCGGTTTATATTCTACTCGAATACTGTCAAAACTATTTTTTTCTACCAAAATGCATGACAAAAGGTTAGGCACAGCACAAAAAGATGCCAAGTACTTTCAAAAGTTGCTTTGCGGTTCTTTGTCAGCCGAGACGTCTGCTGTCACCGGGCTCCAACTAGACGAGCGGGGCGAGCGCCCCGCGGCAGAGGCCCACGATCATGTAGAGCCTTAGATAATGATTATAATACGTATAAAAACTATGAAAATAAATATAGTCTTCTGTCTCTCTGCAATAAATCATGGGCTTAATAAAATCGTGTTATCTATTAACTGATTATAACTAAACCTATCAAATTGTTACAGATCCATTAATATGTCATTTTTATTTCAGATTATTATGTAACGACATTTTAAAATAGCTTTATAATAATTAAACTTAATTTAATTAAAGTTGCCTAAGTATTAATATAGTAAGTAAGTATTCATCTTCACTATTATTATAAAGAGGAAATATTTGTATTTTTGTACGTTTGTAACGAATAAATTCAAAAACTACAGGATCGATTTAGATGAGATTTGGTAAGAAGATAGTTTAAGAGCCTGAGAAGAACTTAGGATATTTTTTATTCCGGAAATCATCCCTTAAAGGGGTGAAAATGGTGATGGAAGTCTGTATTGGAAATCAACCTAGAGACGAACCCGAGCGAAGCGAGGGTGAGTTGCTAGTTGATGAATAACATGAAATTTAACTTCATGCAATAAGGTATTTAGGAACATTTGAGTAGTCAATTTGTCAGTGTGTATTCGAGTATACAATGAAATGTCAGTCAGTGTCAGTCAGTCAGTCTGTTTGTAAGAAATTGTAGTTTTAAATATCAACTTACATTTTAACACAAAATAATACATTTTATATCTAACATACAAGTCAATTTATTGTAATTTCTCACATTTGAACAAAATAAAATTCTTTTAGTAAAAAAAGAAATTTAGTTTTAGTTAAGTGATAGTACTTCTCCTATGACCCTTTGAGCTGCTTTTATCCAGTACAACGGTATCTAAGATACAAACAGAAGTTCCTTCCTCCGTCCCCGGTACCTCTAGTACCTTGCGGGGATGAAACTACTGCAGAGTTGAAGAGATGATTACTTTAAGATGATTCTGCTGATTTCCGTGAACTGTTTCAATATTTGCTTCACGAGATGCCTCAATAATTTAACAATGTGGACAATGAAGTCAAATAAATAATCTTTCTATTTTGTCTTATAGTGTGTATTGATACAACTCCTTGTACTTTCAGACATCCTAGACCACCGCGAGGAGCCCATCCTCACCTTCTGAGAGAGGCGCCGCGCCGCCTCACTGTCGAGGTATACTCTACACAGAGCCTTTTGTTTCTATCGCCTAATATTATCAATCAAACATTCCAACAAGTTGAGGTATTATTTTTCCAAATCAACATACGATTTATAATTAATTTTGTATAATTTAGTTTGGAGATACCATTTGAAGCAGTGGTTTAAGTTTGTAAAACTAAAAACTGATATATTACCAAAGATTCGTTTTGTATTTACATGTGATATATAATCTCGTATACATTAATCGTAAGATAAAATATTAAATAAATTGTAATAGTCATTAAAAATACATAAGAATGCATTCCATTTTGAAATTATGTATTGTTTTGGTTTTTAAGTTTTATACCAAAACGGTGTCAAAGGTCGCGAGTTCAATCCCCGCCATGTGTACTTGTGAAGATCCACAAATATAGGTCGCTGTTTAATACAACAAATATTTATAATTATTGTATACTTAATTTAATATTGAACTGCTTCTAGTATTTTAATTTATTTATAAACTAATAGATAAGGTGTGCAAACGGTTGAAATAATAACAAACAGTCCTCCCCTCGATACAAAATCAATAACGAAATAAAATTTATTTTCGCATTCACTAAAGTAACTATATTACACATATATTCGCATATAATATTTAAAAATTAATGTCATTTTTTTATTTAATTTTTGTATTTAGTAATGAATAGCCATAATGCTAAATAATAATTATCAGTCAAATATTGCGGTTTTTTATCGTATAGTAACTCGTACTTCTTCCAATACATTGATTTTTCTTAATTTATTTTACTTACATAACAATATTTATTTTATAAGTATTACATTGATCCATTGGTGTTTATTTTCCAAGTGTTTACTTAATACAAGGTGTTTAGAAGGCATTAAGATGTAATACGTCTTCAATGTGATACATGTTATATGATTGTGGTCGAGAGAAACCGACGCGAGAGCATCGAGTTAGCACATACATGCTTTTGTAAGAAGCTTATTTATATAAGTTATTATAAGTATTTGTAGAAGGATAATATATGTATAAACTTTGTTTTTATTTTATTCTTTTATATTCAGTGTATGTAATATAATCAGTAATATCCATATAAACAGTACTATTTAATCGCATTAGGGGTCGTTGAAGTATTATGTAAGCAATTTTTTAAGGGTTTTAGATCCCCTTCCTCCCCTGTCTAAGTAAAAACAAAACACATTATTGTAGATTTTTTTCTTACATAAGATTTTAATCCCCCCGCTCTCTATGTCAGCAAAAGTGAGGAAATATTGCACCCCCCGCCCCCTCAGCCTCCCTACTTAATACTGAACGGCGCTTTATATTAAGATATAGTATACATATACATAATGTCATATATTTTAATTTCTATTCATAAACGATTTTAGACTTGTGTCCAATAGTGATCATAATGCTTGGAGATGTCACAAAAGATGTAAAACGGTGTCTTGGTACTGAAGAAAAAGGACGATTGCATTACAATATAAAAATTACTATATATATAACATAATACAGTAATCTTTCGACTGGCCCACCAGAGATAGATGTTTTGCATAATTACTGTAAATTTTCTGTCAAATTTCCACCTCCAGTAGGTGAAGCAAATGGAAGATCGATTAATCGCTTTGGCCGTTAGTCCTCAAATGTCACGTAGTGTGACAGTTTTTATGTTATTAGAAGAAAATCTATACATATAATAAAACTGTAGAGGTCGAATGTCTGTACATTAAAAAACAAAAGCTAAAAACCGAGTCAGGGGGATGTAAGAAGAGAAATAGGACAAATCAAAAAAGTTTTTTTTTGAAATTTTTTGGTTCTCTGTTTGTCTGTTTGTACTAGCTAATCTCCGAAACTTTTGGACCGATTTAAATGAAATTTTGCATACTGGTACCTTATATCCCCGTTCAATCTTAGATATTTTTCATCCTGGAAAATCAAAGAGTTTCCGTGGGATAGTAAAAAAAAACTATAATAACTTATACAGCTTAGTAGTAAAACTACTGAATTTTAATAAAACTTTACAATAAAATAGTCATTACATCAGAATAACAAATAGGCTACTTTTTATCCTGGAAAAATGTACGTTCCCGTGGGATAGATTTGTTTTTGTTTGTCTAGAAGCGAACCCTAGCGAAGCGAGGGTGAGCCCCTAGTAGTAATATATTATTGTGTCCACTCCATGTAACTCACAATTCTTTATGTTGTTTATGTCATTATTATTTGATTGGTAGATAATGCGGCCCTCGTCGGCACATAACAGCTGATATTATCTTCAGCGATCGTACAATAACGTAACCCATTAACACGTACAGTAATTAACGTAGCTAATGGCCGCCGGGACTCCTCGCGGATACGAATTGTTTCCACTAAATTACTTTTAAATTATCACATATGTATTCACTATCGGTTTGAAGTCAATGGTCGTATTTGAAGAATTATGTTTAAAATGTTGACCTTCAAAACTTTTGTTTTGTTCCGTCAACAAATAAAATACTTCATGAAAATGAATAATGAAATGAAGCAATGCTAATGGTTTGTTTTTACGTCGCTTGCTAGAATTTTGAATATTTTAAAAAGTTTGAGGTATTCAGTTCGGTTGTGTTTTATTGTGTGCTAGCGACTTACCCACGCTTCGCTTCGATTTCATCCCTAGACAAAAACAAATCTATCCCATCGAAAGCGTACATTTTTACGGGATAAAAAGTAACCCGTGTTATTTCAAATTATAATCTATCTCTGTGCCAAATTTCATTCAGATCCGTTCAGCCGTTCTTGCGTAAAAGAGTAACAAACATCGATCCATCCTCACAAAATTTCATATTTATAATTATATTAGTATGAATACTAATTACGTGATATCTTCCACCAATTATTAACCCATTTTTATAATTATTTTTTTATGAAATAAGTTTACCTCAAATGTGTTTAGGCACACGTTTATAAGGCACATTGTTTTTACTAGATATTTACGATTTGTGAATATTACAGATATTGACAAATTTTGTAAAACTTGTAAATCATGACATGAAAACTATGTATGCGGTCCTCGAGGGGTTAAGCTTCTGTAGCATTAAATTTTTATGAAGGCTTTTCATTGAAGGGATATTTTTTTTTTTGGCTTTATTGTACTATTGCATATATTGTTTGTACACTGAGAGTATGTAATATTTATTATACCTTATCTATGCATTGTTCAGATTTATTTTGAATGAAGTGGCATTTGCATTCAGTATAAAATTTTTGGTTTAATGAAAATAAGAGGTACTGCTTTGGGTGACAATTGTATGTTTTGAAATTTTGCATATGTAAGAGTTAAAAAGTGAAGCCAGTTATAATTTATTTGTATTAATTTGTCGTATAATACTTATTTCCTGTTTTTAAAAAGAGTAAAATCTCACGTGTCTATTGTACATTACCTTAATGTAAAAAGAACGGCATAATTTTGATATATAACTCCTATAATTAATTATTAAAGACATTAAGCATAAATATTAATCATTATGTGTTTATTTATTTATTTATTTATTTTAAATAAGTACAAAATCATAAATACGTAGATAGTGTTCTGTGGTATTACAATGAAATTCGTTATTAAAATGTACTTATTGACTGATTCGAGAAGTAAAGAAATAATACTGTGAACAGTAAATAGCTGCAGGTTTACAGGATATGATGAAACAAATCGTTTATTTGTGCAAAACATTGTTCCTCAGTACATAGTCGCGGGTGAGACATGGCCTTATGTATTGAATCAGCTGTCGCGGTGCATGTGTGTGCATGTCTGTATGTACTACGTATGTTTGTCCGTAACATGTCAAAGAAAAGTTTTCTAGTCCGATGTGTGCATTTATTTATATGACATTTTTAACATTTGGTCAATAAAATAATATTCGAATTACTCTGTGTTTCATTCTTGTTGTGACATCCATGCCTATGTTATATAAAATATAAAGAATGAATAAAATTACAAGTGTCATCAATTTAGTTGTGAATGGAATATATGTATAATTTACCGCTATCTTTTCACCTGTTGCCCGAAATTAATGTTTAGCTCTTAGTTTCCTCTCTAGAGGTCTTCGGTCCGAGTCGGCTCTATTGAGTCAAGATGATACTGATGTTTTCATATTTGCACTAACTATTACCTGAAACAAAACAACACAAATGTATTTGCAAATTTAATTAAATAACTAAAAAAAAAAAAAAATAATATAATAAAATTGAAATTTCCTACGAAATACCTACATATATACTATTTAATATTTTACTTATAAAGTATAAACGCAGGTAAATCCAGCAAAGGTATTTTCCTTAGTAGAAAAAAAACGTACCTAAATAAAAATACATCGATATCGTCCATATCTTACGATTGTTTTGCTTTCAACAGAAGAACATAAAAGTATCTATGAAAGTTCATTTTGGAATATTTTAAGTAATTAATAATAGTATCTATAGATCTATTTTATTATAGTTTGAGTAAATATATATATACATATATACTGGCTGGCTGTGCGGTTAACGGCGGTGGCGGCCCAGTACTAACGCGCTCGCTTGATAAACCAAGAGAAACTAATTTAAATCCCGGGTCTCGCACCTCTGATATATTCATGTGCGAATCATTTCCAATATGATTTGTCCACTTGTCTTACGGTGAAGGAAAACATCCTAAGGAAACTTGCATGTTTGAGAGAACCTAAGAAATTTTGTAGACATGAAATCCGCCAACCCGCACTTGGTCAGCAAGATGAACTATGGCCTAATCCCTCTCGTATTGAAAGGAGGCCCGCGCCCAACAATGTGACGTTAAAAAGGGCTGAATACATACGCCTCTTTTCGAACATACTTGTTAAAGTCTAACTAAAGTAAATTTTCAAATGCTCATGTAATTTTGCATGCTCATTTGTACTGCTATTCAGAATTTGTGACAAATCCGCGGCAAAGCACAAAGGCCAGTGGGCAGTGAACAAGGTCGACCCAAATGAATGCCTTGAATATGCGGAAAAAACGTACGCGGTATGAAGTCAAGTAAACAAAATAAATGGCGGCACGAATATGAGGATATGAATTTGTTAAAAGAAATAAATAATTACGTTAGTTTTTAAACAAAAACATTATTCCCCGGTCTTCAAATCCTAAGCTATACTAAATTAAATCGATGCAATGCTACAAAACTTCTATGGCTTCCACACCCTAAAATTTGAACAGAAATATGTAAGAATTGTTTTTTCTATATTCCATCGTGTTCGACTGATTGTATTCCGTTTAAAAAATAATATGAGGATGTTTATAATATCGACAGTGAACTTAATATATTATACTTATGATGAAATTCAGATCGGTACAAGGATCTCAACTTTACATTAATGTATTGTATAATTTGTGACATATTGAAAGAACGTATAACGCAGTAGCCCCGCGCCCGTAGCAAAATTGTTATTGTTAGCTCTAAGTTGCGAATTTAAATTTGCTCGGTACAAATGTGAAAAACAATATAAATTTAAATTTTATATAAATAAAGACACTGTTTTAATCAAATGTCGCTGTTTAATATGCATAATGGTTTTAAATAAAGGGTATATTTATTAGACTCCCTGGAGTTAAATATATCTTCTTTGAGAAATTTAAATTTTAATAATTATAAGAATTTTAATAATTAAAAGAAGTATGGTAAATTAATTTAAAATTTATTTTGTTGTAATGATTCGTGGAAATTTTGAATTTATTATATATATATTTTTTTCAGTTATTGCCCGATTTTATGAACAAGGTAAAATACTGCATCAACTCATTGAAAAGTAGCTAGAAATTAGGAGCCAAAAATGAGCATATCCTGTCCGCGGCGGCAGAGGCGCTTGTAGGCGTGCGCACGCGTCTAGTTCACTGCGGGTAATGAGTAGGGTAACCACCTGGTACATTTTACTGCCTAAATTCTTTTTTATTGATTACACAAGGGGTTTTTTTTATGTTTCATTCAGATTTAGGTATTACATATAATTACTCGCAATTATAGCAACCACTTTTACTCAATCTGAAACTTATTAATTCTGCACAGCGGAGGCTTTGCTAATCTATAAATATAATTATTATTATCACTTATTGCATCACTTATTGCATCGAGTGTAAATAGCGCTGGTTTTCAAATAATTTTAATATTTCAAATGCTATTTACGTAGTTTTGACCGTTATTACTAGTTTAAGTTACTAATTAAGTGCGTATATATTGTAACATAATTGCTGTTTAGAAAGAAAGCCTCAATAGAAAAGCGAACATTTATAATAAAATATTCAAAAGTGTGTTTGTGAAAGCTCCGAGAGTGCATGAATCCCGAGTAAGGCGTGTGTGTGGGCACTGGGCGTGCTGTGTGAGGGCGGGCGGAAGCGGGCACTTGTCGCGCGCGCTGTCTTCGCCTCATTACCGGGTCCCGCGCCACTAAGGTGAGTGCTTAGAGAGTACTCTACTTTTACTAGGACACAGCTTTTTGTTCCACAAAAGTTATAATTCACAATATGAAACTTGCTTTTGCCTAAGTTGTATTAGTAATTATTATTTATTATTTAGATTAGGTCATCTGTTACAATTAAAGGAAAATTGCGTGCTTTGATATTTTCATTCATATAAATAATAACAATTTAACCTCGATTGCTTCAGTTCGTATCGTCTTTAAATAAATCACAATAACATTATTTTTTATTTAATATACAAAAATGCAATTTTAGCGTTTCTAAATAAACATATTCTATATTTATCCTGTACCTACAATCGGCTGCCAATTACGGTCATTCATGACAACTTGCCCCAGTTAGCTCACATGTCAACCATTTCGATTATCTAATGCTGCCTTGACCCGCGCCTCCTGACGTCACCACTATTAGGGTGGGCCTGCATACCTCACAGCATGGGGTGACGGTAAAAAAGTATTATCGAAGAACAAATGTGCGTAGTGACTATCCTATCCTCGAGCGAAATAGAAGTCTGTTGTCGACCATGAGATGCGACTGAATTACAATTGTATTTATTGTGAAACCGACAAAATTTCAATAACTTCATTGTGTTTAAAATATATTTCATGTATAGATTTCGCTTTGTCACTACACCATTACATGTATAGTAGATGATGTACATAATAATCAAGAGGCAACTACATAGTTACTCTGTATCGATTCTTTAGTAGGCGATCGGCTTAAGATTACATCTTAAACCGATAGCAAAGTAGAGCTAAACTCAAGTATAATTTGGGGTCTATATTCTGTACACAATACGTTACGGTAATTGTTTTTAAAAAATATTTCATGTACCGGTTCGCTAAGTTACTGTTTTTTATATGTATAGATAAAGTTACATATAGTTTATTTTTTTTGATAACTCGATGCTTAGTTACTAAATAACTTTTTTAATAAGAATTGCTCTAAATTCAGATAAGTCTGCTATCAGACCCTGCTCTATATAAACAGTTCGGAGCATCGCCTGCGCGTGACCACATGACTTCTGACCCGTTATCTGCGCCAGTATCGCACTTCTGCTCCCGTCGCGACGCCTCGCTCACATATTATACTGTGGTAAGTTTATTAATTACATACTAAATATTTAGATAAATATGAAAATTTAATAGTTTTTGATGAACTAATAAATGAAATCAACTTCATTCAATACTTACTACAAGCACTTTTGAATCGTTAATTTAATTTAAGCGTCAATATAGTCAGTTCGTGAGGGAGCTACCACCGGCTCGGAAAGCAATTCTGTTGAGGAGAGCCAATGAGAAACTCAACAGTTGCTTTTTTACATATCGAAGTTACATTTATTTTATTAACATAACAATATAGATATATCCGCCCATCGATAATTAATTTTGAAGAGGTAAATTAAGTACATTTTGTACTTAATTTACCTCTTCAAAATTATCTTTGTATCTTATTATGTATGCGTATAAAACTGTCATAAATGCTAAAGTAGCAATTGTTGACTATCATTTTGTAATGTGATTATGTGTTAAATGGGAAAAGCTTTTTCCGGGGAAGGTTGTTTTGAATTTGAACCATACAAGGGTGTAGACTAGGGTTTATATACAACAATAACAAGGTTGTTGTAAGGTTCGAATGTATCTTAGTTTTAAACATACGGATAGGGTTAACAAATTTATATTACATATGAATAGGTAACGTTATTGCTGTAGACCAAAATCGGTGAAAGGAGATGATAGGTTTATTTTGATTTGGAAATTGTTGCTATAAAAAAATCTATTTGCATAATAGATAAGGACAGTGATTTTGAATTAGTTTACTGTTAAATATTAAAATACTAATTTTTTTGCACAGTATGTGAGGATCAGGTAAGATGTGGATTCTCCTGGCGCTATTAGTGCCGAGCGCCTTCGGGTGTGACCTGTCCCCGGGTGAGGACGCCGGGGCGAAGTCCCCTGGAGACAACTTTTACAGACTCCTGATCAACGGGGAAGTAGAGAGATACGCACCGGATCAGAGATACGTCGGTGAGCAATACATTATACTCACATTTTTACTGCATATTACCTACACTAAAATATGACTATTTATTCTGAAAATATGTATTTCAAAGTATGTGGTTTTTTCGTTATTGTTTATTAAAGGCTAGCGACTCAACCTCGCTTCGCTTGGGTTCGTCCCCAGGTACGTTTTAACGGTTAGTATGAAATACAAATCTTTGATCCTCTGGACTTTTCTGTACTATTTATTATATGAATGTATTATACATATAAACCTTTCTCTTGAATCACTCTATCTATTGCTGAAAACTGTATTAAAATCCGTTGAGTAGTTTAAAAGATCTAAACGAACAGACAGCGGAAGCGACTTCATTTTATACTATTTAAAGAAACATCTTGAGTGACTGATCTTTTCAGCATACAAAACGCATAACAATAAACATTGTTTTAAAGCGTATAGAAACAACAGATGGCAATGTTACAAACGGCTTATCTTGCGACACGAGAAGCTTAATCACCGTCACGACGCTCAGAACATCCGCAGATAGCTCGCATAATGTAACGCGAAATGATAATTAAACAAATAAATATTGCGATCGTGATAAATACTTTGCTTTGTAGTATTTTGTATTATTTAGTAGATATATGATTAGTTTTACGATACATGCAACCATTTGGAATGAAACTCTTAAAATTATGATAATTATAAAGGTATTTTCATTTAATTTACACTCTAACGCTCTTATAACTCTTTGAAATTCCAGCACAAATCGATAAAGCTAATATTTACTTACTTACTATTACAATAGAAAAACTCATTTAGAGTTTGCTTGTTTGTTGCCTATTGCCGTTTCAACATATTAAGCATTATGTGGTTTTTGCGAGCTCAAAAATGAATCTATTTTCCAAATTTATCGTATTAAGAGTCGATAATATAAAAAAAAAATAAGGACGGGTAGCAAAGTGTATTTAAAATTAAACCGTCTTTTCAGTAACGCTTGTCGGCTCTCGCACTCATGATGTGGTACAACAATTTACAAGATTCCAAATACTAGCCGACCCCCTGGACCCCTCGGAGATCCGCACTCCCCGCAAACAGGGACAGTTCCAACTCTTCGCTGACACTCTCACCAAGTTCGATGAGGAGTGTACCAATTCTGTGATAGAGGCTGATGATTTGCCTAAGACTGAGGTGCAGGTTATGTGGAAAGCGCCTCCTGCAGGTTCAGGATGTGTCATGCTCAAGTAATTACGAAGATTTTTTTTAAATCCTTTCTTAATGTTTACCTTCGGTTTAAGTATAAAGAACTGATGTAAGAACATTCACACACGCTTCTAAATGAAGTGGCTTACACTGTGCGTAGTCAGCCAGTAAATGAATGAATTTAAAGTTATTAAGTAGATTTAACTTTTCTATTTGTAGATTTTCTTCTGCTAAAGCTAATTCTTCTATATATGTTCGCCAATACAGAATTACAGATAAATGTAAAGTTTTATTTCTTAGCTGCCTAAATAAGTTGATAGCATCGAGCTCTTACTTATTTCCAACCTAAGTTTAAATACTACTACTAACACATCCACTTCACGTACTGTGTAGGGCGATGGTGTACGAGAACGCGAGCCGCTGGTTCGCGGAGGACGGCCAGCTCTCGCGGCGCGTGTGCGAGGACACCGCGCTGTCCGCGCCCGACTGCTGCGCCTGCGACGACGCCAAGTACAAGGTATACTGAACATACTGTAGCCACAGTATATAAGACCGTACCCGTTGCCCATTGGTTTCGAAGATAAAGCGCTGAAGTACCTCATGGCTAAGTACAGTAATACCCGTAAACTTTTAAGCGGTTTCCCAAATGTCATATAAAAGTATTTAGTATGAAAGTCGGTATCGCGTCCCCTGGCACCTCGCACTCTCCGCACGGTTCTAAAAGCTTCCGTTAGACGACTATATGAATTAGTAAACTATGAACGTTGTATTTATTCGTTTGTTGCTTGCTGTTAAAAGGTAACGTGTCTTGGTAATGTAAATTCTTCGTTCGTGTAAAGACACGAACGAAGAATATAAAGATATTCAATATATACTATATTTTAAAAAATCCTTAAGTATTATAGTTTGACGATGATGTGACTGAAGAGTTTACCAACGGCTTAATTGAAAAAATCATTATGCGATAAAATTGCCCATTCCATCTCTTCTTTCACTCATTTATACTCTATCTCACTCTGACGACACGACTGCAGCTAGTGTTCGAGGGGTTGTGGTCGCCGCAGACGCACCCCAAGGACTTCCCGGTGCAGGCGCTGTGGCTCACGCACTTCTCCGACGTCATCGGCGCCACGCACCCCAAGAACTTCACCTTCTGGGGCGAAGGGGAGATCGCTACCGACGGCTTCAGGTTTGAGCATTTTTGGCTGTATTGCTTTCTGTGTCTTTTCATATATCTTCACCGATTATACCGAGCGGTTTGATAGATATATTTTTTTATAAAACAGTATATATGTATAGGGGCGAAACTGGTCCAATATATTTTTAGAAAATCTTTTTATAAAAGTGATTTACGCGTTGTTACATTTGAGTTTCTTAAATTATAAAACTTTTTTTTTCTGCTAGCTTCAATTTGGGAACATTTTTATTTGGAGAGCATCCAAAAAAGTGAAGAGACGTTTTTAAACTAAAATGTTAGTTTTAAATTTTTAGTGGCAAGTTTTAATTGAGTTGCACATGTTCTATTATTCAAAATAAACATGTATTATATAATTTTTTTCTTGTATGTTACGATAATATATAATTAGTAGATCGACTCTACGGTATATAGTCGATCGATATTAGCACTATATAAAGATCGATTCTTATTTATAAAAATATATGTAATGAATACATGAATTGACTCTTATCTAAAATAGTTATCGTATTTATTTAAACCATTGCAACATAAAATTTTAAAGACGTGTTGACTTTCCCATTAGCTCTTAACTGAACTGAATTTCAAGGCGATGATAGCTTTTTCACAAATGACCAACACTTACTTTTTAAAATAGCTTCAAAAGTATTAGTAGCTCCAATTAAATTAATACTAAAATTATTAATACAAAAATGTGCTTTTGCCGTACACTTTTTTACGAGAAACAGATTGACGAAATTTTTTGTATAAAAAAAGTGGTATAAAAAAAGTGGTAAGGTAGCCAGCGCAATTGCAGGCAAGAGGCATATCATCTTAGTCCTCACAGTGACAACGCACCTGTGGTTCTGCATTTTTGTTACTTAAACCTAAGTGCATGAACCGTAGGTGTTATGGGCGATAGGTACTACTTTCCATCAGGTGGTCTGTCTGCTCGTTTGTCACTGAGTCTCATAAAAAAAAAAAAAGGTTTTCTTCGTATGATGATGATGAAGGTATTACGGTGTAGGCGGGCAGGTTCTCTGTGTGTACTGGATTGTGTACTCTGCATTAAGAAGTCGGGCGCGACAGGTCCCTGGCGGAGTGGGGCTCGGTGGGGCTGCTGGAGCGCGAGCTGCGGCAGCGCGGCGCCGTGCTGCGCTCCATCGTGAAGGCGGCGGGGCTGTGGCACCCGCGCCTCAACCAGAACACCTCGGCCGCCTTCACCGTGGACAGGAAGCGCCACTACCTCTCCCTCGCTTCTATGTTTGGTGAGGCTTGCACGTCACGCTCGGATTGTTTAACATAGATATATTTGTCTTATTATTTAGGGCTTAATAAAATAATTATACTGATCGAGTAATAAAAATTAGTATATTAAATTTGAAGCTACAGTATTTCTATAAACTCTTTTGTAACGAAACTTGTTTCTTTTTTATCGTAACGAGACAATGTAATTTGCTTCGATTTAATTAGTTCTCTAAAAGAAAATTTGGGAAAGACGGAAATTTACTCGCATTACAGATAGAGGTACAATTCCTTTCGAAAATTTTGACCATGTTTAAATATAAGTGACTATAGTATAAGCGTGAATAAGCAGGACCGTCCCCTGACTGGGTGGTGGGTGTGAGCGGGCTGGACCTCTGTAAGCAGGACTGCACCTGGGAGGAGGAGAAGGTGATAGACCTCTTCCCCTACGACGCCGGCACCGACAGCGGCATCTCGTACATGGTGAGTCTAGTTAATTAAATCCGAATGTTTTTGATAACAGGTTAGTGTTTTGGTTGTGTAGTTTTAAAAAACATAACATATAACATAAAGTATTTTTTTTTTAATTTTTCCCTAATACTGACGATTTGAAGACTATATTTAAATTGCCCTATATA
The DNA here is from genome assembly GCA_033884665.1 of Argynnis bischoffii washingtonia. Lineage (NCBI taxonomy): Eukaryota > Metazoa > Arthropoda > Insecta > Lepidoptera > Nymphalidae > Argynnis > Argynnis bischoffii. The sequence continues at coordinate 294,839 of CM066622.1, forward strand.
AAATTTTTATGAGAGCCCAGTGGTAACGCGCTCGCTTGGGAAACCGAGTGACACGGCGCAAATCCCGGGTCTCGCACCTCTTGATATTTTCATGTGTGAATCATTTCTAAAATGATTACTACTAGCCTTCGAGTTTTCGAAAGACATGTAAAGTCCGCCAATCTGTGCTTGGCCAGCGTGGTGGACTATGGTCGATCCCCTTCGTATTTCCTTCAATACGAGGGGGATCGACCCCTCCCGGTCCGTGCCCAACAGTGGGACGTTAAAAAGGGCTGATTACATGTAAAATTTATGTTCATATAAAGAGATAATCATTTTTTTAAACAATGATCTTGCATAGCCAAATATATTCACGGAAAAGTTGCATCAGTATTTTAAAACCCAGCATTCATTCATTAAAAACGTTGTTCGTGTAACAGTCGCCCAACACAGAAACCATCCCTCGGGAGAAGATGTACCGCATCACGACGATGTACCCGGAGGACCCGCGCGCGCCCTTCTACAACCCGGAGCAGCGCGAGATGCAGCCCATGGCGCGCCTGCACCTGCGCCGCGAGCGCCTGCTGCCGCGCGCCTGCGACGAGCTCACGCTGCAGGGCCTCGTCGTGGAGGAGGCCGAGGACACGGAGGCCACCAACAGACGTGAGTCCTGCTGCTGGCAGTCGGGGCTAGGCCACTGGCTAGTGGAAACTTGAACATAAGCATCCGGAGGTCCCGGATTCGAGTCCTATGTTAGAATAAGTATACTTGTAGTTCTCGGGGTTTTCTGTTAATAAATTCTTAATATGAGCCCGGAGATGGTAAGTTGTAGTGTTTCATCCCAATGGATATTCGCTTAATTTCTCATTGGTCGTCGTTGTCCCATTGGAGTTTGAGATTGAAAGGAATAGAAAGTTCGTTTGTGTCTGCACGCATACGCGCTGCATTACAATATATCCTCCACATTTAGTCACTCAGATCAACATTATTGTCTTAATGCGGCTACCTATTTTTAACACATAAATATGACAAATTATTTTCGGAAGTTTGCTGGAAAGCAATACGGGTCCAAATGACGTGTTATGTGTGTGTGTGTGTGTGTTGCAGCGGAGTGCGCGGTGAGCGAGTGGTCGGCGTGGTCGGCGTGCTCGGTGACGTGCGGCAAGGGGCTGCGCATGCGCACGCGCGAGTACCGCATGCCGCAGAAGGCGCAGATGTTCGCGTGCGAGCGCCAGCTCGTGGGCAAAGAGATGTGCGTCGCCGCCGTGCCGGAGTGCGAGTGAGGCTCACTTAATAATTTCCTACCTTTTTTAATGTTTTTTTTGTCTCTCTTATTTTCATTTATTCTTGTCTATTGTTTGCGCATTGCAGCCAACGTGGATATTAGCTATTTGCAATAACCTATAAACTGTTCTAATAAAACAATAAACCGTGACGGATTAACGAAGCGATGGTAAGTCGCTAGTCTCTTATAATCTGTAAGTCGTTTCCAAAATATAATTCTGGGCTTATGTCTCAGAGGAGACGAAGCCAACGAGGCGGAGTCCTCCGAGTCCCAGTTCCCGGCGGCGGACGCGGCGGGCGGCGTGTGCGAGACGTCGGAGTGGGGCGCGTGGAGCGAGTGCTCGGTGACGTGCGGCGTGGGCGTCAGCACGCGCCGCAGGCACTTCCTCAATCAGATGGGCATCAAGAAGTGCCCCCTGGTCTCGATTGGTACGTTAGATATTATAAATTAAATAAACTTACTGCCTCGGTGGTCTAGTGGCTAGCATGTACGGCTGCACATCCTGAGGTCCTGGGTTCGAGTCCCGGGTCGGGCCAAGCTTAGTTATTGAGTCTTTCTGTATAGTAAGCCTCAGTAACAGCCCGGAGTTGTGAAGTGGGCGGTGTTTCACCCCCGTGCCTCGGAGAGCACGTAAAGCTGTCGATCTTGCGCCTTAACTCTCACCGGTCGTGTCTCGTGTCGTCCCACCGGAGTATGAGAGTGACAGGAATAGAGAGTGCACTTGTGTCTGCGCTCTCCCTCACCCGCGCTGCACTATAATATCTCCTGCGCAGTTGGCTAGTCTCAATGTGATTGGCCGCCGTGGCCGGAATCGGTCAGGAGGACATTATAAATTAAAACTCCTTTATCGCACTGAAATATGTTTGTTCGGACTAATCTATTAATAAACTACTATATAGATTTTCATATGATTTTCTCTAATAAAAAGGGGCATTAGCTAAAGTTTAGACTATAATAGATACTTTGCGAAAATAAGCTATTGGTATTATTATATTTGAGATTTGAGCTTGAAAAATCGTACCTTTCTGAAAACTTCCCTAATATTGTAAATGTCGAGAGAACCTAGGTAGTCACCACTGCCTAGTGGTAGCGCCCTCGTTTGGGTAACCGAGTGAAGTACGTCCAAATCTCGGGTCTCGCACCTTTGATATTTTCAGGTGCTAATCATTTCCCATATGATTACCACTTGTTTTGTTGTGAAGGAAAACATCGTGGGGAAATCTGCATGTCTGAGAGAACCTACCAAGTTTTCGAAAGACACATATATATGTATATTATATTTTTCTTTTACGTCTTTACATGTGTATTATTGACACCACTAACTAATAATTCTAAGGCGCGATTACACTAATCAATCACTTTATTTTAGCCCTGAAATCACGTATCCATACTAATATTATAAATGAGAAAGATTGTGAAGATGGATGGATGGGTGTTTGTTATTCTTTCACGCCAGAAAGGCTGAACGGATTTGGATGAATTTTGGCACAGAGATAGGTTATAGCTTAGAATAGCACATAGGATACCATTTACATTGGAAAGATGAACCCGAAGCGAAGCGAGGGTGAATCGCTAATTTTTAATAAAATGTATGTGGGAATCGTGTTTAGACGTATAATGCCATATCGTGACGTGTCACAGAGGAGAACCGCAAGTGCATGGAGCCGCCGTGCGACCCGTCGGAGTCGGCGGCAGAGCCCGAGGACGCGGAGTGCCCCGTGTCGGAGTGGTCCGCGTGGTCGCCGTGCTCGGCGTCGTGCGGCCGCGGCGTGGAGTTCCGCACGCGCCTGCTGCTGGTGGCGGCGGCGCGCGCGCCGGCCTGCGCCGCGCGCCGCGAGCTGCTGCAGCAGCGCGTCTGCAGCGAGCGCGACGACTGCACGCTCGACATGCTCACCGCCAAGCGTGAGTACCCACCTACCCACCTCCCTAGCCACTACTACCTGGATATCATAAGGAACAGCGACTTAAGACAAATAAATTATTTTTAATAGATGGTCTTAAGCCACTTACTGCCTGCTACTCTAGTAAGAGATCCCGCCATAAACAAAGCGAATTAATTCGAATAAAATTTAATAAATGGTCTTATATGTAACAACTTGGTTTCGATTTGTGTGAAAAAAAAATAAATTTAACAGTTTTACTAATATTTTTAATAAAACTATCTGTACGCATTGTTTCGCAGATTTATTTTAATTTTTGGTACCCGACGTTTCGAATGCTTTACAACAATCATGGTCACGGGAAAGACCATGGTTTTAATATAAGTGTATCTTTTAAATATCTTTATCGGGTGACACACATCTCGTATAGAAGACATCTTTATTTAAGTATTTTATGAACATATTCTGTATAAAGATAAGAAGTATTTAAAAAAGGATTGTGCTCAAATCTTAATCTCAAATCACGTCATAGTTTTACAAGAGCATCGTGACACTATACAATACAGTAGGTAAATAGTCGGGTAAATCGAGTTGTCAGGATATTGATGGGTGGCTGAATGTTTGTTAAATACTTAAGTTTTCAATTTTTAAATATGTTTAAACTCTTATTTATTGTGCTTATGGAAAATAACAAATTTTTGCAAAATTTGTAAGCCAGCCAGGATATGACGGATCTGGGGCTTTAGATGAGATGACGCTAATAAATAATTTAAAATGTATGGAAATGACATCTCTTTAAACAAAGTATGACGCAATCAAAATGTGTCATTTCCATATATTTTCTACTTTTCTACTAGCGATATCGATTGCTTGTCGGCTTGTCTAAGGCAATTCATACGAAATAGTTCAATTCACCTCGTGTGGAAAATATAGTGAAAAGAACACTTTCGATTTTAGTGTATAGACGTATACACAGTATGAAACGGATATAACCTCAGCGACTTAACTCTAAACTCTAATATATTTATTTATTAAACTATTTTACATATTCAGTCTGTATCTTCATTTAACACAAATATGATGTTGTTTTGTCGTTCCCTTGAATACTGTCGATATCTTGACGACGAAAAGAATGTAATAAGGTTAAAATGTTTGAGGGACTCTTAATATATACATGAAGAAATATTTAATTATATACATGAAATTATTATTATATTTATTATATTAATTATAACCTCGTCGTTTTTAGTTTTTAAATTATGTGAAATGATGTCAAGTAAAGACAGTTTTTATGTTTTATATATAATTTATTTATTTGGTAAATTTTAAAACATTATTGTGAGGAGGCTGTTTAAAGTTACTAATCTGAAATCGATTTTAAAACTACAAAAATTAATAAGTAGGGCGAACAGTATCGTACTTAGTGTGTACATTATAAAAAAAAATTAGACATTTTTTTGTTGTATTTCAAAACTTGTATCGGAAAGAGTCCTGCACACTTAAGTTTGGACGTGGGCAGTAATCTCCGAAACATTGCTCTGGTTTTGAAAATTATTTTAATTAAAAATAGCAAGCACTCCGTTCTCCGTTCTCGCTCTCATCGGTCCGGGTATTTTTTATACCAATAAAAATGTGCTTACACTTACAAATTATAATAACTTTAATTGTGCTCTGAAAAAACTGACCGTTGTGTGGCTTTATCGGCGTGTGCTGCTTAAACGGTTAGAACTTAGAAATAAAGTAATAAAATGTATGACAAATAAGAATGCACCCGATCGGATCGAACATAATATTAAGCGTTCGCTATTGTCAGGCATCTGCATGGAGGCGCCCGAGCAGGGCCCGTGCCGCGGCGTGTACCAGCGCTGGGCCTTCGCGGCGGCCAAGGGCATGTGCGTGCCCTTCACGTACGGCGGCTGTCGCGGCAACAAGAACAACTTCATCTCGCAGGAGGACTGTCTCGCCACCTGCAGCGTCGTGCTCGGTAAGTCCCCCAAGTCCCCCCGGAGAGCAATTTCGGCAATTTCTCGTGCCCTTCGAGACAGGAAAAGATAAAATGGGTAACTTCCCACCTTCTGCCTTTAGTTTTTAACAAGAAAACGCATCGACTATTCTTAGTTCTAACAGTCTGTTTTTTTTTCTAATTATTTACATAATATTTCCTAAACTGAAATTATACTTCTTGTTATTCGTTAATATCTTTATCTGTATATATATTTGTATAAATATTATAAATGTGAAAGTTTGAAAGTATGGATGTTTGTTACTCTTTCACGCCAGAACGGCTGAATGGGTCTGGATAAAATTTAGCACAGAGATAAGATTATAGTCTGGAATAACACTAATAGGCTACTTTTTATCCCGGGAAAATGTACGGTTCCTGTGAGATAGGTTTGTTTTTGTTTTCCTATAGAAGAACCCGAGCGAAACAAAGGTGAGCCGCTAGTTCTGTATAATATCGTAAATTGCAGCGCTACGTTGACTCTGCGAGTCCGCGGCCGCGTCGTTATCGGTCACGAAAGTGAAGGCTTTGTATGCGTATAACTTTAAGTTCTACTTGTGTTTATATTGATTAGGGTAAAACGGTATGATCTTTTAATAAATAAAACTAAAACTAAGAATTCGCAAACGTCACTAAAGTCATGCAATAATATCATCACAGTCACAAAACCTAATAAGGAATCAGTTTAATAAGTAATTTAATTTGCGTCATCTTCGACGCAGACTTTACAAGTTATAGATGATCAGTGGAATTTCACAGTTTGAGGATAAAATAATCTGCAAAACTACAGTAATAAAAACAAAAATTATATACTTATTTACAACCTGTGTGTCATATAAACTCTTTTTTATTTCTTCACTTTTTCTGAAATCTTCAAAGTGCTATTCATAAAGTAAAAAGGTCATATCAATAAATGATGTAAAAACAAGTAGGTATATGTAGTGTGTAGGCAGTGGTAGCCCAGTGGTAACGCGCTCGCTTGGGAAACCGAGTGAAGCGGGTTCAAATCCCGGGTCTCGCACCTCTGATATTTTCATGTGCGAATCATTTCTAACTTGATTACCACTTGCCTTACGGTGAAGGAAAACATCGAGAGGAAACCTGCATGTCTGAGAAAAACTAGCAAGTTTTCGAAAGACATGTGAAGTCCGCCAATCCGCACTTGGCCAGCGTGGTGGACTATGGCCTGATTCCCCTCGTATTGAAGGGAGGCCCGTGCCCAGCAGTGGGACGTTAAAAAGGGCTGAATACGTATGTAGTGTACAAAGTGCAGACTGCAGACAGTCTCGCGAGGCGTGCGGCGCAGCGGAGCGTGGCATCCATGCCGAAAGTCTACTCAATCAGCCGTGCTCGGAGCTCTCATTGTCCATTACAACTCATAATACGAATACAATAATAAACAATTTGTTATACAATTGTATATTGTAAGAGTTTCCTCCCCCTTTGCCTCTATTAATTATATATCATAGCTTACATATGTCAAAACATTTATTCACTCAGTACTAAGTTTACCTTAATTTAATATAAAAGAGAGTATGGAAGTTGTAATATAAGAAAGGTTCAATAACGAAAATAAATTGATAAATTAAATAACCACGTCACGTATGTTAAGTAATAAGTTGATTACATATTTTTTTTTATAAAATGATAACACTCTTTATGAGATGGTTAAAGATATATGTACTTAAGATAAAACTCTTATATTCTTTAATTTTAGTTTTTACTTAAAAACTTGATGGGTGTCCGAATTCTGTTAATGTTTTAGTTCTTAATTCTATACTAATATTATAAAGAGTAAAGATTTGATTGTTTGTTTGTTTGCATCGAATAGGCTCCAAAACTACTGAACCGATTAAGATGAAATTTGGTAAGAAGATAGTTTGAGACCCTGGGAAGGATATAGGATAGTTTTTATCCCGGAAATCATCCTTTAAGGGGGTGAAAATGTGGATGAAAGTTTGTATGGGGAAGCAAGGTAAGAACGAACCCGAGCGAAGCGAGGGTGAGTCACTAGTTTTGAAATAAATCTATAATGAAACGACCTACAGTGACGGTTCGTCTTACAAGCACGGCTCGCCTACGACAATGGGAACACACATCGCCATCGTCAGCTGACAGCTACTTCCTTACCGGTTGGGTACTTTATTGGTGGGCATTTGTTATGTTTGTAGGTTCTATCGTGACCTTGTCTCCCACACATGTACATGTACCCGTAGTACTGTGACACTGTTACTATGATTGTTTTTATCGTTTTATGATTTTTTTAGTTAATTACAATATTTTATAATAAATATAAAGAACTCTAAATGATGTTGGAAACTATTTTTGAAGCGACTAGTTTCGTTAATTAAGGCGTTACTGTACTCAACATTTTGACATTGGTGATGATGTTAGGGGGGACTTTAAACAACCATTGAAATGAATGCAGGACAAAGTCGCGGTATTGACAGACCTTTTATATTTCTGTTCTTTTGATTTCATTAGGTTCGTCACAATACTTCATTATATATGTGCATTAAATAAAAATGGAATCCAGTTAAACACTATTACTTATATGTATAGAGTATAGAGCAATTTTGGTAGAGATTTTCGTCGCTATATTAATTGTTTTTTCTTTCTATACATCATAATGTTTATTTTTTCACAAAGTCGTAAATTGGCTGTTACGTATTTTAGATTATTATTTTAGCTCCTGAAGAGCGCTCGTGTCGGTCTAACGGCAGAATTAAAAACAAGTTGTAATAAAAATTTTATTATACCTACAAAATACAAATGTACCTATCTATTTCCCGCCATCTTAATATTCATCTTATCATTTTATATCTTCCACCTTCATTTAACAGCACGTTTTATTTTAGGGTTCCATAACAAAAGGCAACTAACTTTATCCTAACCCGTATAATGTCGTCATGTCCTTCTGTCCAACTATCTAAACTCTCCGTCCCGTATAGGTACATGTAACGGAAACAAAACCTATGATACCTACTACTCACTACTCAGACTACACAAAACTGTATCTTTGAAAATGTAATTACTTAAAGGTGACTATGAAGAAACTTCATACTTTCGCTAATTAACCCGTCCACACCTGCACAAAGCCCGGTGTCAGTCCCTGCTCGACTCGAGGGAGAATCGCATTACATCGTAAACAATGGCAATCACGTTTAAAGTGTCCTTGGGGCCTTCACGTTTGCTCGCATAAAACGTTGCTTGTTTGTTTTCAAAATAAACCCAACATATTGTGATTTACCGGTGGTAGGACTCTGTCAAGCCTGAGGAGTCCGACTGGATGGGTACCACCCCCTTATCTATTTCTGCCGCCAAGCAACAATGATTGCATTGTTGTGTTCCGGTTTGAAGGAAAAGGTAGCCAGCGCAATTACAGGCTAGAGGCATATCATCTTAGTCCTCACAGTGACAACGCACCTGTGGTTCTGCATTTTTGTTACTTAAAACCTAAATGCATGAACCGTAGGTGTTATAGGCGACAGGTGCTGCTTTCCATCAGGTAGTCTGTCTGCTCGTTTGTCACTGAATGTCATAAAAAAAAAACGTATCTTAACATCGTTATGCCGTTTCCTTATAGTTGTCCTTTATACAATACTTCGTGATTATTTACACAAACGATGGCGTTGTATCAACGCTCACCTCTTGTGTTTAAATTGGTTTAGTCAGTATTTGCATGATTTGTTTAAAAAAAAAAAAAGTTATTAATTTAAACTGTCAAATCAACTGGAGTTAGGCTTAGTTACGATATGTCCCAAAATAAACCATTTGCAATGGCGGCTTTTAGGCAGTAAAATGTACATAGTAAGTAGTGAATAATAAGCAAACGAATTGTAGATTAGTAGCGATCGTGCCGATATTATCAGTTGACGTCTTCAAGGCTCAACTGACTGCTAATGGCGGGCGGCGCGCCAAATGTCACCGCGGAACGGTAGAATATTGTAGTACTAGGTTCTGTTTCTTTTTTTTATTTCAAACTTAAAATAGTTCAGGAAAACATTGGTAATTTCAGTAATTAAGTTAAATACGTTAACTATCATGGTTCACCGGGATGTTTGTATGGTTCGCAATGCTGAATACAACTTGGGTAATTAGCTTAATTCTGTTAAGGGGCTAGTAAAATTATGTGAGCAAATAGAAACAGGTTGAACCAGATAGCACAGGAACATAAAACCAAAAATTGGTGACATCAAGTTGGGTTGTATATCGATGAGAATTCCGTACATGATGGTAATAGAGATGAGATGAGAACAGATAATTTCCTGTAAAATCTGATGATGATATCCATAAGAATTTTACTATAATAACTATTAACTTCGTCTTTGTACTAATTTTTGTGAAATCTATATATTTGCATAACATTTCAGAAAGGCACGGAACACTCTATGCTAACATGCATATAACTTGCCTGGTTGACAAAGATTAATAATTGCAAGTCATGGGATCATCATTTAGATTTAGAAAACAGATATTGAAAACAAACAAACAAACAAATACTTTTTTTGCATAGGAAACGATTAATTCGACAAAAAATTCTTTGATGGAGTTTATGAATGCTCTAATGGACAGAGCTAATGGATTTTACAATCGACGTTAAAACTGTTACTATACAATATTTTTTAATATTGTTTGTTTCATTATCCTTGAAAGATTACAATTTATGATTTGAGAATTTAAAGCTTAAGCTCGTCATGCTAAGCGACATATTTAGTTTTAGAGCTCTTAAGAATCGAGGCTCATTTTGATGGACACTTTTCAAATAGGATATAGCGATTTGACGCAGTAAGTCAGTAGTAAATAACAAGATTTACGTACCTAATATTTAAATATCTTTTAATGCAAAATAATAAACCTATAATATAAAGACTCGGAGTAAAAATATTTATAAAATCATTGCGACCTTTTCATGCAACAGATAGACGTATCGTGGAAGTAAACTCTTATTGACATTTGAGCTGGTTTTAAAGTTCAGCTCGATCAAACAATACCGAATGCGATTTTTTTTATCAAATTAGCCTCAATGATATAATCTCTTAAGTGGAATACTAAATGCACTAGATTTCCCGCTGGACGAGAATGTCAGGTGTCTGATGTTATTTAGATCATTGCTATAATTGGGACAATGACATCACTTTATGACCTCATTTAAAATCACGACTGTCATGTCATCTCGGTTTCGTTCTATAAAATTTATATTTCAACTTCGCGTCATATCATTCACGATTTCGGCATAAATACCGTTAAGTTGTTTCTTATTTAAGATTCAAGTATATCAACTGACGGTCTCTTTTGAGAGATCAACATTGTTGAACAACAATTCGTTAAAAAACATTGTTAAAACACATCGTTGAAACAACAACAACATTTATTCCACTTGGAATTTCCCTTTTTTAAACTTTGAGAAATGCATCTATTCATACACATACCCCTGTATACAAACAGGTGGTTATGTGGGGCTTACCGGCTGGAAAAGCCAGTACTACCCACTAAAACCCAACAAAAACCTCCCCCGTCTTAATGGGGCGTCACAGGATCACGCACTCAACCACGACGCCGACGTCTGCCGAAGCAGACCACAGCAGCCATGGGGTTGCTCCAGTGGTCAACTCTGCGAAGAGAAGTGCCAGGAGCATCCCACATGGTACAACGCCGAGGTGGGCTGCCTCCCGGTGCGTTTCTTGGCTTCGCACCCGGCTGGATTACCGGACGCTAATGAGTTCAAAATGGAGCAGTTATTTTTCAATCATATCTAATTATGTATCATTAACTATTCCATTGATTTAGAAAAAATAAACACAACAAGCAGAATATATTTCAGTCGAGCAACATCATTTCTTGTACTTGTTAAGATCAATAAATGAGTTTTAAACAGAATATGTTGAATCACTTAGCACATTTTGATTTCGTTCGACCGAAATGTTTGTTTTGATAAACGTAGATCAGTTAACAAGGGGCGAGTTAATAAATTGCCGTATTTAAGAAAGCGTTACTGCTCGAGGTTAGGAACAGAGAGTACGCAGGTTTCATTTGTATTGAAGAGCATAAACTACGAAAAACAGGCAGAAACCGTGTTGATGTAGTTATATTAAGTGATGAAGAACACGCAACATACTCATACTATTATAATTCTATTAGTACGAGTATATATAAAAATGAATCTGTGTTTATTTGTAGCGTATGTTATTATGGCTATAGTAGACCATTCGATCAACTGCGATGAAACGTTGGTAAGTTGAATTCCGGACTCGCGAAGGTTTTTCGCGTTTAAGTCGTAGCGGATAATGATTAGAGATTTAGTCGTCGTAAGTAAGTATATGGATGTGTATGTTTGTATGTGGTTTGTGTAGGTATGTGTCAGTTTACACTTGGGCGGATCTAGGGCGGGCTCTAGCTACTACTTATGCTACTACTATACTCCATAATATCTTATAATAACTTTATAATAACTATTTAATCCCTGTATTTATATATTTTTACTATTTGAAGGTGGTGTAGCTCCAGGAGCCGCGCCCGCGCAGCCCGCGCCGGTCCCTGAAAACAACTTCTCCGGCCTCAGCAATGTTCCTGCTCTCACTGGTAAGAAACCATTCATTTGAATATATTTTTTGTTTTTCTCACATTGTATATATATTGAACTTAATATCTGTTTACAATTAAGTTAATAAGTATTATCTAAATCAGATTATGTGTTATAATCTTAATCTCTTTACCTCACATATTACATTTCATGTCTAAAAAGTATGGCCGATATGTTTACATTCTTACAGTGTTTACGTTCTAATTGCATAGATAAATAAAAAAATATACGATTAAGTAAATTTCTATCATTCTGTCAATTAATATTAATGTCATATAGCAATGAATTGACGTCATTTTTCGCTTAATATAAATACAGCATGGGTTGGCGTATATGTTTACATTCGTTTAAATCATCTTTGCTTATATAAATAAATAAATATGTAAGTATTGTTTTATTAGTTTAGGCAGTGGTAGCCCAGTGGTAACGCGTTCGCTTGGGAAACCGAGTGAAGCGGGTCTAAATCCAGGGTCTCGCACCTCTGATATTTTCATGTGCGAATCATTTTCTAACTTGATTACCACTTGCCTTACGGTGAAGGAAAACATCGTGAGGAAACCTGCATGTCTGAGAGAACCTAGCAAGTTTTCGAAAGACATGTGAAGTCCGCCAATCCGCACTTGGCCAGCGTGGTGGACTATGGCCTGATTCCCCTCGTCTTGAAAGGAGGCCCGTACACAGCAGTGGAACGTTAAAAATGGCTGAATACACAAGTATTGTTTTATACAGGTGCATCTCAAAGTAACGACTGTCAGCTGAGCGCGTGGAGCGAGTGGTCGCGCTGCAGCGTGACGTGCGGCGTGGGCTACCAGGAGCGCGTCCGGACCGTGCTGGTGAGTTTGTGTCACACATACATCTCTGAGATTACATGTATGTACAGACGATATTACAGTGCACAAGTATACGCACAGGCACATGTGCACTATTTCGTTCACTATTAAATCAGACGTTTGTGCACTTATTGCACTACAATATCTCTCGCACCAACTGTGCGAGTGCTAGCCTCAGTGAGACTTCTAGACGCGGCCGATGTCCAGGAAAATATAACTTCGTTATTAAACCAATTTTTTTGAGCTTAAGATTGTAAAAAGAAATTTTTTCATTGATGTAAAGCTAGTGATTACTATCAGTTGATTTCAGCGGAATTGAAGCGTATTTAATGTAATTCACACCTTAAATGTTCAGTTATGGCTGAACCAGAGTTATTGACATAAATACTTATCTTTATTGTTTTTACTTTTAAGATGCGACTGAAATTGTCAGATTTAACAATCTAGATATAACAAATGACTTTTAAGCAATAAATACATTACGTATGCGGGCACTTTCCTTGCGAAATGCGATGTAACATAAATGATGTCGTACCTGAAACAAAAATTTAAAATTTATATAGTACTAGATATTTCTTGCAAATCTTATTCGTTATGTTATTTAGGTGCACATATTTAAATGTGATTGATAGCAATAATATTTAATTTTCTAAATCCTGAATTCAATAGATTGTGGCGTATAGTGATATAGCCACATCTATACAGATAAATAAAATTGGAGTGTCTGTTTGTAATATTAAAATAATCGCTTTTTACTAAATGCATATGGATGTATACACGGTACATATACCAAAACAACATTTTTTACAATTTTTGTCTGTCTGTCTGTCTGTTTGTTCCGGCTAATCTCCGAAACGGCTGGACCGATTTTGACGGGACTTTCACTGGCAGATAGCTGATGTTATAGGAAGTAACTTAGGCTACTTTTATTTTAGAAAAAGAGTCAGGGTTCCGCGAAAAAAAATTAAAACCTATGAAATTGTGAACAAAATCCGCGTACAGCATACGCACCCGAGCAAAACGAGGGTAAATCGCTATATAAATTAAATTAAACGAATATGTTAGGAGTAGCAAGCTACTATTTATGTATACCTAAACATAGCTAACCGTGAAAACGTACCTAGGGACGAACGCGAGCGAAGCGAGCGTGAGTCGCTAGTTTATAATATAAACAAATAAATAATTCTCCACACTCCCATTGGCACCGCACTGCCGCTTTTATCGTACAGATGACGTACCCATTTTTGCTATATCGCCAAATATACGGAAACAGTTATTTAATAAAATAACACATCTGGTTCATATAATATTATCATATTTCATCACATATTGTACCTACTAGTAATTCACACTGGTCTAATACATAGTTTTTCTCGCGTCATGCCGTACCTTAGACAACGAATATAATGTGTATTTAATTTATCTAGTTTAATAATTGCGAAAACTTTTTTTTCTTTATTTTTTTGTATTCCAACGTAGTGTAAGAACTAGATTATTATAAATCGAAGATAGTATAAATAGAATGTGTAACCATTGCCCCCAACGAGAGTGCGTGCCGCGTGAGCGCGCGGCGGCGGGCGGCGGCGCAGGGTGGCCCTTGTGCACATTCCTTAAACCCTATTAAACTATTTTCGATGTACTCGAATTCTATAATAAAATATTAGAATTTCAATATTGGATTCTTTTTTAGGGTTCCGCATCTTAAAAGAAAAATATACCAGATCACTTGTTGGTCTTTTTATCCGCTTATTTTCTAAATACGTATATCATATACTAGCAGAGCCCGCGGCTTCGCTCGCGATCAAACTACGAAAAATACGAAATTTCATGCAAATACTTCCAAGGAATAAAAAATTTCATACAAACTTTTATCCCCTATTTCATCCCCTTGAGGCAAATTTTGAAAAATTCTTTCTTAGTGGATGCCTTCGTCATATGAGGAATACGTGTGTGAAATTTCAATTTTCTAGCCTTAAGGGTTTGGCCTGTGCGTTGATACATCAGTCAATCACTTTTGCCTTTTATATACATATTATATAGATTACTTATTCATCTTTACTAGGAACAATACCAGCTTATTTAAAATATTCCCAGATAGTCAATCTGCAAGTATCTCTAACATGAATAAAATATTTAACCCGTTGCAAAATATACTTTCATAGTTCATGTAGCAGTACACAAATGGATAACTGAAAAGTGGTTATTTCGAACACTTTTCAGTTATCCATTTGCATACTGCATACTTTACATATCAATTTAAAAGGAAAATATTTATTTAATTTATAACAAAGTAGATCTTTTTATATTTCAAGTTATTAAAATCCAAATCAGTGTACTAAAGTATTACAGTTCAATTTGTATTTATTGTTCCATAGAGAGGTCGCAATTAGTGGTCACGAATATACCATTTTCTATTAAGTGTTATTGTTTGTAATCAAAATACAGGATAATTCTATATATTCATTATTACGTGCATTGTATTTTTAAATTTATTTTTATTAACCGATATTCTAAGGCAGTGGTAGCGTAGCGGTGACGAGCTCACTTGGGAAACCGAGTGAAGCGGGTTCAAATCCCGGGTCTTGCATCTCTGATATTTTCATGTGCGAATTATTTCTAACATGATTACCACTTGCCTTGCGGTGAAGGAAAACATCGTGAGGAAAAAAAAAATATCTTAGAGAACCTAGCAAGTTTTCGAAAGACATGTGAAGTCCGCCAATCCGCACTTGGCCAGCGTGGTGGACTATGGCCTGATCCCCCTCGTACTGAAGGGAGGCCCGTGCCCAGCAGTGGGACGTTAAAAAGGGCTGAATATAACCGATATTCAAAATAAAGAATATTTTTTAGACACTAAACGACATAGAAATTTACATATATTTTAATATTTAAATAAATTATCATTTGAGTTCAATTTATTTTTTTACATCAATTACAAGGAAAACTCGTTTTTAAGCATTTTTGATTATATATTTAATATTACCTATTTAAAAAAAAAAACGCTGTTTCAAAACACATTCATCGATTAAAATGCAGGTATCCTATTTTTATTAGCCAATGTTATAAAAAAATAGTTGGTAAGATAATAAAATAAAATACATCCTTGACATTTAACGAATGCTATAAATTACACTGATTTATAAATATATATTTTTTTAATATACTCCGCAAGAAATTTATATTAATTCGTTAAACTAGCTCTGGTAAACCTTTCAGGTGTTAACATAAATATTCTATAAAGTCACGTTTTTTTCTACCGTTGAATCATTTATTTCAAATATTATAGTATCACGTACATAGTGGCGTCAGTTTAATGTATATTTAATCGATTCCAACGACAAATAGCTTGTTACAAATTTAATTAAAACATTGATTAGGAACTGTAAACTAAGCTCTGATCCTTTTTGCTGTCTTTGTGGAGTGTTTATATTTTCAAATAGAGGGAACTCTGCAGTACATCTATTAAATTCTGCATATTTTCATTATTTCGGATTTCTTGTAGCAAATCAAAATAAAAATTAGTAGTAGTTCATCAGGAGACAACTTAGACTTTCCACTTGTTCACCATCATGGAGAGGACCAAGTGATCACGGAAGAGACTCTTACTATTATCACAGATTACATAATACTATACGCTACGAAGACATAGGGTTATAATATAATAAATAATGCAAGTATCCGTCTGCTACTAATCTAATTTTATATTTGAAGGATCTTCCATATCCAACTTCCCCGGTAGTTCAAGTCAAAATACCTATACTAGAAGACGATAATAAAAGTGATATTGAGGTTAAATCTAATAATAAAAATACAAAAATTCTTTTTAGTATTACAGTAGTAAGACTAAAAGAAGGAATAATTTAATGGTCCACAGATCATCAGATCACAGAAATTATAAAAAAAACACAGTTTAGAACTTTCTAAACTGTAATTAAAAATATACTTGGAATTGCTCAAAATGGTTTAAGAATTTTGCGTTGCTGATTTACCGAGAAGTTTTTAACAAATAGGAGTGAACATGTCATTAAAGATTCATTTCCTGCAATCGCATTTAAGTTCATTGCTTAAAATTTAGGAAGCATGTGAAACTAAGATCAGAAACTCTTTTGATATTTAAAGACTCATCTTCGTAAGACATCAAGAATTTTGGGATGAAAACATGCTAGAGAATTGTTATTGGTCCATTATAAGAGAAACCGATCCACAAAACTACAAAAAGAAGACGAAAATTAGCCATTTTTAGTATTTTTGTATTGTTGATATTAAGTTTTTTTTTTTAATTTTTAGTAAATAAATATTTCTATAATCAGACGTGATAGCAGTTTCTAATTTTTTTTTCTGAATAACATATTCTAAAATAAATAATAATTACCAACTTCTAACTGGGGTATAAAAATCGTGTAAGCTAGTGACGTAGTGACGAAAGTCAGAAACGTTTAACGTGTCGTCACCTCATACAATATTTTTCTATTTATAATAACAAGTATTATACGTATATTTATAATAAATGGTAGTGACATAAGAACGCGTTTAGTAGTAGCTTTTTTATTAGCGCGGCCTTTCGTGAAGCGCCGTTTCCATAATATCACGGTCAAGAGCGCGCTTACTGGCGACACCTGATCTAACAAATGAATATATATACATATACATAATAATAATAAATCTATACTGATAAATAAAATTGGAGTGTCTGTTTGTAATAGTAAAATAACCGCTTTTTACTAAATGCATATGGATGTATATACGGTACATATACCAAAACAACATTTTTTACAATTTTTGTCTGTCTGTCTGTCTATCTGTCTGTCTGTTTGTTCCGGCTAATCTCCGAAACAGCTGGACCGATTTTGACGGGACTGGCAGATAGCTGATGTTATAGGGCTACTTAGGCTACTTTTATTTTAGGAAAAGAATCAGGGTTCCGCAAAAAAAATTAAAAGCCATGAAATTATGAACAAAATCCGCGTACGGCGTTCGCACCCAAGCAAAACGAGGATAAATCACTATATAATTTTAATGAATATCTTAGGAGTAGCAAGCTACTATTTATGTATACCTAAACATAGCTAGCCGTAAAAACGTACCTAGGGACGAAAGCGAGCGAAACGAGCGTGAGTCGCTAGTAGTAAATATGTTGGGACATTAACACAACACCATTTAGTTCCATGGTAAGCTACGAGACCTGTATTATGGATACCAGATAATTGATACACTACACAGACTCGTATATAACTTTAAATACATACTTATTATAAATATAAACACGCGTGACTGGAGTATATTACAAACATTCGTGTTCATCACACAAATGAAAGCCCCAGCGGGACTCGAACCCGCGACCGCTGGTACAGCAAGTAGGGTCACAAACAAACTGAGCCAAACGTGCCAAATAGATATATTCATATACGTCTATTTTTTGTACGACTTAAAGGAAATATTAATATATAAATATGGACAGTAGAAATTCATGTCAATTAAAGGTTTCGTACTCTACATCTTTGCAATGCTTATTTTGAATACATCCGTATGTTGCCATTATGTGGTAGAGTGCCAAATGTAAATAAAAAAATAGATCTAAAAACTATGGGCTTTTAAGCTTTAATAGCGGTGACGGCTCATTTATAATCTTTAATGATACATTTGTGTTTGATCTCTTGCTATAAAGACATAAACCGACGAGCGCTGCGAGCTAACGAAATACAGATGTAGTGACGTCAGGGGCATACATCATACATTGTTTTATAGGGCTTTTATCATTATTTTATTTTCGATACGACTGACATTGAACGCTTTGGTTCATTACCCCTGATGGTAGTCCGGGC
The DNA here is from genome assembly GCA_033884665.1 of Argynnis bischoffii washingtonia. Taxonomy (NCBI): domain Eukaryota; kingdom Metazoa; phylum Arthropoda; class Insecta; order Lepidoptera; family Nymphalidae; genus Argynnis; species Argynnis bischoffii. The sequence continues at coordinate 313,220 of CM066622.1, forward strand.
TGTGCTGATAGAGCTATACCTGGAGCTAGAGTCGAGCACATCGGGTTAACGTCGTGATTTTATAATATTCATTAGGCGTGTGAAGAAAAGAAAAACTTTTCATTGCAAATATATTTAAATAAAACTATCTTTTCGGATTTTTTCGCGGATTTATTTTGATTTTTGTTTCCCGACGTTTCGATTGCTTTACAGCAATCATGGTCACGGGAGAGACTAAGGTGTCAGATGTCTCAAAAGCATTATACAGTTGTTACAGACAGCCTACCCACAATTAACAAAAATGAATTCAAAATATTAAAAAATTGGCATCAAAGTACCTTACAAAATTTGTAAATTTTAATTTTAAACATTTTTATAATTTTAATTTTATACTTGAAATAAGGAGTATTATTTATATAATTTTAGCTATTATCATTTCAATTTTTTAGAAAACCTATTATTGCATTATTGTTTAATAATCTATATTTTTAGTGTTACCATTATTATATTTATAAACATAAAGGTAGATAAAATATTAATTATTTAAGCCACATTATTGTGCTATGTCTACTTTAGAAAATTAAAATTAATTAAGAATTATATTTACAAATGTAAAATATTAATTTGAAGTACTGTTATTTTGATCTACACAGTAAGAACTTACTACATCTAACTGTCTGTTATGTTTAATTTTATTATTAGATTTTATAATATTAATAACAGGATCCCACGACGATGGTAGTACCCAGCCATCTTCCCTATTGAAATTTGGCTGTTTTTTAATTTCTATGGCTTCCCGAATCATTCTAGGGCGATATCGATTTTCTTTCGCGAGGATTTGGGGTCTATCGAAGCGAATATAATGGCTTGGGCGATCCTGACTATGTTTGCAGACAGCAGATGTTGTATTACGGCGGTGCTTCACATCAGCTATGTGTTCTTTGACCCGAGTTCTTATGGATCGCTTTGTTTGTCCAATGTAAGAGAGTCCACAATCACAATCAAGTTTGTAAACTCCTGCATCTTGTAGAGGGATGTGGCACTTGACAGGTGGTAAGAATTGACTAATTTTCTTTGGCGGCTTGAAATAAGTTTTAATTGAAGCTCGCTTTAGGATGTAGCCAATCTTGTCAGTGACTCCTCTCATGTAAGGTAGGACTGCAGGGACGCGCTCGACTGTGGCTGGTTTCACTCGGTCCCTGTGACGTAGGCGCGGCACTTGCAGCTTGTTGTCTCGCAGAACTTGCTTGACATGTTGCAGCTCTCCAGCCAGGTGTTGCTCGTCACAGATCCCTTGTGCTCTCTGAAACAAAGATTTTCCCACGGTAGCTAACTGTGAAGGGTGGTGGTGAGATTCACCATTCAAGTACCTATCTGTATGGGTCTTCTTTCGATACACAGTATGACTCAAGGTGTTATCTGGGTTACGTTTAACTAATACATCTAAGAAAGCTAAAGAATTATTAGACTCCAGTTCCATTGTAAACTGTATTTTAGGGTTTATGGAGTTAAGATGTTCTAAGAATACAGATATTTTGTCAGATGGTAATATTGTGAATGTGTCATCTACGTACCGCTTGTAGAAACGAGGGGTCACAGGTGATGTGTTTAGAGCAGTCTCCTCGAAGGCCTCCATGAAGATGTCAGCTACAACGGGGGAGACAGGCGAACCCATGGCCACTCCATCCACTTGCTTGTAGAATTCATCATTCCACAATAGATAGCCTGATGTAAGGCAGTGTTTTAAAAGTTCAGTGTATTCTTCTTGCATATTATTGTCGAGTAGCTTTCTTGATACTATTTTGACACAGTCCTCTACTGGTAGGCTGGTAAATAGAGACTGTACATCAAAACTAACCATTGTTTCATTGTCCATGAGTTGTAGGTGTTTTATCTCATTAACAAAATGGTAAGAGTCCCTTGTGAACGCTGATGTTTTCCCTCTGAGTGTTGAGAGTACTTTCGCTACTAGTTGGGCCAATTTGTATGTCGGTGGCCTACCTTACATGAGAGGAGTCACTGACAAGATTGGCTACATCCTAAAGCGAGCTTCAATTAAAACTTATTTCAAGCCGCCAAAGAAAATTAGTCAATTCTTACCACCTGTCAAGTGCCACATCCCTCTACAAGATGCAGGAGTTTACAAACTTGATTGTGATTGTGGACTCTCTTACATTGGACAAACAAAGCGATCCATAAGAACTCGGGTCAAAGAACACATAGCTGATGTGAAGCACCGCCGTAATACAACATCTGCTGTCTGCAAACATAGTCAGGATCGCCCAAGCCATTATATTCGCTTCGATAGACCCCAAATCCTCGCGAAAGAAAATCGATATCGCCCTAGAATGATTCGGGAAGCCATAGAAATTAAAAAACATCCAAATTTCAATAGGGAAGATGGCTGGGTACTACCATCGTCGTGGGATCCTGTTATTAATATTATAAAATCTAATAATAAAATTAAACATAACAGACAGTTAGATGTAGTAAGTTCTTACTGTGTAGATCAAAATAACAGTACTTCAAATTAATATTTTACATTTGTAAATATAATTCTTAATTAATTTTAATTTTCTAAAGTAGACATAGCACAATAATGTGGCTTAAATAATTAATATTTTATCTACCTTTATGTTTATAAATATAATAATGGTAACACTAAAAATATAGATTATTAAACAATAATGCAATAATAGGTTTTCTAAAAAATTGAAATGATAATAGCTAAAATTATATAAATAATACTCCTTATTTCAAGTATAAAATTAAAATTATAAAAATGTTTAAAATTAAAATTTACAAATTTTGTAAGGTACTTTGATGCCAATTTTTTAATATTTTGAATTCATTTTTGTTAATTGTGGGTAGGCTGTCTGTAACAACTGTATAATGCTTTTGAGACATCTGACACCTTAGTCTCTCCCGTGACCATGATTGCTGTAAAGCAATCGAAACGTCGGGAAACAAAAATCAAAATAAATCCGCGAAAAAATCCGAAAAGATAGTTTTATTTAAATGTCTAATATTCGCGTAAACCTAAGAAAGTATTATGCAAATATATTTATAAACACGACGTCTTCGGAGCGAATTGTGTAAAAACGGTTCATTGTTCTAAAGTTAATTTCTTACCTTACCAGAAACGCAAGTTACTAGGTTTTAAGTGGACATAGATTTACAAAAAATCTAGTAAATTTAATAATAAATTAAAGACAAAGCACTGTAATATGAACACTTACGCGCCGAGCAAACACGTGGATACTGGATATTGATCACAACCGCTAAAACTTCGTTAAATTTTCACAGCAGTTATGACACTAACATGTAATCACCGAATCAATAATATATACACATATATATTTAATTACATCTACACGGGTTTGGTGGCTAGTGCGTCCATATTTAAATATTTAAATGTTTCTTTTACATCTATACATACAGATAAATGAAATTGGAGTGTCTGTTTGTAATATTAAAATAACCGCTTATTACTAAATGCATATGGATGTATACACGGTATACATACCAAAACAACATTTTTTTACAATTTTTGTCTGTCTGTCTGTTTGTTCCGGCTAATCTCCGAAACGGCTGGACCGATTTTGACGGGACTTTCACTGGCAGATAGTTGCTGTTATAAGGAGTAACTTAGGCTACTTTTATTTTAGAAAAAGAATCAGGGTTCCGCGAAAATAATTAAAACCCATGAAATTGTGAACCAAATCCGCGTACGGCGTACGTACATAACGTAAATCGCTATATAATTTAAATGAATATCTTAGAAGTAGCAAGCAACTATTTATGTATAAACATAGCTAACAGTGAAAGCGTACCTAGGGACGAACGCGAGCGAAGCGAGCGTGAGTCACTAGTTTATTAATAAATAAAACTTTTATGTAGAAAATCCGGTTTAATGTAATGGACATATTTTTAAATAAGTCTTGTTTTAAATTTTTTTATACTTAGATTTACACGAATATTTGACATTTTGAATAAAACTATCTTTTCGGATTTTTTCGTGGATTTATTTAGATTTTTGGTTCCCGACGTTTGAATGCTTTACACTTTACAGCAATCATGGTCAGTGGTCACGGGAGAGACTAAAGTTTTAGACGTCAAGGTTCAGGAAAGAAGGAAAAGATAGTTTTTTTGTTGCATGTTACAATGCTAAAACTATATTTCTGCCTGACGCGGTGTACATTTTGTTATTGACTATGCTGTATATGTACATACATCAAATCACACTCGGATTTTATTATAATCTCGAATATTATATTAATCATTTTTACAACTCAAAATATAATTCAAATATTAAAATGACGAATGTGACTATGAGATTAACTAACAAATACATAGAAAATATATAGAATTCATTTCTAGTGACGCGTCCTCTCTAAGAATATAGAATAATTATCTACTGAATAGTAACTCTTAATGATCATTAAAAGATTTAAAAGTAGCTTATGTCAATCTTTGGAACACGAACTCGGAGAAAAGTATCAATATAAGCACAGTTTAGCATTTACAATATTTATTAAGGATTTCACAATGTTGTCTGTTAGTATATGAATGTTACTGAAATCAATATTTTCGTGCTGCGATGCGATGGCGTGATTAGTGCAAATAAAGAGATTTAGTGGCAAATGCGACGGAAGCCTTATGTATACATTTATGTACGCAACGACATAACTTTATAATTTTTTATATATGTATATAGATGAACCGACGAAACACGATCACAGATGATTTTTTGTGTAATAAATCATTGCGTGCCTCGTTTCCTGTCATCCGGCAAATTTATGTTTATTGAACGCTCAAAAGTTCTCAAAGAGCAAGGTTATACCAATTTGTAATTATACATTGTTACCAATTATTCTAATATATGATTTTGTTCAATTATAAATAATTGATTCCGCCTTAATTCTACGTGGGCAGCTCTCGAGTTGTAGAGCTAGAGAACACAAGGTGAAGGCTAAATACATAAACATTTGTTACGTTTAAGAGCTGTCAAATTTTTTGTTTAAAATTTTCTCTCAAAACATAAAAGTCAAAATTTAAAGCTAATACTAATATACATATATTTTACCTTTGTCCAGAAATTATATTGATCGAACACAACAGCTTCATTTACTTTTCATGAATTGTTAAAAACGTATTGTTATTTGAAAAGCAAGCAGCATTTGGTAACGCGCTCGCTTGGGAAACCGAGTGAAGCGGGTTCAAATCCCGGGTCTCGCACCTCTGATATTTTCATGTGCGAATCATTTCTAACACGATTACCACTTGCCTTACGGTGAAGGAAAACATCGTGAGGAAACCTGCATGGCTGAGAGAACCTAGCAAGTTTTCGAAAGACATGTGCAGTCCGCCAATCCGCATTTGGCCAGCGTGGTGGACTGTGGCCTGATTCCCCTCGCATTGAAGGGAGGCCCGTGCCCAGCAGTGGGACGTTAAAAAGGGCTGAATACAATATTCCGTATTATATGTATAATATGTGTCATACATAGATATTCCATCGCACTCGCAGAGTTCGTAAAAGCAAACTTTATCAACTAAAGTTACTATATAGTATGTTATGTATGTATGTCAAGTGAACTAGTCCACTGAATATACAATGAGCTCCACATGGATATAAGCGATAATATTTTATTTAGAGTAAAGTCTGAGTCATATTAATTATCAGCTAACAAATTAGCAAATTAAACAGCTAATTAACTAACAATTACCTATAAAGTTCTGGGTAGTTTCTTACATTCACGTACTCTGAAGCAAAGAGTTTTTGTTCCCTCTCGCACTAACCATTCAAATCGTTCATTAAGTTAACTAATATTATTTTTTATTTCTTTAACTATGACAGTGAATATGAAACTAATACTAATATTATTTTGATGTATCCAGAGCCAGCCCGGGCCCGGCGGCGCGCCCTGCCCCACGCGCCTCTCGCGCCGCCGTCGATGCTCGCGCGCATGCTAGACGTGCCTATACGGATTTGTGTTGAAGAAACGTCAGACACCAATCAATCGTCGCCCAATTGTATGACAACATGTAACGATCGACTATGTTCAGCTTTTACAGAGACTAGAGTAGAGACTATTAGTAATTATTTGAAAAAACTCGGTCATTTCTCGACTCCTAATTTTAAGATGTCCAGTCCGCTGTCACCGCAGTGCACTCCACACCTCCTACTTAATACTCATTTTTATATTTTTTACTCATTAATAAATTTTTACAATAAACGATTTTTTTTTGTTTTATTCTACCACATAATTACTGTGCAGAAAAAAAAATGAAAAACCTTTTTTTACTTAACTCATAAAACCTTTATCTGTTACGACCTTATAATAGTTTCGATAAAAAAACCATATTATACCAATTTTTAAAATATTTTATGAACGTAACTATTATTAAATTAATTTAATTAATAAAATTATATTGTAATTTATTATTAAGTTATATTTATTAATTGAGTTATTTCTATTTAATGTAACAATTAGTTTTGGTTTTAATGTCGGTTATGTTGAACCCTTTATTAACAGAGCACGTCATACGTCTAGGTATGTTTTGAGAACGTTACAAAGCAGACAGCTGTCGCCGACGTCGACGTCGCGCGCCACAATAGAGACGTGACTACTGATAGGTACTGGCTACTGATGACGTGGAAAATACGCAGCTTTTCGTGCTCCAGGGACGTTGAAAGGGAAACTCACTACTGTCTTCATTGATGTCACGTTTGATCACAAACTATCATTGTTTTGTATCATTTTGCGAGGTCCCTGCAGAAACTGCTAATTTAATTTTAGTGATTTTCGCTTCTTTTACAGATACACATTTGAGATTTTGTTAATAAAAATTATGTAAGAAGATATAAAGATCCATATTAATATTATAAATGTGAAAGTGTGTTTGTTCGTTTGTTACAGTGTAAATAAAATTGTTAAATTAGACAAAATTGCCGGCAGTAGCTATTACAAAAATTGATATATTAAAATATTTTTATTATAAGGAAAACATCAACTTAAGTTAAACCATTAAGCTGTAAGTATGACAGAGTGTCCTTAATAAACAAATAGCAATTTAGATAATAAAGTCATATCATGGCATCAAAGAGACAGCTGTCAGTTGAGCTGCAATCGTGTGGCATTAGCGTGAATAAGTGATGTGACGATCGTCGGGCCCACGGTGCTTCAGTCTATATCCTTTGATATAGGATATAGACTATATATATATATATATATATATATATATATATATATATATATATATATATATATTTATATAGAGAGTGGAATGAATGTTTCTTTGCTAGCCCTCAGCTAAAAATGGCGGCAGGCGCGACCGAGACAAAACGAATGTGCAGCCAGAAGTTTTCTATATTAATTGTTTTATGATGAATGAAAATAGATATTTTGAACCATATTACATCCCATTCTACTATTATAATTTATTTACATTCCATTTGTTAAATCAAATTGGAATAAAAGGCAGGTACCTATTGGGCGCACGCTTGCTTTCTTTCTTTCTAGAGAGTGGTCAATTTCATAAGATTATTGCTCAGTTCATTCTCTACGTCTGTAGTCTACAATACACAGCAAATGTCACAGCGACCTAAATGCGTCCCACAATCAATTATGCCACAGTCGTACTATAGGGCTTAGGTTATTCAGTCTAAAGGTATGCCGGTCTCAAAGGTCAATTCTCAAATTATTCAATTTAAGTGAAATGTGGAAAAACAATTTGCTTTTGGCTTTGCTTTGCCTGTTGATAGGCGTAGATATTCGCTTTGGTCGTTGAATTGTTAATACAATTCATTTTGAAGGTTCTGGGCCCGTTATCTTTTTTATATACAAAATAAAAGCAAGTTTTTAATAATCTGTAATAGTAGAGTTTTGTATATTAAGGGAATAATAAAAATTAAAGCTTTGTTTTAGCCTATGTAGACCGTATTTGCTTACTCTTAGAGTCTAGACTCTACAGCTTATTCCTTAAACGACCAACTCAATTGATGCACTTATTAAAAAAATTCCATATTAACTCTCAAAATTAACTCCAGGATATAGAGTTCTATTGTATACACCATACGCTTATTGCTCGGTCATTTTGACACTTCTTAAGCCACATTTCAAAGTTTTTCACGACACCACAGATATTTGGCGAACCTATAAGGGTGCGTTATTTCTTTTGACGCAACGGAATGACTTGCATTGCCTACTATTATTGAACACACGTGATCAAAATCGTGGGAAAGTCTCATCACAATGTATATTTATATAATACCACATTATTTAAATAATAATCCATTTTTTCAACGCCAATTACTAGAACTATAATTATTATCAGTAATCACTGTGATCTGCTGATTTGATCTGTCGGAAACCTCGCGCTTCCTGCAATAACAATGAGTGGTGTTCAGCAACAATGTGAATCAATCTCTCAATAACTCTCAATAGCCACATTATGCGTTACGAATTATGCAATAAAACCAAGTAAATTTAATCAAAAGTGTTTGTTTGGAAATGGGAAATTAGTTGCGGTTGTTAGGTAAGCCCATTGTTGGAGAATGATGAATTTGAAATTACATTGATTATTTTATTTGATACATAAAAATATTAATAACGTATATTTTAATATATAATTAGTTATATATGTTTCAATAATTGTTGACATTTTTATTCTTTTCTTAGCATACTGACCAATATACATAGCTACCAAATCTATACTATAAAATAATATTGCGGTAAGCAAGGAAGTTATGAATGAATAGAAACAGGCGAAATAAACTTATCGATTCAATATATAATTAAAAAAAATAATTAAAGAGTGTGTGTATGAATTTGTACACGTGAAGAAATAAAACTTCTGTAGGTTATCGGTACTCTTTATGAAATTCAATTTATGTTTTAAATAATTAGGATAGGTGAGATACTAAAAGTAACGCATATTAGGCATATTACAGTCATATATTTATAGAATATCATTTGAGGAAAGAATATAATATTATATATCATTTGTCGGACAATAACAACGGTTGCCATGGCAACAAACGTACGTACATGTTTTCGTAACGCGTTCACCAGCTCACCCCCAAGTAAAGCGTGCGTAAAGATGTTTTACTTCAATAAACTTATCGATTCAAATTCAATATATAATTAGCAAAAAAAATATAAACAAATTATTTAAAAAAATCCTCAGAAGCAAACAAATCGTCCGCGACGGGACGAGGTCGAAATGCAAAAAATGAAACAAAAGGATCTCACTTGCACACACAAGGCCGCGACATCGACGACTGCTGCACAATACTTCCTTAATTTCATTATAGATACACTGGTTTGTTTATTCTCTTCCAAGGTTAGGACGACATAAAATAATAAAATGGCGGGAAATTGCAATAAAATGTTTTATTTTACACTCTTGCAACGAGTTTAAATTTATTTGTTTGTCAAGTAGATAAGTGCTGAATAGGTTCTTAAATTTTTTTTACTAATAGAAAGCTGCACCATGCCTGAATAGATGTCTATTTATATCGATGTACGAATATTTTTGTGAACGAACAACTAGTGAGCTTACTTTATTGACTTCACAAAAAAAAAAAAAAGTGTCGGTAAATTACTACACGTATTTTCTTTTTACTTTAATTTGCTTTCTGTTTTACTTTACTTTCTGTTTATTCCCTTGTATACAATACTTCTTGCATTGTACCTATTATATTTTCTAAACTGAAATTAAAGCATTCAAGCAAGATCAAATAATGAAAAAACTTACCATTACCCATCTCTATTAATTATTATTAGTTCTGGTGAATGCAGCATCGCTTTATTGTAGCGCGATTTATTTTTCTATAAAACAGAAAATATAATAATATTTTTTTTAAATATTTACGAGTGCGGCTTCCTGAATGGCAGTTTTTAATCCAACAAAAACAAGTAGTATGTAATATAGAGTTAATTTTTTTAATGCGTAGAAGTAAAAATTTTAGATATTTAAAGCACCAGCATCCGACATTAACAGACGTACTCGCAGCATATTTCTAGGAACTTCTTTAAAATCCCACATCAATTAGATTACTTTGAATGGTCAATTAACAATATTGTATAATGTTTCTATGTAAAAATGTATTTATCATTCCTTATGTATGAGGATGAATACTGCCCAGTCATTTCCCGCGACACAGCTGTATGCACTCCATGTGTACTTGCTATAAAATGATGATGGGATAATTATATTACATTGAAGTAGCAGTAAGTACGGTGGGGTTTCCCATCGGCAATATAAAGAAAAGTAACTTCAATTTTCATATATCTATACTAATATTATAAAGCTGAAGAGTTTGTTTGTTTGTTTTTTTGTTTGGTTGAACGCGATAATCTCAGGAACTACTAATCCGATTTGAAAAATTCTTTTTACATTAGATAGCCCGTTAACTGAGGAAGGTTATAGGCTATATATCATCCCGGAAAAATGTACGGTTCCCGTGGGATAGATCTGTTTTTGTCGAGGGACGAACACGAAGCGAAGCGAGGGTGAGTCGCTAGTCTAACTTAAAAGTGGCGCGCTCTCATACACATTTCCATCTCCTATTGAACACCAACTTTAGGCATCGTTTTTCTAAATTACGTCATCCAGGCTCGTTAAGTGAGCGACTCTTGTTTTTTAAAAATTCCATGCTCTTACACCAGTGGTTTATGTCGTGCGTTTTATTAAAACAGATAGATTCATCGCTAAATAGCTTTTATAGTTGTTACGACGACGGCGATATATATTTTTTATTAGATTTTTTAACTGATATATTGGTGACGATACATTGTAGTCATTCTGGAGGACTTAACTACTAACTAGGCTAGCAGTATATGGAGGTTAATCGGATTTGAACCTCTTACGTAGAGATACTACACGTCCGATTTCTATTATATAATATATATTTAACGTTTAGTATGGATTTCTCAGAGATGAGATATTTACCAGCTATCATCATACCAAATTTCATCAAAATCCCTCCAGTGGTTTTTCCGTGATGCGGTAACAAACAGACAGACAGAAAAAATGTCTAAAAACTATAGATGCGACCTTTGTATCGATAATTATGACTATTTCAATAAGATTTTCCAATTTTTTCGCGGATTTATTTTGATTTTTGTTTCCCGACGTTTCGATTGCTTTACAGCAATCATGGTCACGGGAGAGACTAAGATGTTAGATGTCACAAAGCATTATATAGTTGTTACAGACAGCCTACCCACAATTAACAAAAATGAATTCAAAATTTTGAAAATTAGCATCAATGTACCTTACAATATTTGTAAATTTTAATTTTAAACATTTTATAATTTTAATTTTAAACTTGAAATATGGAATATTATTTATATAATTTTAGCTATTATCATTATAATTATTTCAATTTTTTAGAAAACTTATTATTATATTATTGTTTAATAATCTATATTTTTAGTGTTACCATTATTATATTCTTTGTCTACTTTAGAAAATTAAAATTAATTAAAAATTACATTTACAATTGTAAAATATTAATATTTTACAATTGTAAATGTAATTTGTCATTGTAAAATATTAATATTTTACAATTGTAAATGTAATTTTTAATTAATTTTAATTTTCTAAAGTAGACAAAGAATATAATAATGGTAACACTAAAAATATAGATTATTAAACAATAATATAATAATAAGTTTTCTAAAAAATTGAAATAATTATAATGATAATAGCTAAAATTATATAAATAATATTCCATATTTCAAGTTTAAAATTAAAATTATAAAATGTTTAAAATTAAAATTTACAAATATTGTAAGGTACATTGATGCTAATTTTCAAAATTTTGAATTCATTTTTGTTAATTGTGGGTAGGCTGTCTGTAACAACTATATAATGCTTTGTGACATCTAACATCTTAGTCTCTCCCGTGACCATGATTGCTGTAAAGCAATCGAAACGTCGGGAAACAAAAATCAAAATAAATCCGCGAAAAAATCCGAAAAGATAGTTTTATTTAAATGTCTAATATTCGCGTAAATCTAAGAAAGTATTAAGATTTTCCAAAAAATATTTAATGTGCAGATTCGACTCAGAATTTTATTATATGTATAGATTTAAATCACTCCTGAGTGCTGTATTTTATTACGAGAAAGATACATTTTCGGTTAGAAATCACAATTGCAATATCTTTTATTCAAATTGTAAGGCGAGGTGAAAGTGGGTCGCTAGTTTCATATAAATAAATATTCTTTCGATTTTCCTTAAAAATTATTGAAGGTCAAACAATATAATTCATAGAAAGGTATTCGATAAGCACCCGATATAAAGGCTAATCCAAGAAAACTAAACAGCAAAATGTCGACTGAGCCGACCACAGTCCACAGCGTGACATAACAGCGATACACTTGTTATTCCCATTAACCTTGACAGCTCTACCGTGCACCTAGACTTTCGTCCGAACTTGACCCACTTGCCCGTGACGTCACCGTCTGGCGTTGACGTCACCGGCCTTATGGTCCGAGGGATAGTCTTCATGATGTCATCGAGTAAAAAGATTTGCGAAGATTCTATTAGTGTCTAGTACTAAAACTATTGTGTGCTTGTTAGGTATAATATGTACTTATTGTATAAAATACTAGTAAAACTAATGCTGACTCTATTATATCATCATCGTCTATTATTGATATTTGATAAGCGATAAACAAGAAATGTATTGACTTTGAAAATAAATATACATATCAAGTTGGGTAGACTTAACTTAGTTAAGTGACCAATTTTAGTAGCGAAATCTAAGAAAAAACACTTTTTCCTTATAAGTAAGTATATAAGTTTAGACTAAGGCAATAGTATCAATGTCAAAATGTCAATTCATATTAAAAGTTTTTTTATAAAGTACAGTCGTTCTTTGCCTACAAGACGAACAAACTAGACTCAAAAATAAATTAAATAAAAAAAAGTATACGAGTGTATAACAACTTCCTGCACTCTCAACCAAGCGCGATACAAACAGTCGACAACGCAAATAAAAGCGTGTACTTAATAGTACTATGATCCACTTACACGCTCCACCGGTAGTAAAAAATCCGCATTCCGCAAAATTAACTGTGGCAATATTTTATTCTCGCTAATATTATAAATTTGACATTGTTTATTAGTTTCGCCTCTTCCAGATAGCAATGATAGGGTTAGTTCGTTGGCCAGAAAGTCATACATTAAGCTGCCTTTTAAGCAGTCGCTTGGAAAATCAAGTAAAGGGTTGTTTAAACTCATGGCCTGAAATTTTCATGTACGAATCAATTTTAACGTGATTGCTATTAATTGACTACTAGTTCGGTGATGTAAGACAGTGTGAGGAAACCTGCACTTTGAAGAGAACCCAACTATTTTTCTAAAGACACGAGAAATCTACTATCCCGTATTTGGTCAATTAACTACGGTATCGAGGGGTTTCCCTGTGTCCAGCAAAGTAAAAATTAAAAGGGCCGAATTACTTACAAGATACATACGTCGTAGTCGTTCCTACGACACCAGGTTTTACATGTCATCAGTTTGTGTAGCAACGTGTAGAATTACAAATGTGTATTTTTTTTTTAATTTAGCCTTTTATTAAAATAATAAAAATAGTGTTAGTAAGTACATTTAAGTTACTGCAAACTTCAAGTTATTAAAATAAGGTACGAATAACATAACTAAGATTTCTGGTATTAATTTGTTTTACATTTTTTTATTTGCGGTAATATTTGTGCAATAATATCCTATTATCTTTTTATGCTTATTTTTTTGTGGAGGAAGGTATTTACTATCAACAAATAGTTAAAAAATACTTTAACTTGAAGGTCAACAATCGATCAGGAACATTTAGATTGAATTCTTCGGCATAACATATCGTGATGAGTAAATGCAAATGAATGCAATAAAATTTGAATCGTCATATATGTCTTTTTATGTAGTTATTTAAAATTTTATTAGAATATACAATATACATATAAATTATAATTGTAGTGCCAAGTAAATAAAACAAAATTCATCAAGTTGCTCCCTGTATTGACTCTACAATATACATATATTCCATGATAATTATTCGCTATAATAATATCTGATAATAACTATTAAATGGACAATGAAACACAATAGACTTAATACTTTTCCATCACATATATTATTTTAAATCTACTTACTAATGACAAGTTAACAATCATATAAACTGTGATTTAAGTACCTACGCGTTATGTTATTGTATACGCCGCAGTCGCGACTTGCGTGCGCGCGTGCTCTCGCTGCTAACGACGTTCTAATTGAACGGACTCGTCTCCATTATCTCGCGTGACAAACGTTACTATTTATACTTAATATGTATTAGCTTGCGCCGTCATCGCCAGTTTTTTTTTGTTTGACACCAAAAAAATTTTTTTTTTTGAAAAATTTTGAGGGGCTCCCACTTTAAACGCTGTTTCTCTGATATGGGAGGGGTCCAATGTGACAATGCATGTAGCGTCCTACAATATGGCCTGTCCCCTTTCCCAAGGAACTAGCGACAGATCATCAGGTCCCTTGCCATCATCTCGACTTATTCCAGAAGGCTTAATAAGAGCAGGAATATCAGTAACAAGAGCCCTTTGGATGATATTATTTCGGCAACCATGACCGGAGGAGTCTACCTGAACTTCTTCTGCAAGAGAGTCTACGGAATCCATTCAACCTCTTTTTCAAGCCGAAAACCTGAAGCGATACAAATTGGTTCATAATTTGTATCATAATAAGTTATTTTTACAATTTTTTATATCTTAAAAATTTAAACGCATAACCATAATTCTTATAAAAAGTAAAGGTAGAACGTTGAATGCGTCATCATGCACTTCAGAGTATAATGGAAACAGTTTGAAACAAGGTCGATAAGGGACTGTCTTCCGATATTTTTCAATTCAAATATCATCACGCGAAGCCACGCATTAAACTCTTCAGAACATATTTTAGCCTTTGTTAGGCTTTATACTTACACCTAAATTTTGTTCTTATATCTTAAGGATAAGCAGTACTCGTCTTTATTTATCTCAATACAAAAGTATTTCGAAGGCCGAACAAGATTTTTTTACTTAGATAGTATTATAAAATCATTATTCTAAAAAATGTTTTGATTAAATACACTTAAATGAGATCAATAGAATTATTTAAGTTAGCACCTATATAGTGCATATCGCAGTTTATGAAAATACCATTTCTCTTTCTCTTCAAAATTCATGTATAAAGTTGTAGTTTCAATACTTTGATTCTGGTTTAAATACCTATGATTTTAGGCGATAAAACTTTATTTTCTCCTGTCACGAACAAAAAAAAATCAAAATAAAACCACGAGAAAATCTGAAAAAATATTTTTTTATGAAAAAGTATTTGTGTAAATCTAAGAAAGTTGTATGAGAAAGCATAAACACAACTTTGATGAATTTTTAACGAATCTTAATCAATACGTCCCGCACGGTGGCGGGCGCCGGCGAAGGCGCAGGTCGCGGCGGGCGCGGTCTCAATTAGCGATACTGGAGAGCCCTCGTGATTACGCAACAGACACATGTCCGAGCGTTGTTTAACTGTCTCACGCAGACACGCAACGCTAAACTATTATAGAATACGTTAGGTACTTATTCATTTAATTTATATATTACGAAAACGGTAGTAAAGTCTACATATCATAAACTACAGAAAGGAAATTTGAGCTGATATGTCATTATATCTTGCCGTAAACTGATGCCCGTAGGAAGTAAATCTACACGACAAGTTCTGTTAATAGGTGGTAATTAGTATAATATTATTAATATTCTTTTAATAAACTACTGCTGGGCACGAGCCTCCCCTCAAAAGCGAAGGGAATCATGCCATAGTCCACCTCGGTGGCCAAATGCAGGTTAGCAGATTTCACATGTGTTTTGAAAGGTGTTTTTTTTAATATGCGGGATTCCTTACAATGTTATTCTTCATCGTAGATTAATATTATATAAAAATGATTCCTACATCAAAACTTCAGAGGTACGGTATCCGGGATTTAAATCCACTTCACTTGGGTTTGTAAGCAAGATCATTACTACGGGGCTTACACTGCCTTAAGCTAATTATAGACTAAGATACAAATAAAATTAGTATCGGCGAAATATCAGAATACAAACAATGAATTCTGAAGAATTAATTTACTTAAAGTTTCGAAATGAAACATGATGCGACCTGTTGCGGCGACACGACGGTTCAGAGAATGGATGCATTGCGATAATGCGGCGAGCACCGACACCACTCCACGCCACCCTTGACCTAAAACCTGTTTGAGTTAAAAACATTGTAATAATAGTCTCTTGCAAGTTACTCGAGTTGAGTGCTTCAGACAAACCCAGTGATGAGGATATTGCTGTCTCATTAGTGTCATTTGGACTGTATACTGTGACTAATTTTGTGCAAAATTTTAAATGGAATCCAACATTTTGGACTTAAAATAGATATTTGAATAACAAATAACTATAGAAATCGAAAACATTTCTATTGTGCTTGTCCTTATTTTTAAATGTTATTGTAAAAATAACTAATAATTATTATTTTCTTTTTAAGAAAATATCTAATTTCGTTGTCTTAGTTAATTTCAAAATATATAACGCAATTTTATTTATATATTAGGTTCTAGCGACTCATCCTCGCTTCGCTCGGGTTTATCCCTAGGTACGTTTTAACGGTTAGTATGGAATAGATAGACTATATTAATTAATATTATATATACAACAATACAAAATAAACAGTTCCGAACTTTTCAATTCTCCAGCTATTTTTCCGGGTTTCCCTATTTTTTATATTTAAATTACCCCTGACAAACCCCCAACAAAACAAAAAAAGAATTATTCAAATCAGTCCGTTTATGAGTTTTGAAACTAACGAACAGCAATTGCATTTTATATATATAGATAATATGCGTAAACCTATTATTTGGAACGTTGCGTCGCATCGTTCAACTGCCTTCTATAGGAACATCGTGCACGCAAGGTCAGCGAGGCGGAAGCGCGTGGCGGCCGGCGACGGCGCCTTAATGTGCTGGCGAAAGACTTGTTTTGAACAAACGAGACGCGCTGAAAAGGTGCCATATATTCTGTTAACGATAATATTCAGGATATATAATTAGAGATTATTATCCCTGCAAATATTAATACTGGTCGCATTCATTTTTGTAGTGATAAAAGATGAATTGTCATAATATATTGTTATTCAGATTGATTAGACTTACAAAGGTATCCAGATTATACGTGTATATGTATTCAGCCCTTTTTAACGTCCCACTGCTGGGCACGGGCCTCGCTTCAGTACGAGGGGAATCAGGCCATAGTCCACCCCGCTGGCCAAGTGCGGGTTGGCGGACTTCACATGTCTTTTGAAAGCTTGTTAGGTTCTCTCAGACATGCAGGTTTCCTCATGATGTTTTCCTTCACCGTTAAGATAAGTGGTAATCATGTTGGAAATGATTCGCACATGAAAATATCAGAGGTGCGAGACCCGAGATTTGAACCCGCTTCACTCGGTTTCCCAAGCGAGCGCGTTACCACTGGGCTACTTGTATATAGCGCGTCAAAATAGTGATTGTGTGTAAAAAATACAGCATAAGGTGCCGGTATAGTGTACACCTATAAATTAGTTCCAAAACAAGTGTTATTATCTTATCCCGACGTGGACGTCGCACTGTGGAAAACATTCACTGAAGGAAATATTAATACTTAGCATATTTATTTATTTTTCGACATATAAATAAAATCTTGAAGTGAATATAAAACAGCTTACCATCCGTGATCATTGTGTTAGTGTGTAGGACTATTGCGAAATAATTCTCTTAAACATCTAGTTACAAGAGTAGTGCAAATGTACATAAAGAAAAAATAGTAATATAATCTGGTACAAACGACGTGTAAATGTTTAGAACTGTTTCTCTACTTAGCAAGTATCGGTCTGTACACAAATTACATACAGTAAGTATGAAACAGAAGCATTACCTCACCAATCATTAGAGGCATAAAGTAGAGCTAAATAACGAATATTGGCGTGTCACGGAAACAAATGACATTCACGATTTATGGCTTTGTTTTCACTTGTTACAAAGTACGTTTATGTTTGAGTGACATTTTAATACATTGTATTTTTGTATAAATATATAATGTGCACGACATCTATGACATGTTCTAGCGCTTTGAAGTATTCGCAGTTGTAACTCATCACTTCCGCCCTATCTACGCTGCTGCTGCGTTATTTAGTTGTTGAAATTGACCAAATTCTGGATCAACCGGTCGTATCAGATGTTGGAGTTTTGATTCCAATAATAATAATTGTTAAGTAATACATTTTTTTTTTATTAAAACCGACGAGTAAGTGTCGTATCGTTGAATTCAGTTCTCTCTTGTAATCACTCATAATACAAGTCAAAGTTTATTAAAAGACTGTTTTATACATGTTTCTGCTTCTTGGTATTCGGGTAATAACACAAATAATAGCTTATTTCAGGTTGTTTATCGTACTCGCAGCCCGCGCTTGCGACATCTCGCGCCGCCAGATAAGTCGAACGTGTGGCGCGCTCCGGGAATGCCAATTATTCTACCCGTGGCATATCACAGGACGTAAACCTTTCATAATAATATAATCAAGGGGCGATTCTGATGTATTGAGTTTTTTGCTCAAGAATTTCTTAAACATTAAACATAATTAAATAACATAATAACATCGAGTAGTTCGTTGTGATTTAAAATGTATCACAAAATTCTCTGTACAAATAGGTATAAACTATAAACCAAATTAAAATTTTAGTTAAGATAAAATCTCCATCTACTTTTATAATTTTCTTATAGTAAATTAAGAAGATTCATATATGTGTTTTGTTATTAGTAGGAAATGACGTGAATAAACAAAATTGTGTTATTGTCGAGAGCCACGTGACTGACTCCTGACTCCTGAACGATGAAAACTGTGTTTACGCAATTAAAATACCAAAAATCGCGTGAGCGGCTCTCACGTTACAGCACAATAGGGACGCCCTTGTAAATATAATTTACTTAAATGATATTACATTTTAATGTGTGTACCTTTGAGTAGATTTGTGATGTTGCGCAAGACAGTGTAGTCTTTATTCTTACTTAAAATAAGAAATAGCGTATTCATCTTCTTATGAAAATAACTTTTTAACACAAAAACCTGCAAAAATATACTGCCTATATTTTTTTAAAAATTGCATTTTTTTATTGCAGTGATTGCTATTAATTATTAAATTATAAGATTATTTTGTACAGTTGGTATCGAGACACTTACAAAGGAAAGTAGGTACTATACTTATGTAAAAGCAGATATTAGAGTAAATATTTTTTTTTGTCAACCGACTTCTTCAAAAAGGAGGAGATTCTCAATTCGGATGTAAGTTTTTTTTTATGTTTGTTACCTCAAAACTTCGTCATTTATTAACCGATTTGGACAATTTTTGTTTTGTTTGAAAGTGTATACTTCTAGATTAGTCCCATTTATAGTTCAAAAAAAAAAACTACCCCTAAGGATGGAAAAATTGCTGATGATGAGTTTAATCTTCTTCTAATTGTCGTATTGACTTGAAACTTTACAAGTGTTTATATTTCCGTTGATAGTGCAGTGGTTCGGTATCGTCGACCTGATCTGATGGTAAGGCCAGAAGGTGGATAGGTGGAACTCTTCGACGGCTAATAGCAGATAATTTAAGTTTGGGCTTACTTTGTTTGATTTGACAAGCCGACAAGACAATACGTTAGAATCTGACTATAGAGCCAGAATTTTTAGTGTTACTAATAAAAGCGAATTTTACTTTATATCAAAATTGGCATCAAACTAACATAAACGGCTTAAGCGAATACTTTATTTAAATACTTTCTTCTTACTTTACTACTACTATGTTTATACTAAAAAAGGAAAAATAAAAACTTTTTAAGAAAAAAATAAAAACTGACTTAAAAAAAAAACTCTAAAAAGTAAATTTATGATTGGTAGTTTTCATTTACTATAGATACCTCATCAAATATTTTCGAAGTCGGTGCCAGCCGACACAAATCAAAGCACACCGACTTCGAAACAACTGATTTGGTATCTATAGGAAACGAAAACGACCAATCAGTTATTGTTTTACTTTTTAGTGTTTTTTAAAGTCGGTTTTAATTTTTTTCTTATTTTTTTTTTATTTATATTTTATATCAAAGTGGCGATGGCAGCCCTAAGCCGCACCGATATTTATGACACGCGAAGAGGTCAGTGAGCCGAACACGGCTTTCGGCTATTTAACTTTTTATAACAACTCTTGATTATATTTTGTAGAACATTAGTGAATACAATGTATCAACTAGGAAAGAACACACAAGCAACTCTTTGTTTCATCATCTTTGAGACTTTATCTTATTATAAGAAAAGGCACACCTCGTATTAATATATTCGGACAAACAGACTGAAAAGACTTACTTACGACTTAAGAAAAAATTACGAATGTTTTTTTCATAAAAACATGTACATAATACCTATGTTATAGGTGTATATGTAATGTACCCAGTACCCGGTGTGACACAGTTTCGTCAAGTGCGCAAGGTCGACGATAACGAACTCGAGTTACATTTAAATACGCTCTCTTACATCTTTATTTGTCAGCATTTTAACGTTCAGCCTTCTATAATTTTATATGGTGATTAGCGACTCACCCTCGCTCCGCTCGGGTTCGTCCCTAGTTATGTTTTACCGTTAAGTATAGATTTTCCTGCAATGAAAACTATCCTATATGTTGACCCACATATCTCTAAAAATTATACCAAATTTCATCAAAATCTGTCCAGTGGTTTTCTCGTGATGCGGTCACAGACAGGCAGATAGACAAAATATCTAAAAACTACAGGTTCGGCCTCTGTATTAATAATAATGACTATTTCAATAAGATTTTCCATAAAATATTTGATGTACAGATTCGAATCAATTAGAATTTTAATCTATGTATAGTATATAAAAGTTTCAATTTACAAACTATATGCCCAATAAAGTAAAAGCGTAATTGTTTTTTTTTACTCCTCGTTCATTCACGGAGCAATTTACGGATAATAATTGATTATAAAGCACTATTTAATTGGACTTAAAATTAGCTGTTATTTAGCACTTATGATTTTTGACACCGAGATGTACCATAAAGGTCATAAATTCAATTCTGACATTCGAAGATATTTTTCTATGGGCTTGTGCAACCCGAAGTTCTCCATTAGTTTTTAGAGTAAGGAATAATATAATATTATGCATTTACGTTAAAAAGAAGAGTTAGTTGAGTCTTGTTGACTTTTTTCTTTCAGCTGGCAGCTTTCAGGTATTAATTATTTTCTACGTATAGCTAATGCCTTGTAAATATGAGATATTCGGAATTCTATCGATATTTTCAAAGTCCATTAGCGCTTATCACGTTATAAGTAACAAGTTGTGTATTTCAACCACGCAAGGGGCATTATTCAATCAAAAGTAGAGAACATTGACCTTTAAATTGGAACAATATGATTTAAAAACTGCAAAATATATGTTAGTCACTATTTCTAATTACCGTAGGTTTCCCAGGTGGCAGGTGACCAGCGCCACTTCGAAGAACGATGACGATTACTTTTAAAGCAACTCACGCGTCGGTTTGTACTGTTTGAAGTATAGTTTCTAAAAACATTAAATAATAAATGTACCAATTGGATAAATAACTTGCTAATTGTATTTCTTCAAAACAGCAGCTATAATTATTATCAGTGATCATAAATTGTAGATTCGGAAGAATATCAAAGGTGAAACACTAATATGCGGTTGTAGATGTTCAGTTTTCAGTTTTAAACATTATGTTTAGTTTATCATCTAATTAAGCATTGATAGTTTTTCGAGATCATTTCATCATATGAATTATTAAGGGATGGGTGGAATTTATGAATATACTGTTAAATCTAAAGTAGCATTTAAGTAAAGAGAACCTAGGCGACCGAGCTTTGCTCTGCATTTTGCTTTGTAAAATGGTGTTTATTCGGAAATGACATAACGATTTCGGTTTTTTATTAGTGTTTCCGAGATATACGAAATAAATTTCTATATATGTATTATGTACCTATACAAGAAAGCTCATTTAATATTACAAGGTTAAAATATGTTCATTAATTATTTTTGTGCTCAGAACGCTACTAAATTACTAGTAAGTCTTCGAATATAAAAAAAAACGTGTGTGTGTGTACTTATGTACGCACGTAAGAAGTTATACTTCTTTGGCGTAATAGAACAAAAATAGCTAAACTCTAAAGATTTTATCCCGTATATCACAACTCTCTGTTTGTAAAGGGAATGATAAATTAATAAAATAATTAATTAAGGCATATTAGACATTTACAATCATATACCTACATATATGTATTTATAGAATATCATTTAAGGAAAGAATATAATGTTATTTATCATTTTTAAGAAAATAACAATGATTACCATGACAACAAACAGTTATTAGCTAACTTCATCATGTCGTTTTCTGGCTGTAGGTGTGCGCTCGCATCGTAAAAATTTTACTCTCATAATTATTTCCAAACGTGCCAAAGGAGTTTAACTCTAAAAATTGAAAATTTTATTCGAAATTATCATTACTTAATGATCGCATTGAAAAGAAAACAATCTACAAATACAGTATGGATCGCTAGATACTTGGGACGCCACAAAGATAACTAACTAATATTTTATGCAATAATATCTCATGAAGTCACCGTGCGTGCTTAATTAACATATTTCATACCATAAATTTGCGGTCAATATAATTGCGATGAATTTCGCGTGAAGCAAAGCAATCATTTGATAGAGCCGGGCAGGGCGGGTGAGAGCAGGCGAGGGCGGGCGAGGGCGGGCGGGTGGCGTGCTGGGCGCGGTGTTGACGCACTACAGTAGTTTCACGGTCAAATATGAATTTTTGTATAAAAACAGCACGAATATCCCTACAATTAGCAATAAATAACTCAGTTTCGATTGTACATTAATGAAATTGCTAAGATTGTAGAGCCAAGGTCTCCCGTCTCTATGTCGTAGGCCGGGAGTTCGATTTACCGGTTTGGTAAATTGATATAAGAAAATAAACATTAGAAAATTTTGTAATTCATTCAGTGGAAAGAATTACACATTTTTTTAAATTAAAAAAAATTCTTAAATTCAAAATTTTTGCTTTAGAGCTAGTAATTTATCTAAATAGTATATAATATGTATGTATGTATGTACATATATGTAAAGTTAGTGTGTAATTGCACATTGCTATAATTCTCGATTCTACTTAAATTAAAAACTTAACAAAAATCCTTGTGGATGGAAACAGAAGGTTGGTTCAAGTCAATAAATATTTAGCAAATGAATTTTCGGAATTAGTATACCTCATCTTGACAGTGCATAAAATGTTTCAATTCGTTTTAAGTTTGGTTTAAGTTTTGCATTTGACGAATGCAGGAATCGAACCTTCAATATTTGCTGTTATAAAGTGCTAAATATAAGATATACCATATTCTTAGTTTTATATTCTATTGAAATAATGCTAACGTCCAAGGCAACTTTTAGTAACAAATTAATATTCCACAGGAGCTAATTGAAGTACTGAGGCGACATGTATGTACTCTAGGTCCCGGCATGAAGATCTATAAGTTATATATGTGTAAAAATTATATATTATATGTTCTTATTGAAAAGCTGACTGACCAATAAACGTACTATCTCGCAATATTTACTGACTTTTTTTATGTATACACATCAAATTTATTTGAGTTTTAATATCAAAATGGCGCATTTAAAATTTCTATTTAAAATACCATATTCAGCACACAAGCACAGTAACGCTTTGTTATGTGTATTTGTAACAAAAGAAGCTCTTCGCAGTTTTCTAATTCATACAATACACGAATTCAGTGCTTATTACATCATATTTAAGTGTTGTAATTGCTAAACATATTTTATTACACATGCTTTGTGAATACTTGAACGGAAATTAGCGTGGAATCGAATCGAATGAGTCAAGGTCAACAGTGTTATTCCATACAATTTCTATGACTTCATTAAGACTTTGGATATGCTGGTGTTTAAAAACCTGATAAGCTTATAATACATCTAGCTATAGCCTACGGTTTCACTCTCATGCTATGATGATAAAAATGGCCTATATAACTAAATGAGAACTTACTGTGAAAATCGGTAAAGCCGACTTACGAATTAAAATCTCTAGTATTTTTTTGTAGGGAAGCTTCGCCACTGACATATTCGTATAAGTAAAGAAATAAATTAAAATACTTATTAAAGTCAACATTTTTATTTAACTTAAAAAGATTTGTTTGTTTTATGTCACTGATTCTACCGCCATTAAGACGGAGCTTTGGCCCCGAGAACTAGCAAAAGTAACATACAGCTCCGTGATACTTATTTGTACAACGAAATTTCAACAATTACAAACGTTACAGTTATCAACTCACGTACTGTATTTATCTCATCAATTTGTTCACTTGAAATTACATAATTTTCTAGATTAAAAAATCAGATAAGCTTCACGACCTTCATCACAATCTCGATCTTTCACAATGAAAAAACTCATCATTAAATAGAATACCATCTTTTCGAATTTCTTCGCGGATTTATTTTGGTTTTGGTTCCCGATGTTTCAAATGTTTCACAAAAGTCATGGACGGGTGTATCATATAAATATTACCTACTAAATCACCATATTATTTTATAATAATTATTACATTATATACTAGCAGCTCACCCTCGCTTCACTCGTGTTAATGTGGAATAGATAGACTGTATATTATATTCTAGCTCCGCTCCCTTAGGCAGAAGCATGATGGTATATATGTAGCTTATAGCCTTCCTCAATAAACGGGCTATCTAATGCAAAAAGAATTTTTCAAACCGGATTAGTAGTTCCTGAGATAAGCGCGTTCAAACAAACAAACACACATATCTATGCTAAAACTATGTAATGTAAAAAGTGTAAAAAACTATGTAAAATAAAAATACATATGTAATGATGGCGGCTACAGGTACAGCACTACGTGGTGCTCAATGAGGTAGGCTTTCTAAAATTTATACCGAAAATTATTATGTTAGTCTAGAACATGAAAACTAACTCCTCGCGATGATTGTACTTCCGACCTCGAAGGTGATCTGACCGTGTCTATATCGTGACTAATTAATTTGTAACGAGTTAAAGTCAAAGTTCTACATTGATTTTTTTAGGGTGTAATAGGAGCCAAATAACACTTTCTAAATCTTTGTTTACTTTCTTATGGCTGAGTGGATTTGAATGAGACAAGATACATACAAGCGGAACAAGTAGTAATAGGTATACACTAAACTATAGGTATTCGCGATAAGAAGGCCGTAAGCAGAAAGCACGCGAGAAAAAACAACAAATACTATGTTGTTGTACAGGAATTTAGCTCACGTTCACAAAGCAACATTGTTTTAAAACAGTTCTATTTACACGGTGTTGTGTGCATCTGCAGGAGCCGTGATGCTCTTAACACTCAATTATGATGCTACAGTGGCTAGTATACATAGTAGTAAAATTTCCGAGCCATTATAAACGGATTAAATTCATCGTTACATTACCAAGAAATAAAACCCACAATCACCGGTTTTTATTTCCATCACTAACTAGAAAATGACTAAATACTTAGTTTAAATTTTTCAACTGTCTCTTTTTCTATAAAAACGAAGTTCTTACGATCGAAGGATTGTATTAGAACGTTTTGATAGATCGTAAAGCTAACGCATGCAAGCAAAGTTTGCTCCATTGTTAGCTTTTCCTGTTTATGACGTCGTATATTATGATTCGGAATAATTTACACGTTCCGTATTCCGATGTTAGAAGCAATACAGTCACGGATATTTGCGCACCTCGTGTGGGAGCGGCGGGCGAGGTGCAGCTACCAGTTACTCTTACAGCGCTTTCATTCATCACACTCCGGAACAAGCTCTAATTGAGATGTTTCTTAGGAAGTGTGTACTGCTCATGTTTAGATTAACAGTGGAACTAGATAACTTGTTAAACATTTGTATTTTTTAGAACTTGTCTATTTAGATTTTAACCAATAATTTTTCAAACGTAAGTTTCAAAACATAGTTGTTGTTTTCAAATAACTAGTGGTCTAAAGTGATAGGATACAGGTTACCTTAACGGCTTTCCAGTTTATGATCAAACTCGAAAGAATTCATAATATTACATGGGCATTGGACAATACGGGCATCGGATCTCGGCTCAATCAATGCGTCGCGTCGGGAGTGCGGAAGCGACTCTATTAGCGAGTGCAGGGCGCGCCGCCGCCGCGCCGCGGTCAGCGCCGACGACGACGCGCATCCACTCTGTAATATGTATTTGCCATTTAAGCGAGATTTATTTACTGGTGACCTTCGCGATTTAGTTACAGCGCAGAAGACTGTGTGCTGCGATGATGGTTGCAGGTTCTGGTATGCGTCGGAAAAATGTTATAAAATTAACCTTATGATTGATTTTTTTTTTTAATTTTGTCTTATAATAGACGGCCTTAACTGTTCATTAAAATTATTCAACATTTTATTAAACTCACCGGTGCTATTGAGGTTTGGCAAATATAATATACATTAATTTTGGGTAAATAAGAAAATTGTAACAATGTTTGATGTTTTTTAAACATGAATATAACAGTGATGACTATTATTTACAGTATCTGAGCGACCGAGCTTCGCTCGGAGTTTTTGGCCAAAAGTGCAATTTTCTTTATAATTTGGCTTAGAAACAAGAAAAAACGGAAAACTTGAATAAATACAAAAAAAAAATTGTATCCGACCGGACCCGAACAACTGTGATTGTCAATCTTGCGCCTTGGCCGTTTGACCACGATGCTTATGTCAGAGCGTGCGAGATTATAGACCATATTTTGCGTGGAAATGTGAAAGAAAACCGCATGAAAACTCAAAAACACGCGTCTTCCACGACATAAGACTAAGCTAGATCGATTTTTGCCCCCGAAAACTCCCACATATCAAATTTCTGCGAAATCGTTAGATCGGCGGTATAAATAAATAAATATACAAGAATTGCTCGTTTAAAGGTATTACATTAAGTATGGTAATGTCAAGGCAAATTACGATCCTCTTCGTTAATATACACATATTCAATGTTCTATAATCGCTAATTATGAGTCATACTTACGCGCGCGTCCAGACGAGTACATACTTTTTTGTAATTATAGGCAAGAGGCATATCATCTTAGTCTTCACAGTGACAACGCACCTGTGGTTCTGCATTTTTGTTACTTTTACCTAAATGCATGAACCGTAGGTGTTATGGGTGACGGGTGCTGCTTTCCATCAGGTGGTCTGTCTGCTCGTTTGTCACTGAATCTCATAAAAAACAAATACTTTATGAAAGAATAGAAGTTTCAAATATGTACGGTACGCGCGCGCTTTTCCAGGTGAGACCGCGTGCTATCATTGTCTTATAAGAGTTTTCCCTGTTCAAACAATACCATGAATATATGTACTGTTTGACTGATTTCAAAAAAGAAGTATCTACTCATTCCGAGAGCACGTTTGTTTGCTCATGTTGTATGAATAGATCAAAACGGCTGTGGTCCCATATAAAATGTCAAGAAAAACACTCTCATTTGATAAAAATTATATGTTAACACTAAGTCCAACACTAAACTGCATTGTAAAATTTCTTTTCTGTGATAATCATCAAGGCATATTTGTGAAAAATATTGTTCGGGTTTTTTCAACATACGGAAACTTATTTATTAACAAAATATAAAAATATTTATTACTAACTTCTATTCCTATTTACATATCTAAGTAAATATAAAGAAACGCTTAGTTGTAATTTGCGCGAAAAGAAATAATATTATTATCTAGTTTCAGTCACTGCGTCGCGACCGCCTTTCTACGTGTTACATGAGCGCGCTTTAGAACCCGATTGTCCATAAATATAAGGAGTTGAATAATTACAATGGAAACGATAGGCTTAGCCCAGTTTTTCCAGCGACATCCGTCTCTGACACACGGCACACGCCATACTCGGGCTGTACCAGATGCTGCTTAGCTAGAGGTTAGAACCGGAGCGACGAGATGTTAACGAAGTGAGGATTTCATTATCGCAAGAGCCGTGTCGAATTTCTTTTTATACTTGATTAAAAGATGTATCTATAGTAGGGAATGATTGAACGAATTATATGAAAAAAAGATTGTTTTCAGTTCCTTTGTTAACTATTTAGGCTTATTTATGTTTTATTAGTTCAGAAATTACACCAATTTTTATTTTACTGGAAAGAGTAATATAGAAGATATATAGAAAAGTAAGTACATAAAGACAAATAAAATAAATATAATAAAAAATAATATATAAATAGGTGTAGTTAGTTCGTTAAATGATTCCATAAAAATTTCAAGTCAAACAAGCTATTAAAATTTTTTAAGCGAACAAAATGGTCCATACTGTTTAAACATAAAGATATATTCATAAATCAACAGCGTTAAGGCCATTCCAATAGTTGAATGATTAATTCAAATCATGTCGCACCATACATAACTTACAGATGTCTAGATACGTACATATTGGTATGTTGATAAATCTCATGTTTTCCACAAAAAGTATAAAATTGACTTGCAAATTTAGAATCACTTTAACACGCGTTTAGATAGTGTATCATGTATGATATTTCTAAATCCGTAAGAACATTCAAGGTTATACGTCCAGTTTAAAGTTTGTGTAAAATAGTTTGAATTATATAGAGCACAATTAGACATAAAACAATATTTGTAGTAACATTAATAACTGGCACGTGGCGGTGTCTGAGCGCTGCGCGCCGCGCCGCGCCGGCATTGTGTAGGGTCGCCATCACGTTTTGTTATTTTAATCAGCGTTAATACAGATTTTACAATTTATGTATAAATAATATTAAGTAAGTCTCTTTGTCTGTACTATACTAATATTATAAAGCTGAAGAGTTTGTTTGTTTGTTTGGTTGAACGCGCTAATCTCAGGAACTACTGATTCGATTTGAAAAATTCTTTTTGCATTGGATAGCCCGTTAACTGAGGAAGGCTATAGGCTATATATCATCCCGGAAAATGTACAATTCCCGTGGGATAAATTTATTTTTCCTAAGGACGAACCCGAAGCGAAGCGAGAGTGAGTCGCTAGTCTATAATAAATTGAAATGATGATGAAAAAACGTAACATTTGTTTTTTTACTCAATTTTTTTTTTCAATTATTAAATAAAAAATGGTCCGCCAACCCACACTTGGCCAGCGTGGTGGACTATGGCCTGATCCCTCTCCTATTGAGAGGAGGCCCGTGCCCAGCAGTGGGACGTTAAAAAGGGCTGAATACAAATAAAAAATGATCATATTCAAGCTATGGTGCCTAATATTGATATATTTTTTTAGTTTATTTTTTTACAAATGCAATACATTTTATACTTATACACTTTATACTATTTTTAATACTTTGCTACATAGCAATTTTTTTATTTTTTATTATACAAACCTACATGATTGCACTTTTAACAAAAAACCAATATCTAATGGGAACCATTTGTCCAAGTACTAAAAGCCTAAGTTATCCTTCATCTATTACAGAATACCACAGTATAAAAATTCGTCGCCCATTAATTTTAACAAAAATACTTTAAAATGGTGCTCAAAAAATATCAATTTTCGTGGCTAATAGAAGGTTTAAAAGTTAAAACACTATAGTTTTATCTTATGAAAAATTATAGTTTAACCGGCCAGCGCTAAAACCGTAGTATCCTAGCTTCCAAGCTTCCATATAAAATTGAGTATGTCGGTCCTAACCTAACCGGTATCTAGATGCCTTCGTTAGAGGACTATATGAATGAGTATACTGCGGTAGTAGTGACATTTTTTCTGATATCAACCAAACATGCGAAAGCTCATGTTGCAGTCCCCGTAGTGCCCGTCGCTTGGGGACAGTACACGCTGTATATAAAGCACTCTCGATCGCTCCCGATATACGCCGACCTTCGCCTGCATGTGTAGACTTAACCCAATTCATTCCATTGCTCTACCTCTGTAGTCTGTATGTAGCATGGAAACAAGTACTACGTGAAATGTTTGAAATGCTATTCAAATGATTTCCAATTTGAAATGATATATGTATCTATGACTCATGTTTCAAATATTCACGTCTTTGCACGTATTAATAATTAAACACACGACGAATATAAAAAAAAAACTTGTCGAATACTGGATCCAGTGGTAGATTTTAATCAAGTCAGGTTTGTTTATTTTTTGTTAGAATAGTTATAAAATATTTTCTTAACATGATATTAGACCAAAAAATATATTTATCGCGTATATTGTAAATTCTGAATTCTTTAAATTGACTGCAAA
Source organism: Argynnis bischoffii washingtonia (assembly GCA_033884665.1). Classification (NCBI taxonomy): domain Eukaryota; kingdom Metazoa; phylum Arthropoda; class Insecta; order Lepidoptera; family Nymphalidae; genus Argynnis; species Argynnis bischoffii. The sequence goes on from CM066622.1 coordinate 343,599, forward strand.
AACATCGATGACATAAATATTAGTAATAGGAGTAACATAGCCTTGGCATATCGGCAATGAAAAAAATTGCGTTGAGCTACTTTATCCGACATCAATGTTTGCAAACAGACGGCACACGGGATAGAGTCGCCTCACGCCAGATGGCGGATGCCGGTCCCACCCCGGCTCCGCGCCGCATCGGTGACACTGTGTTACATCACTTGTAAGCTTAGGAAGGAATATCTATACTTATAATAAAACCGAGAGGTTGAATGTCTGTACATAGAAAAAAAATGCTAAAAACCGAGTCAGGGGGATGTAAAAAGAGAAATAGAAAAAATCCAGTTTTTACAATTTTTTTGTTTCTCTGTCTGTTTGTTTGTTTGTACGGGCTAATCTCCGAAACAGTTGGGCCGATTTAAATAAAAATTTTCACGGTGGTACCTTATATCACCAGTCAATATTTTAGATACTTTTCATCCTGAAAAATTAAAGAGTTCCCGTAGGATAGCTAAAAAACTATAGTAACTTATACAATTTTGTACACAAAAATTACAGATTGGATTTTAATGAAACTTTACAATAATATAGTTCATACATCAAAATAACAAATAAGCTATTCCCGGAATCTATATCCCGGAAAAATGTACGATTCCCGTAAAATAGATTCGTTTTTATTTCTCTAGAGGCGAACCCGAGCGGAGCGAGGGTGAGCCGCTAGTTTAGAGTATAATATATAAACAGGTAGATATGTACCTATAAATGAAGCCATAAAAATGTTTTATAAAAACTAAAACTTGACGGAAATTATTCAACAATATATGTACGTTGCAAATATATTCAAATTATCATATAATTATTATTTGTACAAGATATTCTTTAAGTATAGCTTTTAATTAACGTATTCTACCTTCTTTAAGCTCTTTTTTATTAAGCTCGCACTATAAAAACTTTCTTTGTAAAATATTTGCTGTAAGAATTTAATTCAACAGATGTTTCTTCTTAAGTTTTAATAGAACTTTTCATTGCGCGATACATCGCAATAAAGCGAGACAAGTAATAGAGAACAATTTACTTCCTTCCACGAGCGTTGTTAGTTTTACGCGAGTTGACCTTATTGCGAGAGCGCAGCTTTTATATTAATATTATTAAACTGCAGGAGAAAATTACATACGGAATAATGCGTCGTTAATTGCTTCTGTTTATATTTGTATTTAAAAAAGAAGTAATTTGAATTGTGATTATAATTAAGTACCATAATTTTCACACGAGGGAATAATATTTTCTGAGTGAATGTCTGTACATCTGTTTCGTTGGCATACGTAATGTATGGTGGGCGAAAGTTCTTAGAAACTTGAGTCTGATCTTACAATAACCTCTAGGAAAAAATATAATATGGTGATATTGAAGATTTTTTTAAATTAATTTCTCCTTTCATTACATTTAGGTATTTGTCATCCAAATGAATGGTAATGCCGATTCTTTTAACGAAAAATGAACCAGCTCTCCTGTTACCAGTAAGTAGGCAGAGGCGATAAGACTGTCTTTTATACCGTATACGATTAAAATTGCATCGTATACCATTAAAACGTTTGGGCTTAATTTCACCCGTATCCTTTATGTTAGCCGTGGAATTATCCTTTTGGCTTTTAAGCTGATATTTTTATAAATGCCTTAGACTATTAGCGAGTAGTGCAGAATAGCGGCGCTCATCACAGGCCCATACATCACTCCCCAACATATTGCTCGGATGAATCACGGCTGGCGTACTATAAACACTCACGCAGACTGACCACTGAGTGCTAATGTTCTCGTAATATCATAATAAAGAGAAAAATTACAAAATCTATACAGATAAATAAAATTGGAGTGTCTGTTTGTAATATCATAATAACCGCTTTTTACTAAATGCATATGGATGTATACACGATATATATACCAAAATAACATTTTTAACAATTTTTGTCTGTCTGTCTGTTTGTGCCGGCTAATTTCCGAAACGGCTAAACCGATTATAACGGGACTTTCACTGGCAGATAGCTGATGTTATAAGGAGTAACTTAGGCTACTTTTATTTTAGAAAAAGAATCAGGGTTCCGCGAAAAAAAATTAAAAGCCACGAAATTGTGAAGAAAATCCGCGTACGGCGTCGCGGGTAAAAAAATTGTATTAATAAAGTACACGCAACGGAATGTTATAAAATCAGACACGCCATGTACAATGTACATGGTGCCGGCAAATCTCTTTGAAAATATTGAAAATAACTTATGTGAAGATTTATGGGTTTTATTATAAATAAAACGTTTTATTATAAATAAAAAAGTTTTGTTTACGCAATAAATCATATAATTTAATGCTAATACTATTATTTTTCTTAAACTCTATATAGGTATTAATATGGATACGAGTGCATCTTTCAGCCGGGAAACAACTAACAATGTAGATTCATAATAATACTTTCTTAGATTTACACGATAATTTGGCATTTAAAAAAAACTATTCACGGGAGAAACCATGATGAGAAAAAATCCGAAAAGATAGTTTTATTTAAAATGTTGATTCATCCGACTCTCGCTTGTCGATATTTCGAATCTACTAATATAAATCACCTTCATTTTGTTGAAACATGTGTGTGTATCTTATTATTTAAAACGTATTTAAAGTGCTCTAAAATAACTAATTCGTTCGCCATTCATTGTCTATTTATATATATGTATAACAAGTATGGAGTTCGTCTCTTGTATAGTATTTGGTTTGTTGTACATCTGTAACGAGTATTTCATTAAACTATTTTTTGTTTATAAATACTTTATTGCACACACAAGGGTAATACATAGAATCAAAGGGAAAGAAAGATAACAAAAGGCATGTAAAGGCGGTCTTATTGCTATGAGCAATTTCTTACAGACAAACTATGTACATTAATAGAAAGTCTTTTAAGTATTTAGCATATTTTAGAATAATTTGTTAGATTAAAAAAAATGATATCACACCAATAAACATTGATGATAATCAATAAATATATATATGTATATAATAAATATATATATATATATATATATATATATATATATATATATATATATATATATATATATATATATATATATATATACAGTGTGTTAAAAAAACGAAGGTGCTTTTGATAACTCTTCTACTTCACTGTTGATAAATGGGCTGACAAACAAAAATGTCGACCCAACAACGGTAAGATGGGTAAAATCTATGCTCACTAGCAGAAGAGCCAAACTAGCCCTTCACGACACAACCATATACATATCCACAGCAAGAGGATGTCCGCAAGGGGGTGTTTTATCCCCATTACTGTGGACCCTTGCCGTAGATGAGCTACTTTACAGATGCGCAAGGCTATGCAGATGACTTGGTAATCACAGTGAGGGGTTTTTGCCAATCTTCACTCTCAAGTATACTACAAAAGGGACTAAATACTGTCAGTGACTGGTGTGTTAGAAGTGACCTATCAGTAAACGCAGACAAAACGGTTATTGTGCCCTTCACAAATAAGCGACGGCTAGACAAACAAGTCATGCCAAAGCTTAATGGCAAACAGATCACATTTTCCACACAAGTCAAATATCTGGGACTAACACTAGACCAAAAACTGACGTGGAACCCTCACCTAGCTACAGTTAGTAAGTAAGGCTAAGATGGCACTAGGAGCGAGTGGCCGCATGCTGGGCAGTAACTGGGGTTTAAGCCCCAAAACCACCCTTTGGACATATACTGCCATTGTGAGGCCAATTATCACCTACGCATCGGTAGCCTGGTCTAATAAGCAAAACAGACAACAGTAATTAAAAAATTAGATAGCCTACAAAGAACAGCCTGTCTAATGACAACAGGAGCCATGTCTACGTGCCCTGGTCAAGCACTAAATGCACTACTCGGTTTGCCACCTCTACACCTATTTATACAGAAGGAGGCACAAGCCAGTATGTACAGAGCTAAAATCCAAGGCAGAACTCAATGGCTCTCACGGAAAATGAGGACTTTACAGGACTCTCTGCAAGTGATGCCGCTACTTGGTATGACATCTGATGCCATGCAAACGCGGCACTTATTTGATAAATATTACATAATTGAATTTCCGTCAAGGGAGGACTGGACCAATAGCCAGATATCCTATAAAAACGGATCTCTAGTCTGGTACACAGACGGTTCTAAAATAGGAGCAAAGACTGGCTGCGGGATACATGGAGAGCGACCGAGGTTCAGCAAAAGCGTACATCTCAACGTTTCTCAATTCGCCTCCATCTTCCAAGCAGAAGTCTATGCCATCCTAGAATGTGTAGAAGCCAATCTATGTAAGCACTACACAAATCAAACTATTTATATAAATTCGGACAGCCAAGCCGCACTACTAGCACTAGACTCAAACATAGTCTCATCGAAGCTAGTAGAACAGTGCATGGACCGATTAAACTTCTTAGCAAAAAGAAATAAAGTAGTACTAAGATGGGTACCGGGTCATGCAGGGATAGTTGGCAACGAATGTGCCGATAAGCTTGCTAGAGAGAGAGCTCTTGGCTCGCAGCATTAACATTATTTGCTAAATACTACAAATTTACAAATATTTTCATTTGAAAATATTTCGGCCAACAAAATATTACTAATATGTTACTAATTTATAAAGCTAAAAAGTTTGTTTTATTGATAATTTGAACACGAGCGGGGCCGTTGGTAATTTAGTAGTAATTCTAATAAAGTCATAGAAAGGTTATATCTGAACATTAATTTTTGTGGAATTAAAACTACGTATTTTAAAAACACATGGCGACATCTATTGACGAATATCTAAATAACAGATAAATAAATATTTATTAAAATAACTATTTTAATGAATAAAATAGCGCTAATGATTTTTTTTAAGATAAGCTATTTTTAATAGTTATAACATATTTATTAAGTTACCTTGGTAAAATGTTAATAGTATCATCGTGCTTTTATTCTATCCAGTTTTTGTATATTTTCTCACAAATGAGATATTTTCCTGCGGTATAAAGTATCATATATCACAGATTAACATAATAATTAAAAATTAATAGTTCCTTGCGGCCTATATGTTTACCCGGATAACCAGCTATCACATACCAAATTTCATGAAAATTCCTCCTGTGGTTTTTCTGTGACGCGGTCACATACAAACAGACAGACATAAATTCTAAAAACTATAGATTCGGCTTCTGTATCGATAATAATGTCTATTTCAACAAGATGTTCCAAAAAAATATTTAATGTACAAATTCGGCTTAGTAACAATTTCATTATATGTACAGATTAATTTAGAAATCCTTGATAGTTTGAATATTTTGCTTAGAACGTGTCGTGTGGAAAAAAACGAATTAAAAAGCAGGTCTGTAGCAAGTAGAGCACTTGTCTAGTCTCAATAGTCAAAATTCATCAGAAATTGAGCGTTTGCGATTTGTATAGCATAGTATGAACATCAGAAAAATAGTGGATTATGAGCATTTTGAATGAATTTTCACAAAAAAGTAAAAGAAAATGACTGGAAGTGCCGTAAGACACGTATTACACGTAATCATTCTGAATCTCGAAGCATAATCTTGACTTCGCAATAGTCTTTAGGGTTCCTTTTGCAGAAGTTTTGTAAGAGCCTGCTCTCCCCCACTCAGCCGCCGTTTTCTCAAGATGTTTGCTGGTAATACTTCACTATATATTAAAACCTTGAAATTTTATTGAATACTTCAAAACTATTACGTATGATATGCAATTTATTTGATTGCAAGCGTCTGCAGCGCGAGGTAACTGTGATAAGATATGACGAGCTAATATTATGTGTACGGTGAATAGATACTTATTGTTAGTATTTATTATGAAGTTTCTTATCAATCTTTTTATTAGTAGCTTTGTATAATTTAGATAGACTTAGCAATGTCATTACACTAAGTTATATCACTAGGGAGCAAAGAGAAATTTATTAGATAAAGGAGAAACAAATTCGATTCCCACTTGAGTGACTATTATAATTTTTTTTACAATTTATATATATTTTATCTCTTGCTAGTTAAATTCAATAGTGTACTGGTGTTTGTTTGGAAAGTGGTCAGCGGTCAGTGAAAGCATCTCGCAACACACTTCGGACATCAGTTGCATAAGTTTATGCAATCGCGTTCAAAACATTCACCAATTATAATTGATTTATAAGAATACTTAAATATATTCATTATGTATAACATTTTATAAAAAATGAAACAATATAGTAAATTATGAAAAACACCTGTGTAAAAATAATAATACTTAGTTTCAATATACTTAGAACATTAATTACTTACAATAAGAAAAGTAAAAAGATTATAGCAATTATTTATTTATGTATAACTAGCGGCTCACCCTCGCTTCGCTCGAGTTCACCTCTAGTAAAACAAATCTATCCCACGGGAACCGTACGTTTTTCCGAAATATAAAGTAGACTATGAGCTGTTCCAGACTATACCAATCGTTTTCTGTGTCTAATTTCATCCAGGCCCTTTCAGTCGTTCTGGCATGATTGAGTAACAAACATCTATCCAAATATCTAAACTTTCATACTTATAATATTAGTAAGATATATCTGAAAAAAAAAACAAATTAAGTGGAAATCAATGTCACTCTTCAAATTATACTAAATCGAGGATTTACAATTACATAGATTGTAGTTGAAAGACTCTCTTTATTCTTTATTGCACTTTAAATGTAATACAGAAAAAAAATAGACAATAAACTTAGTTAACAAAGGTGGACTTATCTCTGAGAGAGATCTCTTCCAGTCAACCACTGGATGTGGAAGAAGATGTCAGCGGGCAATATAGTGCAAGAAATAAATATACTAGAAATAACAACATACATATATTATTTATAAAAATATATACTTATACATACATATGTATATACATGTATTTAATATATAAAACATGAAAACAGGAAAAATGTGCTGATTGATACTTGTCTATATTTGTGATAATAAATAGTTTTTTAGTTTGGATTTAAAAATATGGGAAGATGGGCTCTCGTGGATGGTTTTCGGCAGTTTGTTCCATAGTACTGCGGCATGGACGTAAAACGAATTTTGTCGGAATTTAGTGTTGCTCCGAGGAATATCAACCACAGAAGCAATGCAAGACCTCCTGGAACGTGTTGGGACTTAATATTTTATAGATATATAAGACTAAATATTTTATAGATACTAGCTAATGAAAACAGTTTTACTTCCGTGTTCTATTTACACTCCAACCTCTAATGACTCTCCCGTAAATAGGAAGCCTCAACAATATAGTAATATAGCAGGAATGTCTGCATTAGTAAATAATGTATGACTATATAGGTACTAAACTTTAAAGTACGTTTCGTTTTATTTTATTTTTTACTACAATTTAAATTGGTTTTTGTTTAAAGGTACAGCCTTGTAAAGATGGACAGAGGTGAACTTTAGTAATGGAATTCTAATTAACTGACAAAATAAATTTCATATTTCAGTTTCTCCTATATTTTAGCAAATAATGCGTGTTTTCTTTATAGGTAGGTATGTAGAAATCTTACTTTTAGCATTAGACCAATCACCCAACTAATTTCAAGTATTAGAATAAGGCTTACATTTACACAAAGTTATCTAAGTGTTAAGGTACCATTTCTTAAAAATAATGAACAACATTATATTACAATTTAAAAAAAAAACTACACTATATAAAAATGAGTAAAACTTAGATAACGAAACTCCTTTATGTTTTATTTTCTTTTACTTTCTATGCAATAAAATTTATTATATTATATTCTAAGTATTTATAAATACAATACTTGAAAGAGTACTGCTAATCTGCTTAGATCCAAGGCCGTGTGCGAAAGTCTCATTGGACGCACTCGCCCGGCGGCCGGGGGTTACAGCAGGTGCTCCACTTCGCGCGGTCACAGTGTCAAGGCTGACTTACATTTACACCGACATGTCGATTCTACAATCTACTTAGTACTTATATATAGTACACATAGACTTACTGTGTTCATTACTTTTTGCTACTATGTGCTGCATTACACAGAACTTATTAAGTAATTTTAATGAAAGAGTAACAAGTCCTATTCACTTGTTTATAGCCAAGCTGTTGCTTGCACGTCTCTATAAATTATAATATTACTGCCTCGTGGCTAGATAGTGCAGTGGATCATGTAGTTAATTCAAATTCCGGGTTATAACTACTTCTAAATTTTTCTGACACTAAGTACACAGTAACAGCTTTTTGCCATCCTCGTGCCTCACAGCCACAGTCTCCGATTATGTAGAAAATAGGAATCCATACCTTCAGAATATGAAATTATTGTTTATGGTTAAGTCTATCATAAAATGAGAACTTTTATAAAATCATAAAAAGGCGAACTGTTTACGAATGTTTGATGCTAATTAAAATAAAACAAAGCTGATATTATATTGTTTTCTCTATTATTCTTGGTTTTATTGTGTTACAATAGTTAATGATAGTGATTTATACTCAAATAAAAAATCAGATCCAGATTTTACCATCTGTTTTAATAGCTGTCTGGAGGCAGGTGCGTCGCGGCGGCGCAGGGTCAAGGCTGGGTTACATTTACACCGTTTATAGAGAGGGATAGAGCTCGAAATGGGACAGTAATAATGTCGTGAAGTGCCCAAGTGACATATATTTCTGTGTAATCATAATGTATAATTTATATTAATGAATTGCTTATTTGTCTGTTATTTATTTACTTAAGTTTTACATGGAATTCTTCAATGTACAGGTGAGGAACAAAGAGAAATTATCAATATACGTATTTAACGTTATATTCTACTACATACTTTTAAGATATTAAATTAAAGTTTATCAACCGATGTATTTCTCAAGGTAACCAGTAAAAAAATGTTTTATTACAATTGTTTTCTTGTCATATATGTATATATATATATTATGTACGTTGTACACATTAGTGTAGAAATCTCAGCGGTGTGCATTGAGCACTGAGCAGTGCGTCGGGCGCGGGAGGGACGCGCGACGTGACGCTGACGACCTGTTTGAACACAAGGCAACTGCATCTCGGCTAAATTTGTTTTGTACCTGATTTATACGACTAGTATTGATCGACGATGTTACATGCATAGGTTATTAATATATTTTATTTATTTTATTAGAGACTACTTACTACTAGCAACTGCTGTTATTTTTGTGTATGGCTCACATTTTGTACAAAATCTTTTCCATGTTCATTATCATATATGTAACAAAGGGAAATTCATGAACACAATCAGTATACTATGAGTAAACTTTAGAAAATTATTTTTAAATGTACAACTTTGTCTCTTACAAGCCGCTCGTAGGCCGGCTCTACCCAGTGCACCGCACCTTGCAGCGACATGCGACAGGATGCGAACCTGTTATCTGTCAGTGTGTAATAAAGCAAGTTGTACACTTAACATGATAAACGCTTTAATGTTTATAGTTGTTTTACGTCGTTTATTTATGGTGTATTTGTATTTCCATATTTGTACATAACTTCATATCTATACAAATATAAACACTACACACTAGATGCTCTTCGCTTTTATAATATTACGGAAGTTCTCAGAAGGAAGGTTTTTTCCTACTTGATTCACAATTATCGTCATTCTAGTAATTTATTTTCGTTAAATGTCATCATAGGCTTCCTATATAAAGACTTTTTCCATTGGTGAAAAGTGAAAACCGTATGAAAACCCGGACGGATCCGAATAGTTTCTGAGATTATCCCTGTACAGTGTAAAGGTACACTTTAATTTATAATCTTCGTATAACGTATTCGTGTGTCTTTACCAAAAAGTAATAGTAATAGGTTACCAAAAAGAAATAGCTTCCACACTCTTTGGCAATTTTTACCAGATATAGATCTACTATGTATAGTAGATCTTTTATTTTTTAACAATATTATTGTAATACTTTCTTAAGTTTTTAAATAATACTATAATTTCAGATTATTTCGCGGATTTATTTTGATTTTTGGTTCCCGACGTTTCGAATGCTTCACAGCAATCATGGTCTCGGGAGAGGACTCATGGGGGATTGAAAAGATAGTTTTACTTAATAATATTGTAACATGTACCTAGACATTTTTTTATTTACTTAAACAAACTATTCATAAAATTTTATCAGTAATCGAAAAATACCTTTTCGATAAGGAAATGCCATTAGAATTCCGTTACACCGTGACATTATGTATTTGATAACAGCGCCGCGCCGCGTACGAGCGCCGCGCACTAGATTGATCATCTGTTGTTGACATAAATAACGTAAACAAATAATTTCGAAGGAAAATATTTGTTGAAGTACTAAAGTAATTAACATAAACATTTTATTATTCATGATTCTATTATAATAAATTATAGAGTCACGTCTTTAATATGGTTTGATGTTTTGTTTACAAACAATGAAAGTAGAGTGATTATGAAGCGTAATATTTCGATGTTAGCATAAGTTTGTGTATCTTTTTTGTAATATTAAACATGTAGGATGTAGTGAACAATGAACATATTTTTTTAAAATAAAACCTGTCTTACCTTTACCATTTAGCTGCGTCCTCAGCCTCGTAATCTCCCGGGATCGGCTCCTGCTGCGACGGTGTGCTGCGATCCTCCTCGGAGACCGCGCCATCGCTCGCACCTCACATCACCACACATACACCATTACCGAGTGCACTAAATACAGTAATAACTAAACTATCAGTAAATCTTATTTAAAATTGTTAAATTATATTTAAAAGTTAACTTTCATGAACATTTGAAAGTACTTTAATCCTAATTTTGTAAATGAATACAAAATTCTAGTTCACTGCTTACGTTACACAAGTTCTAAAAGAATCCTGAGAAGTAAGTCGTGTAGAGACCGGTGTGTAAGGCACGCGTGTCGGTTCGAAGGCACTGCGAGGAACTGAGCAGTGGTTGGTGTGTAGAGTCGGCGTAGCGGCGGAGCACCTCGCCGGTCGAACTTACCTCGCTGATAACGCGATAACGGTAGAGCATTGGCTTGACACCTGGCGATGCCTACTCTGTTGCATGAAGCACGTACCCATCAAATTACAATATAACATACATGCCATACATGACCATTTTATAGATTCGATTAATGGTTTTAATGTTAACAGATGACTAGAATTTCATTGTTTTTTTTTTATATAAATTCCGGCGTACGCGATTTTTTCTTCTATGCGGCTTAACCAATTTTAATTATTTTTTTTGTATAATTATGGGGTCATCTATAGGTTCTTACTTCTTAGCTATAGCTGGACCCGGCAGCTGCGCCACCTATGTCACGTGTGCTATTGAGATTAAGATTTTATTTTTATTTTCTGACCTGATATTTCATTATTATATTTTTTGAATTTCTAACGTAAAAACATGTAATACAAAATTTTCAATGTATTTGTATACAATATAATATTAAACAAATGAACGATGAAAAAAAGTTTTAGTAAAAATAATGAAATTATTTTCTAGTAGATAATGGTTAAATCATATATTCATATTTAGCTAATAGATGTTTTTTTTTTAATTTTCAATTATAACAACTATAATCTAAATTTTTAATTGTTTGCGGAATATAACATTCTTCCGTTACGGTTAATAACTGTGTAAAATACTAATAAGTAATGTTTGTTATAGCTTTTACTTTTATATTTTCAGCTCCCACGAGCGCAACGAAATAGGAAATTAGATGCGCTTTGTGCAAACAATATTATAAATCAATCAATAAATCAATCAATCAGTGCACAAGCACTTGTTACATATAGAGGATATGTACCTAAATAATCGAAGTGATCACAAGCAAAGCTATTTGTTGTATTGTATGCTTTTTGTAAATTCATGATTAGAATTTGATCAAATTTTGTATTATATAATATTGTTGTGTAGTTAAAAAGTGTAGTGTGTAATTTACTTATTATATTTTTAACCCACAAAAATTTCCTACGGGAGTTATGAATTTTGTAAATTTAAACTAATATAGTCAATACGTATGTACCATTACTGTAAAATATACTCCTATCATCATCGTTATAAAGAGAGGACTTTTACGTTCCCGTTGAAATCAAATTTTTTTTTAGTTTGAATTGTAAAATTTTAATTTCAGTAGGCATCGAATACAACTTATATTTGAAGATTATCATTGATGCTCATGTGACTCTTCGTAGGATAAGCACGGACAGGTACTCTATAATACAAATAAAGTGATCCCGCCTGTTTTTTTAAAAACAAAATCGGATAAAAAATGTAAACATGGATATTTATATTTTACAATGTTTAAAATGCTGAATCTGTACCTAGACCTACTTGTAAAGAACAATCATAAATAATACGAGCGTCTTACCCTCGCTTCGCTCGGGTGCGTCCCTAGGTGGGTTTTAATTTTTTTTTTTCTAATTTAAAAGTAGCCTAAGTTATTCCTTATAATATCAGCTATCGGTCAGTGAAAGTCTCGTCAAAATCAGTCCCGCCGTTTCGGAGATTAGCCGGAAGAAACAGACAGATAGACACAAAATTTTAAACATTGTGTTTTTCTTATTTAGTACCCCTATTTATCTGTATAGATGTAGATGTACACACGTCAACAAGACAATACCTACATATATGTTATTGTGTTATCCAAATATACCTATTCATTGACACTTGCCACAGGTGTTCTCTGGAGTCTTATATTAAAGTTTGACTTCTAATAAGTTTAAGACATCGTCAAACACAGGATATGATCGTATTTCAATAATATTTTACAATTCATTTCAATTCTTCTGCTGTCGTTATTATCTATTTCTAGATAAATAACAAAAAATGAAATTTTATTAACGACTTTTAAGATTGGTTAGAAAACTACCTAAGAGGTTGAATTTCAAAAAAAATATATTCTTGTAGTTTGCCAAGTTATTAGGTAACTATAGGAATATATTGTCAAAATTATCAGTCAGTCTAGACACGTAATTATATATTTGCGCTCGAGGACGCTAACGAAGTATATTCAGATGACAGGAGAGCAATAGTTTTAAATATTACATCACAGGAAGCCAAAATAACGAAATATTTCCGCACACCTCTGTGTCCATTCATTTCGTTTTGGCACTGACATACATAGATCATTTTTTCATGTAAGATTGTACAAAATATTTTATATTATTTCTTTTAAACTTATGCTTGCGATAGTTTACCAGGTGGTAAAACAAAAATCCAACTGCGTAAAAAATTCACTAAAAAGACAAGAATAAGTGAACGAAGGAAAATAATATTATTCAGTCAAATCATCAAAATCGATTTAACCGTTTAGTAATTATGAGGGAATATAAGATCGGACATACTGTCCTGTATGTACCTATATGCAGGTCAAACACATATTTGAGTTTCGCCGCAGTCGGGTAAAGAGCAAGGCGATAATGTAGTAATTTACAATGACAACTTAAAATTATCCATTTCTTAAGAAAATCATGGAAATCATCTACGAGATGTACCTACTACCTATTCACTTACCTCGTGCCTACCGATGTATGATGGCATAGTTCATGCCGCAAGTGAATAATTAGTAAGTATCAATTACACTAACTCATTTAACAGGTGTTAATGGAAATGTTCGATGAATGAATCCTCTCTGTATATTTCCTGCTAGCAAGGACGTCGATTTGTATCAGTGCCTAAAATAAACTTAATTTTACGTACGAAAGGTACTTAGGTGCTTATGCTATTTTGTTAGCCGCTAGATTTGGAAGTAAAATTAATAATATTGCACATCACGAAAATCGACCAAAATTCATTAAGTTTGCACGTTATTTAGATTCCTTTGACAAAGACACATAAAGACCTTCGTCATAAAAATGCAAAGATTTTTTCAAATAGAACCACAGTTCCAGAGGTAACTCGTGAAGACAAACATACAACTCTTAAACTTTATATTATACTAGGTAATATATTAAAACACCTAATGAAAATGTTATCAAACGCACTAGTCGCCGCTACAATTTTCGAAAGTTCCCCTCGATTTCTCTAGGATCCCATCATCAGATCCTGGTTTCCTTATCATGGTACCACTCTTGGGATATCTCCTTTCCAACAAAAAAAGAATTATCAAAATCGGTTCATAAACGACGAAAAAATGCCCGAACAAACATAAAAAAAAAAAAAAAAACATATATACGGTCGAATTGAGAACCTCCTCCTTTTTTTGGAAGTCGGTTAAAAAATTGATGAAGGTATAATATTATCTAACATCACGTTGCAGTATAGATTTAAAGGGTAAAATTTTGTGAATTTTAATGTAGAAAATCAGTTCCGAAAACACTTTTTATTTCTCAAAATTTATTTACCAATAAGAAAGTACCAGTTAAAAAAAATATATTATTATATACTACAGATATTAATCCGTAAATAATTTCACCATATATGTATGTATGAAAGGGTTGAAATAAAACAAAGTGATAAAGAACGAGAACAAATCATATATTTCTGTTACATCCACATCTTACATTTAAGGCCGAGCTCGGAACACGGTTCACGCAGTTAGTTATATTTAATACAATCTAGTCACTGATAGCTTTGCAGGGTCGATGCCGCGGCGCCGCCCATTGGTCCCCGGTTCATCTTAAAATTGATTTTAGGACCACGAGTTTGTTGTACTTTGTAACTATATTTTACTACGGCCATGGTTAACTTGACTCTCGATTAGTAGACAATATTTTCGTAAAGTAGGTACTTTCAAAATAACAATAATTACAAATACTAAATCTGTATACGAAATAAGATTAATACAGGTTGATTTATTATCTACAATGCCTTATTTTATTCAATATTTAGCACACTGTTTGCATTTAATTTTGTTCATTTTATATTGAACTACAGTAATCACTTTAAAGACAGTTATATATTATGTAGTTAAAGATATTATAAATATTGTTTCCTTTTACTAACATTTCAGATTTAAAATATAAGTGATTTCATCTAATTTAATGATAGATAATAATAGAAATTATAAGTGTTCCGAACTCCGCCATCTTAGTTAAGTTAACAGTTAACAATAATAAACTGTTAGAGGTATATGCGATAAATATCAGTAACACATCTTACAAAAACCCGCTATAGTCGACGTTGTAAAGACTCTGAAAACTTGCCAGTTATACATATATCACAATAATTCAGTAGACTCGACGCGGTTTTAAACCACCCTGTACAAGTCAAAAATCCTTATTAGCCAATATTTAAAACGAACGCTTTACATTTTTTGGATGTAAAGAGTGGGTCAGGACCGAGTCTGTTTTGTTAAAGTACATTTAGCATCTGTGAAGGATAAAGTAAAGCTATTAAAAAGTTTGGGACAATGGTTGGTTGGTTCAGCTAACAATGAAACGGTGCCGATGTATGTAAGTGTAAGTGAACCGTGCTGGTCACTACGCGGCCTCACTAGGCAAGCCACAATAAAAATACATGTAAAATTTCATATTCAAACAGACAATAATAGCCAAAAATATAACTATAGATAATTTGGAATTTAAAAGCATTTATATTTCAAATAACGTAACAATAACAATCAAATTGTCTTTTTCCAATTCTGTAATAATTTGTTTTTCATACATTTCAAGTACATAATAAGTCAAAACGGAAAATCCTTTTGTTGCTTTTTGAATTTGGTAGCCTCGGTAAATTTAGCCAAAATATACGTGTTATATAATAATAAGATTTATAATATATTAATAAATTGGCTACACAACAAGACAAATTTCATAACATGTCGGTGAACATTTGCCATAATTTTTTTTTTTATGTAAACTGAAAGCTCCCTTGCCTAGTGACGCTTTACCTTAAGCATATAAGAAAATCTAATAATTTTAACAATAAGATATATACAATTTCGTTACAGAAGGTTAAATGATTACGTCATACTACAAACGTGCAATCATTCCATTCTGGATTGCAAACATTTCATATTTTTGAGAATAAAAAAAATTAAAAAAAAATATATTAAAAAAAACTTGATAGTGATACGAAATAAGGTTTTCGCATATCCAGAACGGAACTCATTTGCCGCCTCGCCACATACAAGCTGGGTAAGTAAAACCATTGACTCCTAACATCGAGTAAAGCTAATATATAACCTCCAAATGCATAAAACACGTAACAAAATAGGCCGTACTCTACGAATATCAGTGTTTAAAGCACATTAAATTATTTTTAGACACTGGCTGATGGATTTTGATTTGGAAAATTAATAAAAGAAATATTCAATATTTCTAATATATAAAATGTCTGACAGTCACTTTTTTTAATGAATGAATTATATAATAATTAACTTATTTTTAAATTATAAAAGGTTGCATACCTCTGTTTCGTCTTTCTCTTCACTTAAACTTAATTAAATGTAAGAAAATCGAACGGTATTGAAGGAATATTAGAAATAGGCTAAGTAAAATACACCTGTCTGGTAGTTACATTGTACAAGGCCTACAACTAAAAGTAGTTGCATGTGGAAAACTATATACAAAAATATTATAAAAATAATTTCTATTGTACTGTTTACATTTGTAGAGGTCATCGAGAGTATAAAATAATTATGATGTCGCGTCCATCCATCAGCCATCTAAAAGTTTCATACCAAAATAATACGCTATCCGAAGATTTTTGAAACAAATCACAATAATGCCTTACAGGCTTACATTATAGTTCATAAGATGGTTTCGCCATAACCAAGTGAAATAACACAATGATGAATGAAGTGACAGTATTTTTTTTTTTATTTAAATGGCTGACATAGGGGAGATTTGATAGATAATATTTAAAATGACCATAATCTTTGAATATTTTTTAAACCGATTATAATATCCAATAGAAATCAATACAAGAACACAATTGTACACTAAGTGTGCTATACAAAGCTCTGCTCATGTCAGCCTGGATAAGTTAAAATTTATTTACTTAAGCTATTCAGAATAAATTGTACTCTTAGCAATTATACATAACTAATCGAGTAACAATAATAATTAATTAATTATAATACTTATACCCTTGGTAGTCTTTGGTCAAATTATTTTTAACTTGTAAAATTCAAAGAGATTTAGAATCGCATTAAATACAAAGTAAGCGTTTGAAATTCATAGAATTTTTCAATTATTATTAAAAATGTCTAATTATGCATTGATTAATGAATAAGTATAGAAAAATTGATTTCAAAATAGTACAAATGAATGTTACTCGAAGCAGATCATACATTATTTGATTATTGTTAAAGTATTGTACATTAAACAAACAAATAACAACAAAATAATTAGCAAAACATTGATCTTAACTAATGAGGATTGCATGTACATATGTATTATATGAAAAATTGTCCAAAAAAATATATTTTACAGAAAATTATACTTCATAATCGATATATTAATAGTGTAGATGATAAAAAAAATGATTTATTTTTAAATTAAAAAAAAAAAGATTAAAATTTTGCTAGGAACTCAATAAAACTGAGCCAGTAAACCAACTGCGCAGTGACGTGAACCCGCTGTAATACTCTGAATGATTATGGATACACTGATTTCCAAATATTATACGAAGATACTAACATATCTAATTGTAAGTATACGTGGAGTAAGCGAGGAAAATCTTACTCATTGATGTTACATTTAAATTATCGAAAAATTATCGAAAAAAATGACGATATCGTAACACTATTTTCTTTGATTATAAATATATAGAATCAGTAAGAATAGCTGTTGGCTCGCCTACTCAACGTACAGCAATATCTAACACATGCACGTACCTCGTGGGCGCTAAAGCCTGATTTAAAAATGTATACCTATTTAAAATTCCATTAAAATGTGACGAAAATATATTTTGTTTGTCCGATGTTATGTCACGAACTTGACAGCCGTATCGAGTGCACGGTAGTAGATCGAAGTGGGGTCGTCATACGATGGTGGTGAAGTGCGCCTGCGCATCGATCGAAAAGGCGCAGACGAGCGAAACGGTTCGAAGAAGTCCTGTTTAATTGGATGAAGGAGTTTGGTCTGAAAGGGTTTAATTTCAGCAAATGGTGAAGAGGCCCGAGCGGGTGTCAGCTCAAGAGCGCCGCGGTTGGCTCGTGTCGTACGCGCGTATGACGTCTGCTTGGGAAACGCTTGCGCCCTCTTCTTGAGAGAACGCGAAGCCATCTGCATAAATATATTAGTATTAATAATTGAGTAAACAGCATATGTACTATAAATTTGTAATTTTTTTTTTTGCCAAGCGAGAATCGAACCCGCAAACGGTATGACAAAGCATGCTAGATGAAATGATGATATCTTGTTGTTTGGCAGTAATAGTATGAGCTAAAATAATATTTAACACTACATAAAATTCTTGTAGTCTCCATGTTATCGTTACTCGCGATTATTGTATAATTATGTAACAAAAAAAATGTAATGAAACTGTATGTCAACTGTAAAAATTGATTAAAAATAATATGTTTGATGATTCAAAAAGAAAATCTACGGTATTCATGTAATACCTACCCTTAAGTCCTGTTTGTTTAGCCGAGCTTAAATTGAGAGTATGATTTTTTTAATGATGTAAGGGGTTAACCATGTAGGTTTTGTGCGACCACACAGGTGTACCTACTACTGAAGCGTTGTCTTAGCCATGTGACGTAACCTGTTTTGGTACGCTAAGTGGTTAGTTTGTGTGGCGGCTGCGTGCGGTCGGTGGCGGATTTACTTTAAAGTATGGTATTGCGGAACTTAAACTTTTATCTAATTTTAAATGAAAATATCTTTTTGGATTTTGATTTTTACAACATTTGACGACACGTTTGGCTGTTTGTAGTTATCCTACTTGCTGTGCCAGCAATCGCGGGTTTGAGCCCTGCTGAGGGTATTCATTTGTATGATGAGCACGAATGTTTGTACTTCAGTCATGGGTGTTTATATTTATAATAATGTGTAGTGTATCAACGATCTGGTATCCATAACACAATCCTCGTAGTTCACCATGGAAGTAGATGGTGCTGTGTCCCAAAATTATTTATTTATTTATTTATATCACGAGAGTATTCTCTCTCTCTCAAAATCCGTAAAGATAGTTTCATTTAAAGTGTCAAACATTTGCGTAAAAGTATAGACTTTCTGATTGTAGTTATTCTAACTTGTCAAGAAATCATGTTCTATCCGCCCCTACGTACGACGTGGTACGGCAGCCAGCAAACCCGCCACCCAGTGCAATACTCACGCGACAGCTCGAGCTCCGTGGTGGCGCGCGTGGCGGAGCGCCTGCCGAACACGCTGCGTACATTCTGCAGCAGGCGCGCCGTCTCCGTGAGGCTGCCACATAAACGGTGACAACGGAATTGAACCCGGTACCGTACCCTCAACGCTTACAATCCTTAACTATCCCTATCGTGTATACTCATCGACAGTAACGATCGTGTACATAGATTATATATACTTAATATGGGATCGTGACGGGCGGTGAGTATCGTACAAGCGTCTATAAGCGTGGCAACTCGTATCGTCCGGCGTGAGGGTGAGCAATTGTGAACATATTAATCTCATTTTAGTCTTTCGATAAATATATTACAATCGCGCACATGTAAGCTTACGCAAAGGGGGCAGGGCAGCGTGCGGGGGGAGGGGGTGGGGGTGGGGGCGGGCACATGCCAAGCCATGCGTATACTCACACTGCGCCAGCCGCGCCACGGCGAGCCGCGCGTCCGTCGCGCTACAACAACCACCAGTTAGTCACCGACACGTGCGTTACAACAAACAATACATACATACGTCTGTCTCATCGCCTCTGATAATCAACTTATTATTGGAAAACATTGTAGTGTGAACATTTATAAGTTTTTTTTTCATTTTGTAATATATAGTTTTCACAATATATAGTTAAATGTAAATAAATAATATTTCTATTTAAAATGTAACAGCGGTTAGGAGATTTGTAATTCCAATATATCAATGGACAGACCAATTAAAACTCAACACTTTATTCATTACAAATTGTTACAAACAGTATAAATAGCGCTCTCTTATGTATACATTGTCAATACACTAAATTACATATAAGTATTTCAAACAAATCTTTCAGCCAATTAGAACAATTTAAACATTTATAATTATGTACAATATTTTGTCAGATATAAATAAATTTTCTAGATATAAACAAAAATATAAGTTCAAATAATTTAAAGTGCAAGTTTAAATTTTTGATAAGTGAGAAACCAACTTTGCAAAACTGAACTTGAATTAAATATAATGACACGTGCATAGAAATAGTGTGAAAAGAGTTTGTAAAAAAATCTAAATAAGCGAAATAAATGGGAATATTTCGAAATATTATTTACATTGGTAACTATCTCAACGATCGCCCGCAGCTTCACTCGTTTTTCCTCACTTGTATGTACATCCAATTACATACTGATTGATCACCATCAAATATAATAAAACTTTTTGAGAAAAAAAAAACACATGAATTGAATAAATTGAAAAAATAAAATATGGATTTTGAATAACGAATCATAAATTTAAAATATATACAATACACATACAAACACACAACAATTTTGGAAGAACGGTTTAGATTTTCATTTAATAATAAAATAAATAATAACCGATCATATCGGACACTTAAATGCGATTTATATGAAAATCAAACATGTCTTTCCTCCGCTTATTTGGAAATAATGCTAATATGTTATCTTTTGAGTACTTTCAGTAGGTTATATATGTCGACGTAAAATTGTAAGTGCTGCTAGATTGTAATCTATCTAGCGAGATTGTAAACTGTCCAATCGACAATTTACAATCTCGCTAGATAGATTGTAAGCTGTCGAATCGACAGTATACAATCTCGCTAGATAGATTGTCTTTCGAAGCGACGGTTTACAATCTCGCTAGATAGATTGCAATCTAGCGGTGTTTACAATTTTACTGTGATACATATAAAACAAACATATTTCGTAGGTACCAAAAGTAAAGTGTACAAAAATAGAAACGCTAGCGCACTATGTATAACTATAACAAAACTATAGACATTTGTACAACTCTAATAGCTGACAACGATGCGTCAACAATACTTACAGCCTTTGGGAGACGGAACTTCATTTTATAACAACGTTCGGATACACAAACATGAAATTTATAATATTTTTATACACATTATTCGTCGTTCAATTGTGAAAATAATAATTTTGCATATAATACAAAACTTTATGTTTAAAGTATATTAATTATCTATATTGTCATTAAGTTAATAAAATTCAAATAATTTTTTCAACGACACATCACGATCAGACGACGAATTCAATAAATAATATTCAAAAGCCAAATAAAATGCACACAAGATGTACATTTGCTAGCAGCTGTGTGAATCCGACCGTCTTCAGATATACTTGTATAGCTTTAAACGCACAGAGTTAACTACTTTGTACTGGCTGCATTTGTCGAACTAAGGTTTTATTTTCTACAATTTGAGCAATATTACTTAAATTTCTCGGTTTTGTTTCTTTATTCAAGTATAACGTTACAGCCAAAACTTTCAAATAGGAATATTTAGTTCGAAATTTCGTAATATTTATTATTAAATGAGCACTCTGTAACAGTAAACAAGCGTCCATCGTCAATATCTACAACTTATGAATTATTATAAATCCTTAAACAAATTTAATAATATTGCTTTCGGATTCACTATTGGAATGATAACAATTTCAGCTTATATATAATATAACCTTATAGCAAAATTTAACGTTTTCGTATACAGATCAAAAACAAACGTTAGCTCAACAGTAACAAAGTCAATTATTCTACAAACAGTTTCAACTCGGAAAATTTATGTACAAAAATGTTTTCAAATGTTGCCTACATCTTTAAATTAAAAAAGCTTTATTGATTCAAATAAAAGTAGCATCAGTCCGTATTAGCGACCGATCGAGCCGTGTCCTAGCAGGAGTTTAACACACAATAATTACCGTTTAAAACCGGTCGTCCCTGTCACAAAGCAAATCAGGTCAGTCCAACTTCCAAAGAAACTGTTAAACATTAGTATCTAAATTACTATTTATATTATATATAACAATAAATAAGTATAAAAATATCACGAAGACCATCTTCACTACTCGCGTAGTGTGGAAGGAATGTCTCATTTCGACTCTATCCAAATACTATATCATAGGAACATTGTAAACTTTCTTATTGATCAAAAAACGTCAACGAGAAATGTCATGGAAATAAACAATTATTCATCAACACGTTTGAACTACATGCACGACGCACTGTATAATGGAATCCATTCAGATATGTATTTAGGTTAGATCGAGAGGGTCGTGTCATATGATATGCGAGACTCGAGGGCGGGGCGGTCTCCGGGAGCCGCCATTTTGTTGTCGGCCATTTTGTGCGTGCGCGTGTCCGCCATTTTGTAGCGTGTTTAGCGCGTGCGGCCGCTCCTCGGGCGCCACGCGGCGGCGGCGCGCCGGCCCCCTGCGCCCCACACACACACGGTCAGAGCAGCGCAGAGCTGTCCCCGCGCTCCCCGCGCCCGCCTCTCCCCATGCTACTCCGTTACATTGCTTTCTTACGATCACAATACTACTAGGGAGTGGGTCATATTCAGATAATGACTCGATAATGGAAGGGAAAACTCTATTTTTAACGGAACTATAATATTTACAGGTAATAAAAGGGTCATGCGGTCATGTCGGGGCGGGGGCGGGCGCGGGGTGCGGGAGGGCGGTGCAAGCGAACCAAGGATACACGACTTAGTATGTCTGGATTATACACCGAATTGCGTGCACACTACACATTTATTACGTGACATCGTTTATGACAATTCATGGACTTTCACTGCTACATTATAATTTGATACTTCACTTTTTAAGTTAACTTTTGAGTAAAAAATATATTTCTTTGAATTTTAGAAAAAATACATGCAAAATCCATGAATTTCAATAATATATATGATAGAATGATAAAATACTACATAATATACGCTAAAGTGTAAACCCAAATTACTGTGCAAATATGTATCAAAGTAAATGTAAAGTAAGAAAATATTTCATTGTATAAATAAAATTATATACAACAAATCAATATAAATAACATACAAATAAAATAATAAATAACAAATGATTGAGTCTATTTTTTGCTACTATCGTTTTTACAAGTTCTAATTTGTTCTATTATATTTGGAAAAGTTACTTATTTTGAACCTAGATCTAGAGATGTATGTAAACTACTCTCAGTTACTTTTTATTATATATATTTATAATATATACATATAATGGTGGTTATTAACATTATAATATATAAAAACCTACATAGATAAATTATATAGGGTTAGTCACATATAACTCAGCTCGTCCAAATGTCCCATAAATGCATATAACAAACAGACACACAAACATTCTATATAAAAAAACAGTAAGGAATAATAATTTTATAAAACAAAAGGGTTACAAAAATAGTTTCCATAAAGTACGCAATGTATGATTATCAAATCATACATTGCGTACTTTATATGTTGATATGTACTTGACATTTTTTAATTTTCATAAAAGGGCGTAAAGTATTATTATTCCTTAGTCATATAAATATATATCTTTTATATATAATAATAAAGCTAATACTTTTGCTATCGATCAGTCTAAATATTTTTTTCGTATATATATATATATATATAGTAGGTAGGTAAAGGGTTCAATCCATACGAGACAAAAACATTGCTCAACAAAGCATGTTTGCCAATTCCCTAATCCCTGACAATGAACTGATCGGTAGCTAAAGTAGAGGCCATTTAGTAGGGCAATAGGGCCGAGGAGCCATAGGGCAGTAGGGCAGTAGGGTCAGTAGGGCGGTGGGGCAGCAGGGCAGTATACTCACGAGTGGCGGGGGTGCGCGAGCAGGGCGGCGGGGTCGCGCTTCTTGATCTCGCTCTCGCGCACCGCCTCCGTCATTGTTTTGAACGCCGAATTATGTATTCTGGAAAGTCGAATTTATTTTCATGTAAATAGGATTTAAATTTGATTGTATATAAAAATAAGAATACTGAAGATTACTATATTAGCCTTTTATAAAAGAGTGTTTCTTAAATCAATGTTTTAAGTTTATTACTCTTGATAACCGACTTGGGCATTTTTATACACCCTGTATATGCTTATAGGTTTCAAATATGGTTGTATTTAGATAAGTTTCAGGATTGTTACATTTACCTATACACGAGCCGAATTTTACTAATATAGGTTGTTTACACGCATACGACTAACCATATACAATAATTAATTAATAGAATCATTTCTTTATAAATACCTTATCTCTCTCTAAGTATGATTGTGAATTTCAATTGACTCAAAATATACTAAAACTAGGTTTTACTTTTATTTACTTACAATATCAATACAATACATTATCTATATGAAAACACATATAAAAATGAAATGAAAATGTACAAACTACATTTTTCTTAATACTTTTTTAGATTTGCCCGAATATTTGACATTTTAAGTAAACTATCTTTTCGTATATTTTCGCGGGTTTCCGTGACCATGATTGCTGTAAAGCATTCGAAACGTCAAGAACCAAAAATGAAAATAAAGTTGCGAAAAAATCTGAAAAGATAGTTTTATTTATAATACATTTTACGTCTGCTATTTTTCTTTTTTTTATGACATTCAGTGACAAACGAGCAGCCAGACCACCTGATGGAAAGCAGCACCTGTCGCCCATAACACCTTCGGTTCGTGCACTTAGGTTTTGAGTAACAAAAATGCAGAACCACAGGTGCGTTGTCACTGTGAGGACTAAGATGATATGCCTCTTGAAAGATGATAATTATGTCTCTTGCTATAAGAGATAACTACATAAAAACAAAATTGAAATGTCTGTATCACTTATATATTCTCATTGTTCAGCAGATTGTACATACAGAGTACTTGGCGGCCGTCATCTTCCGGACATATTTGTTTGGGACCAAAGATATCAGTCAATCTATCAATCAAATTGATTTATATTTATATATAATTATTGTATAATATGCACTTTTTAACTACTGTAATATTATGTATTTAATGAATTATAGAAAAGTTGTTTTTAATTTTAAGTACAGTCGTTAATTTATATGGAATACTAATTAATGGCTTTAAATTTTTTTTATATATAATATGTACTTAGTGTTTAAATCCAGGAAACCAAGAATAATTTAAATCAGATTTTATTATTAAGACGAATTTCTGCGTGTGTGCATGTGCGTATATGTACATACGTACGAGTGTGTGCGTGTGCATTGTGGGGATTTGGATGAAATTATGAATATATAGATAAATTATTATCTGGAGAATCACAAGTTATTGTTAGACACAGGGGACGTTCCCGAGCGAAGCAAGCATAAGTCGCTAGTATACTATATAAAATTACTTTCTTGTAATGTAAATATAATATGTACATGTGTGTGTATGCGCATGCGTGTGTAGATGTATTCGAACAATAGCGTGCGTGCGTGTTGTTTCTGTTTTCCCTCTCTCTCTCTCTCTCTGTGTGTGCACGTGTATACTCGTGCGTATTACGCACACGTATGTATGTATGTATGTATGTGTGCGTGTGTGTGTGTGTGCGCACGTACACGGTGACGACGAGGTCCGGCAGCAGCGCGGCGACGGGCACCAGCAGCAGGCCGAACCAGAACACGAGCGAGCTGAACACCATGCGGTCCATGCCGCGCATCACCGCGCCGATCACCACCGCCGGGTACAGGTTGCTGCGGCACGCGGACCACGTCATATTATTAATACATGCTAATATTTATTATAAATGTTCAAGTTTGTGAGGATGTCGGGATGTTTGTTACTCTTTCACGCCAGAACGGCTGAACGGATCTGGATGAAATTTGGCACAGAGGTACATTATAGTCTAGAATAGCACATAGGTTACTTTTTATCCCAGAAAAATGTATGGATCCGATAAAATGTTCATACTAATTATAGATGCATAAAATTTAGTGAAATTCAGAATAGAGATAGCTTATATTATGGATTAAGACATAGATTTTTTTAATGCTTTTTATTGACATTGTGGCAACATAGCGTCTAAAGCGGAGTCAGCGGTTTTGGTAGTGGCGACGTAGTGTCGGGAGCGGAGTCCGCAGATACACGCCCGCGCCCGCGTCGTGAGCGTGGCCGCGTTGTAATGTCAGTCGTTATATTCGCGAGTGCCACAAATGTTCCTTCCTTATAATAATAACAAACATTTAAAGGAAAGCATTAAAGTAATCGGTTAGTAAAGTTGTTGCATGTTTTCATTAAACATCCCTAGAACAACTAAGAACCGCGATAGAACTCTAAAACCTGATAATCGATTTAGGCCACGACTTCCATTCTTAATGACACTAGCCACCTACAAAGAAGATAATGTATAGTCGCAAGCACCATAGTGTACCACAACGCACAAACCTGTAGACAAGTATGAAGAGGAACCAGAGCGCGAGCGAGCCCCAGATGGAGAGGTGCGTGACCCACGTCCACGAGTGCGTCGCCAGCCCCGCCTTCAGGCACACCGTCGCCACCACGAACTGGAATAAGATATAGACCATACTTATTTATAACTTAATATAGATTATGGTCATCGTCATTATGTATGGTGGACAGTAAATAAATGAGTAGTTTGTTCTCTTGGTCTTCTATTCAAATGAATTAATTGATTCTGAAAGGACCGACGCAACACGTGCTCTCTAAGACACAGTGGTGAAATACTGCTAACTTCCCGACTTTTTGCTATTACTGAGAATTCCTTAAAGGAAATACTCAATAATTGAATTTAGCCTGACTCCGGGCTCGAATTCAGGACCTTCGCATCTTCGACCATACATGCTAGCCACCGCCAAGGAAGTTAATAATGCTTATGCATCAAGTGTACAGTGATGTAATTTAATTAGCGTAAAATGTTCTCCTGACCGACTCTGGTGACAGTGGCCAATTACAGAGAGATTAGTTCTCACGGTAGATATTATAGAGCAACCATGTTCTCTCTATTATTTGACTATTTCCGGCGGAGGCGGAAGTCAAACATACAACAACACGACACACGTCCCTCAGTCAGGGTGTAGCATTCCAACCACTGCTGTTGGGAATGAATCAAGCCCGCGGCCAAGTGGCGCTAGGCGAGTGGCAGTACCGTGTACACGAAGTTGCCGAGCACGAGGTAGCCGCCGTCGCGCGCCGCGGGCCACAGCACGTGGTGCTGCGCCAGCAGCACGGGCAGCCAGAACAGCAGCACGGAGTGCAGCAGCGCGTTCACCGCCCACACCCAGAACACGCGCACGTTGAACAGCTGCCCCTGCTGCGACGGGATGTACAGCGCCGGGTGCTAAACGGACACTCAAACAAAGTTAAAAAAAAAAAACAAGTACATCTGTGCGCAATTCACACATGATTGACGTCAAATTTAATATTATATAATTGTTAGACAATAACGACGTTTACAATGGCAATATTTTAATGTATTCTATCTCATTCTCTCGCCGGCTTAATACTATATATTTATATGTTTGTCTCTTTTTAGTGTCGCATTTTTATTTCATCGAGTTTCAAATCATAATGATTCTAAAGAAGTTTCACTTCAACAATAAGGTAACACAATTTATATTAATCGATATGTAAGGAGATTATTAAAACAATCTAATTTCAAATGATTTTCTTATAAACGTCAAAATTTAGACTATTCATCTTAAAGGTATCTTAGTTGTTGTAATTTGAATTAAAAAAAAAGATATATTTTAAATCGATACGATAGTTACAGTTATAAATAAATCTGAAAGTGCGTATTAAAAGTGACTATTGCATTATATTACGGTTATAAATTCGATCTATATTTTGAGAGAAAATCAAGTCAAAATTTTAAACACATCAATCAATATCGTAAGTTAAATAAAAAAAAAACACGTAACAATATTTTATGTTACTAAAAGAAATAAATAATAATATTAAATATATTCTTATGATATATTTATGTATTTTGTTGACCGATTGGCAGACTCACCCTTAACATAATCTCGGGCGAGCAGATCTTATCGAAGAGTCCGATGGCGAAGGGCGGCAGCGCCGTGAATATCACGTTGTAGAAACCTATCGTCCATCGCTCGAACAGGATTTGTCCGGACCTAGATCGTGTGCACAAGGATTTATTACTTCACAAAATAAAAACAACAAGAAAGACAATCGTAATCGTAATCGTAATTTGAACAATAGATCGATCTGATTATTTTTTCCAGAATTTGCAAGATAACCGAGATCAAAAAAAAACGAAAAAAAAAACGGGGGGAAAAAAAGTAATCGAGAACCTCCTCCTTTTTTGAAGCGGTGGTAGTAGTTATGAAAAAATATATTAAAGTATTTTTTTTAGCGTAGTACTTGTATTTTAAATTTATTTGTGATAAAGAAAAAAGAATTTATTAGGCCTTCGCAGGGCAGTACACATTACAGTGAAATGGAAATGTAATTCCATCATATATGTATACTAGACTCACCCGTTCGTCCCTAGGTGTGTTTTAACGGTTGGTATGAAATACATACTCTATATATTATATGATATATATCCTATAACCTTTCTCAATAAACGGGGTCTCTAATGAAAAAATAACTTTTCAAAATGAATTCCTGAAAAGTAGTTCCTGAGATTAGCGTGTTCAAACAAATAAACGAACCGTGTCTCTTTATAATATTAGTATAGACGTATGTATCTTCTGAACACTGACCAGGCGGAGTAGATGGCGAACCACAGCTCGATGACGTAGAGACAGATGTTCTTGTAGAAGGAGTAGAGGATGAGCTTGCTGATGCGCGAGTAGTTCCAGGCGCCGTGCACCAGCAGCAGCCGCACCAGGAACCGGAACTGCGGACACGTGTCGCTTTTGACAACTTTCACTTCAAGTTTAGTGTAACCATAGGGAACCTATGTGACATTGGCGGAGTAAACTGTGCTCGATTGGCACTTGGATTGGCTTCGAAGCCATTAACACGAAAGAAAAGAAAAAAAATAGGGAATATGCATATCGCTTATAGAAAGGATTTTTTTAAAATACTTATCGACTTTGTATTATTACTCCTACTATTATTTTCTTATTGATTTAATTTTTAATTGTATAAAATAAAACGTGTACAAGATGCGTGGTAGAATCAAAATTAGAAACATGGCGCTTTGTTGCACAATAAAATATTTTGTTAGATATCAACTGTATTACTATACCAGATAAATATATCTATTTGGTGTTGGTACTATTTAAAAGTAAAAAATATTTGTTGTTGCAGATTTCTACATAATTAATGAAATTTCAATATCTATCACAATGTAAAAGCAATTTAGGGATCATCACAGAGTAAATGACATATTCATTTTAAAGTTAAAAAAAAAGAACTCAATTTTTAATTTTCAGTTATTATAGCAGATTATATAACACAGATTACTAATCTATACAGTCAACCAATGAAAGTCTCTAGACAGTGTAGTTGTGGACGAGCCACGTCTGACTGTATACGTATTTGGAAATCTCCAGTTAACGGATATACCTGTAACTTGCCACGAGATGACGCTCTATAAGGTGTAACCTCAAAACTGTTCGTGATGAAAATCAATGGAGCGATAGCGATAGCGATAGATAAAGGAGTTTGTTAAAAAAAAAGAACATACAACACAGTGATGCAATAAATCCAATTAATGTTTAGTTTTCTTAATATGTAAATGACATTACTGTATAGTAATAAAAACATGTAAACCCATATAGTAAATATAAATAACCTGAGTTTTTTCATAAAATAACAAAAGTGTAAATAAAGATGTCATGTGAACAATGAGTCCGACCCCCATGTGGGAGGTGCTTTGGGTACCTGCGCGATGCTGTAGTCGGAGGCGCACACGGCCTGCAGGCCCTCCACGCCGGAGATGCCCACGCCCACGGACGCGCGCTGGATCATGGCCACGTCGTTGGCGCCGTCGCCGATGGCCAGCGTCACGGCGCCCGTCGCGCGCGACACCAGCTCCACCACCTGCCCCACACAAATGTACTTACTGACTTATTATTAGTATTTTTTGTCATTTTTAGAACGAGTATTTTTAAAAAAATTTGGAACCAAGTTCGTGGAACTTTTGAAGTTTGGGGTGGGAGTTGACAGTTAGAAATCATCACGCAACAAAAAGGTTGCGTACGTAAAGAAAAAGGTTATGCTTTATTGTTTACTAACTAGTGATTCACCCTCGCTTCGCTCGGGTTCGCCTCTAGGAAAACAAAAACAAATCTATCCAACGGGAACCGTACATTTTCCCGGTATAAGGTATCAGCATGCTAAACTTTACTAAATTAGGTACATAAGTTGCTGTGTACTAAGCTGTATAAGTTACTATAGTTTAACTATCCTACAGGAATTCTTTAATTTTCCGAGATGAAAATAATCTAAAATGTTGACCGAGAATATAAGGTACCACCATGCAAAATTTTCATTTAAATCAGTCCAACAGTGTTAAAGATAAGGCCGTATAAACAAACAAACAAATAAAAAGTTAAAAAAAACTGGATTTGTTTTATTTTCTCTTCTTACATCCCCTGACTTGGTTTGTAGGATTTTTTTTTTCTATGTATAGACATTCAACCTCTACAGTTTTATTACATGTATACATAGATAAGCTGTTATATTTAAAATAATAAAATATAACCAAACCAGAATAAAAAGGTTTATTCGTTTGTATATGACGGGTAACGGATACACTATTTATGTCATTTTACGTACCACCTCTGTGTTAGTCAATAAAATAATAGAAAAACACTACAAAAATAAAATAAAATGTCTACTTCAAAGAGCTTTTACGGTCTAAAATTTTTATAAACATTTCTAAGGGAAATGAACGTTTTTAAGGAAAAGTAATTTAAGTTTATCTTCAGATAATGGTATCCATGTGACATCGACAAAAGTACCAGACGAGCGAAGTGTTAGAGTGGTCGTATGCACTCCTTGAGGTTCGTAGTCACCTAGTACTCGTGACAAAAGTACCAGGCAATCATAAGTGTTGAGGAGTATATGTTGTGAGAAATCTGTATGCACTCGGTGCAGGCTCTTCTTCGATGAGCTTCAACATGTACGCAGTACGTTGCTCGATGTGTATGCTGCCCTGGTACTTGGGACAATGTGTATGAGCTAATGTATGAACTAAACGGACAGCGAAAGGAACTTCGTTCCTACAGGTGTCCTACGACACTGACAGATTTTTTTATTTAGTGTTTGTACTTTTGTTACTTATTTGACCTAATTTCGATGAAATGAAAGTAGTTTATATTTGGAGTAACTAAGTGCTTAACAGTATAGACTATTTTAAGCACCTAAGTATTCGAGTAAAGCGAAGGCGAGTCACTATTTAAAAAAATAGAACCGTATATACGTTAGAAGTGGATAGAGAGATGTAATGAAGTTTTAAGACGCAATTTATATTAATTTTTTTTTTAAACATGATAAAATTTAAAACCTTTATTTCCGACATCTGGCTCAAATTGCCAAAAGTACTTTTAGATATTTTAAAAAATTATGATCGGATATTTATTTAAACTCGCAAATGACTCCAAGACAACAAAGCCACACGACAGACCCACCTCGGCCTTCTGGATGGGCGAGACCCTGCAGCAGACCACCACCTTGCAGGACACGCAGAGGTCGAGGAAGTCCTTCTTCAGGTCGCAGCCCATGGCGTACTTCAGCGTCTGTCCGTCGATGACGAGCGCCACCTCGTTCTCCTTGCGCAGGTTGTCGCCGAAGTCCGCCAGGTGGCGCGCCATGCACTCCCTGGTCGCCTGCCGACAGATTGCTACTTATACATTACTACATCACTTAACAATCATAGTGTTCTTGATATGAAAATTTCTTAAAATTTAATAATAGCAACACTAAGTAAGGTTATTATTAATTAAAAAGAATATAATAATATATATAAAATTAAATATTCAACTATAAAACTTATTGAAATTATAAATATTCTTTAAAATTAAAATTAATACATATTGTAATGTACTTTGGTACCATTTTCGAATTTTTGAAAATCTTTGTATAATTTTGTGGGTAGGTGCTGTCTACGACAACTATATGACCTTAAAGACGTAAAACATAATTCTCTTCCGTGACTATGATTGCTACAAAACATTCGAAACGTCGGGAACCAAGAATCAAAATAAATCCGCGAAAAATCCCAAATTATACTGTATTATTATTATCATGAATGTAAATGTTTGTAAAAAGGTTGGTTTATTTAAGTTAAATATTTTTCCTTTTTACCCTGGCAATGTGTTATATAGTGACTATTTTAAATTCATTAATTCACATTAAAAAAAAAAACACTAAAATAATCCCTTCCTGTGTTTGTGTGTGTGTGTGTGTTTGTGCGGGTGTAACTAACGTCGAGGCTGTCCTCGTTGAGCACGAGCAGCGGCATGGCGGCGTGCAGCAGGCGCGCCGAGTGCGCCACGTTGATGGCCGTCTCCTGCTTGTCGCCCGTCAGCACCCACACGTGGATGTTGGCCTTCAGCAGCGCCGCGATGGCCTCGGGCACGCCGTCCTGCACGCACGCCGCACCGATACGTTACATGTACCACTTCAAACTGACATAACCACGAAACCTTCCAATTTTCATTTGAACGAGGTTTTATATATTTATTAATTGTTCAAAGTTACCCAAAAATTTTGTCGCGTTTTAGAATACCATTACAATTTTCATTTGAAAGAGGTTTTATATATTTATTAATTATTCAAAGTTACCCAAAACTTTTGTCGCGTTTTAGAATACTATTGCAATTTTCATTTGAAAGAAGTTTTATATATTTAAAACTGTTCAAATTTACCAAAAGCCCCCGTCCCAATCCAGAATAGCATTTCAAATGACATTTGAATGAAGTTTTATATATTTATAACTGTTCAAAGTTACCCAAAACCTAACCTACTATAATATAATTTTAAGCATTTCTATGTAGTGTTACACAATACACCTGTTTAAACTTATCAGAACATCTTTAAATTATTCCGAAATTGAAATCAATATAATGTACTAAAGTATGGGTTACATTCATACAATGTAGTGTAAATACAAAAACTGTTCAAAATTACCCAAGTGGACTATATATATTTTTTATACCTATGTTTTTTTTTATATATTTTTTTATATTTGTTGGGACACTAACACACAACACCATCTAGTTCCATGGGTAAGTTACGAGGCTTGTGTTATTCATACCAAGTACTTGATACACTACACGTATATAGCTTTTAATAAATATTAAATATATATTATAAATATAAACCCTCGTGACTGGAGTACAAACATTCGTGCTCATCACGCAAATGAATGCCCCTAGCGGGGTACGAACCCACGACCGCTGGCACAGCAATTAGGGTCACTAACAACTGAGCCAAATGTATCGTCAACTTAAGTTTAAATACTTAAATAGTGTAAACTGTAACAATACCTGCAGCTTGTCCTCGATGGCGGTGGCGCCCAGCAGGCGCAGGTTGGTCTCTATGAGCATGGCGGCCTCCTCCACCTTCTGCTCGCGGTCGTGTATCGCGATGCTGGCTTTGTGGTATGTGTTCGCCCAGTCCTGGATTAAAATGGTACTCGCTATATTTAATACTAATGAGATGCTTTTATCTGTGGTTAAGTTTACGTTTTTCTTTAATTGACGGCCTTTGCAAAAATACATAGTATAAAACAAAATCGTTGTCTGTGTCAGTCTATTTTTCAATTTACTTTTTCTAAACTATGCAATGGATATATAGATATGGTTTTCACTAATAGAAAAAGCGATAAATGAGGAATATATATAATTTGTAAATATTTTGTACAAAATGATTAAAGCCGCCTAGAACTTTAGCGTTTTGCGAAAAAAAAACTTACGATTACATGGCTAACTCTGACTAAACCTAAACTGATAATATGATTTTATTTTAATCATAATACTTTCAGCACAGACATAATATCTAAAATAAAAAAAAATGTTATCGTTAACAACCATTGCTTTAAATCAATTGTCTAGATTCGAAATGAACGTATATTGTGTTGCAGCGTGTGTGTGCGTGTGTGTGCGTGTGTGTGCGCGTGCTCACATTGTAGACGTGCTCGGGCACGTCGGCGACGGCGAAGACGAGCGTGCGCAGGCCCTCGGCCGCGAAGTGCTCGAGGTGCGCCAGCGTGGCGTCGGCGTAGCGCGCGCTGCCGCCCGCGCCCGCGCCCGCGCCGCCCGCGCCCGCCAGCCGCGGGTAGATCACCGAGTCCGCGCCCTTGCAGAACAGCTTGATCTCGCCTGGACACACACACATACATACACACATCGACCCACTCCAATACTTTACCGGCGAATTACCGTCGCTAGGGAGGTAAGGACTCGGATGGATACAGATTGTGCTCAGGAATCTTTTTGCTATATATATTTATTATTTATATATAATTGCTTAATTTCAAACCGTTTAGCATCCGATGAGTAATGTTGGCTTTCATATTGATGATGACCGACTTCAAAAAGGAGATCCTCAATTCGACTGTATTTTGTTTGTGTTAAGTTACACAAGAGCTTTGCTATATCGATCCATTTTATCATTCTGTTTATTAACTAAATTTTATTTCTTGATACATTTTATTGTTGAATAAATATAAAACTTTAAAATTTATTTCCTTGTAGATTAATAGTCAGCATGCAAAGCTAATGTAAAGATTGTTAAAATTATTTTATAATAATTATGTTTAAAATGTATATTAGTACGGTGTGATATTAGACCAGGGTCGATAATTTTTAAAACCAATTAAAATCGTAGTAGGATGAAACTCATTAGAATAGGAGGGGAATATTATAAAAATGAAGGAAAAAATAATTTACGGGCGATCTGAGGTCGGGGAGGGGATGGGGGTGAGTTTTTACGGGTAAAAAAACGGTTTTTCTCGATTTCCGGCAAAACTAAAAGTCCTATCGAAAAAAGTCAAATGGCAAAGTTGTAGGTAATAAAAAGATCTAAAACTTTTGTATTTACACTTTTTTCACATAACCTCAAAATTTATGTGAAAAATTCAAAAAACCAAGTTTTTGGTTTTTTATTTTTATCTTTTACAAAAAAATTTTTTTTTTTAACGAAATTTGGCGAAAACTTACCTTTTTATGTCCCAAATACGCTGTAATTTATTTGATTCAAAATATTTATTTTTTCACCTTATTTTGAATTAATATCGAAAAAACACCCTAATTTTCAATCGAAAACTCACCCGTCAAAATATCAGCTTTTTTCAAAAAGTTGGTATGTTTTCTGTTCGTTGAAATCTCTACTTTTTGATGGTGAAAAAAAATATATATGTTACTATAGTAAATCTTCTCAGGAAATGCAATAAAAAGTTGATTTATTTAATGCTAATTACATTTATAATTAGTAAATATAAATGTAAATCGTACAATTAAATGTAGATACTTTATTCTGATTACGTTATTCATTACAATATTTTTAACACATTAATCTTATGATTCATAAATACCTTATCTTCAATTTTAATCACTTATCCATTAGTTTTTTTGACGGCATTTCTTCATCGCTAGATTCGTCAAACATCTCCGATTCTAGTAGATCGAGGTAGTTTTTTGCATTTTCTGAGAAGATTTACTATAGTAACATATATATTTTTTTTCACCATCAAAAAGTAGAGATTTCAACGAACAGAAAACATACCAACTTTTTGAAAAAAGCTGATATTTTGACGGGTGAGTTTTCGATTGAAAATTAGGGTGTTTTTTCGATATTAATTCAAAATAAGGTGAAAAAATAAATATTTTTAATCAAATAAATTACAGCGTATTTGGGACATAAAAAGGTAAGTTTTCGCCAAATTTCGTTAAAAAAATTTTTTTTTGTAAAAGATAAAAATAAAAAACCAAAAACTTGGTTTTTTGAATTTTTCACATAAATTTTGAGGTTATGTGAAAAAAGTGTAAATACAAAAGTTTTAGATCTTTTTATTACCTACAACTTTGCCATTTGACTTTTTTCGATAGGACTTTTAGTTTTGCCGGAAATCGAGAAAAACCGTTTTTTACCCGTAAAAACTCACCCCCATCCCCTCCCCGACCTCAGATCGCCCGTAAATTATTTTTTCCTTCATTTTTATAATATTCCCCTCCTATTCTAATGGGTTTCATCCTACTACGATTTTATTTCACTTTTTATTATTTTTAAAGGCTTCTACCCTGGTCTATATATGTCTAAAATAATATAAAAAATATCAAAGCATAAAGTCATCATCAGTATCAATAT
Organism: Argynnis bischoffii washingtonia; assembly: GCA_033884665.1. Classification (NCBI taxonomy): domain Eukaryota; kingdom Metazoa; phylum Arthropoda; class Insecta; order Lepidoptera; family Nymphalidae; genus Argynnis; species Argynnis bischoffii. The sequence goes on from CM066622.1 coordinate 379,856, forward strand.
CACCATCATGTACCACAATAAATATAAAAAACAATAGATGAAAGCACAAAGGCGCGAGTACCGTTGGGCGCGCGCACGATGACGGACATGCGCTTGCGCGCGGAGGTGAAGGCCAGCACGTGCAGCACGTCGTAGCGCAGCGCGGCGCCGCGCGCGCGCACGCACACGGCGGCCGGCGTGCGAGTCTCGAACACCCAGCCGAACATGGCCGCGCCCATCACCAGCGCGCGCTCGTCTGCACGCCAAATAGTATATATGTATAAATATGTTGGGACATTAACATACAGCACCATCTAGTTCCATGGTAAGCTACGAGGCTTGTGTTATGGATACCTGATAGTTCATACACTACACATATATTGCATATAACTTTAAATACATACATATTATAAATATAAACACCCATGACTAGAGTACAAACATTCGTGCTCATGACACAAATGAATGTCCCCAGCGGGACTCAAACCCGCGACCGCTGGCACAGCAAGTAAGGTGACTAAAAACTGAGCCAAACTTGTCGTCTAATAGCACCTAAATACAAGAAATATAAATTGACCCCTAGCATATTATGGTTAAAAATAAAAAGATAGGCAATATGACTCCATATCTGCACAGTACTGCTTATCTATATTATTGTTGTTGAACACAGTATTTCTAAAGTTTGAGACAAAATTACATTTTATTATAACACATATGTATTCAGCCCTTTTTAACGTCCCACTGCTGGGCACGGGCCTCCCTTCAGTACAAGGGGAATCAGGCCATAGTCCACCACGCTGGCCAAGTGCGGGTTGGCGGACTTCACATGTCTTTTGAAAACTTGCTAGGTTCTCTCAGACATGCAGGTTTCCTCACGATGTTTTCCTTCACCGTTAAGGCAAGTGGTAATCATGTTGGAAATGATTCGCACATGAAAATATCAGAGGTGCGAGACCCGAGATTTGAACCCGCTTCACTCGGTTTCCCAAGCGAGCGCGTAACCACTGGGCTACCACTGCCTTTGCCCATATGCCATGTTATTATTAGAACTAGTATACCTTTTACTTTTTTTGTTCTGTCATATACTTTATCCCTTACCTCAAGCTTACCTGGCAAAGATGGCTTTTAGCAGTAAATCACTTGTCATGCAATTTTTTTGTGTATTTTTTAAGTTTTTTGTTTTATACTGTGCAATGAGCGTTATTATTTTAAAATTCGGTTTACTCATGACTCAATCTACTTATCCCAGTTACAAATATCTGATTACAACATCCCCGCGTACCTGGCGAGGCGGCGTGGTAGTTGATGCTGCCGTCGACGAGCTCGGGGATGACGGTGTGGCACACGGCCAGCATGGTGAGGAACTCGTGGATGACGGGCGCGGCGGGGTGGCCGCCCGCCAGGTGCTGGTGCAGCAGCGTGTCCTCCGCGCGCTCGTCGGGCCCCGGCCGGTTGTAGATCACCTGACACAATACGCATACACATATTTACATACACATACACAGAATACATTTATGGGCAAAAATTACAACCAATATATATCAATGTAATTAAATTATATACTTTATTAGGAAGAATTGTTCACTTTTAATATACTATTGATTTTAACGATTATATCGAAAACACAAAGCTCGTTAAGCCTCGAAACGAAATTTTTACATATCATATTACAACATGGTTTAGCGTGAATGTATGCAGCGTGAATATACTCGCGGGTGTGCTCACGCATGTGCAATGTACATGTATGTGTGGTGTAGGTGTGTACCTCGGCGATGGAGCACTTGCGGAACTCCATGACGTTGCAGGTGAGCGTGCCGGTCTTGTCGCTGAACACGTAGCGCACCATGCCCAGCTCCTCGTTGAGGTTGGAGGTGCGCGCCAGCGCCGGCGTGTCCGTCTCCGCGTGGTACATGTCGCTGTCCATCGCTATGAACTTCGCCTGCGGAACCCGCACATCGTCAGCACACTCGCCCGGCAGTGGGACTTTATAAAATACTAGCGACTCACCCTCGCTTCGCTTCGGGTTCGTCCCTAGACAAAAACAAATCTATCCCACGGGACCTATACACTTTTCCGGGATGATATATAGCCTTCCTCAGTTAACGGGCTATCAAATGCAAAAAGAATTTTTCAAATCAGATCAGTAGTTCCTGAGATTAGCGCGTTCAACCAATCAAACAAACTCTTCAGCTTTATAATATTAGTATAGATACAGCTGAATACGTGTTAACACATTACAGACTACAGCCAACTATTTTAATTTCAAATTAGTAGCAATCAATGTCATTAACTTTTCGCTTACAAAACATTCATATATAGTTCCAGTTGTTTGAAACGTTTATCAAAAATAACATATACGTTCGTTTTAAACCAATAAAAATATAAGCTGCCTTCATTCCAAATATAATAAACGGCACGTTTGGCTCAGTTTGTAGTAACCCTACTTTCTGCGCCAGTGGTCGCGGGTTCGAGTCCCGCTGGAGGCATTCGTTTATGTGATGAGCACGAATGTTTGTACTCCAGTCATGGGTGTTTATATTTATAATATGTATGTATTTAAAGTTATATATGTGTAGTGTATCAACTATCTGGTATCCATAACACAAGCCTCGTAGCTTACCATGGAACTAGATGGTGCTGTGTGTTAATGTCCCAACATATTTATATTTAATTTAAATAATTCAAATCCGTTAAACTAAAAAAGTTAAGTACCTTTGCAATAACTAATAATACTACATTAGAAAGAGGTCATGAATGCTAAATATGATAATCTTGTACCTACTAACAAACGCATTAAATCTTGCCATGAAAATATTACCTACGTTAGAATCGTATAAATTATCCCAACTCATCATTATATTTAAACATCTGAATATACTAAGGACCGAATCGCATTATACTGCCAATCACGGTTCATTCTCGGTCTGATATCGGTCTGGTAAAGTATTATTATACAAGAAACAATGTGTTCACACACTTTCATGTTTCATATTCGGTTTCAGATTCAAATTACGGCTAATCACACCCCACCTACGTTTTTTGTATAAAAATTAAAAATACTTTACCAGACCAATATCGGACTGAGAACTTACTGTGATCAGCGCTATAGTGTGGATCGGTCTTAATTTATCCTAATGCAAAGCAAAGATATTTGTGACGCATATGGTTGGGCACCAATCACAAGATTTTTGTTAGCAAAATAAACTTATAATAAGCAGTAAATAATTCGATATTTTGCTTTTGCAAATGTTCTATATGTATATATGTACATATATGTAATATTTTATCAAAGGCACAATATTTATTGTACATGTTATGTTTTATATAGAAGAATGTAGTTTCAGTGACTGTTTGTTGTAATATTATCGTTATATAGCAAATATTAGAATGGAATTTTCATCGTCTAATTATTTAAAGCAATTTTACTGCTCGCAGTTGTTTAACAAATAATGAATTTTATTATACATTATTTATGACGACTTGGCGTAATATTGCTAACAAGATGGCGTCATTCTTTAGGATATTAAACCACGTTCTTTAAAGAAAATAATTTAAAACAAAAAGTACAGTTAATTTCATTTTGGTCCATGTAATGCAATAAATATGTTAGGGCATTAACACACAGCATCATCTAGTTCCATGGTAAGCTACGAGGCTCGTGTTATGGATCGCAGATAGTTGATCTACTATACATATATTATTAATTTAAATATTAAATACATAAATTATATATTATAAATATAAACACCAATGACTGAAGTACAAACGTTCATGCTCATCACACAAATGAATGCCACCAGCGGGACTCGAACCCGTGACCGTTGCCACAGCAAGTAAAGTCACTACAAACTGAACCAAACATGTCGTCAATACATGTAACACAATAAGAACAAGTCTTTGAAATTCAATGTATGAGACAGGATAAATTTAAAAATTAAATGATCGAACTTACCTGGAAAAACCTAACTATCTCAGCAGTAACTTGTAAGGATATAGGTATAAGATTGTTGTATAATATCAAAAACGTTAAAAAGTTAAATCCGAAATGTGCATTCGGCGTTCCTGGAACAAAGAGAGTTTCAGTTAAGGCATATTCACTAATACCATGATGGCTTAATATAATAAATAGACCAAAGAGGAACATTTTTGTGTGGAAGTTGACATTAGCAACCCACCGCCATTTTAATTTTCTTCTAATCCATTATTTTATTTTTAAGCCTATTATTTTGAGTGACACTTTTGGACCTATTTTTCCTTCTACTTTTATTTTACCTAAACATTAATGTCTAATTTAACATATATTTTTTTGAAAAGTATTTTTTTCACTGGTAGATAGACCTCATGTTATTTATTATAGGTAGAATTTTATAACATTGTACAAATTCAATTTTTACAACTTTCTACGAACGCCATTAATTCCACCAGAAGTTAGAAAAGAAAAAGTCTCAGATCTGACGAAATATTTTTTTATCTTTTTTTGTAAGTTAAATTATAAATTACAATATCTACAATATTGCATTCCGAAGGTGATTACGTCATTCTTAAGTCGCGAAAAGAGAGAGGACGGGATTATTCCACTGCGTAATTGAGAGAGAGACAGAGAGAGATAGACAGAGAAAGAAAGACAAGGGGTGTTACCATTAAGGCCGATGTACCAGTCGCGCAGCTCGCCGTCGGCGCCGGTGCGCGCGCGCCGCCACAGCTCGGAGCACGCCGCGCTCAGCAGCGACAGCGCCAGCAGGATCAGGAACAGCATCAGGATGTGCGTGTTGGTCTGCCGGTCGATGGACGACCGCTTCAGCGGCGCTGCCGGGCACATCGCGTTCCATTACTTAATCTCAACACTTAACACGTATTGTAAAGAGAACGAAATGTACTGAAAGATGACAGATATGTAGACTATACCGTATGCGATACAATTTACATATTTTACATTTTTGATTTTAGCTTTTATAATAACAATGTCCTTCTGAACAATTTCGACTAGAGCGACCGATCTCACTGAAACTAGCCATCTGTACAGAAAAAATTACAGTTCATATGGATACAGGCAACCATAACGAGAGTGCACAATAAGCACTATTTACATTAATACTTTCACAATCTAATTTTGACGAATAATTCGACACGATCGATAAGATCAGACACAAGAACGATATGACACGTGCTCTCCGAAGCATGAAAGTCACGCTGTCAACTTAGCAGTTCCGGGCGATTACTGAGAATTTCTTGACAGAAAAACTTCATAACTAAATTTAACTCGAACCCGTCCCGGGTTTGAGTCCCGTGTCTGCTAGTCAACCGAGACATTTACTTTATTCATTACAAGGTACCTTTAGTGGAGTTCTTCATGAGCTTGGTCTCGTGTCCGGTGTACACCACGAGCGTGTGCACCCACGCCGTGTTGCGCAGCATGGCGCCGCGCAGCAGCATCTGCTCCAGCCCCAGTGGGATCGTTCTGGAAATAGTAATTATATATTGACTACTAATGTTACAGCGTATTTGTATTTATTGTGGGGAAATAATGGTTTTTTGCTAATAGGTAAGTACTACCATTTCTATTTAAATTATGTTTATGTATTATTACTGTTCCGTAGTGTAATAATTTTCTCAGTTTAACTCTACTAACTCACTTACGACGCCCCGACGGCAGGCCTGCTGAAGCAGACCACAATAGTCAAGTGGTTGATTCTATGGAACACTCAGCTATCAGAGATGTACCAGGAATAACCAGCATGGCACACCGTCCACCGAAGAAGTTTAAAATAATATACTCTACTATTTGACGACACGTTTAGCTTAGTTTACAGTGATCCTACTTGCTGTGGAAACGGTCGCGGGTTTGAGTCCCACTCATTTGTAAAGATACACACATTCATTTGTGAAGAGCACGAATGTTTGTACTCCGGTATTACCATGAAACTAGATGGTGTTGTGTGTTAATGTCCCAATATATTTATTTATTTATTATTACTACTCATTATCCTCACAAACTACAAACCAGGGCTTAGAAGCAATTTAAAAAAACGATTTATTTCGGTAATGTAATGGATAATCCATCGCTCGTTCTTTAACCGGTTAATAAAAATAAACGGTTTAGTAAACCGAAGTAATAATGGTTAACGGTTATTTTTAGAGAAAGGTTGCACTTCGGTTTTGATATAGAAATAAACCGATTGATTCAATCATAAGTAAGAAACGTTCACATATCCTTCTACTAAGCAATTCAGCATTAGTAAAGATTCGTCGAAAAACACACGTTGACCGGTTAATTTCGACCATGGAACCTAAATTCGTCAAAAATCGTAACCGAAACCTTAAACCGAAAAACCTTTCGGTTTGGGGTCAATGACCGAAAGCGGTAAAAACACACTGCACACTAACTACATTGCAGCCACACTGCACACAGCACACTCACTTAGCGTTGGTCTCCCGCAGCATGCCATTGAACTCGTAGAGGTGCCTGTTGGGCGGCTCGCACTGCACCGTGGCGCGGAAGGCGGCCAGCGCCGGCGCGGCGCCGAGGCGCGCCGTCTCGGGGCTCGCCTGCCGGATCTTGAGGTTCGTCTCGCCGTCCAGGTTGGATGTCTCGATGAACGATATGCCCTGAGGTTCGCTGGCGACAAGTTTATTCATCTATTGTTTTAATTTTTTTTTTATTTTGCTTACGTATTATAGCATAAGATTACTCTTGTGAATGTGGAACGCGTAGTATGATAATTATAAACGTAAATCTATTGTAACCAAATAGTAGCCTAGTAATTCTAAAGTAAAACCGATTTATAAAAAATAGATAGAACAAGCAATAATAACACTTACTAAAACTATTTACTACAGTCAATCAGGCACTACAGTCTACAGCGCTTTAACCTTTCTAAGTCGTTCTTAACTGTTTTCCATGAAAATTGGTATTTTTGACAGCCCTTGAATTTTGACCTACTATGTGGACTATTATATTATAGACATCTCTCGCCATCGCATCCAACAATTAACTGTAAATTTTGTTGTTGTTTACACTTTTGCATGTATCCTCACCTAGAAGCCAGTAACACGAGATCAGCGGGGAAGAACTGGTTGTTAAGCACTTTGCATATGTCGCCCACTTGCAGCTTCTCCCACCGGATGCTCTGCCACCGACCGTTAGTGAGCACTTCCACTTTCCGTCTGTTCGTCTCATCGTCTGCGCGGTGACGTTTCTATAAACAGAGTGTACAATTAAATTATGAAAAATATAACTATTATAAAAAATAAAATTTGATATAAAACAGTCAGTTTAAAAATTTCGTATTACTTTTCGACTCAAATTCTTGTCAATACTATAATTGCAATTTACTTACAAAATATTTGTTATTTTGTCCTTTTTTTAGGACAAAATAGAATAGGATCAACCTCATTTTACATAGCGATAGTCGTAAGTCAGAGAGCAACATGGTGTACATTTTACCTTAGCACATCAATTTTGATTTATTACATTGTAAAAAGTACATTCAAACAGTTCCTCCTTTTTTGTGTCGGTTAAAAACAGTAAAAGACTTACTTATAATTATAATTAATAATGGCCTCAGCAAAACGAGGACTGTTTAATAAGCAGCAAGTTACCTTATACTTTAAGTAATAACTTAGGATTTCTTGTCAAAATGAAATGATTAATGAGTGTAAAATAGTTTACATAATAATAAACAAATTGTGAAATAGTAAAATACTTTTCTTGTGTTAATCGCTATATTGACAAATAATTTAAAAAAATGTAATTTACATTCGAGAAAATCATAACACACCAAAGTCAAAAAAAAAAAAGAAAATAAACAACATTTAAAAAAAAGAAATATCCCTCTTCATATTTTCCAGCCTGCCTAGTGCCTGCATAGATGAGCACCAAAGAGTTTACATAGGCACTCGTTTTCCTCAGCTAGAGGCGAGAGAGAGAGAGAGAGAGAGAGAAGCGGCGCGTAGCAATATTTATTCAATTTAAACTTGATCCACGTCACATTGGCATTGATTGTTAATTTAAATGTATTAATAATAAATAATTATTATTAACATAAGAACCTTAACATAAAATCTAGGCATACGTTAAACCCAACCAAACCAACCCACCCAACCAAAAACCCAACTTTTACAATATGTACTATTTATGTTCTTAGTATGTACCGTATAAGATATCACTTTCATTTAGAGTAGTAAATTTAAGAGATTGGTTTTTTTTTTACGATCACCGTCATGGTACTCGCAACCGTGGGTGAGAGAGGTGGACATACATTATTTTACAGGCTATGTTCAAATTAAATATAAACTATTTCTAAAAATGAGAGAGTTCACTTGTTGTTTAAATTTTGTTTGTAACGTTATCGCCCGTAAATAATAACATCGTGTATGCTTTACACAATATTTACAATGTAGTAGGTAATTGTGGCGTAAATAACGTCATTATATATGTATGGTGCCTTTGTACAGGAAGGAAAGGAAAAGTTGCAATTATTATATTGTTATTATACTGAAGAGCTCTCAATACAAAGTTAAAAAACTGTGTGTAATATGTAAGTACTTTTTGTAAATACTTGCAAAATATCGCCTATAAAATAATTATTTAGATCCAATTCCATATATTATTATAGAAAATAATCACGGACACTAAAAATTATAAGAAAAACTATCTCAAAAACAGAAAGAATAGATGAAACTACACGTTAAATCTTAAAGACGTAGACATCCGCGTTAGTTTATCAGGAAATGAAAACGGCATCGGACTGTATAGCGGAAGTGAAATGCAACAGTTGGCAGAGTAGTTTGATAACTTATGTACCAATGGTTATATTATGAGACGGTTTCGGTTACAAACTTAACAAACTAAGTTCAGGTTTCAGGATTTATGATAATAAAATGCATCTTAACTGAATTTCATTACGGTGGATATTCTTTTTTATTTCGCATGCACTCTTTCTTATTCCCTCAATGGGAAACCAAAGAGGGAGCAAGGTACAAAACTGACTCTAGCTCTACGAGGCACGGGCCATCTCAATTATTTACTTTTAACGTTTTAATAATAATATATATCTTATTTTTATCAAATTAATGTAAGTCAATTATTGTCGAAGTCGAATTAAAATAAAATTTTATTTAGTAACCTCTTTTAAACAGCTCGAAAACTATGCAATATGGTCACTAATCTGATAAAATAATATGATCTCAAAGCTTGCACTGATTTATTATTTGTTGAGTAATAAAAAAAGTATCTTCTAATACTTTAATGATATACTTTTAAAAATCTAAAATAATATCTTTCACCGATTCATTCCATAACCTTGACATTTTACTAAAGAACCTAAATTTTACATGTAAAGTAGAATTTCGTATTATGAAATTTGAAAATATAACAATTAGCCATTTTTAATAGATAGATATACTTACAAAATCTTCTACAATTTCTTTGATAGCGCTGACACTTAGTATGAGTATGAGAGGCGTGAGAGTGGTCCAGCGTCCGGTGGGAGACACGTCTGGTATCTGTTGCAATAATGCGATTAATAGGAAAAAGCAGTTGGAGTACCGTCGGAACTGCTCGAACAGGAATAAAGGGACGAACGATGGCACACTGTGGACAAATAAAATAATATCTTAAAATTATAATATATATATACGAATCATATGAAGAGCATTATGTAGATTTACATGGAATATGAAGGCAGCAGCTTAGTGGTAACGAGTTTGCTTTAAAAACCAAGTAAAGAGGGTTTAAATCTTTATTTAATCTATTCTTATGTGCAAATCATTTTCATCAATCATCGTGAGGAAACCTGGATGTCTGGAGAGAGCAAGTTTTCAAAAGACATATGAAGTCCGCCAATCCGCACTTGGCCAGCGTGGTGGACTATGGCCTGATCCCCCTCGTACTGAAAGGAGGCCAGTGCCCAGCAGTGGGAACTCAAAAAGAGCTAAATACATACGAATACATATTAAAATAATTTTAGTCGGACGAAGTTGAGGCGCGCTGTAGTACTTAAAAAAAATTGCTATTCATAAACTGGTTCGAACGTAAAAGCATTTAGGTCGATCTGGAATTGGCTCTCACACAAATCACACATTTCCAAGGAACAACGAATCAAAGTGCAGATACGTAGCACTTGCATTCATACGTTGATTTTAAATAGCCACGACTGGCATAACTCAGAACTCAAGAAGAATTATTCCTATAAGTATTTTCTCTATATATATAAAACTTTGGCCAAGTTGGGCAGGTTTTTAAAAAGCCTTTTGATGTGAAGATCAATAGATTCGATTCCAAGATGTGGCTCATGTAAATATATGTTACAGACAATATTATGAATTAGCAATGTATATATATATATATATATATATATATATATATATATATATATATATATATATATATATATATATATATATATATATACTGTGTATAATAGCTAGACTTTATGTATCCCAATTAAGATACTGTGTTATGATAAACAAAATTATAGTTGCATATCTTATATATTTAAACGAGCAATTCTTGTTTATTTATTTATTTATTTATACCAGCGATCTCGGGAACGGCTCTAACGATTTTGCTGAAATTTTGTATATGGGGGCTTTCGGGGGCGAAAAATTGATCTAGATTAGTCACATGTCTGGGAAAACGCGTGTTTTCGAGTTTTCATGCGTTTTTCTTATGCATTATTCTACGCAAAATTAAATAGCGACATCTATACAATTGTCTCAGTATAAGTGACTAAGTGTCACTTAATGTCAAATTATTTTTAAGCCAAATTAAAAAGAAAATTATTCTTATGGCGACATCTATACAACTGTCTCAGTAACACTTAGTCACTTAATGTAAAATTATTTTTAAGCCAAATTAAAAAGAAAATTGTTCTTATCGCGACATCTATACAACTTTCTCGGTAACACTTAGTCACTTAATGTAAAATATACAATCTTTCAAGAACTCCGAGCGAAGCTCGGTCGCCCAGGTACTAACTTAACTTATAATAGCTACTAGGATTTGGAGAAAGCAATAAAAGTTGTATTAGGCCATTTAGCTGTGTGTGTGCAAAGATTTTTATTGATTTTATTCGATGTTGTTAACGGAACAACAAAATTACCCTGCCGAGCGTAGAAGTGGGCATACACAAGTGTTCAAAGAAAATATATTTTAGCGACGAAAAAGTAATGTTTATAATCCTCACTCGTCCTACACACAAACATATGGGGCATGTAAACAAACGAGTGCCCCGGGCGCTGCCTCTGCCTGTAATGACATCAGATGGCGAGGTGCCAACCCGAATATCTTTCGTGCGTAAACAATGCAATAGCTTTACTGGAAATGACGGAGCTTTAAAGGCAAGGTTAAATGGAACTATTTTTATTTGGCAAGAATTTGAAGACTGAACACAAACGTTTTTGGTAGTAACACCTGTAGATGGTTTAAGCATGCAAGCTTGCCTGTTAACTCGTTTTGATTAAGTCATATTTTATTATACCAATGGCATACTTATAATACAAGCGGCTCACCCTCACTTTGCTAGAGTTCGCTTCTAGAAAAACACATACAAATCTATCCCACGGGAACCGTACATTTTTCCGGGATAAAAAGTAGCGTATGTGTTATATATTGTTGTAAAGTTTCATTAAAATCCATTCAGTAGTTTTAGTGTGAAAGAGTAACAAACAAACATCCATAGGTCGATACATCCAGACATTCATATATCCTCACAATCTTTCGCGTTTATAATATTAGTAGGATTAAGTACTTAGGTCAAATTAAATATATAAAATATGTTTCATATAAATAGACAGTACCTGGGCGACCGAGCTTCGCTCGGAGTTCTTGAAAGATTGTATATTTTACATTAAGTGACTAAGTGTTACTGAGAAAGTTGTATAGATGTCGCGATAAGAACAATTTTCTTTTTAATTTGGCTTAAAAATAATTTTACATTAAGTGACTAAGTGTTACTGAGACAGTTGTATAGATGTCGCGATTAAATTTTGCGTAGAATAATGCATAAGAAAAAAGCATGAAAACTCGAAAACACGCGTTTTCCCAGACATGTGACTAATCTAGATCAGTTTTTCGCCCCCGAAAGCCCCCATATACCAAATTTCAGCAAAATCGTTAGAGCCGTTTCCGAGATCGCCGGTATCTTATATATTTAAACGAGCAATTCTTGTATATTTATATATTTATTTATTTATTTATTTATTTATTTATTTATACCAGCGATCTCGGAAACGGCTCTAACGATTTTGCTGAAATTTTGTATATGGGGGCTTTCGGGGGCGAAAAATTGATCTAGATTAGTCACATGTCTGGGAAAACGCGTGTTTTCGAGTTTTCATGCGTTTTTCTTATGCATTATTCTACGCAAAATTTAATAGCGACATCTATACAATTGTCTCAGTAACACTTAGTCACTTAATGTAAAATTATTTTTAAGCCAAATTAAAAAGAAAATTATTCTTATCGCGACATCTATACAACTGTCTCAGAAACACTTAGTCACTTAATGTAAAATTATTTTTAAGCCAAATTAAAAAGAAAATTGTTCTTATCGCGACATCTATACAACTTTCTCAGTAACACTTAGTCATGCTTAATGTAAAATATACAATCTTTCAAGAACTCCGAGCGAAGCTCGGTCGCCCAGGTACTAAATAAATAAATAAAGATATAAATATACAAGAATTGCTCGTTTAAATATATAAGATTACAAACGCTTTTAAATTCTTAATTAAACATTCGATTACAATTAAATTAAATGTCAGTATTACTCGTCAGTTCGGTAGTTCTGCTGAAAAGACGCGACGAGAAACTCAAGGTTTCCTGTTATGAAAATCATATTTGTTTGCAATCATAAACGATTTAATATTAGAAATCTAATTACTAAATTTAATTAAATATAAAATTTCCATCACAATGTTAATGACGTTAAGCACATTGTCTGTTCTTATTTGTATTCCTGTGATGTCCAGCTATTGTAGTCGGCGCCAGGGCCATGTGATGTCATGTGGGGTGGGCTCGAGTCTGTCACGCTTGATTAATACTACTTGAATTAAAACATGAGGTGGAGGTCATTTGATAGATATGGACTTTACAGAGGATGTAATTAGAACAAAACTAATTTTAATTTATTCAGAGTTACAGCTATTGAACTTATCCTTATGAATTACTATTGTAAATGCGAAAGTGTTTCTATTGGTTTGTCAATTTGTTCCTTTGTCGTTCTTCGACGTAGGAATGTACGCGCGAATTGGAGTAGATATAGAATGAATTACATTTACTGGCCCACATCACGAGTGATATGGGTCACTTTTTATGTAATATTAGTGAGTTCTAAAACGTTACCAAGGCGCCAACATAACAAGCACTAAACATTCCTGAAATAATCGCCTGCCTTGACTAAGGCATAAACCTAATTTAAAAAATATTTTGTGATGAAAATCATATTTCAAATTAGATTTTTGTCCAGCAACAATGTAGCCATTGCTGTAAGCAGGCCAGCTATATGTATTACTTCAACAGTTATAGAATCTACCTATATTTGGCGGTGGATATCCGGTTGCTGACGAACTTCTGCGGCTGCGGCCGGTTGACGAAGATGACGCGGCTCTGTTCGTCGCCTGCACCATCTGTTATACCGGAGGTCGTCGCTTCATCCTCGTCTGTGGGAGAAATAGAAATATCAATATAAATTTGCAAGGCAACAATCATCGTCGATGGTATCAGTGGTACTGTGCCTGACTGGCACTAACTTGTGCATTGGTGTGGTCGCAGCGAACTCTAGTTCGATGTTTAATTCATAATTTACCTATAAACTATACATTTTAATATTCACAAAATATAAAACAATATATCTGTATATTGTTGCCCTATCAAAAATCATCAATCCCATTTATTGGACTTTTAGTATGGAAATATGTAATTTTGCAAAATGCATATTAGTAGTAATGACAGTAACAAGTTTAGTTTACGTCCAATTAAAACGAGAATACATAAACAATCTATGTAGGATAAGACCTAGGATAAAATAAAGCCTTAGTATATAGTTTCAAAGATTAACTGCAGCCATAAACTGAGTAATGGCCTCAGTTCCGCTCCGATTGCTTCCTCAAGTAAATGAAAAATCTCGCCTGCAATTAGTCTTTATAAATAGACGCTCGGGACTCTTTTCAACTTAGATTATAATTAATATTATGTATAATATTTAATATAATGGTAATATAGTAAATAAGTTGGTAATATACTCGTATATGTAAGACTAGCGGCTCACACTCGCTTCGCTCGGGTTCGCCTCTCGACAAACAAACATAAATCTATCTCACGGGAACTGTACATTTTTCCGGGATAAAAAGTAGTCTCTCTATTATTCTGATGTATGAACTATATTATTGTAAAATTTCATTAAAATCCAATCAGCAGTTTTTGTGTACTAAGCTGTATAAGTTACTATAGTTTTTTAACTATCCCACGTGAACTCTTTAATTTTCTGGAATGAAAAGTATCTAAAATGTTGACCGGGGATATAAGGTACCACCATACAAAATTTTATTTAAATCGGTCCTACAGTTTCGAAGGTTAGTCCGTACAAACAGACAGAGAAACAAAAAATTTGAAAAAAAATTGGATTTGTTCTATTTCACTTCTTACATCCCCCAGACTCGGTTTTTTAGCACTCGACCTCCACAGTTTTATTATATGTATAGATATGATTTTTTGGCTATCGACTTTTTTATGGCTTGCATATTTGTTACAGACGTAACGTAAAAGTATATAAAATCGTATATATTCTCTTATAAAAAAGACTTCTTTTATTTTGGTTCAGTTTGGGTAGATTTGGTTGCTTAGAACGTTTTATTTTGTCGATGTCGGATAATTAGAGTAGGCAGCACAAAGAGGAAGAACAAAGAGAAAATTCACAAGTGCTGGTTACATTATTAGGAACTATTAAGTAAATGTTATTATATAAAATATCATACAGATAGATCACAGATCGCTAGATCTTATGGTTTTTTCCCAATAGTATAAGAGAACTCGATCGTTATTTGATCAATATTTTAAACGCTTATTTTATTTTATGTGTATAAAAAATAATAAAAAATAATAAATATTCTACTGAACTTTAATTAATTTATAATTAATTTATTTATTTATTAACTTAATTTTGTTTCAATGGAAGAAACATCTAAGATACAGGCTCGGCCTAGTTTAGATGTTAGTAATCACCGAATCAGTATAAAATTGTATGTATATCATAATTATACTTGTAAGAATAGATTAGATTACATCAGTGTTGTATTTTTGCCTTTGTCATGTAAAAGAATTAAAAAACTCTGCCGTGTTGGGACAGTGTAAAAAAATCGCTTAATATAATTTAACCCTTTTATCGTCCTACTGCTGGGCACGGGCCTACCTTCAGGACATAAATGGGCTGGAATTGAGCTATACTGCACTACGCTGGCCAAGTGGGGGTTGGCACTTGAAATCTAGTTGGGTTCTCTTAGCCATGCAGGTTTCTTCACGGAGGTGTAGAAGAGTGAAAAATACTTTACGACCTTTTCTCATACCTACCAAATATACAAAAAAATGTCATTACAATCGGTCGCGCCGTTTGGGAGGAGTGCGACCACATACACAATATTTATAATATTAGATATCCAACAGGATAATGAGCGGACTTTTATGATCATGAAAAATAAGATTGGTAGAGAGTAGAGACTTCTGCATTAATCTATTTAAACGAGCAATTCTTGTTTATTTATTTATTTATTTATTTACACCGGCGATCTCGGAAACGGCTCTAACGATTTCGCTGAAATTTGGTATGTCGACGGGTTTTCGGGCGCGAAAAACCGATCTAGATTAGTCTATGTCTGGGAGAACGCGTATTTTCGTGTTTTCATACGATTTTCTTTCGCATTATTCCACGCAAAATTTGTTAATAAACTGGTGTCCGGGTTCGTATCCCGATCGAATACAAAGTTTTTACTTTTGTTTTTTTTTTGTATTTATTCAAATTTTTAGTTTTTTTTTTTTTTGTTTTTAAGCCAAAGATTAAATTCGGTAATCTTATACACAGGAAGAAAAAAAATATTGGTTTTCAACATAATAACTATAAAAGTGATAAGATTACATTTAATTTTAACAATCTTTAAAAATATATCTAGTAGATACAAAGTAAGTCTGCAACTATACGAGATTACAAAGTATATAGCTAGCCATATATTATATATCACGAACGTTTGTACATATTCTATGAGTATTGAATAAACTATGTTTTAAAACTACTGTAGATACTTACACTTTCTAAAGTCAATCTATACAGATAAATAAAATAAGTGTCTGTATGTAATGTCGAAATAACAGCTTTTTACTAAATGCATATGAAATGATATACGGTACTTATAAGAAATAGGCAGTGGTAGCCCAGTGGTAACGCGCTCACTTGGGAAACCGAGTGAAGCGGGTTCAAATCTCGGGTCTCGCACCTCTGATATTTTCATGTGCGAATCATTTTCTATCATGATTATCACTTGCCTTACGGTGAAGGAAAACATCGTGAGGAAACCTGCATGTCTGAGAGAACCTAGCAAGTTTTCGAAAGACATGTGAAGTCCGCCAACCCGCACTTGGCCAGCGTGGTGGACTATGGCCTGATTCCCCTCGTATTGCAGGGAGGCCCGTGCCCAGCACTGGGACGTTAAAAAGGGCTGAATACAAGAAAAACACAATTTTAAAATTTTTTTGTCTGTCTGTCTGTTTGTTCCGGCTAATCTCCGAAACGGCTGGACTGATTTTGACGGAACTTTCACTGACAGATAGCTTATGTTATAAGGAGTAACTTGGCTACTTTTATTTTAGAAAAACAATTAGGATTCGGCTCATAAAATTAAAACATATTTAGGGTCGCACCCAGCGAAGCGAGGGTAACTTGCTAGTTTTAAAATATAACAACTTTCTAAAATTTGTCTTACAAGTGTGTTGTAACGAGTCGACCGGTCAATTTACTGTTATTTAAAAGAAGCGCAAAAAAAGGTATTTCAGATGTACATAATCTAAATCAGGGTTTTCCAATCTTTCATATGTTGAGCCTCCCCGGATTATAAAAAATATTTTCATGCTCCCCTTTATTTTTTTTTAAATATAGTAAAACACATTGTTCTAACGATTTGTATTTTCATGCCTCACTTATTTTATTTTTATTATAATAAAACACACATTATTTTAATTTTTTTTATTTAATTCCAAGTTCTACAAAATAAACTCTACCTGGTTGGGAACTCCTGATTTAAATATACATATACAAATGAACTAAAAACATAATATCGGTTCGCGAGTCGCGTAGGACAGAAAAAATATAAAGAAGTCTTAATCTCATTAAGGTACTTTCCCGAGAGTTATTTAAAATTAAGAATCGTTAAGTTTGTTTTGTAGTATTTTTAGGTCTCTTAGCGTCTGCGACAAAAATATAATGAAACTAGGTAAAGCACCTAATTCAGAACAAATAAAAGAAAGCGAACGTCATATAAAGAGGTCAAGATCTCGGTAGCTGTAGAAAGAGAAAATTGAAATACCGCTTTAATATACGTTTATATGAGTTTCAAGTACATGACGTTTGATTCCAACATGCCCTATATAACTTTAGCGAAATGATTAAATCTCAAAGAGTGGAGACGGTAATGAAAAATTACGACGTCAGTTTTACACAAAGCGCTTGTCACGTTTAAAAATAAGAAATGATGCAAACTTATTCCGGACGACTAATTACTAATTGTAAGATATTATTTATAATCTATACCAACAGATAAATAAAATTGGAGTGTCTGTTTGTAATATTAAAATAACCGCTTTTTACTAAATGCATATGGATGTAATACGGTACATATACCAAAACAACATTTTTTACAACTTTTGTCTGTCTGTCTGTCTTTTTGTTCCGGCTAATCTCCGGAACGGCTGGAGCGATTTTGACGGGACTATCACTGGCAGATAGCTGATGTTATAGGGAGTAACTTAGGCTACTTTTATTTTAGAAAGCGCAATTACAGGCAAAAGGCATATCATCTTAGTCCTCACAGTGACAACGCACCTGTGGTTCTGCATTTTTGTTACTTAAAACCTAAATGCATGAACCGTAGGTGTTATGGGCGACAGGTGCTGCTTTCCATCAGGTAGTCTGTTTGCTCGTTTGTCACTGAATGTCATAAAAAAAAAAAAAGAATCAGGGTTCCACAAAAAAAATGAAAACCCTGAAATTATGAACAAAATCCGCGTACGGCCTACGCACCCGAGCAAAACGAAGGTAAATCGCTATATAATATATAATTAAAATGAATATCTTAGGAGTAGCAAGCTACTATTTATGTATACGTAACAACCGTCAAAACGTACCTAGGGACGAACGCGAGCGAAGCGAGCGTGAATCGCTAGTTTATAAATATTTTTAGTAGCTGTCTGTCTGTAGTGTATATTATTTCTGCAAACAATGTCTATTTTTTTATACAAAAATTAAGTAATGACCAATTCTATATGTATTATATTAAAAAAATACACGTAAGAGAGAACATTTCTATTCTTTACGTATATAAAACAAAATATTGCAAGTGCAATGTGCGCGCAAATTTTTTGGTTTATTTACTTAACTGAAGATGGAAAAAAATTATTGAATATTCGAATTGCCTTAGAACTTATAGGGGCTGAGTACTGACGGTTTTAGTGAATCGAATGGACAGAAAGAACGTCTGCTTTAATAGCGCGCAGACCAAATGGCTATACGTGTAAGTAGTAAATATAAAACATTTCTTTTTGTAATCATCTCAAGAACCTACTTCATAAATATAAAATCTGCCATCAGATTAAAAAAAAAAACGCGACATGTACGCCCAAATCTCTGAGCTAAGCGAGAACTGGTCGAGTAGTTCTCGCTTAGCTCAGCTAGGTAATTTAGAATATGCGCTGGTTCATATTTAAAGCGTCTCAAAACTACGGAGGTAGGTTTAGTTTAAAAATAACAAAAAATGTTACTTAGTTTTTGTCGCATATTTCAAGGTAATTATAGTAATATTTTACATCTAAGGCCAACGTTTTTTTGTGATTAAACGTGAAAACAAATTTCAACCAATAAAATTTACACGCGTAGCTTGCTTGTGTAAATAACGGCTTCAAAATGGTATTACGATGGTCATTCATTATTCAGAAAGCAATAAACATGTGAGAGTCGGGTATTAAAATACTCAATAATCAAGCTAGAGCTAGCTAGCATTTTTATGATATCGATCTACCCTGGCTCGAGTAGGGATGAATGTATATTATTTGCACGCCACTTCACGCGTAAAAATAATACACTTTATATGTATAGTGTAACACCTAGTAGTTGTTAATCATCATGTATAGTGTAACACCTAGTAGTTGTTAATCATCCAGGAACACTCATGCATCATTTATCGCATGTTAAGAGCAATTATGTCAGGAACCTTCACGAACTTTGGTACCCATGGCGCAAAAAGCACAGCATCCAATCGGTCGTCAGCACGGCAAAAGCCAAAATCACTATTCGTGTCAGGATATTTAGGAACTTAGAACCTTGGCCATAGTATGGCTATACCCTTGAATAGTTCGCTTTTAATCGAGTCGACCCTCGCCCTTGGCAGAGTGCACGTAAATGCGTTTAAATACATTTGCGCTGCGACCTCGAACTAATCCGGTTACAGAATAGCGTTAGATATGGAAGCAGCCATAATATTAACGAAGATGACAGAGTATCAGCATGAGTGACAACTAATTAATGTACATGACATACCCATAAAGCATAATGTATTTTGTATTGTATTGTATTCAGCCCTTTTTTTTTAACGTCCCACTGCTGGGCACGGGACTCCCTTCAATACGAGGGGAATGAGGCCATAGTCCACCACGCTGGCCAAGTGCGGATTGGCGGACTTCACATGTCTTTCGAAAACTTGTGAGGTTCTCTCTGACATGCAGGTTTCCTCACGATGTTTTCCTTCACCGTAAGGCAAGTGGTAATCGTGTTAGAAATGATTCGCACATGAAAATATCAGAGGTGCGAGACCCGGGATTTGAACCCGCTTCACTCGGTTTTCCAAGCGAGCGCGTTACCACTGGGCTACCACTGCCTCCACTGCAAGCATAATGTATTAAAACGTTTTATATATTCGCTCAAAGAACGCTTTGCGTTCCTGGGTGCAAGTTCCCAGCGTACTCAAGAACTTCACTCTCGCAGTGAAAGGTTGCTGGAAATACCTTTATCCCATACCAAATCCTATAGCGAATCTTTCACTATTAAAACTATGAAACTCTAGAATGAGCTCCCAATGGAAATAAGGAAATCTAACTCAGTAAGCATCTTTAAAAAACGACTCAAAAAACACTATTTGTTGCATTAGGTTAGACTGTCATTATAACTGTATCATGTAATATGTTTATGTATATATATATACATATATGTATCTAACTAAATTTTACTGTATTATTATGTACACGTATGTTTATGTATATCTATGATAAATAATATATAGTTGAATTAGTATCTATGATGTATGATAATCGTTGATAAGGACACCTTTGCACATTTCTTTAATTGTATTTCTTTCTTTTTGTCTGCGTACCTATGTACCATTTTACTGTGCAATAAAGTGTTTAAATAAATAAATAAATATTCACGTGTCAATTCGTTAAGAGGTGCGTCATAATAAGTTCTGTTTTAAATCGTAAAACCAGTTAAAATATATATAGATACTATAATATTTATTTAAATAGATAATATTAAATAATAATACTATGATGAAATATATAACTATCAAAAGTTCATTAAAACGTAAGCCACCGTAATCATAAGCCAACCCGAGCTCAACTGTACGTTTGTTACATTATACGGTACAATGCACTGGACTTAATAACATCGGTTTAATTTGGTCAAGTGCCACGTGTATAACGTGCTATATAAAGGCTACAATAAACAAGTGTGTACAAAGATGACGTTCTTTACAATAATTGCGTACACGCAATAGGGATTGAACAATGAATAAATCACTCTAGGGATTGTATCTGTAAAAACTAAAATGTCCTTAGACGAGTCGCCTTTCTACAATTGATATACCTTCAGTAAACTGAAAAAAAATATGGGAAAACTAAAATAGTGATATGTCACTTGTATACTTATTTTTAGTTTTCTTTTAGAATAACGCTATAGAACAGCTAAACGGAACTGTACATTGCAAGTTTTTTCTATGTGGAAAAGAGGAAATGGTTTGATTCCTGCTAATGAAGAAATTATGTTCAAATGGCTTTGTTCTCAGTACAGTTTGTCAGCCGATACAGAAACAGTAGAATACACTGTCTTTTTTTTTGTTATACCTATATCTATGTGCACTACGATTTTTATATAATTTATTTCTTAAATAATGATAATAACATATATAAACACATCGGTCATCAATCATAGACTAGCATTGCGTGCTGCTCTGAGGAATAATCGACCATACAATTCAAATATGTCTGGTTAAGACGGAATTCAAAATTAACGTCACCGTTAACTGTACATAATCTCTTCATTTCAGGAATCAAAGGTATAATTAATATATATACTATATACTAATATAGTATCATAGGTATCAATGATCAATCTTACACACCATAAAGTAAAAGAAAGTGAAAATAAGACCTTTATTTGGCAGAATAACATTGTAAAAAACAAAAGGCACACTTACATTTCTAGAAAATGCATATGTTATGTGTTGATGAAATGCACCGACGCGCCCTTAAACTGAACCGGTTTTAGAGTGTTGCTTTCCTGTCCTTTGTAGTTTGTAGTCCCTCGCCCGATATATTCGAAGATAGTTAAAAAATTAAAAGCGTAAGGAGTGTCTTAAGAGTTCTAATTAAGATTTTAACGTCAGCTTATTTTAACCCCCGACGCAAAAAGAGGGGTGTTATAAGTTTGACGTCGATGTCTGTCTGTCTGTATATATGTCTGTGGCTTTGTAGCTCTCAAATGGATGGACCGATTTCGATTCGGTCCTTGCGGTTGTTCTTAGCTTTATTTGGTTAATATCGGTCCAGCAGTGTAAGTGTATCAGCTCTTTTCCAAAATTATTTACTTTTTAAGGGTTGTTCCTTAAACTATAAGTATTTTTTGCGTAGAGGATTTTTTAAATTTTTAATTTAATTTTCCGGAAGATTGACCTTTATGTTTAGTCCCTATTTTAAACCTGTATCAATTTCAGGGATGATAGGCTTCAAGATGTATCAAAAATTGTTTGCGAAACTAAGTTTCTCAAAATCAGAAATTTCAATCATGCCTTCTCCTTCTACGCTATATTAGCGAAGTAAACTGTTCTTAAGTGGAACGTCTAAAAACCACAAAACTTAAAATTGAAAATTGTTTAGCTCGGAGCCAAAATAACGTAGGTAACGTGCTAACGTTATCCACAATCCTTACACTTAACGCAAAAGTATTTCTTGACGCGTAAAATTTGACGAAAGTGATTCATTAGTATAAAATATACGCAAATTGAATTGTTTTAAGTATACACACATCACAAAATTTAAATTAAAAAAAACCGTAAGTATAACCATTTCATTTGGTGGGTCAAGGACGTATGTCTTATAATATTACTCTGTTTCAACTGTAAGTTACACTGTTATGACTCTTGATAAGGAAATTGCCTACACGTAAATGAAACCGCGGCGGGACGAGGGAACCCCGTGCAAATCGCGATAAAATATTAAATATAGTTACAATAATTTTTAGTTATCATAATATTTTTATTATATTAAACTTTATATAATTAAAACCCCTTTAGGGTTTGTACTTTTTTCTATGAAATCTGACATAAACAACCTGCTGCATTTTAATTTTTTTTTCCTAGTAGTAGTACAAGATGAAACTCCTACATAAAAATATATGGCATTTGAATATATAAAAAATATTAGTGATATGGTGCCTCAAGGCTGTCTTTCAATATACATATTTGAAACAAAGATCACATATTGGGAACTATTATTTGATCACAATCTAACATGTAATTGTCATTGTTTTCAAATATCTCAGAAATGTGATGCTTTAAGGTACCATATTGCAATACTTTTTGTGTATTTGTCTTCTATACATATACCAGTCTATATATACCAGTCAATTTTTTCCTGACTAACAATAATTAATTACGTTAGTAAATTATATTGTATTTAAGATTTTTATCTTATCACTCTTTCAGTTTTATTTTATAGGCATTAAATGGTTAAAACCAAACATAAGTGTAACTGATAAATAAGCTAATAAAATATTTCAAATGCAACAATATCACACTGATATAATTTAGATCAAAAATGAGTCTTTTTTAAAAATATTGATTTAATTCTTTACAGCTAGTATGGTTTGTAAATACTTATGCTGAACAGCTTTATCGTTTTACATTGGAAACTAGGATAATGAAACTGCATGCTTCACTCATCGGTTAAAACCTATATATAAGATTATATATGCCGAGAGAGATAGAAACTATGTGCAAATGTGTAATGTTAATTAAAACTTGCATTGATATATACACTTGTACATACATCTAGATACAGAAGAATTCAAATTTTTTAAATAAGTCCCTGATTTTATAAGAAATGCAAATAATTTATTAGTGATTTTTCCTTTAACTTTGTTGTACACCTAGGCTGATTATAGCATGAATTATGGATTCATACAAATTGAGATAATTAAGCATACCATACCTTGATTGCAGGCTATGTCAAGGACATCTCAAACTATTATACTGTTTAAGGTTAATTTAAAGTTGCATATTTTAGACTCAACATTACTTAATATAATTATATTTAAGAAACATATTATATTTCAATTCAAATTTCCTTAATTTCCAATAACTATGTAATTTAATTTTAAGAAAATGTGATTATTCGAAGCAACTTTTAAAGTATTGGCTTGATATAACGTCCTAACATGGCTGCATAATTTCTTTAAATATTTAAATGTCAACAAATACATAATATATAGAATTTTTGGTGCATTTCTTGCAAAAGAATATTCACTAAATTTTAATATGTAGCGGTCATTTTACAAATATTATTTTCAAAAATAAGACAACATATAAGAGCACATAAATAAATAATAACTTTATTATAGATTCCATACTAAATTTGCTATTTAAGCAAATGAAAATCTGTGTTTTTACACAATATCATTTTATTTTAACATAATACATTAAAAATTATTATTTCTTATTACTCTGTTTTATGATTAGATCAATTAAATATTGTTGTGTGTCGATATTACGTTAAAATTAGTCCTTTTTTAATACTAACTAAAGTTATGTTGGCCTTATCACTAATTAACACCATAAGATGTTCAGGAAATAGATTTATAAAACCTCTAATAATTAGATTTTATTAACAAACTTACGTTGGTTCATTTTGAGCACCATGGCTCGATAGAACCTTGAGAAGGGCGCCATCACGTTGTGGTTATGGAGGAACCCTGAGACGTACTCCCGAAACGCCATCCCAATTAATTATTAAACACAGAGTCACTATTCCATAAAATGTTTAAACACTAATAAAACACTAAATTTGACACACATTATCACCGTGTATTTTCAGAATTGGAGGAAAGATCGGCTAAGGATTCCGACATTTTTACTCTTGCTAGCAACTCGTGTATATATTTGTGCGTTGGTATATTGTAAAAGTTAGAGTATATTAGTTAGTATATCGCAAAAACTGTTTATATTCTCGCGAATTACGTGTTGACATCACAACAGTACGCCTATCGATCCTTCCACCGCCCACAACAAACGAGTAGGTAGTGAATAGTCTTCATCTGTCGATATTATGAGAGTGACAGCTGACAGTTGTTTATGGGAATTTATAATCTATATTTGTCAAAAAAATTAAAATACAAAGCAAAAATAAAATTATTTCTATTATTACATTTAAATGTAGGAAAAATTTTCATATAATAGTTAACATTCTATTGATCTTTATGTAACATACACCAAGAAGCGGTTATAGGCATAGAAGTCGCATAAAATCCTTAACAATAGAACACGTGTTGTTTCTCTGGGTAGAATTGTAGAAAATGTTAATTAATAGTAAATTAATTCTGTAAAAGATAAAAATAAACATTATGTAAATGGTTAATTTTATCTTTTTAAGAATTACATGAAAAGATAAAATAATATTTTTTTATCCTGCTAGGTACACAATTGTACGTCTAATTTATACTTATCCGTACAGCAAAATATGTTTAATTCTATTGTTGAAAAAATTTTTCCAATTAAAACTGCATACCTAGTGTTTAAATGAAAATATGAAATTAGTAAAATTACAAGCTTTTATTTAACTCGCCATGTTAGTACCTATGTTAGTTTGAGTCAAATCTTGCAACTGAATTTTAAAGCAGTTATCCTCATAGACAAGGAACAACAAGTTATCCTCAACGGATTGAGCTGAAACTTTGCATACACGTTAAGTTTGGATAATAATTTATGGTTAGTTCAGTGACGTCATTCTAAATCCAATATGGCGGATTCTCAAAGATGTTGGGCTACGTTTTCTTATGCACCCCCATGATATAGATATTAAATGAAACGGTTTGCTGAGATGAGTACGAATAACTAAAAAAAATAAAAAACAACCCCCATATCATGGAGGTGCATAAAAAACAGTCCACGATCTTTGAAAGTCCGCCTTATTGAATTTACAATGATATTACTTTGCTTACTATGTTTCGCTCATCAATCTCTTTCATTTGATATCTACAATATGGGAGTGTATAAAAAAAACAGTCCGCGATCTTTGAGAGTCCGCCATATTGGATTGACAATGACGTCACTTCGCTTTTAGTGTTTTGCTAATCAAGATCTTTTTCACCGTTAGTTTTAAGTTAAACGAGTGATTAACTATATCGGCCTTGTAATATGGAGCCCGGTTTCTTGCAAGGCCATTTTGCAAGAGTTCAACAAAACTTAAATTTAATAAATAGGTAATCATTAACTCTGCAATAAAATAAAATGTTTAATTAGTAACATTATAGAACAAAGTGTTACTTAATAATTTGTTTGTTCCATTTATCCAATAAATAAAATAATTATAACTGTTTATGTGTTAGAGCGGCCTTCCATGGTCCATCAAGACCTTCCTTTTTTTAAATTTACTTATTTACAATAGTAGGTAATTTAATATTATAAAATATATATGAAAATATTGTAAATACATGCTAATATTATAAATGTGAAAGTTTGTGAGGATGGCTGGATGGATGTTTGTTACTCTTTTACGCCAGAACGGCTGAACGGATCTATTATAGTCTGGAATAACATATAGGTTACTTTTTATCCCGGAAAAATGAACGGTTCCCGTCCCGATTTGTTCTTGATTTTTACTAGAAATGAACCCGAGCAAAGCCAGAGCGGGTTGCTAGTAACAAATGAACAGTACTTGATGCTTATTTATTTATTTAAATATCCCATGTCTTTTGTTTTACAGGTAAGTCACCTTTTAGTTAACAAGGTTGACCTAACAAGGTGTACAATAATATAAATTACATTGACCATAAAGTAAATTGGGACAGGTTTACTTTGTATCTTCGTTTATAACCTGCGCTGTGATTGGGCACCAATGATTACGTGATTTTTTAATTTTTTTGTTAACGCATAGAGTAAAAAAATGGTTAGATGAATTTGAATGCAATTTGTGTGCCATTAACAGAATGTATATACGCCAGTAAATACTTTCGATAGTTTTCTCGTAAAATCTCGACTCTCGTTGTAGAGAGGATGAAACGATTACGAAATCTTTTAATGTTTTTTACGTCACAAATTATTCTATCCCTCCCATATCAGATTCCTTTCCCAAAAGCCCCCCCTCCTTTTCTTCTTTTGAAAAAAAGAAAGATCTCAATGATAGTTACTACAAAACTGACACTCCGCTGCAAACCTATGTCCACATCTATACTTATATTATAAAGCTGAAGAGTTTGTTTGTTTGTTTGGTTGAACGCGTTAATCTCAGGAACTACTTATACGATTTGAAAAATTGTTTTTGTATTAGATAGCCCGTTAACAGAGGAAGGCTATAGGCTATATATCATCCCGGGAAAATGTATGGTTCCCGTGGGATAGATTTGTTTTTGTCTAGGGACGAACCCGAAGCGAAGCGAGGGTGAGTTGCTAGTGTGCATAAAAAAATACATTGTCTCATTGATCGGCTGCTAAACCGGAAGTCCTGGTATCCAGTCAAGGGTCAGGCCAAGTATAGTTTTTGGATTATTCTATCAAGAAATGTTGAGAGTCCACATTGAAAAGTTGGCGGTGTTACACCCATGCCTTGAAGATTTCACTTCGAAAGTTTTTAATTAATGCAATTAGAAGTACGAAATTAGGTTCTGGTTGACGGTGTCTATGAACAACTGGTAAAAATGTAAATGTAAAGTGGACTCTATTTTCCGCACTTAGACTCATAGTTGGTCCGTTGTGCGTCTCGAACAACAACTGGTCATTATCACGGGTTCAATATGCACAACGTTAAAGATTATATTTGCTATAGGTATATGTTTATCTCAGATTACTTTACATGTTGAAATTATAAACTATTTCTGTTTCTATGATAAAGTTTATGATAAAGTCATTCATGTTAAAGCTGTATATATACCTAGATGTATAGTATGACATGATCTGTGCCTAGATGCATGACATTTTAGCTTTACACTTTATTTCAAAATAATCGATCATCTGGTAACTAATTTAGTTAGTAATTACGAAAATTAATTGGAGAATAGTTAATTAATTTACAGATGAGTTAGACCGCAAATTATTAGGTATCTGAGTGAACTTACGTCATCGTGTAGGGCTGCCGACGTTGAGTTGTTATTATTTTGTAATTGTCTTCTTATATGAACTTATTAATAGTTAAATATTTAGTTTAAGAGAAAAAGAATATTTCTATTAAAATATTAATGATATAGTATCATTAATATCTTCGCCTCGTCTTGTACAAAAAGAGTAATAATTATTTGAATAAAAATTCATTTTAATATTTTCGTCTTTTTTGAATGACCACGCATATTAACGATAGCAACCGACAACGAACCACTCACGTGTTTATACACACGTGTTATAGTAAATATAAATAAAATTGCTGAAATAGGCTTGTAATGGCCCTTAATGTTCCTACTTTGTGTGCAGTTATTCTTTTATTTTTTAATTTGTCAATCTTGCCGAGACTAAAGTTTGGTGTTTCCAAAAATCAAAAGGTCAGCTTGGAATTGGGGTCCTATTTGACATGAGGTCTTATAAGAAAGGAAAAAAAAATGGTATGTATGAATACATTAGTTAATTTTTTTTCTTTAATGAACAACTTCATAAAATGAAAAGGCCAATGAATTCCTAAATTAAATTTTCATGATTGTACAAATATAATGATACCTAATTATTTTATAAATCAGCTTTATGATAAATTTACGCTGCGCATTTATTCATAGCGCTGTGTGCATTTTCTAAATGGTATAATTTCAGTCCCAAACGATTATGATCATGGAAATTTATTTTGTTTTCTACTATATTTTAATGTACAAATCTTTATAAAATATTTTTTTTATGTTCACACGGCAGTTTTCGGACATGCGCCATCTATTGGAGCTACAGCAAATAAAATAGCCCGACTGAACTGAACTGAACTTGAAGGATATCCTGAGTTAGGGCGGCCCGATTTCCTTTTATGGGTTGAGGTATCTATTGTATATTAAGTATATAATATTATAGGTACTAAACTATAATATTCTATCATCTGCGCTGTTATACATATTCCACATACATACTAAGTTTGTTTCTCCTGACCGTCCATTTTTCGGAATTTTAAATGTCTGTACAAATTATTTTTATCAAACGAATCGATTAATAAAATAATATACACTTAGTTAAGGTGCGGCATTTGTTATTTATAATTCATTTAGAAGATAATCACACCGACTGGATAAAGAATATCATGTGTATAAAAAAAAATAAGTAGGTATCAAACTAATAAATGAAAACTGAAACTTTACTTTCATAGAAAGCTTCAGTACTGTATATATTTGTAGGAAGCAAACAAAATGCTAAGCCTTATATCTCTATTAAATTATAGATGCTACAGTCACGAGATTGATTTGTTACTTATTCTGTAAGTACGAGATAATTTCTCAAGTGCACGGTAGTTGCAACGATCGATGGGCTCAGGCCAAGGTGATGCACTTGTGTATTATTTCCTAACGCCTACTTGACCGGTTAATTACTAAGGTCTTGTAAGTGTATAGTATAATCATTGAGATTGATGTAAGTAATGATATTAGTTTAGCTTTGCTTAGGCTTCCTTTGTAAGATTTTAACGTTCTCTTAACCAGAGTTAAAAGTGTACAGTAGAATGCTACAGCGTCTGTAACTATTTCTAATCTTTATACAAAAAATTGAGGGGGCTGAATGAATAAAACTTGAGAATCTTATATAAATATAAATAATTCAGCAATTACTGTCATTATTAAAAAAGGTTTTTGGCATCTCCTTTCCATTTAAAAAAAATAATCCATAAAAATGGGCCACATGCATATGAATGTATTTTCCATTTTTTTTTGTACCTAGTAATTTCACAGCATTTTATGACTCACGTAACTAACAAACTTCAGCTATACATTTATAGGATATGGACAATAGCCATCGAGCAAAATGATTGTGCCATACGGACAGACAGATGTATTAACATGATTAAATTATTATTTTCCGTTGTATCTATTTCATTTTTGCTGTTGGCTACGGAATGCTAAAAACCATTATAAATCAATTTATAATATCTTATACATTATATACACATATAAAAATCATTGTTTATTAACATTCGATTGTTTTAAGTTTGAAGTATAAAATAGAATGATAATTTTTTTTTATCAACAGTCATCTGCTTGGACTTTCATACACTGTTATGTAAAAAAGTTTCGAACGAAAAAAAAACGTGATATTTTTTATATTCGATTGTACTTATTCTTAGGTTAAAAAAATCATTTAGCAACAATAAGATTTTGGAAATGAATCAAATACAACAATAGTTCTTAGACATGACAGATGCTGTGCCGGGCTTCGATCATGCGACTTCCTGTTTAAATTCCTTTACTTAATTTAATTAATTGTAATGAAGGCAGTGGTAGCCCAGTGGCAACGCGCTCGCTTGGAAAACCGAGTGAAGCGGGTTCAAATCCCGGGTCTCGCACCTCTGATATTTTCATGTGCGAATCATTTCTATCATGATTACCACTTGCACACTTCTCACAAAAAGCGCCAGTTTAATTCTACTGAATTTGTAAATTAATGCATTATTTTCGATGGAAATATTTAATTACATTTCATAAGTAAAAGAAAAAAATTAATAGTATTTTTATAATGATTAGTATTTTTTATACCTAAGTATGTATTTGTATACAGTTACCTATCACAACACTGCCGCTTTTTCTGATTATAAGACAGATTTCCTCAATGGTCTAGCGGCTAGCAGATACGATTGTAGATCTGCAGGTCCTGGGATCGACTTTTCTAGTTCCCGTCAAATATAGCTATTGAGTCTCAGACCTCAGTTAAGAAATTCACAGTAACAGTCCGGCGTTGGAAGGGTGGCGATGTTTCACCCTCTAGACGTAGAGCCGTCAAATCTGCATCTGATCTCATCACAAACGACACAAAATATTTTTTAATTACCATTAGACTATTCTCACGTAATCTGAGGGAAACTGATAATAGGATTCGCTTTCTATAGGGAAAAAGTACATAGTTATTATGAAGTATTATCAAAGACCTTGATTTGGACAAATATTGAGTTTGTGAATATATATTGAAGTACATATATGAGTGAAACCAGACCTTAATTATAAAATATGAACATGATTGAATTACAAGCATTCTTAGGGCTTCTTTCTGACTACGCATTTCAAATAAATATTTCTTGAACTTTGAGTAAGAACGGTGCTCCGAACTTGTGCTCATAAAATATTCCTATATTAAAGGACATCAATATAAGATAATTTGGTTTTTAAGTTATAATTATATGTGTTTAATTTATTTTATCAGCAAACTATTTTGCGTTGCCGTAAATAGCCAAAAATTGATGTAGACGTATAAAAGAAGTTGTATAAACATAGACATTTTTACATTTAGTATTTTTAAGATATACTGTTCTTATATGTATATTATAAACTAAATTATAACATCAAATCTGCCCTTGGAACGAATTACGTAGCGGTCTCCGTGACCAAGCGTCGTTATGAAAAGTTACAGTACAAAAAGTACACATTGGTAGACGTTAAATTCATTTTTATACGTGTCTCTAGTTATGAAACCAAGTAAGCGAATAGAACAACATTCATATTTACAATATTTATAATAAACTCTATAACGGCCCTTTGCGCTTCGTTTGGGTTTGTCGCTATTGAAAATTAAAAATATATCTATCCCACGGGAACCGTATATTTTTCCGGGATAAGCCTATGTGCTATTCTAAACTATAATCTATCTCTGTGTCAAATTTCATCCAGATCCGTTCAGCCGTTCTAGCGTGACTGAGTAACAAACATCCATCCATCCAAACCTTCGCATTTATACAGTAGTAAGCAAAATTATAAACGAAATAGAATAGTGTATATAAATAATACCATTTGTATAAGTCATACATGAGTCACAGTTTAAGCGTGATTTTTATCAAACATATCAAATAATATACAAGATTTGTGATAAATATGATCCTATCATCCATCTATTTTGCGTTTGTATCTTGATCTCTATCTAACTCGATGAGTTAGCGATGATTCATACTTTCCGCGAGAGCTTTTCAAAGTAACTAAAGTTTCGTCAGTAAGTTTCAGAAGGCTTAAGGGAACTCTCATATAATTCTACATAAGTCACAAATCTATACTAATATTATAAAGCTGAAGAGTTTGTTTGTTTGTTTGTTTGGTCAATCAAACACGCTAATCTCAGGAACTACAAATCCGATTTGAATTTTTTTTTGCATTAGATAGCCCGTTAACTGAGGAAGGCTATTGGCTATATATCATTCCGGAAAAATGTACAGTTCCCGTGGGATAGATTTGTTTTTGTCTAGGGACAAAATATGTTGCGGGGTTGTAGACTTCACGTTGTCTTAAGAAAATTAGTTAGTTTCAATTCTCGAGGCTGTTTTCCTTCACTGTAAGTCAAGTGGAAATCATGTTGAAAATGAGTCACAAATAAAAGTATCAGAGATCTACCTGGGGTTTGAACCCGCTTAACTTGGTTTTCCAGGTAAGTGCCCTAGGGGTAAGGGTATGAGTAAGTAGTAACACTTGCTTATATGCATGTTTTAATTTACTGTAATTTAATTATTGGTATTGACTATAATTTTGGTTGATTGTAGGTATGCAGAGGGAAGTTATTATCTTTATTATTTGTGTCTACTACGGAAGAAAAATAAAATATGCATACAGATATAAATACGACTGTTTAATAAAATCACGTATTAGACGTCTTTACACTGGCAGAGTTTATTGCGTCTATTAACGCAATTCCAAGACATTACGAAAAAAAAAACATCTGTACATACAACGTATGGCTCTATTAATTCCCATAAGTTTATTGTTTAGTTGTTTAGTTGTTTCTACTAGATAAAGTAAAATATGACAATTTAAATATGATTATTCACTCACCAAGCTGCTGAAAGGATTGCCAGATCGCTCGAAAGGTACACATAGTCCAATCACATTATTCGACTCTGCTTTACAGGACGGTAAAGTAGTAGTCGATGACATGAGCGACGTAGAATAAAAGACAGGTCGCGATATACATCATGATGAGTATTTGCACGAGCATGGTGTACCCTCGTCGAGACAGTGAGAGACAGTGTACCTGACTGCGGCTGAAGCCCCACACAAGGTGAATGTCGTCAACCGCTAGGTTACGCAATTGTGACGTATAATAAGTGACACTACTATGGAATCTTGGAGGCTTGATCTCGTAGACATAAGCTACGTACGGAATGTTGTGTACGGAGTATTGATTGTGTACTTACAGAATGTTTTGATTTAGGAATTTTTGGCTTTAATCATGTTAGGTTGCGATTTTAGATTTTTTATTTTGGGTAAGATAGCAAGGTACTTACTATATCCCCATCAATTTGTAGGATAAGATTAATTAAATTTTTATATGTAATAAATCTTATCATTTTATATTATTAAGATTCCAATTGCTTGAATTTAATGGTTCGTATTACCTGGGGGAGTCATAGAATGTCATAGACTCATATTGAACAGTGGTTGAAAGCAGCACGACAGCTGTCCCTCCTTTTGCACTTCAATATACGCTTAATTGAAAAAAATATGCTACATTTTTTTATAATAAAAAATAAAAACAATTGCTTTGTAGCGAAAGGGACTAAGGTTTTTTTGCATTATAGATAAATATTTTCGTTGATCGCTGAACAAAAAGCATAAAAAACATATTATTTTATAATGTTATACATTTCTATCTCTATTATCAGAACTTCTTTGTTTATACTTAAAGATTTTATTTATTTATTTATTTATTTATTCAACTACCAAAAAAAAAACATGTAAAATAGAAAACAGTAACCGTGTGTACAAAGGATGACTTATCTCTTTAAGAGATCTCTACCAGAAACCCTCAAGCGTGAGAAAAGAAAAAATAATAATAATAAGGTGTGGTGTAGGTACAAACTACAAACACCAATTATATCTATATTATATAAACATACACATATACAAATATACATACATACATATCTAGATACATACATACTTACATTACATACACATATACTTCAAGAAATATGTTATATAATAAGAAAATTATGTGGATTTTATTTATTTATTTGCAAACTGTTATCATAACAGTTTGCAAAAACATGAGCAATTCATTAGTTACGTTTATTTTGACGATAGGGGAGCAGCTGAGAACACGTGCAAGTCAATTAAATAAACAAAAGAATACAGAAGAATACATTCTTTACAAACTTTGGTAAATATATATTATTAGTACTTAAACAAATAATATATATGGTGTTCATATTCAGTCCTTAAGGCAGTGGTAGCCCAGTGGTAACGTGCTCGTTAGCGAGTCAAGCAAGTTCAAATCCCGGGTCTCGCACTTCTGATATTTTCATGTGCGAATCATTTCCAATATGATTACCACTTGTGAATTGACGGAAAATATAGCAAGGAAACCTGTTCGTCTAGCATGTTTTCGAAAGACATGTAAAGTCCGCCAACGCGCTCATATTAAAGTTAAAAAAGTGCTGGATATATTATACGTATATATATTTAGCCCTTTAAAACGTTCCAGAGCTGGGCACGGGTCTTCCTTAAATACAATGGGGATCAGACCACCATGCTTGTCAATGTGGATTGGGCAATTTAATGTTTATAGGTTTATTAATGATATACGATTATACATATATTTCAATCAATGTATGTATGTATGTAAACAAACAAAGGTTACCTTAACTTATACGTTTTAGAGAGTTTTATTCATAAATAAATTAATATATATATATTGTGACCCAACTTGCTGTGACAGCGGTCGCGGGTTCGACTCCCGCTGGGAGCATTCATTTGTGCGATGATCACGAATGTTTGTACTCTAGTCATGGGTGTTTATATTTATAATATGTATGTATTTAACGTTATATATGTGTAGTGTATCAACGATCTAGTATCCATAAAACAAGCCTAGATAGTAATGTGTGTTAATACCCCAACATATTCATTACTGTTATTATTATAGTTTCAAATGTATTTTTTTTTGTTCTAGTGTGTTTATTACTTTAAAAAATTCTAAGCTTTATAATTATAACGTCGTATAAGTTATTATGATATGCGAACAGACAGACTTGACATTTTCCATTTGGCCCTTTTGCTAGAGAAACAAAAACACGACAATAATCATATATCTAGTATTAAGCTTGTAAAATGTCATATAATATATTGTATATGTAGGTATCTAGTACCTACCTATTAATTTGCATTTGGGAATGTAAAAATATATCGACATAACCCCATCGATGGGGCTCGTCTATATTATAAGGTCGGTCGTTGCCCTTTAGTTTAAATAGAAACATACGACGACATAATAAATAAAAGAGAAACCCTTATCCGATGATAAGGGAGAGGAGTGAGAAGTGACGATGTTCTCTCTCACTTGCAAATGTAGAATTAAAAAGTTATAGGTGTTTTACGTTGAAGCTGGCCTTACTATATATATATATATATGCTGTTTCTAATTCTTGTTCATTTTGTATTTTTATCAATTACTAATAATTCCATAATATTATTATGAATGCTATGTACACTTGTAATTGATATGCATGTCTGTTTCTTTTTTTTACTTTAATTATTGTATTGAATTGTTTTAACACGTGTATTGTAAGTGTGCTTAATAAATAAATAAATATCTTGGGATATTAACCCACAGCACCATCTAGTTCCATGGTAAGCTACGAAGCCTGTGTTATGGATACCAGATAGTTGATACACTACACATATATAACTTTAAATACATACATATTATAAATATAAATAATAAATAAATAAATATTTAATATAGTAATAGGGTAGCCCAAGCAGGGATTTTGTGCGTTACTCGAGCGCGTCAGAGAATCATATGGGGAGAAACCTTGCACACTGTAATGTACCCCTACCATATATGAACCCTTAATATAGGGGGGTGCGTTACCCGTCAGATTAGTAAAAAAATCGATCCTCAGAAAAACTCGAGCGCGTCAGATTAAGACAAGGTGAGTTAAGTACAAACAGAAAAGTGTATATTTCAATAATCTGACAATTTGAGCGTGACATAAGGAAATGAGCGAGTCACAAAGTTGTAAAAAAAACGTCACCTCGAAATACTCGAGCGAAATTGATATTTTTTTTGAAGGAAATCCTATAAGGATTACGAAAAACATAATCTGACAATTTTCATGGAGCTATGTAGCTCCATCCATAACGGACGAAGCGTACAGATGCTGAGAACTGTGTATTTCCCACTCCACGCCTCTCTCCTTCTCACTCTTTCTCTATCTCTCACTCTCTCGCACACATCCCCACACTTCCGTCTGCCGCCATGATACCATCTCAGCTGATCACAATCCCCTCAGCTGTAGAATCAGTCGATTACGTCACGTCACATATTATGTGCATTTTCCACCCCTGGGCCCCCGGGGGATTGGCTATTGTGAATCGTGATTTAAAATGACGGTATCTCTAAAATTTTGTAAGGGAGCTGTTTACATAACTAATAACGCGTTGGCTCCGTATTAAATAAGCTAACACATAAAAATTTCTTATTCCAGTTTTGCTTTGCAATATACTAGTAAATAAACCAAGAAACACGCAGAAGCAGGTTTTATCTAACAAATATACCTAAAAATCTTTATAACTTAAAAATAGAACCTTGAAATAATTCATTTTTTTCAAATTGTTTAATTAACAATATCCCTCCATATAATTGGCAGATTAGCATTTAGAACGACTAGGACATCAAGTTGAACCGTCTGTATAAAAATTTGACGAGTTCGAGTATTTTAAGGTCACATTTTTTTTTACATTTTCAAAAATCGGTCATGACTTTTGATCACGTCCAAATTCATTTGAATGGGACACTCTTTTGAGTTCACTTAACATTCTCTCTGAATATCTGACACGCTAAAATAACTTTTTTTTCTACCACTAGTCACTAGTTAATCGTCAGATTAATATCTCTCGGTTATCAGAAAGACAATGTGGCTGTTTTTATTTCCATTTTAGAAAATTTGTACACGCTCTCCCATCCTCTAAAATGGAAAACTTAACATAAACTTTTTTTCGTTTAAGAACCTAATCTTCACAATCCAATAGGTCCCCATGACGCTTTAGCATCCCGGGCTCCTCTACTATAGAGATTCGACTCAGTTGTAATTTTATTATATGTACCTATAGTTTTTGCATTTTTATTGTGAAGCAACAGTTAATACTTTTCCTAAAATCTATCTCTTGGTAAGAAAAGATACTCTATAGCTTAGGCTATAAATTTCGCGAGCTCTTTTCTAGAATACAAAAATGGTATAAGTAGTGGCTGCATTTTCCCGTAGAGGAATAGTAGTAGTTAAATATTAGAGGAGAACAAAAATATATTATGAAAGCCGTATCTACATCGGTTATAAGCCTTTTTTTTACTGCTACAGAGCATTCCATTCTAATGTCTAGAAATTGAGTGGTCTTTATAGGTTTCCATACTTTCCCATTTACCACTGCACCAGTATCTAAACGTTTCACTTTTGGATTTTTTTTAATTTGGCCCTTATACAATGTACATTACCTACGGTTGATTAATCAATGCGCCTCCTTTAGGAGAGCATAGTAGATATTATAGTTTTAAATTAGTAAATTTCAAGAAAATATACATACATCAAGAGATAGGATACTTACTTCTCCTTACACCATCCAGCACAGTGGTAGCGGGCACTGCCAAGTCCCCAGGGGATTCCACGTCCACCTGGTGCAGCGTCAGCTCCACTTCCGAGCCCCCCGGCCACGCCATCGTTCATCACCGCACAAACACGCACATCACTAACATTGTATGGACAACTACCACGGGAGTCTAAATATTTAGTACACTATTCACGCATGCTGATGTAGGATCGAGCTCAATACCACCCCATATATGGCCCGTTTATTTATTACATTCAAAGATTCTAGCGTGGTTTTTACTTTATTAGAGAAAAGTTTAAAACATATTACTATTAAAACATATATATATTTCAATTAACATATTATTTCCCGAAATTTTGTATGTATATCTATATTTGTATGTACCTATATCTCAATTAACATATTAATACTATTGCCCGAAACAGGAGACGAAAACGCTTCTTAATAATAATAAATCTTAATTTCAGCTAAAAATAATTATTATTAGAGAATAAAGAATAATTAAATTAAGTATAGTAAAATACTTTACGCTGTTATTCATATAGAACAGATAAAAAAAGAAAAAGTTATTAAAATATGTATATTATAATCAGTTTTAGAAGAAGGAGATTACAAATATTTTATATCATCCTCTTATGTTCTTGGCAGCTTAAAAAAGCTTTGAGAAAGGCGCGTAAAATGGCTGGCGAACTATCGAGAAGCCTCTTTCATCAGATGAATCGCCTATTTTGCACTTTTACAAAGCACTCTTATACATCTGGCTTCCTTTATTTCACAAAATGCTTAATATTAAACTAAATTAAATAATTATTCCTTAAGCGATACGGATACTAATCGATACTCAGCGCGGGAGGCGTCGCTAGGCAATTATATAAAATTCTAATAATATCATCAGGTAGTTGGTCTATATATTTGTCAAAGGAAGAAAATATAAGAAATAATGTGGCTTATACTGGCTAAGAGACTTTTAACTTTAACTCTAATAACAGTAAATGTAACTTTTATTACTCTAGTTAAACACCAGTGTTAGCAAATGCCTGTAGTATCTTTAAGATTTACTCGACAATACGGGGCCGGAACACGTTACACGTTAATGAGAATATTAAATACATTGATAAGAAAACTCGTGTACAAACCGCAAAGTTTGTTTGCTTTGTTAGAAGATATAGTTATTACTTATTTTTAACCGATTTCATAAAGGATGAGGTTCTCAATTCGATTGGTATTACGCTGAGATTTATGATCCGATTTACGTGATTCTTCTTTAGTTTGATGCGGAATAGTTACCATTTGATCCCAT
Source organism: Argynnis bischoffii washingtonia (assembly GCA_033884665.1). NCBI lineage: Eukaryota > Metazoa > Arthropoda > Insecta > Lepidoptera > Nymphalidae > Argynnis > Argynnis bischoffii. The sequence continues at coordinate 418,622 of CM066622.1, forward strand.
AAAAATTTTACATAGTTTGCCAGTAGTTTTTATTTTGTTTGATTTGACAAGCTCAATACGTTAGAATCGGATTTTAGAGCCAGAATTTTTAGTGTTACTAATAAAAGCGAATTTTAGTTTGTTAGTCTTCATACTTTGCTACTCCTATTACGTCTGCACTAAAAAGGGAAAAATAAAAACTTTTAAGAAAAAAATAAAAACCGACTTCAAAAAAGCACTAAAAACTTTTTACTGCTTTTTTTGAAGTCGGTTTTTATTTTTTTCTTAAAAAGCTTTTATTTTTCTAATTTAAATATATCTCTGATGTAGAACTTCAGCGACTCGTTTTCCTTGTCTTAATTAATAAAAAATTGGTAAACAACGACTGTTATATTTTTTGCTATATTTTTCTTAATGAATTGTTGATTTTCCGTTGATTACTTAGTCGATTAATTGGGGAAATTTTATCAAAAATATAGTTTTGTCATGAACTATTTTGTGAGTATCAATTATTATCATTCCTAGGTACTTATTGTTTCTTTTTTCTATATTACTAACAAACTAGTGCTTTCGCTGGCAAAACAGGCGGGTCCGCCTACGTAGTTTACTTAATTGCACTACTTAGATATTATACGTCCCCGAAAAATACGCTAAATACGAAAGCAATATCCTACTATTACATATTTTTAATTAATGGAAAATATTTTTTACTCACGTTGGTATAAAACGTTAAACGTAGACTGATGAACTGCTAGTAGATAAATAAATGACAATAAAACAAATGAACATGAATGTTACTTAGTTTTTACCCTTTTCATCATATAGCTCCCGTTGAATATTATCTAATCTATCTATCTAATATATTTAAACGAGCAATTCTTATTTATTTATTTATTTATTTACACCGGCGATCTCGGAAACGGCTCTAACGATTTCGCTGAAATTTGGTATGTGGGGGTTTTTAGGGGGCGAAAAACCGATCTAGATTAGTTTTATGTTTAGGAAAACGCGTGTTTTCGAGTTTGCATGCGGTTTTCTTTCGCATTGTTCCACGCAAAATATGGTCGCTAATTTTTTACGCTCGTGCATAAAAATCGTGGTAAAGCCGGTTCGAATCCCGGTTGGATACAAAGTTTTTAGTTTTGTTTTTTTTTGTATTTTTCAAGTTTTTAGTTTTTTTCTATCTAAAAATTACGATATAACAAAAAATAACTCCTAGAGAAGCTTGATCGCCCAGGTACTCTATACATATAATAAAGCTGACTGTAGCCTATTATGTACACAATATAGACCACAAAAGAATAGTTATTAGAAATTTTGTCTGTTTGTGTGTATATTTGTTTGTATATGCGCGTTTCACACAAAAATTACTGAACCGATTATAACTCAATTTTGTGTAGTGATAACTTATTACTCAGTTCAACATTTAGGATATCTTTTACTACCGGAAAATATTTTATATCCACGGAAAAACACAATAATTCGTTCTATCGAGTCGTTCTTAGATTTACATATCGAACGCTAGCTAAATCTTAAGAGATACACATCAAAACAATGTACTAGAAAATTGTAGGTCTTAATAGGTCTACAGTAAAATCTGCAATAGCATAAGTCTTTACACTCCGAAAGTACACTCGTAATAACTATTCATATCTATTTAAAACGTACCTAGGGACGCACCCCAGTCGCTAGTCTATACTAATGTTATAAAGAGGTGAAGTTTGTGATGTTGCATGGGGTATTATCTGGATCTACTGAACCGATTTAGATGAAAATTGGTAAGAAGATAGTTTGAGACTCTGGGGCGGACATAAGTTACTTTTCATCCCGGAAATCATCCCTTAAAGGGGGTGAAAATGGGGATGAAAGTTTGTATTGGGAAGCGAGCTAGTCTTACTTTAAAATTAATTTAGGGAAACTATTTAGTTAATATTTAAGCAATGGCCGGTCACTTGTTCAAAATCCAATTCTAGGTAATTAGTTACTAATTACTTGAGTGTGAACCTCTGATGCAAAGTAGTAGCACTCGCCGATTCCAGATTTTAATACTTTGCTAAATAAAATATACTAGATAGTTACCTATATAGTATAAAGCCGCTTAACTGACCCCGAAGTCCTGAACTACATGCAAGTTACGGAAACTCACCGCCAAGTAACTCCCTCGAGTGATTGCGAATTTCGATACAAATAAAATTTCAGTGAACATGTAATTTTGGGATTATTTTAACTTTTTTAAATGTCTATTTGTTAAACTTTAGTATGGTACTACATTTTATCATCTTATAATGCAGTTATTTATTAAACAAGTAGGTGTTTTAAACTAAATAAATAAAGTAATTTCTTCGCGAGTAAAAAATATTTATGTTAATGTTTAGTTTCTTAATGAACAAACAATAAATACTACAACTACAACTTTCTTTCATCTATTAATATACTATGTACTGCAGTTTGAACATAAAGCAGTACCTACGTACATATAGCTATTACAAAACTTTACAACTTTATATTACAAAATATCTAACACAATTTTGAACTAACGTGCAAACAAAAAAGTCGGTCAACCGCACACGCGCTCCGCTATCAACTAAAGAAGTTCCCATACAGATAATGATGACATCGATAAGACGAGTTCTCTTAGTATAAACATTGCTACATTTTCCTACAGGGTAGTTATAGTGTAGGTACAGTGTCTGGCCGAAGCGTAGGTGCGGCCACAGGTCTACCCGTGCTTTAACCCTCGGCCTATGATGTCAGAGCCATGGGTTATAAATAAAAATCAGTCAAGGGCGAGTCGGATTCGCACCTGAAGGGTTCCGTAGCATCGTACATGTACTTTTTATTAATATACTCTATGTATGAAGTATATTAACTTTTAAAAAATTAAAAAAAAAACTCGATTTGTTCTATTTCTCTTCTTACATCCGCATACAGACATTCGACCTCTACAGTTTTATTATATGTATAGATTTTTATTATTCGTTGTTATAGCGGCAATAGAAATACAGACTGTGAAAATTTCAACTCTCTAACTATTACGGTTTATGAGATAGAGCCCTCTGACAGACAGACGGACGGACAGCGGAGGCATAGTAATAGAGTTCTATTGACACTCTTCGGGTACGGAACCCTAATAAAAACGACCTCTTTTGTTACGGCTAGGACAGTAAAATAAAAGCTACATGAACACAATGATTAGCAGGCGGTTTCGCTTCGTGCCTTTTAAAAAAAATAAATTTGAGAGTAAAATTAAATACTACTTAACCAAGAAAGATAAGTATAATAGGTATTAGGTATACCTACATTGTAAAATATTCATGGTTATATTTTGAGGAAATTCTTTTAGTGTGTCGTGTTTATAGATTTTAAAACTAAATAAGTTTAGGTATGTAGTATGTAAGGTAAAGCTTGAGAATTTGCAAGCAAGTGGTAATCTCCGAAATTAAAAACCTATTTCTGAGAATTCTTTCACTGATATGTGACATTATTTCTCAATATCAGTAATTCAAATCATTAGAGTCAAGTACTGACTGAGCTCTAATAACGTTAATCAATTTAAAAAAAAAAACATTTATAGACAAACAAAATAACAGACTTTTATATAATATTACCCTATTTTAACTTAAGCCATGTTTGCACTAACAACATTATCTTTTATAAGTAAAGGTGTGGTACGAAGGTGTAGCCGACCTATGATGTCATATATGCCAGCTATCACTGCGGGCTGCGGCGGCCGCGACCGTGGTCGAAAAATCAAAATTAATGAACTACCGTTCCGTCTCGAATAGATTCTTTATAGATAGGTTAATGGCTTAGTTCATTAGTAGTATGATATGTCAGAACAAATAATAGCTATGGATTCATTTGATAGCTTTATATAATAATGATTATGTTATTAACAAATATTATATTGTACCTATACAAAATGAAAGGTTGACACAGTTTAAACTAAAGGTTTGTTACAAAAATAGATTTCCATAGATAGGTTATTGTGTCGATCATTTCAACGAATACCCTCGTAAAAACAATGCTGTAAGAACAATTGAAAGCTTTGATTAAAATCTCGAGACAATGGTCTATCTAACAGCAATCATACATCACGCGCCGCCCCCGGCCAACAGCCGGCGAGGCCTTGTAAGGTCGACCTGACCACTCCTGTTTACCGCAGTTTTTACATCGCCTCAGTCAGGCGACGCCGAGTAAAGTCGGCAGATAAATGGGTTATAATTTTTATTTTTTGCGACATAAAAACGGTTTCAGATTTATTAGGTACGACTCTACGATAGAGCAAAAGGCAGGTCCACATTACACCATATATGAAAAGATAATATGAATTGTTACGTAAAAATGCACACCAGGATTTACGTTCGATTAGGCATTTTTTCTAATGGGATTGTATTAATGTAAGATATTCCCAATTCAAGGGAATATCATTTTTAACTATTTTTGTCTTACTAATTTCAAACAATTTTATATGTTTAGCTTTCCGCATTAGATTTTATGATTTAGGGGTGATAAAATGTATTTAAAAATTAAGCAAATTACATATCTAAATAATTCTTAACAATATATTTAAATTAAATTAAGTAATTGGTTTCCGAACAAACTGACAAAAATTATTATACATACATTTACTGTTGTACTTTACTAACAGAAAATTGTGATCACAAAAGCGTACATGAAGAGAATCATGATTTTAAAAGTTGTGCCGGACCCTTGTAGTTTTTTGGTACTCCATCTTCCTCGCCTACGCTATTAGAGCTGTATTAATATTTATTTATGGTACATTATAGTATATTTATATCTATCTATAAAAAAAAGTATTATAACAAATGAATATCTAGTGCGTGATTTTGGTTTTATTTATCTTTTTGATGAAATAATACTGAAGTTTAAAAATATCTCTAAGAAAAAAATACATCGATCAATGACTATGTGAAAATAACGAATCCCAAAACACAATTTCAAATATCTATTTCTGAATACTAATATTATAAAGTGGTAAGTTGTGTTTATGTTTTTGTAATCGATAAACTGTGAATCTACTGAATTACTTACATTAATTCATTATTTGAAAACTTAGTATCCAATAGTAACATAGGCTATGTTTTTTTTAGTACGAGACGATCGTTGCTAGTTTTAGTTTACAGTGAGAATTGTATTTAGATTGAAAATAAACATAAATGACATTTTGTTTTGCTGTTGATTCTACCACCCACATTGCTTAAACATTGTGCTTATATAAAATAACTAGCGACTCACCCTCGCTTCGCTTCGGGTTCATACCTAGATAAAAACAAATCTATCCCACGGGAACTGTACATTTTCCCGGGATGATATATAGCCTTCCTCAGTTAACGGGCTATCTAATGCAAATTTTTCAAATCGGATTAGTAGTTCATGAGATTAGCGCGTTCAACCAAACAAACAAACAAACAAACTCTTCAGCTTTATAATATTAGTATAGATATTCTACGACTAGCGACTCACCCTCGCTTCGCTTCGGGTTCTTCCCTAGACAAAAACAAATTTATCCCACGGGAACCGTACATTTTTCCGGGATGCTATATAGCCTATAGCCTTCCTCAGTTAACGGGCTATCTAACGCAAAAAGAATTTTTCAAATCGGATCAGTAGTTCCTGAGATTAGCGCGTTCAACCAAACAAACAAACAAACAAACTCTTCAGCTTTATAATATTAGTATAGATAGTTGTTCGAATCCGCGGTTTCGCTCGCTCTAAAAGTTTAAAACTACATAAAAAACCCTAAAAAGGTAGGTTGCACATAAACTTTCGTGTCTTATTTTACCCCCTTATGGGATGAATTTCGAAAAATGTTAAAAGATTATTTATGGGATTGAATTGAAGAACATTAATATAAAGTTTTTAGTAACGTGTTTTCTCATGGAAATGAGATAATCTTCAGCGGTAAAAAGTAGCCTATGTCACTCTCCAGCCATCCAACTACCTCCAAACAAAAAATAATGCCAATCTGTCACTCCGTTTCGACGTGAAAGAAGGACAAAGAAACAAAGAAACACACTTACACATTTATAATATCAAAAAAAAGTATGGATATAGAATGGACATCCAAAGGATTTTGTAACGTGGTTAAATAAAAGTATCTATGTCATTCTCATATTTTATTCATTTTCAATTAAGGATTATAATTCTATTGCTTGAGTTTAAGCCAAATGTTATCTACTAGAACAATATATACATTATATAACAGTACTGTATTTAAGAAAAGTATTATTTAAAACCAATTTTCTTTTCCGCTGAGCCTATTTCTTGCCATCAAATTAATTATAATGACCTTTCTTTAACTAAACAGCCATAATGAAAGTTCTTTACGTCTTACAAGTCCTCATATTTTATTCAGTTGAGGCGGTCAGTGATGCTTACAACAAAAAATATTAGTTCAACGAATAAAGCCAGCTTAACATTTTTGTTTCACTAAAGATTATGGGTTATTGCGCAACAAGTATTTCGACTTGTTTTTAAAATAATGTACCAAATGATATTGCCGCCGCGCCTTAATGAACATTTATTATAATTTAATTATAAATACAATTAAGTTATAATATAACTTAATTATTTAATTATACATATATAATCTTTGAAAATAATTCTAAATTTTCCTTCAAACAATGCTCCCCTAAGTAATACAGGCTATTTATAAGTAAGCTATAGGCGTATCACATGAGAGCCACAGGATAAAAGTATACAATTAAAAAAAAACTTAACTAAAATAAATGTCCGATGACCGTCTGCTGCTAGTTAAGTACATTTGTCATCTATACATATAATAAAATTCTGAGTGGAATCTGTACATTAAATATTGTTTGGAAAATTTTATTGAAGTAGTCATTATTATCGATATAGAGGCCAAACCTATCATTCTTAGAATTTTTGTCTATCTGTTTGTCTGTCTAGAAACGCATCACGAGAAAACTATTGGACAGATTTTGATGAAATTTGGTATGGTGATAGCTGATTATCCGGGTCAACATAATAGGGATACTTTTTACTGCGAAAAAATATCTCATGTCTGAAAAATCTATACTAACCATCAAAACGTACCTAAGGACGAACCCGAGTGGAGCGAGGGTGAGTCGCTATTAAATAATATATTGTTCATATTACTAGTTCTTTGAAAAAACTAAAACACCTTGCCACATGATTATCACACTTTAGTATATAAAGGTTGTTTCAAAATGAAACCTTTTCCAGTTTGACGGTAATTATTAATACTTATGAAAAGCTGTATCGAAGCTCGAAGATAGAAGTAAATAACAAAATTCAAGTGCCACTACTTAAGCCGAGCTAACTACGCTCATGTTGCAAGCACTTTTATTACTTTTTTCTTATTAGTTGCTTCTTTTTATGGTCTTAATAAAATTATGGCGGTTAATTTTTTAATATTTGTAAAGCACAACACGCAGACACAACGTAGTTGATATTTATTACAAATAGTTTTTCATATCTTATGCCTTTTTATAGTAAAAATAAATTTACTTTGCGCAAAATCGAACTAGACTACCACTTACTGACTAGGTTTATCTGACCGTTGCAAAGTCGATATCTACCTATAGAAAGAGAACGAGACAGTTAATATTTTATCTTTACTAATATTAATTATATTAAAGCTGAAGAGTTTGTTTGTTTGGTTGAACGCGCTAATCTCAGGAGCTACTAATCTGATTTGAAAAATTCTTTTTGCATTAAATAGCCCGTTAACTGAGGAAGGCTATATATCATCCCGGGAAAATGTACGGTCCCCGTGGGATAGATTTGGTTTCGTCTAGGGACGAACCCGAAGCGAAGCGAGGGTGAGTCGCTATAGTTGTTATAAAACTTGAATATGACACATAGGAACATGTAGCATAGGTATAACGTAGCATATGTAAACTTTCAATAGCAGGGGCATTGCTTCCGCAACGATACATTATTGTGTTGTTCCACACTTTTATCTGATATTACTTTTAGGAAACTTTCTTTATTTAAAAAAATATGTCGAAATTTCAAGAGATGGTAGAAAAGCACTGAATAACTGATACAATTAAGTGCACCAGCCATATACTGCCAGTAACGTAGTTAGCTCGGGTCGGCGAGCGGCGCGTGCTGGATGATAGGGTTTAAATGAGCTTAACGATAGAGGCAAATAATTTTTATCTAGGGGTGGCTGCGCTTAGTTACTTCTTTTTTATATTTTAATTTTTAGATATCTAACTGTACCCTATGTTCTATTCTAGGTCATAGTCCAGCTTTATACATCTAAATCTAGTCATTTCAGCGTGAACGAGAAACAAACACACACGTGCAAACTTACGAATTTATAACAGTAGTCCAATTGTAGGAAATGATAAAGTTATTAGACTTTCTTAGATTCACGCGATTTTATATTTGGTTAAGTTATTAAAATTTTAGTATAAAATACTCGTAGACGTTCGTGTGCCTTGATAGTGTACCTAATGAGATAAGGGTGTGGGATCGGTTCTGGTACAGTACATTTATCTTTAGTTATTATGCAATAATTTCTCACCATGGTTTTTCCACTTTTCATAAGCATTGTGTCAATGAATATTGGTGGGCGGCTTATCCCACTCTGGGATAGAAGAGACTCAGGAGTCTTATCCCATTTCGTCGTAGTGAATGTGCCGCATCAAAAAAGAATTAACAATCATTGTTTACAAGCCAGTTTAACATAGAAGGAAAGTATAATGAGTTAAGGTTTTATTGAAAGCTATTTATTTATTGTATATGACCTTGAACTATACCAAGAAGTCGTGTTAGTAGTAGGAGCCACTATTTCGAAAACACTTCCAATTTGCACCCTATTATTAAGCGGAAATTTGTTTACGTCACGATGACCAATTTTAGGCAACGTTTTTACGACGTGTTTAATTTTTATAGCTTTATAATATTAGATATCCTGGTGAAGACAGAGAAACTATAGACGTATGTCGATTACAGTGGCGCAATGCGACATGGCTGCATCACAGGTCGCGGGTTCGATCCTGAGATGTATGTTTTGTTAATTTATAAAGAAGTTTCTTGTGGCGTTGTTAGAATAAAACATGGTTTTAGCATTTTTCACACAGCACTTCATCGTTTTGACAATAGCGGAAAAAGGCAGTTCTAAAAAGCTGTCCCAAATATAATATAAAATATTTTATTTATAAGATATTTATTCAGCGGAAGCAACCCGTGGAATAATTGAAGGTGAAGTGACAATGGCGAAATAGGAAAGGAATAATTTTAATAAGGGTACATATTTGAGCTTAAGCTGAGTTCAGAAGGTCACAGTCTCTCATATTTTTTTTTAACTATACATAAAAAAGGTTCAAAAATAACTCTGAGATCCACTCAGTTTATTTTACTAAACACGTAAAAAATTTAGTGCCGGCGTGACACTGACATGCGCTCGCAATTGCTCTATTTATAGAGGAAAGCTTGTTGCCTACTAACGTGGACTTTATAGGTCATTAGAGTAGTGCACAGTTTTATATCTATATCTTAAATAATTTTAAAAATATAAAGTGTTTGTTGGTTGTTTATAGAGATAATTAAAGGACCACAGGAGATACTCTCTGTTGAGTAGTTAAAAACAAACAGTGAGTAAAAATATTTTTTATCCCAGTGCATTAAAAAGTTATCATGATGTATTATTCTTTTGGAAAAAGCTACGTTCTGATGTAAATTATTATAAATAGTGAATATTTATGTGACAGACATCGTCCGTGTGTGGGTTTGGAGCTGTATAATTAAAAAAAAAATGTTTACTTAAAATACTACTAACGCTACTAATCTCATTTATACACCTTACAATGTATTTAATAGCCGATAATATATTACTTTGTTAAAGTAGACTTTTTGACGAAGTCATATGATTACATCTGACAGAAAAATAAAACAGAAATAGCTTATAACATAGATAAAAAAAATTGCTGAAGTTTGTAAATCACGAGACGTGTATTTTCAGCATTGCCTCCACTGTGCAGAGCGCCTTAACAAACACTAGCGAGCGGGCGAGTCCCGCGCCAGGGAAGAGTAAAAGTTGCGGATACTGGCGTGTTTGCCTAAAACGCGTATTGAATTATTAATGCCGACATTTAGAACTAGAGCTGAGCTGACACAAGTACAGATTTAAAAATTTACTTTAACATATTGCCTTTTATTTATATATTTATTTATTTGTTTACATATAAAACAGTTGGGTTAGTTACACCATTTACTACTACTTTACGATTTTTATGATCATTGATTTGTTGGATTTGTCTCCTCCCCAAATAGCACTATAACTATTAAAACATCGGAAAATTTTACGGAAAAAAATGTTAAAATGTATATGGCTAATATTTTTTTTAGTAATTAGCGGGCTAATTACTTACAGTAGCTTGTTTTTTAAGAGCATGCTCGAATTACTCTCGTGAGTACACACCATGTTATAAAGATAACAATTTTTTGACATAATTTGTTATGTTGTTAATGATAAAATATATCGAAATAAAAATTGATTTATATTATATATTCTAACAAGTAACACTACCGTGAGGAATTCCTTCCATAAGGGTAAAGGTTCTAATGGGTACATTTTAAATGCTATTCTATACTAATATTATAAAGAGGAAGAATTTGATTGTTTGTTTGTTTGCACCAAATAGGCTCCGAAACTACTGAATCGATGAAGATGAAATTTATTAAGAAGATAGTTTGAGACCCTGGGAAGGATATAGGATAGTTTTTATTCCGGAAATCATCCCTTGAGGGAGTGAAAATGGGGATGAAAGTTTTTATGGGGTATCAACCTAGGAACGAACCCGAGCGAAGCGAGGGTAAGTCGCTAGTTTAAAATAATAATTATTATTATTTGTCAAAAATTACTAATTAATTTCAACTGTTTCACAAAAATAGAAACTATTATAATTTCAACATGCAAAAGCAGAAAATCCTTGAATTTTATGGCTAATAATATTATATTTGTAGCGTCGCTGGTATTATTTCAGACAAGTTACGAGTAGTTGATGTGACCGTGCGTTTGCTTACAAGACGTGTGAAAATAAATATCAGTTATTATAGTAATTGTAAATACAAAAGTTTATGAGTGAATGAATTAGTAAATAAGGATGTTAGTGAGAATATTTGATACTTTTTCACGCTGTAACCATTTGGGTTTGAATGAAATTCAGAATAGAGATCAATCCTTGATTAATAAATCGACTTCTCGAAGTACAATGAGAGTGGAGTCGGCGGTAAAAAGTAGTGTCCATAATATGCTTTGACCCTTATAGGTGCTGCTACAGTTTATAGCAACTTTTAAATTTTTATTATATTTCATATAACTTGCTTTTAAATTTAACGTCATTTCGTAAAATATCTAAAAGTGTTGATAACTATAACAACCTCAATTTTCATTATGTTTAAGCGGTCGTAATTTAATTTATCGAAAAGCCATGAAATCGCTGAGGTAGCGCCAGACGCATTTTCTACTAGATAGTCGAAGCTTAATGGAAATTGTGTACGGAAGCAAAAAATAATTATTTTATCGTTATAATAAAAATATTGTTTAAATAAATTTGTGGCAGTACGTGTACGAGTCCTGTACGGGGGAATGTTATGGATGAAAATATTGAATACCCATTAAATGGAAAGATCAGATAATATTATACGTCCGTCCGAAACATAGATGTTCACTGCGCTAGAAGCGAAATAATTAGAAAAATAAATAAATAAACTATATAAATATTTACAGCGAGTTTTATATATAGATAGTTGAAGCCACGATGCGAATCTGATATTTGATTGGCTGAATCTTTGCCAATTTTTTTTTGTTGAATACTCATTTTCATTATATTATCAGTAAAGAGGAAATATTTTCTCTCATCGATCGTTAAGTTTAGATAATTGAGTTTGGAAGTGTAAATGCAATTTCATTGCAAATATTATATTTTGTAATATTACGAATATTATACGCACCTTTAATAGAATTTTTTTTTGTAATTTCTATCGCTTAATTAACTATAGCTCTATCGAGAAAACCTAAGCTTAAAAACTGTTATGAAACTAAAAAATACAATACTACACTTGAGGAAAGTTTGCTTTCGTTCGATTTTCCAATGCTAATCTCTTGAGTTTATAACTAGGTTCTTTTTCAATGAAAGAAAAGTATTTATTTTAACTTAAATAAAACTGTCAGAGGAATATTATTATGAGTGAAACTTACAAAGCACGTATAAAATCGGGAATGTACGAAAGTTTCGGCGGCACCGGCGACGCGTGGGGCTCGCTCGCGCCGCGCGCTACGACTGCTACGGAAAGCTCACCTGCGGCCGGACAGGACTTTTGTTTATGTTCATAACGTGTTATATTACCACATTAACATCTGTTTTATTTAGCACTAGTCACTTGGCCTTACTATGTGTTACTCCAGGTCATAATTCATACGACATTTTATAGAAATTAGTCTAGCGCTTCAAAAGTCATTTCTAATATAAGTACTACTACTATGTAAATAAATTATCGTGTTTAATATTTATTCAAACCAAAGAACAATAACAGTAACGTCGTTAAGAATCATTTATATTTTATTTCAACATTTAAGCTATAGTTTGTTTTATTGACATTCTCTACATATCGCACTCTACATATCGACTAGTATTACATATCACAAGTGTCGCAAATTGCCGGAAAAGGATATATAATGTATATAGATATTTATACCTACTCCTATATTTGATGTCACTACGCTCTCTTTATTAACTTCTTATGAGAAAGCTAATTATAACCTATACTTTCAGCATGGTCTTGAAGCTCAACAAGATTTTCCGTATCTCCATGGGGGTTTAACTGCTTCGTTAAGCTAGTGGCTGAAGTTTGATTTCTGATCTTGAGGTATTAGGTTTGAAACCCAGATTAGGTTAAAAGTGTGTGACAGTTACAGTTTGTTCTCTCTCCAGTCGTTGCTGTTCCATCAGTTAAGAATATGAAACAATAATACTCGTATATAAGGCAGTGGTAGCCTAGTGGTAACCCGCTCGTATAGGAAACCAAGTGAAGCGAGTTGAAATCCCGGATCTTGCACCTCTGATATTTTTAAGGGCGAACCATTTTCAACATAATAACGTTTTTTTTAAAGGTGAAGGAAAACATCGCGAGGAAACCAGCATGCCTGAGAGAACCTAGCAAGTTTTCGAAAGACATGTGAAGTCCGCTAACGCGCACTTGGCCAATGTGGTGCACTATGGCCTGACCCCCCTTGTTTTGGGAGGCCATTTTACATAGGATTATACATAGGAGCATTATACATTATAACGAAGTACTGCGACCTCACTTTGTACTAGTCCTTAGAGAGAACATGGTGATTGCCTGCTATAGTGTACTTAATTTATTTCCTTAGCGCGCTTTTTCACACACCCGTAATATAAATTGTTTTTGCTTTTTGTAAAAGAAAGTACACACATAATTTTAAAAAGTAGAGCCATGGAAAAAATTGCGATCTTTTCCTAACAAGCCCAATTTGCTTCAGATATTGGGGTAATAAATGGCGTAAGCAAAGTTTTTCAAACAGCACAGTGAAGTGAAGTCCAAAAAAAAAACTTGGCTAAAGGGTTTGATAAAACTATCAAATGTGTGTTTCAAATTGTTAATGATAAGAAGATATTTTTTTCCGTGTTAGGAGTGCATTGAGTTATTGCATTTAATTACTTTATTTCAATAGTATTGGCAAACTTTTTTTGTTTTATACCAATTTTCTCACTGTGCAAAAGTTGATAAACATAGCGGAAACCTAACCGAAGATAGGTGTACCAAAATCTAGTTAACAAAAGATTTTTTTTTACAAATAGCAAAAGTGGCAAACAAATAAATAGTTTGCTTGATTATATCTATCTATTATACGAATAATAGAAATCTTAAAACTAGGTAGGAAAGATTTTATGATTCTTTGACATTAAACGACAACATTATATTGTATAGATAGTCAAAGTATTATATCAATATTTTTTTAAAAGTGGCTATTCTTTAATAACTGTAAAATGATATTTTGTCTCAGTCGTATTGTCATAAATACAGGTCTTTTCTATCTTATTTACATTTTATATGTAAAACACTAAATGGTTTTAATTTAAAATTAGTATTTAATTATACCCCAGAGACAAGCATTTACAATCATTTTAATTATGAGTAGTGAACAATTAACCACTCGTTACAGAAACAGTAATTTTCATTTAAAATGTTTGCAAGCAATTCAATTATAAACGTACTTTAGATTTTATATAAAAAATAATTTAGAGACAGCTTTCTTTCCTTATATTTTTACTTTAATTTAGCTTTGAACAACATAAATTAGATTATGTATAGGTAAATATATTCTAAAGTAGTAATTTTGTTCAAATGAAATAAAAACTTGTTGCTGATGAACTAACGAAAATTTAGATTTTTCAAACACCTATAAATCGTCATTTTAAGAATATTCGCATATAAAATGACACAACGTAATCGGTGATAAATCAACCGATGCTATATCGACATCACCGCGCTGAAGAGATAGGACACGTCCATTTAAAATTGACATTCACTACGAAATATCCCCCTCTCCCGATAAGCTACAACTGAGCACAATATAAATGTAGGTCACTCGGGTACTTTTTTCCTAATTATCATAGCATTCGAGAAATTTAAAATCGATATTATTCGCTGACTTGAAACTTCAATACAATATAAACCACAAAAATATATAGTAATACAAAATTATCCATTGACTAGAAGCTCACCCTCGTTTCGCTTGGGTTCGCGTCCTTGGGTACGTTCTAACGGTTAGTATGGAATAGATAGATATACCATATATTATATTACTGCTCCGCTCGCTTGGGTAGTAGCATATACCTTATAGCCTTGACATATACCTATAGCCTATGTGATGACATATAGCCTATAGCCTTTCTCAATAAACGTGCTATCTAATGCAAAAAGAATTTTTCAAATCGGATTAGTAGTTCCTGAGATTAGCGCGTTCAAACAAACAAGCAAACCAACAAACATACTCTAGCTCTTTATACCATTAGTATTATACTTTAAATACACTAACGACAAGACAGTCACAGAAAGGTACTTTAAAAAATAGCCTTCTTAAATTTTCAACCTACAAAATATCTATGTTCAAAATTTCACAACAATTTCCATTTGATTAAGGCGTGAGACTAAAACAAACACCAGCATATATTATAGTGTTAGGAAGCATTAGCGCGTGAAACGACAGCTAACAGCTTCTACACAGTACCTGTCAGTAGATTAATAATTTTACATACATTACAATCGCCCGCATATTCTACCCTGTTAGCCTGGAACTTGAAGCAGACTCGACTGACGAACTTGAAACAGACCTATAATACAACTATGAAATTTGTGTTCTCGCGCGGGTTATTGCGATTATCCCGTTCTGTATAGTAAGGCTAGTTGCGCACTAAATTAACTTTATATAGGCACATTTATATAAATTCATTTTTAAAAACAAAATGTTAATAAACTAGTTAAAACTAATTTAAAAAAGATGTTAAATATTTAATATTTGTAATTATAAAAAACGACGAGCTTACACATAAAGTTAATTTCATTAGGGGATGGATTTTTAAATTGTCTTCTGTTAATATTTACAATCTGTATAACATTCTCCTTACTTCTGCTGCCAGCGGCCAGCGGGCGGTTACCGTTTGCGTTATTATTTTATAAGCTTAAGAATGAATAATTTTTTAACATAAGTTTTTTAAAATTCATCTCCTTGCATACCTTTCCACGTATTGTAAAATATTACGTTCAAAATGTAAATTTTTGTAAATATGTCAAGAAACACACTAGTCACTAACCTAATAATCTATTCTAATATTATAAATAGGAAAAAAATGTTTTTTTTTTGTTTGTTTGTATCGAATAGGCTCCGAAAGTACTGAACCGATTAAATAAAATTTAGTAAGAAGATAGTTTGAGACCCTGGGAAGGACATAGGATAGTTTTTATGCTGGAAATCATCTCTTAAGGAGGTGAAAATGGGGGAGAAAATTCGTATGGGGAAGCCACCCGAGCGAAGCGAGGGTGAGTCGCTACTACTAGTGTATAGACAAAGCAAAGGATTAACGAGATTTTTCGCATTGTTGTGGGTATGAGCTAAAATGCTTTTTATCCCGGTACATCAAGGGGATTCCGTAGAATTTCAATCAACCTGTAGCAAAATAAAGACGAGATGTAAGTCTAATTGTTCGCTTCGTTACATTTTCAAGTTGAGTAGAAGCTTAGAATTAACGTGTTCTATGTAATTGTCACAAAAAAAAGCATGTCATGAGGCGACAGAAGTGAAAACTTAAAATTATAAATTTTTTGTTAAAATTTGTAAATTAAAACTGTTTACATTATCTGGTTTTGACATCTACCGGCACTCTAAGTGTTAGCGTTAACACGTCACGTGACCATGTCGATGACGACTTACATGAATTTACTCCCGATCCAAACCTGCCTATAGAAGTTTTCACTTCAATAACATGTAAGTATAGTGCCAGTAGTTCAGTGGGCAGCACTCGCGCGCATGTAATCACATATGAAACAATGAAACGAGAAAGTTTTGTCCCACATTAATCATCTGTAAAGCCTTTAAAACGACACGTCAGCGCGAGTGCGAGTGACGTTTGATAACTGGAATGAAAACAATTTTGTTTCATTTGTATATTGTTTTTGTAGCTTTTCTAATTTACTGTTTTAATTAAAAAGTGTCATGGTGACATTTTAATAATGAGAATATAAGTCCCAAGTGCATGCAGATTTCATATTGACAGTAATGCATTGCTGGAAGCATACTAATTTGTAAGAATAAAATTTTCCTTAGTTTTCGTCTGCGTCTTCATTTGTTGTGTATATTAGAAAATTATATATGCTTTTATTAGCCCTAATTTTATAACACTTCAGTATTTTATTTTAGTATTTAAAAATAGTGCTTAATATAGTTAGCTTTATAAATTAATTAGAAGCCAGTACATTTACGAATACTCAACATAAAATATTTAATTAAAATCTCTTCAAACATAAAGGTAACATATTATCAATTATTTTCGAACTAAGGTGTACTGCATTTAAAATATTCCATTTAAACAATTTTATTGCTTATTCATCATGAAATATGGTTTAAATTTCTTCTATTAATATAATCTTAATATTCTGAACTTTCAGTTTTATAGCTGTCTTAAAGATACGTGAAAATTTAGTTTATAACTACTGTCTGTGGCATTTCACCTACCTCTATGTAGAGGTGCAAGCCCCGCTTTATATGAAAAAAGGTTTATGCGTAGTACTGAGAGCGCGAGCTGTAGTTTATTTGCACAAACGAGTGTAAAGAAGCTTCCATTAATATATATGTTTTACGTATATAGTTTTAGAATTTCGTAAAATAACCGAATGTAGAAAAATGTGTATGTCAAAATGATTATATACTTTACCAGCTATGACCATACCAAATTTCATTAAAATCCCTCCAGTGGTTTTTGTGTGAAGCGGTAACAGACAGACAGACAGACAAAAATTCTAAAAACTATAAATTCGGCTTCAGTATCCATAATAATGTCTATTTTAATAAGATTTTCCAAAAAATATTCAATGTACAAATTTATTATGTATATAGATTACAGGTTACAATTTTAATATTAGATGTCATCAAGCTGTTAGCTGTTAGAGATACATACAGAGTGCGAGAAAAATAACATGCACACATAGGTATATTAAAAAAATATAACCTTTCTGAGGTTGTCGGCTAGTAACTGAATTTTAAAGGTTAAATCAACGCCTATTTGTACATAGATAACTACAGACAATGTAATCCTTAGGCTTTATGTTAATGATTACTAATTCATACGACGCATTTATATACCTTGTTATGTAGTAAATGTTGTGAATTCATAATGACAATGCAGTACTGCCTGTGAAGCCAGTAGAAACGTAATAATAGGCTAAAACAGAGCGTGTGAGCTGTGACATTATTCTTCTTCAAATATAAAGAGAGGGTTAGTTCTCCAAATCATCCTTATTCTCTTATCTTGGTCGAGCAAAGTAATGACGTATTTATGTAAAATATTATCTCGAGAGATTGATGTAGTGAATCTAGTGAAATCACATCATGGAGTATTGGCAAATTTTAATTTCGAAATTCCATCCAACGATTCATAAAACACATTTACATGCGTTTCAAACAAAAAAACGCCACTCAAACCGTTTAGCTTGTCATTACTTTTTCATATTCTCATCCTCTAAGCCCTAAGGGATAGCGTGAGGGTATTTCAATATAATAGAAAGCAATCATGTCGATCGGAAGTAGGAAAATAATAAACGCGGAGTCAAGGGTGCCCCTGCAATTACTAATTCTGTTGACGATGATGCGACGTCATTGTTGCGCTCAGGTGTCCTTCAAAATTAATCGATATTATCGAATTATAAAGGGTTTCTGTACTGTTTAATTTTTTTTTTCAAATTATCGATCGTTTTAACAGTTATAGAGAAAGTTAAAATTTTAACTCGAATAATGCAAAGAGCTTATTATCAATATAGTTTAATACTAAATTATGTAATTTGAAACGGTAGCGTAAAATTGTTTGTGTTTATTAAGGGTTGAATATAAATGATGTGACTGACGTAGATCGCGTGGCCTCGGGTTGGTCAGGAAATGGGCGCGCAGTGCGCACTACCTATTTCCGATAGAGATCACCGGGAATTCACATTATCATAAGATATAAGGGCAGCCTATATTACAAAGTCACTTATAGGTTTACTTTTGGCTCCGAAATTCACCAAGGTCAAGGTACTACTTATATGACTAGTGACTCACCCTCGCTTCGCTCGGGTTCATCCCTAGGTAGGTACGTTTTAACGGTTAGTATGGAATATATAATATAGTTTATACATAGGTACAAAATATACAGTTCTAAACTTTTCGATTTTCCAGCTGCTTTTTCAGGTTTTTATTCTTTTTCTTCTATTTTCCTATTCTTTTACTCGAATATTCAAATCGGTTCAGCCGTTTTTGAATTTTAGCGAGACTAACAAACGGCAATTCATTGTTATGTATGTAGATGACACAAACATAATGTTATTATGGTAACATTTAGGCAATTAAAAGCTGTTATTACTTATTTTTATTTTTTTTTATTTTGGATATGTGTCAACTGTTCATAAGTACTTCGAGAATGAATTGCTTGTTATCACGATACGTCTATACTCAGTCCTTAAACACCTAATACATATACAATTTTCTTCAATAAGGCAATGTATTGTATTAAAAATTGAAGATGTAAATTACAGGACTTACTGGCAAAGCTCTTAAATCAATTCACTTCAAATAATAATGTGTCAAAAATATAGTTTTGCGAACCAATATAAAAAAAAACAAACTTACAATGAAAACTACATAAAATATACCATCTACCGCTAACGACAGGCGCGGCCCCAACATAAACATGTATAAAAATTTCACTATCACCGGCGCAGCTATAAAGCTAACTTCTTATTTTTCTTAAATGTCAGTAAATACCAAGGCTGGATGTGGCGCCCAACGTGGGGCCGATGTTTGTCGGGACCAGTAAATGCCAATGAAATTGTGCATCAAGTATACTTTTCATAGAATACTTGGTTGGAATACTTTCTTTTTATAATATTTTTCTTCTTGATTTCTGCAATTAAAACCATATTTTATATTTATTTGTATAATAATATTACGTAACGTCGCTTCTTTTATTTCATATGTTGTCTGAGTTAACAGAGAAAAATGGAAAATAGAGCAACAAAATTGTTTTTTCCAACTTAGTTTAAGATTTCAATTATTACAAATGTGAAAGTTTATGAAGAAGTATGCAGATTTTATGGATTCTTACTCAATACCGCGTAAACCATTAAGTGAATTTGGATTAAAAGATCCACACAGATAGATAATATTTTGTAGGACTGATATACATATGTATATATGATAAATATTATTTCATCAATCTGTCTTAATGCTTCAATTTCAATGTTATTTAACTATAGTAATTTTGACGTTATTTGATAGCGTTGCTCAAGTAAAAACAAATTGTGGGAGAAGCGCCACTCAGCACCTAGTAATGATATTATCTGGATAATAATGAATAATCATAAGATTTTAACTGGACCAGTAGTCAGTTAACGCTAAGATTTTCAACCACGGCGTAGACTAATTAGTCCAATAAACCGCATCCTTGCTTTATTGACTTTTTTTGGTAAAAAATACAAAAATATATTGTTTATTATTATTTTTTATCAAAAAGCTCACCACTAGGCACTAAACTTTACGAATTCAAAAAAGACGAGCTTTATTAGATGTTTTATTAAATAGAAGTGATCATGCAATAGCGAGTGCACGTGTACAGTTTACATTGTGAAACTTTGATATGAGGAAAAATTCATTTCATATTTGAGTTAAATTCAGCGTAAAGATAGCTTATATGAAATGAAAATATCAGGCTTTCGTTATGTACATAAAAAATATTTTCTTGTATTCTATATAGCTAAATAGATATTCGTTTATATTGGAGAACTAGCGACTCACGTTCGCTTCGCTCGCGTTCGTCCCTAGGTACGTTTTCACGGTTAGCTAAGTTTAGGTATACATAAATAGTAACTTGCTACTCCTAAGATATTCATTTAATTTAAATTATATAGCGATTTACCCTCGTTTTGCTCGGGTGCGTAGGCCGTACGCGGATTTTGTTCACAATTTCATGGGTATTAATTTTTTTTCGCGGAACCATGATTCTTTTTCTAAAATAATAGTAGCCTAAGTACTGCCAGTGAAAGTCCCGTCAAAATCGGTCCAGCCGTTTCAGAGATAGCCGGAACAAACAGACAGACAGACAAAAATTGTAAAAAATGTTGTTTTGGTATATGTACCGTGTATATATCCATATGCATTTAGTAAAAAGTGGTTATTTTAATATTACAAACAGACACTCCAATTTTATTTATCTGTATAGATGTTATTAAAGCACTAACAAAATATGATCTCTGTGAGATGTGTACTGAGTTCATTTGCCTGGTATATTTAAAACTTCTATTAGATATAATTTGTAATATCAAAATATTATGTTTCTAGATTAGTTTCTTAATAAGAATTTTGAAATTAAACCTGAGGAGTTATATAATCTCCTCCAAGCCACTTCAATTTGAATAAAAATTGTAATTTGCGTAAATAATGTGTAAAACAAAATTTTTGTCCTGAATATCTTTCATCGGCTCCTCTCAGTAGGCATACATAATACAGTGGTATTTTCATTATAACGGACATTTTAATCTTTTTCGTCTTGATCTGCTGTATTTCATGAGGGTTTTCTGTCAAAGACATTCCAAGTAGTAATCTAGAGTTGGGAAGATGATAGTATAACCACGCCGTTCCTCAACGACGGTTTTGCACCTAATCTCTCTGTTATGTCGGCTTACCATTTTTTTAAACTATGGGGATTATATGTACATATGTATCTATTCAGCCCTTTTTAACATCCCCCTACCGGAAACGCGCCTTCCTTCAATGCGAGGGGGATCAGGCCATAGCCACTACGCTGGCCAAGTGTGGATTGGCAGACTTCACATATCTTTTGAAAACTTGCTAGGTTTTTCCAGAAATGCAGATTTTCTCACGATGTTTTTCTATAACGTTAAGAAACACATCGCACATGAAAATATTAGAGGTGCGAGACCCAGGACTTGAACCCGCTTCACTCGGTGTCCTAAGCGAGCGCGTTACCAGTTACCACTGGTGTACCATTGAGAATAAGGTAATGAATAATGTACTAATGTTGCGTACACACTTGTGCACTATGATATCTACTTCGTAGATTGCTAGTCTCAGTGATATGGGTCACATATGGGTCACTGTGATCGGAATTCGGCCAAGAAGATATTAAAATGTGTGGTCCACTGTACTATCCGCAATGTTGTAGTTCGATAAAATCAGTTTTTTTTTCTATCATAACGCTTTTCTCATGCTGAATGACGTCTACATCATATACATCTTTACATTATATAAATGCTTTTTATCTATTTATATTATTATACTTACAAAATCACAATTAAGCGATAAACATACATTAGTATTTTAGGTGTACTTTCTAAAATAAATAAATAGTAAGCGTGAGGCGAAACAGAAACCAAAATGCGTCCTTTTGGTCAATATTCATAACTCAAGCCTATAAATCTTCCAACGCATTTAGAAGTCGTGTCCGCATACACCGGCGCGGCGCGGCACGCGACGCCGCTGTTACAACGGCTTACTTATATGAAATAATAAAACTTGATAATGAAACGCGAAAAATGTAAGGTCACGCATTTTTGTATTTGTTTAAGCATATATTAAATAAAGTAGTACAAGTTATTTTGTTTGTTATGGAATGTTTATTTTTGATAAATTTTTAAAAGTTATTCAATTCAGGTTTATCACTTTTTGTGTATATGTTGCACGATTATGAACGGATAGATTTTGTCCGTTAGAGGATGGAATGGAGAGTAGGCTAACAACTTAAATGGTGGATACGAAATCAGTATTACTTAAGAGAATTTCACTCTTAGGTGTAAAATAACTACTTTCAAAGTAAATTATACCTAAGTGTATGTATCTATGTAATTAAAAAGCAATTATTGTAATATATTGATTGGACTTGGGAGGTATTTAGTGAATGTATGAAGAAAATTAAATATATAAAGTTTATTACTTTATTTAAAACTTTCCAAGTGTGGAAAGAAAAGGGATGCAAAGGTATTTGAATTAGTGCTGGACAATTTTCAACATTATTTTTTTTAATATAATATTTACTATTTGTATTCAGCCCTTTTTTTAACGTCCCACTGCTGGGCACGGGCCTCCCTTCAGGACGAGGGGAATCAAGCCATAGTCCACTACGCTGGCCAAGTGCGGATTGGCGGACTTTACATGTCTTTCGAAAACTTGCTAGGTTCTCTCAGACATGCAGGTTTCCTCACGATGTTTTCCTTCACCGTAAGACAAGACCGATAATCACGTTGGTAATGATCCGCTCATGAAAATATCAGGGGTGCGAGACCCGTATTTAAATCCGCTTCACTCGGTTTCCCAAGCGAGCGCGTTACCACTGGGCTACCACTGCCTTATTTACCTAAAATTATTTTTTAGTTTTATTTTAATATATTAAATAGATCCAAATATACATACTTTAAATTACAAGTTACAATTAAAATTAATATACACGCGCGTGTAAAACTGTAGTTAGGAGTAATAACTATAAAACTATCTGATTAATGCTTCACATGTCACGCAAGAATCTCTGCATTTTTAATTAAATTAATACAACACACTTTACGAGCCCCCTAAAGCTATTTAAACATTTTGCGTCAAATCTCATACTTTTATGATGTCTTATAATACAATCTAGCACCAACATTTATACTTTTCTTAGTGCTATATCACATGCAGCTTGCCATAAAAGACAACTCAACATTTAGTATAGTTCCCGTCACGTAAAAAGAACGCTGGCCGTTTTTAACCTGCGCACTGAGCGAATCTATACTAATATTATAAAGCTGAAGAGTTTGTTTTTGTTTGTTTGTTTGTTTGGTTGAACGCGCTGATCTCAGGAAGTACTAATCCGATTTGAAAAATTCTTTTTGCATTCGATATCCCGTTAACTGAGGAAGGCTATAGGCTATATATCATCCTGGAAAAATGTACGGTTCCCGTGGGATAGATTTGTTTTTGTCTAGGGACGAACCCGAAGCGAAGCGAGGGTGAGTCGCTATTATCAATAAAATTGGTGGTACGAAGTGTCACCCGTCACGTCGTACGCAAACACACTCCCTCCACTGTCGCTTAGCGTTCTTTTTACGTGACGAGACCTATAGGTACTTGAGCGACAAAGTGAAGTAGGTACAAGTGAATTGTGAGTTGAAAGTGATCAATATCGAGATAATTTAGTTATCTTATCTTATATATTTAAACGAGCAATTCTTGTATATTTATATCTTTATTTCTTTATTTATTTATACCAGCGATCTCGGAAACGGCTCGAACGATTTCGCTGAAATTTGGTATATGGGGGCTTTCGGGTAGGGGGGAGGGGGGGGGGAATTGATTCATGTCTGGGAAAACGCGTGTTTTTGAGCATTGTGGTCAAGCGGTCAAGGCGCAAGTTAGACAACACATGCCCGGGATCGAGTCTCAGTCGGAATACAAAGTTTTTACTTTTGTATTATTTTTTGTATTTATTCAAGTTTTTAGTTTTTTTTATCTAAAAAATACGATATAACAAAAAAGAACTCCGAGCGAAGCTCGGTCGCCCAGGTACTTATATATAATTAGTTATGATAAATTCACTTTCAAAATTCACTTACTCGGAAAAAAGGGTACGTGATTAATTCTGTGTCAATTATCACTTTGTCTGAATTGAGTACATATTATATATAATGGTTGGATAGTGTATATAATATCTGGATTTATTGCTTTCGCTGTAACATATAATATACCACAATAACAATTGCTCAATTAATACTTATTACCTATAAGGTATCTGGTATACAATTTTTACGTATCACAAAGGTCTAGGAACACCTTGTGAGCTTATTGTTTACGATGTTAAGAAAATAATAAAAGATGATCCGTTAAAAAGTATATATATAGTTATTTATAAAATAAATAATTTCAAATTAATGTTGATCCTTTAAAAGTGGAGTTAACTGTTAAATGCGCTCGAGGCCCATTACTAAACAAAGTATAGGTAGCCGTATATAATAATAATGTTAAAAAAAGCAGAGTATAATAAGATAATTATAACATTCGATTTATCTTTTAGCATCGTCTTATTGGAAGTTTTCTAATATTGTACTTAAAGTTTTAAGTGTTCCTTTGAATAAGTTGTTCAAGTGTGTGATTACAATATAAGTAATATGCGTGTGATTTAAATAAAGGTGAAATATTTTATTTATAATCTTTATTGGTTTTGAATTAAGCCTATTTCGATATTTTTTAATGTAATTTCTTTTTGATTAAGAAAATAATTATTAAAAAATGCCTATATAGGTGGGAAAAACTCAATGCCATTGGTCAGATTGAATAGTATATCATAACAGAAGGATTAGCGATTTTGTCGCTACAAATTGCGTCGACATTATTCTGTGTATATCATACTGTGACGTCACGCCAAGCGCGCGAAATGGCGGGTGTTTGATCTCTCCAGGATAATTTCTAAGAAATCCATGTGAATTTCCGAAATTCAATTGTTATCGTACACGCCGGCGTGTATGCGGGCCTCGAGGGGTTAAAGTATCCGTATCGGTATATATATATTCATATACTAAATTTTTATTTTTTTTAGAACTGGACATTTTTTTACAATTATATTTTATTAATTAAAAATATAAAAACAATCACGCATATTCCCTATTGTTACTTTTTCATAATGTAGCGGCCTAACTAGAGGGTTTGAGTGACAATAGCGTCGTATCACAAAGAGAGCAAGAATAAGTATGTACCCAACACCACAGTCCACACTGTACATTTTACAGGTATTCTTATTTATTTAAATAAGTATATTTTATTAAATTAGAAAGAAATTTCACCTCTAAATTGTGTCATAAGTATTCTGTATCTAATAAAATTCAATTTTTAACTATTTTAAACCTTTAAAAAAAAAATTTCAATAAAATTATTCATTAAACAAAATAAGATTTTGTATTTAGGCATAATGATAAAATTTTGGCACTCACCTAATTTCCTCCACGAAAAAATGTGTAGTTGGGCCCATCGCAGTAAATAATTAGCGTATTGAAAAACTAATTCATATATCCTTTTGTAAACAGGTGTAGGCCAATCCGAATCTGTAAAATTTTACAAAGATTATGCTTCAACTCTAATTTTGATACTTATATCATACCTATGTAGTAGTCTCCACCCGCCTCCTTTGCTGGGTACGTAAATGTTTCTTTTAATCTTCATAGACCTTAATGTTTATTTAGGTTTTTCACTTATATGTACATTAAACATAAACTTTAAATAAAAAAAAAAACAAATGAACGAAAAAAGTGTAACGTCTTTTGTTTTTGTTGGCGCGAAAAAATATTTATAAAGGTACCTAAATCAAAAAATAAATAGCTTAAAACCGAAAAAAAAGAAAAATCATTTTCATTATATACTTACATACATATGTATATAGATTATTTAGAATTCCGTAAGTACAGGCCAAACAGAACCCTATACCTACTATATTACTTAATCTGTTCAGTAGACTGTAGAGCTTTTAGAAAATGTATCTACAAATAGTTGAGTAATTATCACGTCAAAATTGTATTTTTAGCAAGTACGAGTACATATAATAGTCCTTCTAACTTTATAATTGTTGTTGATGTAAGGTGCTTTTAATGTCATTTGGAACTTCAAATATTTCCGCAGCCTTAGTGTTGCAAGATCTTAGGGTTCGAGAGAAGTATGACCGGGTCATTATTATTAGTCTAGTTATTACTCGTAGTTCACCGCATTCAAGCCATAATGTTGGGAGACGAGAATGACATTCGCAGGTGAAAATCTAACAGGAGCGAGGCCTGGGTTTGAATCCGCTACTATTATTTATTATAAAAATCAATTATATCAAATGTATTTAGGTGAGTTAAATAACCTATTAATCTAATATATGAAAATCTCATGTTACGGTATTTGTGGTCGCATTCCTCCGAAACGGCTCGACCGATTTTATATATATATACCTACTATATATTTTATACCTACTATATGTTTATATATATATATATATATATATATATATATATATATATATATATATATATATATACCTACATACACCCAACACAACCAACAATATACAATGTAACATAAAGCCAAAGAGTTTTTTTTGTAGATTGAACGCGGGCGTAGCCGCGGGTTATGCTAGTTAAACAATAAAATTCTTTCAGACACATATTACGAGTATTTATACTTCATGTACAGTGTGTCACAAATTATCATATGTTTAATTACACGATAAGCCCGACGCGACAGCTTCGAACGGACGATAACGTCCGGCAAGCAGTAAAGGAAGGCGCGCATTTATTATATTGTAATAAAAAATAAAATAGTAAAAAACTGAAATCCGTACATGAAATCTTTTTTGAAAATAATGACTGTTACGTATTATACGTTGTTTAGGTATATGTACAAAATATACCCGTCGATCTGAAAACAATAGGTAGAGAATGATGTATAAGAGATTTAATACAACAATGTAATAGAAAATTGTAGATTTTTTTTTCTCTATGGCTTAGAGTTGCGTTAACAGACGCAATACAAAATTGTAGATTATAAGAGGCGATACAGAAAAGTGCGCAATAACATAATATGTATAAGCATTAAGCAACTTCTGAGGAATGCTTACAATAACTTTTTGAAGTAAAACTTCTTTAGGCGTGACTGAGGAGTGAGGATAAGTCAAAACATGGAAAAATGAGTATCGCAAGTGACACTCAAACTTATTAATTATTTTAAAAAAATATATGTTTATATAGAAATTATTTACACAAATGTATATTTATTATTAATAATTTTATGATAGTTATCGCCTACTTATAAAAAAAATGTATATTTATTACTGTGGGATAAATGTGCATAAATTAAATAAGACCTATTATGGTATAATGTATTCAGCCCTTTTCAGCGTCCCACTGCTGGGCACGGGCCTCCCTTCAATACGAGGGGAATCAGGCGAGAAAGAATGAGTGAAAGTCGTCAAACGTACTTAAGGATGAGCTTGAGCGAAGCGAGGGCGAGTCGCTAGTTATTAATAATTTTATGAAAATTATTATATTTATATTGGTTTTAACTTAATTGCGGTATCTGCCACAGTATTTTTTGTCAGTTTTCAGACGTACCTGGACGACACACCTAGACCTACGTATATGGACGAACACGAGGAAAGCGAGGATCTCTAGTACATTTTAAATAAATAAAATACATTTCAATGTCTTCGAGTCGCGTTAATTTTAACTTATATTTTTTATTTTAGTATTTACAATATAAGATACCTTTATTTTTTAAATATTAAAATGTTCATTAATTTATTTGTACATATGATGTATACCAAGCTTATAATGCATAGCAAAGCTGAAAGCAATATGAACAGTGAACACAAACTGATAAGAGTCTTAAATAGGAATTTACTAATTTAATAATAAGTATATTGTTTACAGTTACCTCGTCGGAGATCTTCATAGTTGTTTCTATGCAACGTCCTCATTGCGATCGTAGTTGTTTGTTGTTTTCACACTTCACTACATAAATAAATAAAACTTCGACAGCATGGGGCAGTTGTTGTCATTTTGAGATAGACGTAAGGACTGAGCCGTGTGAATTGTGATAACGGGCTCGAATTAAGTATTATAGATATTGACACAGGACGCGAATTGCGAGTTTATATTTATATTTCTTTGCTTGCTTTAAATCACTTTCGTGGAATGATTGTGGAATTGATTTCTACTATGCGGTGGAGGTACAAGGTTCAATTATGCTTGGTGAGAATTACTTAGAATATTTAGAAAACAACTAAGGAAATAAATTAATATAAATCTTATTTAATATAGGTATGTATTAATACACCAGAGCCCAGAGGTCGCGAATATTGAGCAAAGCATATAATTCCGACGTGGAATACTTTGATGATGTGTGGGGTTACTAATAGTTGATGCTCCAGCAGGATAAGAACATAATTATTATAGTATTGATATATTTCTAATTAATAATTATTATATTTAAAAAGCAACAGTTGAGTTTCTCGCCGGCTCTTCTCAGCAGAACTGCCTTCCGAGCAGGTGGTAGATTCCTCATGGTGACGGACTTACACACTGACATTTAATTTAAATTTAAAATTGACGATTCAAAAGTGCTTGTAAAAGTCTATTTGAATAAATTATATTTTTGATTGATTGAATCTTATCTCTTTGATCTGATTTTCTCTAGATTTGCTTATAATTATATAAATACTTAGCTGTATTACATAAAGCCAGTTTTTTTTTTGTATAATATGTTAATCTTACAATTGTCACTTGAAATTTATTTTTAAATAAACAACTTTTATAAGTATGTTTGAAAAAAAATACTTAAAGACACTAAACCTTACAAAATTAATATCAAGTAAATAAAAAGACTAATAAAAATTAAGAGTATTTATTATGAAATCACAATTCATTTTTGTCAACTGTCTGTGTAAACTCTAAACTGTGAGTCGGCTGTTTGAATTAGCTGCCATGTTGATACCGCTCTTAGCTGATTAATTTTAAAAGACAAATAGATTAAATAAAAAACTTTGACAAAATTAAAACATGCATATCATTTTTTCTTAATTTAATAATATTACTTTATTTTTGACCGACAGTGTCATAGAACCACACAATGTTTTAAATAAAATAGTATGCAAATGACAATACGTATACTGAGTGATAAGCAAATAAATGTTAATAAATAAAAATAGCCAATGGATGTTATTATAATAAAGAAAAAAGCTAATTATAGAGAAGTAATTCCTTAAAAATACAAAAGAATATATATATATATATATATATATATATATATATATATATATATATATATATATATATATATATATATATATATTATTATTTTATTCTCAAAAATTATATATTACTTTAACTATACATATTTAAAATTTCTTTTACCTATTCTTGAAACAAAGTAAAAGAACTGTATGGCAAAATCGAGAATGGTAGCTTAAATAGTAAATTATGCTTTACTATTTTTGACTTTGACATTTATTTTGGCGGTCTCCATCTAAATAAACTCTCTCCCAAACGACACTCCTAGAAGCCATTGAGCCCATGGATGACAAAATTGAGCCTAAGAATTGAATTGAGTTAAATAACTCTTTAGTCTAAGGTTATGCAATATTTTCATCAATTGTGTCACGATTTGTTTAAACAAATAAGTTACATATCAAATTAAAAATTCCAAGAATGTCAATCTGGGTGGAATAATTACTTTAAAAGACATTTTGAAATCGATGTAGAAAACTCAAGTAGGTAACTATTACAAATGTCAATAAAACAGCGTACATTACTCAGTAGGTAAGTGGTTTTCTATTAGTGAAAAAGCTCTTCAAAACAATTAATCATTCGAACATTATTTCCTCATTTCTGCATATAATGAAACAAATGTTATCCTTATTTAATATATATATATATATATATATATATATATATATATATATATATATATATATATATATATATATAAATTGATTGCTATTCGTTAGTTTTGCTAAAACTCAAAAACGGCTAGACCGATTTGAATAACTCGGTTTTTGTTTCGTTGGGGGTGTATGAGGGGTGGTTTGAGTATAAAAAAATTAGGAAAACCCATAAGAACAGCTAGAAAATCGAAAAGGCGAGTACTGTTTATTTTTTATGGGAATCACTACTTCGGATTACTTCAAATAGTGGCGAACCTATCTACAACAATGCGTCAAGTTTAAATTGGAAAAAAAATGAAAATAATATATATAGTGTCTATTCCATACAAACCGTTAAACGTATCTAAGGACGAACCCGAGCGAAGTGGGGGTGAGTCGCTAGTAGTATATAATTTTATTTCATTTTTGTGATTTGGTTTTAGCTTATGTTAATTGTTTAACGTGGAGGTAAAAATATAGTTGACGTCGATATATTAATTTTTATTTTTAAGCAGTAAAAGATTTAACAAAAGATCTATTTCCTTATAATTAAAAATTAATTTTTAAATATCAAACATTTTGTGATGTTACAAAAAATATTTAGCGAATACTTTTTTTTACTAAGTCATAAATAAAAAATATATATGTATATCAAATATTTATCATAGTAAGAATTAGCTATTAAATTTAAAAAAACCATTTGTTATAATGTGACTGCAAATAATATCTTAGATATAAAAACACCAAAAAATAATGTACCAATACAATCATTGACAGCTGTCTATAGACAATATCATAGACAATAATTTAAAATACTGCTAACATCTATGCATCAATTGTAATTAAAACATCCAGAGTAAGTTATAATTTAGAAAATATAATAAGGCAAAATGTAAGTGCTATTTATCACATTTATATATTTTTTTATATTTTACTACACAAGATGTGAGTTATTTGATAGCAAGCTGAAAATATTTTAGTTTATTTATTTTTGCTCAAGTAAACATTAAAAATATTTTTTTATAATGAGATTACAGAATTTTCTTATAAAATTTCACAATCGTACCCAGGGCTTATACATTTAAAATTTGACATTTTCTTTTTTGTCAAACTCTTTATGACATTTCAATAAATAATTAAGTAATACTGTTGTTGTTCAATAATGGCGCCGAATCTTCACTTTCAGACTTTTCGCTGTCTGTTGACACTGTAGACAGAAAAAAAATATATATATTACCTATGATGATCTTGAAAGCAACATGCAAGAAAGCGAAATTTTAAAATTATATAAAAAGATCTAAGTAAATGAAAATATTCTATAAATAACTATAATATTTCGAATGGCTAATGTTTTTTATATATATTTGAAAATCCTGACACCATTTTTTACATTTGTTTGAGCGATCTTTATCGGTAAAACATGGCAACATTAAAATTTTACTTGATTTAATTTTATTAATAATAATAACAAAACAAATAAGGCTAAATTCAATCACTACACAGAACTCAATATCTTAAACTAATTTATAATGGTTTACTAATAGAATAAAAAGTGCAAATTATATAACTACTCGTATTTTTGAACTAACAAACGAAAAGGCTTGTTGTTAAATTTAGATTTAAAAAATTATTTTGAAAGGGTTAACTAATTGTTATTATATTAAGGCATGTACACACTAAAGTCGACTCTAAATAGTTAATTTTTGACTAAAGTTAGTATAATTTTACAATAATTAAAAAAAAAAACTAACTATATCAATATCCCAGTACTAAGAGATCTGACTGAAAAAAAGGGCAGAAGTTTAGATAAAATTACAAGACTATTTAAATGCAGTAAATTAAAAAATAGGATATAATATGGCGTAAATATTGAATCAATTAATAGTTTTTAAGCATAGATAATAAATTAATTAGGCAGAAAGCCAAACATGTCAGATCTCTTTGCAAATAATAAAAATTAATCTACAATAATATATAAATAAAGCGCACACAAGCAACACTAACCTGAGCGTCCTTAACGTAGCTTATACTACACTATACTATATTATCTGAAACTTAAAACCGTATACCTTGTAGTTAAATTAAATTAAAAAAAAACGTAAACGTAAAATATGGACATGGCATTGCAATGGAATAGACAATATTATAGTTTTTATTTAAAAAAATATCTGTTTACTAAGAACTCTTTGGCTAATTTGATTTCTACATGTGGCAAGTCGTCAAATATTTTTAAGAGGGAAAGTAGAAGAGTTAAGTTGGTGGTTTTGAAATTGATACATAGGTTGAAGTATATAAATGAATTATTAGTATGTTTAATTCAAGGTAAAAAAAGGACATTACGAATGGTTCATAAAGCCTAAAACCCACAATGATACAATAACACTGTATATTTTTTCAATCCTACAAAGTATAGATTAAATGTAATATAACACAATGTCAAGCCTGAGGAGTCCGACTGGATGGGTACCACCCCCTTATCTATTTCTGCCGCCAAGCAACAATGATTGCATTGTTGTGTTCCGGTTTGAAGGATAAGGTAGCCAGCGCAATTACAGGCAAGAGGCATATCATCTTAGTCCTCACAGTGACAACGCACCTGTGGTTCTGCAGTTTTGTTACATAAAACTTAAAGCATGAACCGTAGGTGTTATGGGCGACAGGTATCGCTTTCCATCAGGTGGACTGTCTGCTCGTTTATCACTGAATACCATAAAAAAAAAAAAAAAAAAAAACACTTTCTTAGATTTACGCGAATATTTGACATTTTAAATAAAACTATCTTTTCGAATTATTTCGCGGATTTATTTTGATTTTTGGTTCCAAAAGTTTCAAATGCTTCACAGCAATCACAGTCACGGGAGAGATTTAGGTTTTAGATGTCTCAAAGGTAAAAATAAATCCGCGAAAAAATCCGTAAAGATAGTTTTCTTTAAACATAATATTTTATTTTTCCTTCATTCAATTATTTTAACTAACCACTGTCCATATCCTACAACTACGAAACAATATCTGAATAAAACGCGTATAGAAAATGTACATTAGCTTATATTTCACATAAAATACACGACAGTATGATACATCGCTGCTTTGATTATTAACACCTATTTACACAAATTACATTTTCTCAAAAAAAAAAAACACAACGACTTATATTTAAGAAAATATTTTCCAAAGAAAATCAATTTTTAAGTTTATTTTGACAACTCTTAAGTGATGTAATATACATTATTATCGATTATTCATATAATCGATATCGATTTATAAGTTATGCAAGATTTTAATACTTTTAAAGAAAACTTAAAACATTTTTGTTTTAATCCAAAAAAAAAAGTTATATTAATATAATAATGACGAAAGTAATACGACGTTTGTTTGACATTTATTTCTATTTACTATATATTCAGAAAATAACAAAGTCTTCAGGACTCAATATAAATCCTATAACCAATCAAATATTGATTAAAATATAAATAACTTCTTATAAACTGTAACAATTTTGCATTAAAAGAAATACTTTGTGTTCACATACTTATATAATTAACAGTGTATCACATTTTTTCTCCTTTTATACTGAGTTTGAAGGTTAAAATACTTATGTCAAATGTATTCTTTGGATCGAAGACTATATTTACTTAAAAAAAAAAACTATTTTCCTACAATCATCGTCCATATGTGTTATTCAAGCGTTATAGCGTTCATACGTTAAATAAATACATACATAATAAGTATATAGCGGATAAGATAGCTTAATGAACCAACCACCTAGACAGTCAATTTTGAACCCAATTCACATAGATGTAGGGTCGCAAATTAGCAAATTAAAAAAGCATTAGTATATGTGTTTAATTGAAGAAAACTAGCTATTCCCCGAGTCCTTTATTATCGAGTAAACATGCTTAATTATGATAAAATCGATTTCGATGAACGTTGTTTAAAAATCATATCTAAATAGCCATTTAATTGTTCAACTATAAAAATAATCTTTTTGGGTGTTCTAAGATATACAATGCACGGAAATGACCCCCAAACTATATTATAGTATAAATAACATATTAAAAGTATCGATATTAAAGATTGCAACCACTAAATATCGTTTTAATAGCCGAAAATGTTTTGTATATTTGAAATAGCTACAATATTATCTAATTGTGAGCTTCATTACGTACATATTTACTGTGTATTTTGTAACAATTATATCCCTAAACGTGATCTATAAGTAAGCAGATGTCGAAACTGTATTTTATCTAAACTTCAAGAAGAAAACGTCTCAATGTTACCACAATAAAAAAACAAAACAATATTTAATTAAAGGTCCA
Organism: Argynnis bischoffii washingtonia; assembly: GCA_033884665.1. Lineage (NCBI taxonomy): Eukaryota > Metazoa > Arthropoda > Insecta > Lepidoptera > Nymphalidae > Argynnis > Argynnis bischoffii. The sequence goes on from CM066622.1 coordinate 453,141, forward strand.
GCCTCTTTTAAAAGTATAACTTAAAAAAATGTAGACTTTAGTGCAATATATAATTAATTTCTTTATATAAAGTGACTATTTGATAAGTTACACATATGTATTTAAATAAATATATAATCTAAAGCCCGCGGATAATGTCCTAATTTGTAATCTCTACATTTGAAAGCGTTTAAAACCATAATAAAAAAAATAAAAAATGTGATGAACAAACACAACCCCTAATTAATTTTACTTTAATCATATATAGTCTGGGATAAATAAATATACATATACATAAAAAAAAACGCCATTTTAATATTTCTAATTAACTTAGCTCAAGTGTCAACGGGAAATGTACACAAAAACACAAGTACGTATTTACATGAAAGTCAAACGCTATACATAAAGTTTGTGGGTTTTTCATTCATCATTTCATTTTAGAGAGCATTCTTATTGGATTACAAAGATTAACCGACATGAAAAAAGAGGTAGTTACATAAAAATTGTTATTTAATTTATAATTCGAATGATTCTAAAAGCACTTTCGAGGTAGTTCTATACACATAAAATCAATAAAAATCCATCTATGAATTTCTATTATAGTGGAGTATCTCAAAGTAGTTGAAAACTATAATAATGAGTCAAATGAAAGATCTATAACAACATCACAGTTATGGTTTGAAACATAACTAATTTGCACAAAAACATAACAAATGTTAAGATTTTCTCTTTTCAACAACTGATATTCGTCGAATCAAAGACACATAGATCAAACTGGGCAAATCTTAGTACTGTAGCCTCGACAAAAAATCGACCAACCAAAACTAACAATCACATCTGTCAATTCCAATCAGAATCTCTCTAAAACCTGAACATTTTGCTTTTGTTGGAACAAAACAACTAATTTTTCTTAGTTTTAGAAGTGCGTCTGTTCGTACCATTTCTCTCCGTGTGCTTGGGCGAGGCGGGCGCGGGCGGGTGCGGGATGCGGAACAGACGGATCTTGAGATGGTCGCATATCTCCAGACATATCTGCCCGCAGTATCTTATTAGGTCTGCGCAAACCCAAATCTGGAAGATAGACATTATCGATATAACAGTTATTTGCCAAGGCTGTTGAAAAAGTTTAGAAAATACAACCAGTGCCATATATATATATATATATATATATATATATATATATATATACACATAGGTATGATGAGTTTTATATCCCTCATTTGAGAAATAAATTATTGTTTCCCATACAAACTTTCACTCCCTTAAGGGATGATTGCCGGGATAAAAACTATCCTATGTCCTTCCCATGGTCTCAAACTACCTCCATACCAAATGTCTCACCATCAGTTTAGCGGATTAATCGTGAAAAGGTAACAGACAGACACACAGCGAGTTCCACTCGCATTAGTAATATTAGTAAGGATAGTATGAATTAAAGTAAAATTACTGAATTATAAAAATTTCATTCGGCAGTCATTATTTTTTTTATAATAATAAATGAAGTGTTTCACCGTGCACAGCCATAATACGTAGTACTCTGGTATCGCGTTGTTGAAGTACTGGTTGAGGAAGAGCATCGCTGGTCCCAGCAGCGACCAGTCGTAGTATTCCATTTCACTTTTAGTCATGTGGGCCACCTATCGGGTTAACAATAATATTTTACAACATCATGTATATGTATATATGTATGTACGTATGTATGTATGTAATTAAGTTATTTTGCATTATTTGAAACCAGTTTTTGGCCGTAACTCCGCTCGAATAAATGAATAAATATGATGAGAAATAAACACACAGCACCATCTAGTTCCATGGTAAGCTACGAGGCTTGTGTTATGGATACCAGATAGTTGATACACTACACATATGTATATAACTTTAAATACATACGTATTATAATTTATAGACTTACCCATAACTGGCGTACAAACATTCGTGCTCATAACACAAATAAATGCTTCCAGCGGGACTCGAACCCGTGACCGCTGGCACAGCAAGTAGGTTCACTACGAACTGAGCCAAACGTGTGTGTGTAAGTACGTCCTAAGAGGATATGTATTACATCCGTCTCCATGATGCAATCTGTATTGGCATATTTCATCAAAATCTGTTCAGTAGTTTATACGTGATAGATAACAAATAGACAGACATAGTAAGTCAAGTTATTAAAACAAATATAAACTTTTTTGATTTAAAATTAAATACATATAGTGTAGCATAAAAAAGAAAATGATATGCACTTAAGAAGTTAACTAAAAAAACTTAGGTCTTTAGATTTGGTTATTAACATAATATAGGTAATAAAAAATCTAGATGGAACATTTTACGAATTAAATAATACAAATAGGTAATTTTGGAATATAACAGCTAACATAAAGCTAACTGTAAATTTTAAAATATTCATGTAGTATGGTTATCAATAGCATCTAATTTTTGATGTCTTTTTACTATAGATTATATTTTTACGTATTTTAATTAAGTAGGGGTCACTCTCAGGCTAAATAATTATATAGACGGAGTCCATCATTTAAAGTTAAAAATGGCGTTAAATTCGCTGTTTATGCTACTATTTGCCATAGATATTGTTTACTTTACGATACTTTTGCCATAGATATTGTTTACTTTCTTTAAAGAATAAGGGAAATTTATGAAGGCATTAGTCGATAAATAACAACGTTTGAGAGGAAAATATGATTTTTAAGCATATTTCCATTCCTCTTAAAAGAGAGACAGCATAAATGAAGCTAATTTTTTTTTCTTTATTATAATAGTAGGGGTAAGCCCTTAGCTACTTTCATTAATTCATATTTACTAGTGATCACCCCGTAGATTCAAATCAAAAATAATTTATTAAGTTTGATTGATATTGAGGTACTTTTTTCAAAGTTATATAGATAGCCTATAAAATCCAAAAGGGCCCATAGATTCAGAGATTTGCACGTACAGACAAACCAACTTTTCATCTATATATTATGTAAGTACTCGTATAATATTTATGAAGGTTATCTACCATCATACTCCATCTTTTAGCAGTGAAAGTAATTATATATGAATAAAATACGCGAGCGGATTCGCGGGTAAAAGAAAGTCAATAAATTTTGACTTTCTGCAGTCCTTCTCTATATAAAATTTAATTATGCCAAAGCTCATACTTCTCCGTACATGTAATATGCTTAAAAAGGGGTTCAAAGTTTTCTCTTCACGTATTAATATATTTGTATACTATTTTAAAATATTGTTTGGCTTCATGTTTATTTCTTTCTATGTCACCCTGTCTATAATATTCCTTAATCCAAGGGTTCATTATACCCCTATTTTATAAGAACGTGTAAAATTTAAGTTGTGATTTGAAATGGACCCGACCGATTGATTATAATAAAAATTATTACATTTAAACCGTTTATATATGCGGACAAAAACTAGTGAAACTTTAAAATTCATGTGTAATAATTAGTATGACTTAGCATTTTTCTTTCCAGTAATAAGAGCATCAGCCTTGGACATTATATAATGATCGGCTCAAAGATCACTGGCAAGTTTAACACTTAAAAACAAAATCACAGTGTTTAGCGAGGATGTCAACTACATAATTGTCACGTTGTTCAATTCTGTAGTGTTAATTAGTAGCGCAATCTTTGAAAGTAACACATCAAAATTAAACGAAGTCAAATTCATTGACAAATTCGGTATGTTGAATATTTTATATTAATATGTATTTTTCTGTAGGTTAGAAATTCCATTTGAAGGTGCACGGAAGTGCAACTGACAAGTTCAGACAATTTTAACAGAATAAGTAATATTTGATCGCTTTAGCCATTAGTACTTATTTGTTTAAACCACCAATAGATATATAAAATGGCTGTTTGAACAAATAAGCCAAGAGATTTTCAATTTATGATATATTTAATTAATATATATTAATATTTAATAATTTAACTCACCACAAGTCTATTTGTAACTTTGGCGGCCACCATTCCAAACGCGAGAATGTACAGAGCGGGATGGTTTTCATACACATGAGACTCGCTTTTTTGAAAAATGATGAATGCCGGAACCACGACCAGAGAGAACGGGATCACCGGCGACAATATGCTCGTACCCTAAGAAATAACACGCTGTAGCTTGTTCTTCAATAAATTATAAAGTCATTGCCTATTTACTGACATTCACTATATTTTTATATTTTCTTTTATGTTGATTAAATCGATTAAATTTAACTTTTCTTTACACTTCACTTGTTAAATATAGTTAATATCATTTTAAATGGACAACATAAGATGTAGCTACGAAGCCATGCAATACCAAGGAGCATTTAAAGCTAACTACTCTAATATATTAGTGAGGAAAGGAAAATTAGTATGAATAAATATGAAATAAGTTGACGAAATTTTGTTCAATATATGTAAGTAAATTGTGTAAGTATCATTGATTATGTTAACAAATTAAGTCAACGTATTCTTTTATCGGAAGACGATAACAGAGCGAACTACAAACACAGCATTCGCGAATCGACAACGAAAATCAAAACGAGCATATACTATCATGCCTTAGCTGTCACTGCGTACACGTGATAATGACGTCATGACATCGCTGTGAAAATTCAAAATGATCACGTGTCGACGGCACAATAATATTTAAATTCTTACTGCCACCGTTGAGCCATTTTTCCCCACTCCGCCTTTCATAATGACCTTAACGTAGCTGAAGACTAGTGTGAGTGTCACTAACACCACGCCATAATTGGACACCAAGTTCAAACTCTGGTTGACGGTCGGGATCTGTTAATATGTGATGAACACGCGTAATGGCGACGTGATGTCATGCGGTTACGTCCGGTGGCGCAGCGATCGCGGGCGACGACCATTATTGAAAAGAAAATAATAAAAAAACATGCCATTAATATAAAAAAAAAATTGATGGCGAAACGAGAGGTGTGTTATCTTCACTCATTCGATATAGTGGTTTACGCTGTCAATAATATGTGTTATTTCATTCGAAGACCGCATTCTATTTGTTAAATGTAAAGCAAGTATGTTATAAGGGTAGGAAAAAGCGTGCGCAAAATAAAGAAAAACTTATTTACATTTCATTTCATTCAATATATGTAGGTATATGTATACAGATTTTAGAGTCAGGTTTCACGTGCATATTTATTGATATTAAATAGAAGATATTGGATAAAAATATAAGAGATTTCAATCATAAGCAAACAAAAATAAAAAATAAAAAAAAATAAAACGGCATGGAAATTAATGTATTACTTAGATAAATTATAACGGTTTAAAAATAATATTGTGCAAGGGGATGTGCCAAAATACATTCACTTAGTATATTAAAAATGAAATTTTGAGAGTAAGCAATATTTTATGCCTACAGGTAAAACATTATTCGCATATTTACTCAGCTGTTAGACACATATTGCATTGCGAAAAGCTCCAAAATAAAACAAGGTGCTAAATTAGTTAAATTACATTATACAATCTCCTCTAACACTTTGCAAATGGCGTTTTTAAGATTAAGTCATATATAACGAGATCTTATATAAACGCGGTTAAACCAATTAAACAAAATATTCACATCGTTTATAAACAAGTGAGTTAAGTTTTTTGCCTAAGACATAATATCCTAATATTTAAAAAAAATTTAGGGACAAAATAAATAGCGAAATTTAGACAATTGACCCAATTAACGACTTGTTAGACACCCTATCATTTTGTCGAATATTTCCATACTTTAATTCCCACACCGTTTACCGGCACCGGCACTCGCATTGCTTACGGCAATTGTGGATCCATTTTTCCCGCAGCCCCTATCTCGAAATGTGCTCGCGAAGTTGATGATAAAGTAAATAGCGGCCGCAAAAGATACTGCCGTCGCGTAGAGACCACATTGTAAACCGAGGATCTGACGTGTACGAATTAAGTTACAATAATTATACATATCAAAGGTGGTTTTAGTGGATCTTTACTGGTTAAAGTAAAATAGGTTAGAGGGAGACCACATTTTTTGGCGTAAAGCATTGTACATTAGGCATATTTTAAAAATGATTTGTGCATAGAAACAGAACTGTAAAAAAATCTGTCTTATAAATAAGGTGAATAATAGTAATTTGATTTTTACTATTATAATATAAATAAATGTGAAAATATTTCAAACCTCAAGTGTACAATGAGTGAAGACCCACATGATACGGGACAAAAAAATTAACCATAACAAAATTACATAAAATTACTTAATCTAACACATGATAAATAAATAACCTATACAATAATAATATATCGAACATGTCAAAATAAAATATAGAAAATGCTCAATGTTAGAGAACATAAGAAAAAAATCACAACAAAGAGCATAAACCTAGATCTTAAAAATATACATGCTATTAAAAAAACCCACATGATAATAAGCGATGATTTCCAAGTATCAAATCAAACATTAAAATAACGTTCTCTAAGTACCCTAATATAATTCTTATGAGAATATATAAGATACATAATAAATAAATAAAGCAGAATAAAAACGAAAGCAAATTGTATGAAGAAACAAATACGCAATAAATCCAACCAAAGCTAATTAAGTAGATATTTGTTAAAATAAGAAATATATATTATGGATTAGAACTAGGTATTTAAAGGATAAAAGGATAGGGAGTTCGATTATACGGGAAAAATAAATTTTAGTAAAATCCAAATTCTATTTTTTTTTAGTATAAATCGATCTCCCATGCCTATATACGGGTCAATTATCTCACAGCGACAGTTGAGCCGTTTTTCCCTACACCACCGGCTGCGATGGCGGCGGCTAGAGACCCCAGCGTGAGCGCTACACCCGCCACTGCGACCATGCCCAGCGAGTAACGCACTTCCATTGCACCCTAGAGCCAGCCACTTTTGTAAGCTTCGAATTTACCCACTTTTCTATTATTTTATTAAAATATTATAAAACTTAACAAACGTTATAAACTTTATCGAAATCATTATAATTCTCACTAATGCTATCAATGCTAAAGTGTGTTTGTACGTTTGTCTTTATTTCATAGGATCATCTGTATAAAAATTTAATGAATTGGGCTGGCAAATGATTTTTTTTATCCCGGTACATCAAGTGGTTCCATTGGGATATTAATTTGTGCAAAAATTACTTAGGGCGTGCCAAAAATTTTAATTAAGGCGGATAGAAATTATTTATAACGCACAATCTGCTGTGCTAATAAGTGTTTTAGTTAATGCATGCCATTACATTTGGTACTACACTTGTTACATATTACTTGGTTTATTTCCTATTTATAGATATTATTTTTTACTACAGGCTATAGTGCTCTTAGCGTTGATAAACTTAGCTGCATATTAGCTCAATAATTATAATTTATATAAAGCATATACTTAGCATGCATTTTAATCACTAAAGATATGAGGAAGAAATATTATGATAATATTGATAAGAAACGTTTGTGATCAGTCCTCAATATCTACCATTCATATGTTCCACTTTAATTTATTGAACATATTAGAATGGAACAGTATCATACAAATTGCCATGCACGAGACTGAAATATAGTTCAGATTCGATACAAATACATTATTTCGAAAATATAATTCATGTGGGTGTTTTTAAAGAGATCGTTACATAAATCACTCATAAGTTTTTATGTAAAAACAGTTACCAAAAATAATTTTCGCATAAATTTCAATAAATTGCTATTCAAGAATTAAATATGCAAACAATAAAATATGCAAATGGATAAAATAACAAATCAAGTTATTGAAATTTTATAATTTTTCAAACTACGCCAAGCAGTGATTACATTACCTTAGAGGTCCAGGCATCGGGGCCTAGAATCGCAGATACTAAGTGTATCCCGATAATAGCGTACTGTGCTTCAGTCACATCTATGCGTCCCATTTTAAGCGTACCCGTGACGTACGCTTGCCAGTGCGCGCAGTAGAACAGAGTCATTGCACAAAAACACTGAAACGATAATAGATAAAAGTTTAAAATATAACAGTAAAGCGCGCCTTATATTAGGTATATGCTTTAGCCACTTTAGTTTTCTACCCGACTGCCAAGGGAATATTATGTTTTTCGCGCATATCATGTACAAGTGACTCATCCTTGTTTCGCTCAGGGTTCGTCTCTAGGTTGCTTCCCCATACAAACCATCACCCCCATTTTCACCCCCTTAAGGGATGATTTTCGGGATATAAACTATCCTATGTCCTTCCCAGAGTTTCAAAGTACCTTTTTACCACATTTCATCTAAATCGGTTTAGTAGTTTCGAAGCCTATTCGGTACAAACAAACAAACAAATCTTTCCTCTTTATAATATTAGTAATGTATGTACATGGTTTATAATAGCTGTGTGTGTGTAATGTGTATGTCTCTGATTGCACAGTACTATGTCCCTTCGTCAACATGTTAGTTCGCTATTTGTTTTTTTATTTTCTCTATATTGAATCAATTTTTTTAAATATTTTTTACCCACTCGATTAGCAGGTACATACCCATCTATAGTAAAAAGTAACATAATATATATCTCCATACTGCATTTCACTCAAATTCGAATCTACAGTATTAGCAGATTTTCGATAAGTAATTACAAATAGTTAATTTATTCAAGTAAACTTGTCACCGCGCTGCCGTGCCCGCAACATGATAAAGTACATTTTAAACATCGCAATTATCACGGTACTCTGCATGTCATGAATAAAAACTTTGTATAGTAACTGGTAGCATTTTGCAAGCTATAAACAGTTCATTGCCCGCCACGCCGCGCCGCCGGAGCGTAACATCTTGTCCTGACCTAATGTACCTACATCCCGTATCTTGCGCAAACTCTACATATGTTTCAATTTGCAATTACTAATTAAGCTCTAACGTTTTAACTAACATTATAAATGTGAAAGTGTTTTTGTTATTTTATCGTTCACGTCACCAACTCCACCAGATTTTGCATAGAGATAGTATTTTTTAAATAAATAGTTATTTTCCAAAGCCGATGTGGTAGCTTTCTCAGGAATTACAATGTCGACATTTTATTTAATGATTTAACTAAATTTTGATTTTGAATAATAATGTTTTAGTTTGATTCGGTACATAAATAGGGTATAGTGTGATGCCACAATCTAAGTAAAACTCACTAACTTGTAACTAGCAGGTACATCTATATATATATATATATATATATATATATATATATATATATATATATATATATATATATATATATATATATAAAAAGAAAAAAGTGAATGACTGATGTATCAACGCACAGGCCAAACCCTTAAGGCTAGAAAATTGAAATTTCGCACACGTGGTCCTTATATGTCGAAGGCATCCACTAAGGATAAAAGTTTGTATGAAACTTTTTATTCCTTGGACGTATTTGCATGAAATTTCGAATATTTCGTAGTTTGATCGCGAGCGCAGCCGCGGATTCTGCTAGTAATAAATAAATAAAACATGCTTCCTGGTCAAATAAAAATTAATTACGGCAAACATTACTTTTAAATTTATATGCACTAATGAGACTTAGCGATAACGTTCAAAGCGAACTATCAATCGTAATCTTAATAGCTTTATTAAATTAAGTAGCTTGTACCGACGCCTTTGCGGTCATAGGTATTATTTTATTTTTATATTGAAGTCAAAATTATTTATTCAGCGTAGGAAATAAAATCAAAATTATCTGAAAACACTGTCTTACTGTAAAATCTCTATCATCAGTACGAAATGTCTCTGTCAAGAGAATAACTGACGACAGAAACATAGCTGGTTAATAATATTTTTAATATTTAGTTGCAAAGTAGTTAACGATCAACGAATCGATACTTATTAAACAATATTTAGTTAAAATACTAAAGTTTAGTACATTTAAAATATTTTGTCTGGACGAAAATATAACCATAACACTCGTATATATATAACTGGTTGTGTAGAGATATGCCGTTATGAGTAATAGCCGCTTTTAAATAGTTTCTAGTTAGTAATCATGTACAAGATTTCCAAGTATACGAGAAATGTTATGGAAATATTTTCGAGGAGTGGGAGTCGAACAATCACGAGAGCAAACAGCATATTTTATTTAAAGCAAGTACTCATTCCAATTCATTATTGTCTACTATTTTATTTTATAAATGTATAAAATAAAATGCATTTATTCTTAGTTATTCTCATAATTGACACTTTCTTTTTTTAATAACATACTGTAACAAATTTCTAAACTTTCATCTAGGCTTAATTCAAATGCACTTATTAAATAACTTATGTTAATGACAGAGAACCAAGATTGCGTGAAATTCATTACATAATTCTTCCAAAGGGCTATAATAAAAATGTTAATAAAATACGAGAGTTTGTCGTAGATAAGTGAAAAAATATACAAAATTGACATTTAAGCGAGCCCAAGCATCCATGAAAAAAGCTTAAAAATATGTAGGTAAATAAAAATCCTCGAAAAAATTGATAACTCGAATTAATCAATCGAATACTCGATAGTTTTATCGAGCAAGTGTTAGACAAAAATTCTCTCCCATACTCCGAATTAGGAAGAATACATTGTTATATTTGGCACTTGGCCAGTGTACGCTGACACACGCGCGGGACCGTTGCCAAGTCTCCCGGGCAATTTCCTAGACAACCACAGCTAGACCTTGTGTGTTACTCAATGAACTATCCTCAAGGTCTTTCGCGGAATCAATACGTTTAATAATGCAGTCCTCAACGTCTTGTTGAATACGAGTAATCATAAAATTGAGTTTATTTTTAGTATATTCTATGGAAATCGATTGAGGAGTAGCTTAAGCTTAGCGGCTCACCCTCGCTTTGCTTGGGTTCGCCTCTAGACAAACGAAAACAAATCTATCCCACGGGAACCGTACATTTTTCCGGAATAAAAAGTAGTCTATTTATTATTCTGATGTATGAACTATATTATTGTAAAGATTCATTAAAATCGAATCAGTAGTTTTTATGTACTAAGCTGTATAATTTACTATAGTTTTTTAACTATCCCACGGGAACTCTTTAATTTTCCGGCATGAAAAGTATCTTAAATATTGACCGGGGATATAAGGGACACCATGCAAAATTTCATTTAAATCTGTCTAACAGTTTCGGAGATTAGCCTCTACAAACAGATAAACAGAAAAACAAAAAAACTGGACTTGTTCTATTTCTCTTCTTACATCCCCCTGACTCGGTTTTAAGCAATTTTTTTCTATATACAGACATTCGACCTCTATAGTTTTATTATATGTATAGATTAATCAAAAGATAACTATAACACGACATTTAGAAAAAGTAATAAAAATTTGTGATGCTTATGGGGAAAATCTTCCGGATATATCTACTACTGGGCGTTCCTTACCTAATTAATATAGGAAATTTAATAAAAAAGTAGGTTAATAAGAGTACCTATTGACTGGAAAACCCTTGAAGCTATAATCTTAAGTGGTCCTTATAATAGAACTATCTATAGTTGTACCTACTTATAATATAAGATTACGTATTACATTGAAATAGACCTCGATATATCTATACATATAATAAAATTCTAACTGAGTCGAATCTGTAGACATTTAATATTTTTTGGAAAATCATATTGAAATAATCATTACTATCGATACAGAGGCCGAATCCATAGTTCTTAGAATTTTTGTCTATCTGGGAACGCATCACGAGAAAACCACTGGACAGATTTTGATGGGTACGATGATAGCTCGTTACCCGGATCTACATAAAGGATGCTTTTTACTGCGGGAAAATATCTCATCTCTTAGATTTCTATATTAAACCTTAAAACTAGGGACAAACTCGAGCGGAGCAAGGATGAGTCGCTAGTTATGGAATAAATACCTACATATTTTCATTATTTTTTTTAGGTTTTACGCCAGTATTTAAACGAAACTATCTTTTTACGAGGATTTATTTACGTTTTTGGTTTCCGACGTCGAATGATTTACAGCAAACGTGGCCACGGAAGAGACTAAAGTTGTAGATATCTCAAAAGATATAGTTTTATTTCAAATGACAAACGAACAAAGTTACACGTGGGAGCTGTCGAGTATCACATAAAAAACATCTCTTCATAAACATAAGTTACTTTTCATTTGAAATTGAAATGCTGAGGCAAAAACACAATTTAATTATATAACATCACATATATGGGTCAATTTAGATCACAATTTTACATACATACGTCAGAATACGTTATATTGTGTCGGTCTACAGATTGAACGTAATAGCTAAATATAAATACGTATTGATTTATGTGCGTTTACGTTATGCTTTTCAAAACAAACGCTGTTTGTAATTGCTCATGAATAAATAGGCGATGTTAGGAATCATAGTACGATGTTGTAAGACCTTTGATTCGCGTGCAGAAACACGCTAAGAAACATTGGCTAAATGATTGGCTTTCTTACTCAACCAATCTGTTCAGTAACTTCGTCGTATTAGAGGCTGGGGCATTCCGAGTCAATCGTACACTTACAAATTAAAATTTGAATCATCAAAATTTGACGTTAAAATAACAATACGAACCTGGAAAAACATCCATGTGGGGTATTGCCCAAGTTTCACTGCTATGCAAGCCCCGAGAGCTATGAACACTGTGGATATGCTATCGCATCCATGGTCGAATAGCTCGCCCAATGGGGACTGACTGCCCGTCCGTCGGGCTTGCTTGCCGTCTATTGCGTCTAAGCTCTGGTATACAAAGACCCCGAGGGCACATAGCGCGCAGGCCCATCTCGGTGGTTCCTGTCGCGCATCTGGACTATACCTGTAAGACCAATAGACAATTAAATGTTAGGACAAACATAGTGTACATTTAATTCATTTTGTTTAATTACTATAAAACATAAAGAGCAATACCTATATTAAAAAACATTATGTAGTAACCGATCTTGATATAAAAAGAAGCAGGCACATTCATACATTCCTATATATATCTAGATTGATTACTTATAATTATTATTATAATATTCAAATCAATAAAAATCAAATTATTTGCCACTCACATTTACCGTATGATAAAGGGCAGGCAAATATTCAAAGTAATACTCCTACATAGGTTTAATTTAGTTAAGCAGTTATTACAATATTCAAGGTCAGTTGGAAAAAAAGTAAAGTCAACAACCTGTGACTGTATTAATAGAATTGATATAAAAAGAAGTGGTTCTGGGTTGAAAAAAATAATAAAATCTATACGAATATATTATAATGAAGCTGAGTTTGTTTGTTTGTCTGCACATGCTAATCTCAGGAACAACTAATCTGATTTAAAAAATTCTTTGCATTAGATAGCTCGTTTATTGAGGAAGGCTATAGGCTATATATAATATAATATATAGTCTATCTATTCCATACTAAACCTTAATATGTACCTTGAGACAAACCCGAGCGAAGCGAGGTTGAGTCGCTACTATTAAATGAAATTACATTTCAACAACATGTGGTCTAATAATTTATAGCTTTCTTAAAAGACCTAACCTAACGCCTATAAGATATCTGTATACACTTGAAGTTGTTTATGTAATGTTTGTTTACATAATGACTACCGCAACAACTAGCTTATATAAGGAAAATAGTTATTGACAAATTCATAAAATTCCAGATATTTCTAATCTAAATTCTTTTTTAATTTTTCATTCATGGTAAATTATCTTTGGGTTTGATACTTATTTATATTTGTTTTTATATACAGCCCTTTTTTAACATCCCACTGCTGGGCATGGGATGTTAAATTCTTCCATCAATGCAAGGGAGACCAGGGTATAGTCCACCACACTGGCCAAATGCGGGTTGGCGAACTTCACATGTCTCTCGAAACGATATCCTCCTCACGATGTTTTCCTTCACCGTAAAACAGGTGGTAATAAGGTTGGAAATGATTCACACATGAAAATATCAGAGGTGCAAGACCTGGGATTGAATATGATTCACTCGGTTTCACAAGCCAGTGCGTTACCGCTGGGTTACTACTGCCTTACCTATTACCTATCCATTGTAATTATTAGAAATAGTGTGCATACAAAGTTCACACAAAACAGGGTAATCCGTAATATTGTAATCCAAAAAAAAAATGTTACTTAAAAGTCATCAATAAATCAAATAAGACATCATGCGGACAAAAGATTAACAATTTAGTATTTTAATAAGATTAATAGTATCTATTAATATTAATTACCTATAATCTTTTTTTATTAAAGAGCTTAGTAATGTCTCAAAACCAAATACTTTTTTAATCTCAGTATTGATAAAAGTACAACAATAATATAGCATTGTGAAGTGTACATGTAACAAAAAGTAATCAAATCTAATTAATACATTACTAGCAAAACCCGCGGCTTTGCTCGCGCTAAAACTACAACAAAAAAACTTTAAAAAGTTAAGTGTCATACAAATCTTCATCCCTTATTTTATCTTCTTATGGGGTGAATTTCAAAAAACGCTAAAACACATATTTATTTAATTGTATTGAAGAGCAATAATACCGTTTCAAGAAATTCTGATCATAAATATTTTTTGGGTTGTGTTATAACATGTATTCCCGTGTGAATGAGATAATCTCCCGCAGTAAAAAGTATCCTATATGTTGACCCAGATATCCAGCTATCATCATACCAAATTTCATCAAAATCCCTCCAGTGGTTTTTCTGTGATGCGGTAACAGACAGACAGACAGACAAAAATTCTAAAAACTATAGATTCGGTCTCTGTATCGATAATAAAGTCTATTTCAATAAAATTTTCCAAAAAATAATTAAGGTACAGATTCGACTCAGAATTTTATTATATGTATATAGATTAACTCTTTTAATCACTAGCAATCTATAGTAGTAGAAAACAGAAACGAAGCTACAATTATCAATAGTTATAAAAGTCATAATAAGCTTCAAAACTAAATGATCTTGAAGCAGTCAAGTTCATGTTCAATGACCTCATTGGCATACAGGTATTTGTAATACAACCAAATGTACAACATTCTTTTAGATTGGTAAATATATAATATAATGAATCATCTTTTCATTGCAAAAATTCAGGGATAATTTTTTGTTAATTATATAAATTGTACTAGATAATGAGAATGTATCTAAGTAGAAAAATCTTCACACTGATAAGGGAGAGAATGTGGTAACACATTACTCCACTTTCCGTCTGTTTATATCCAACTAGCGACTCATCCTCGCTTCAGGTTCGACCCTAGACAAAAACACTATGCCACAGAAACCATACATTTTTCTGGGATAAAAAGTAACCTATGTGCTATTCTTAAGTACAATATATCTTTGTGCCAAATTTCATTTAAATCCATTCAGCCGTTCTGGCATGAAAGAGTAACAAACATCCATCCTTTCATACTCACAAACTTTCAAATTTATAATATTAGTATGGATAAGGTCATAAATAAATAATATTACTTTAAAGGCCTCAAAATTCAGAAAGGAAAATATGTAACATATATTTTAAACTGTTCTAAAGTTCAATGACTTGATATAATCATGAACATCATTAACATATTTTTTAACAGCTGCTTAGTTACAATATCACTATATTTTACATTTTACTCAATATATTGATACTATTTTTCAGTTTTTACTGAACATAATGTAAATTAAAAATAACTTATTACAAATTCTTTACTATTTCAATAGATAGAAAACATACATTATAGTATGATATAATTTCTTAACTACTTTACTCTGTTCTAGAATGTTATTTTCAGTTTTATATGATAAACATGAAGTCCTGCTACTATGGTTTCGCAGTATTATTTTATCATGTTTGAAAAAAATGACTTCTAAGTCATTTAGACTTAAAATCTAGTAGGGTCCGTTTCTTAGGCTACCACTTGAAATATATTGTATTTATTTCTGTAAAAGGTTATGATTTAGTATTTCAAGTAGTAATAATAACTATGGACCTTTTTCCACTAAATTTTATGTTATACTTTTATAATATAGAGACTTTGTCAGCCTAACTTGTATTGTTATTTGTTAACTAAACAGTCTTAATCATACTAGAAGTTTTTATTTTAATAATTTATGGTTATAAAGTAAAAATGCAACAAAATTCAAATTTATTAAATTGACATTTAAATTACTATGATATATTTGATTTATTTTTTTTCGTATCTTATCAGACGGTGGCGCGACTCAGTCCGCCAATCATATGACAGACTCCTATATAACGGAAGAGATTGTCCAAATAGGCAAAAATCTTAGTGAAGGCCGTATTAAATTACAGGAGAAAATAAATTAAGTAGGTTAAAAGAAAGTTGTCTGCAACTTATTAGCTAAAATGAAAGTCGTTCCGCTACTTTACGGCATGACACAATTTTCGCAATGATTATTATAGCGCAGATAAAATTCGAGTACTTACCATACTAAAATAAGTGTGGTGACAATATTAACTATTAAACCTAATATAGTTATGAGATTCGGAGCAAGCCATAACGGCGTCTTTGAGACGAGCCAGCACCACCACGGCTGGAGCCAAGCATCCAATATACTAGCACTTGTACACGAATATTTATGTTCACTAAGTCTTTTTAACTGGGCAGCGTTAAGAATCCTCTCTTTATAGAACTGCATCTTTAGTCACTGTCACGACATTTAATAAAATAAACACTACACTGCACTTTATTATAAACGTTATGAAAAATCCCCTCGACCTATCAAATACATCATTCCACCATGTGGGCCAAAAGCAATTTGACAATTTTATAATTAAAAGTAGCGGTGTGGATGCAAAGTAATAGAACTATAGACAAGAGTTGTGACAGAATTTTACTATAGGCAACACTGAATTATTGAAATGTCAAAAATATTGTATCATACAACACAGATTAAAAATGACGATAGAACAAACATATTTTATAAAAGAACGAACATTTATGAATATTCAAAGACTACTTAGTCACAAGAAAAATTATAAATTTCGATTGAGGGGGCTATTTTGAGAGTACAGTTTTGTTTATTTATTTATAAATAACTTACTATATTATATTTTCGGTTAAAAATAAAAGAATTAATAATTACCAACCTCTTAAAATAAATAATGAAATAATTAATAAAGCTAAAAGTGAAAAATATCTTGGCCTAACCCTTGATAGTCATCTTACATGGAAGTCGCACCTAGAAAAGTTACGTGGAAAGTTATTATCTCTCATGGGATCCGTTCGAAATTTTGTTAGATGTCTTCCGAAACAAGTCAAATATATAATATACAATACATTAGCGAAACCTCATATTGATTACCTTATCGAAGTCTGGGGTTCAGCCGCTAAATCTAATATAAAACCAATTCAAGTTGCTCAGAAATCAGAATAAACTAATTAAAATTTTATTTCAATATGATTTTTTAACATCATCAGAGAAAATCTATAAAGAAACGAATATATTGAGCGTGATGTAAACATATACGTATAATAAGTGTATGCTAATAAGAAAAGTACTGTGCGGAGATATACATTCTAACATAAAATTCACTAAAAAACAACAAATTAGAAAAAAAAACCTAAGAAACGCAAACAACTTGAAGGAGCACAGTTATATAATAAATTACCAACAGATATAAAGAAATCAAAAACAATTACAACATTTAAAAAAATGCTCAAATATTATATTTTAAAAAATATGAAGTAAAACGTAATCTTTGCCATTTCCATAATTTCTTTATTCTTAGTGCTTTGCTATGAACTGACTAGTTAACTTGTTTGTCGCTTTAAATAGTATTTTTAAAGATTACCCGCATGCTATGTATTTCTTGCAATTAATGTAACTTGTACGTACTCGCATTTAGTAAATGTTATAATATTTAATGTGTTTTCTCATGTAAGTGAATTTGTTATTCTTAATAAGAAATATATATTCTAAACTTAAACTTAAATAAACAATTTATGAACAAACATTTATGGCGAACAATTACGACGAACAAACGATATGTGAAAATAAAAATTCAAAAAGTAGAAAAAAAATCCTGGGGGGCCAAGTTTGGTGAGCCAACTGAATGTAAATAGGCAATACGTGTGGCGCCCTCCTTTCAAAAATCTTTCCCATTCTTAAAGTCATTACGAAAAAAAAAACAAATTATAATTTTGTACTAAAATCCCTTTTAAAATAATAAAATTATATGTGATTTCGTCCATATGTGTCGTATAAGTTACATAATATGACGTTTTACACTTAACTCAGTTTAAGATACAGCATATTAATACATAAAATAATACATAAAATAATCAATTTTATATTAAACTAGTGAAAGGCCAGGGATGAATAAGGATATAGGAGTTTGGGTAAAGACTTGTATTAAATGCCAAAAAAGTAAAATTATACGTCACACAGTTTCCAAACTTAGTTATTTTGAGGAATGTGATCGTTTTGCACATTTACATGTAGATTTAATAGGGCCGTTACCAGTGACGGAAAAAGGCTATCGGTATTGCGTGACGATGATAGATCGGCGTACGCGGTGGCCAGAGATATATCCGGTTACAGATATGTTGGCTGAGACGGTCGCGAGAGCTGTATATGAGGGTTGGATATGTCGTTTCGGTTGTCCAATTAAAATTACTACGGATCAGGGAAGGCAATTTGAAAGCGAATTGTTCACAGATTTGATGAAAATATTAGGCATACATAAAACCCGAACAACCCCATATCACCCGCAGAGTAATGGAAAAATTGAAAGGTGGCACAGATCTTTAAAAACTGCGTTAATGTCGAGAGTAAAAGATGTCATGACTAGTCATGGCTATTCATACGTCATGGCTAGTAGAATTACCTACGGTCATGTTAGGGTTGAGGGCTGCGTGTCAGGCGGATAGCGATTTTATAAGCGCAGCGGAATTTACTTTAGGACATTGTTTGCGTTTGCCTGGCGAGTTTTGTGTAGACAACGGCATTAAAATAGAAAATCCACAAGCGTACATAATAAGACTTAGAGATACCTTAAATAGAATTAGACCTAAAACTAGAAATTTAAATAATAAAAATAATTTATTTGTACATGCTGATTTGAGTTCTTGTTCTCACGTATTTTTGAGAATAGATGCAGTTCGAAAACCTTTAAGTCCACCGTACAGTGGACCCTACAAAGTCATAGAAAGAAGTTCGAAAAAAAAGTCCCGTCAAAATCGGTCCAGCCGTTTCAGAGATTAGCCAGAACAAACAGACAGACAGACAGACAAACAAAAATTGTAAAAAATGTTGTTTTGGTATATGTACCGTGTAAACATTCGCATTTAGTAAAAAGCGGTTTTTTTAATATTACAGACACTCCAATTTTATTTATATGTATAGATGTATAGATATATGTATAGATGTATAGACTAGCAGACCGGCCACGCATTTCTGTGGCACACGTATGAAAATCGTTAATTTTGCAATAAAAAAGGAAATAATCGAGATAAAAGCAAATTTTTTAAAAGGTTTAAAAATATGACGTTAAGATCGGATAGGTAGTTTCGGAGTTAATCCCGAAATATTTTTTTTTATTTCCTTTTTGCGGCTATGTTGTCACTGCGACCATTTCTACTAGCTTTTCTACTAGCTTCGATGAGACTATGTTTGAGTCTAGTGCTAGTAAGGTTTAAAAATATGTTTAGCACATTCGCTAAATAAAATTTCAAATATTCCTTTCTATGATAGTAAAATCATTTGATATCAGTAATATTAATAACATCCTTTTATAAACTGATATTATAAAGCGAGAAATTATTTTGTTTTTGTATTTGTATTTTTTGTTTGTTTATAGTCGCTAAGCGACTTTAATTAATCTTTCACTATAATACATTTTGAGTCTGAAATATCACATAGGGTCATTAATCTATACATATAATAAAATTCTAATCGAGTTGAATCTGTAGACTGTAGGTAAATATGTTTTTAATAATATTTTTTTTAATAATGAAAATATTATTGTTCCGTATCCTATATGTTGACTCGGATAACCAACTATTATCATACCGAATTTCATTAAAATCTGTCCAGTGGTTTTCTCGTGATGCGTTCACAGACAGACAGACAGACAAAAATTCTAAAAGCTTTAGATTCGGCATTTTTCGGCATTCGGATCAATAAGATTTTCCAAAAAATATTTTGTATACAGATTCGGCTTAGTTACAATTTTATTAAATGTATAGACCAATACAAACTTTAATTCCCATTTTCACCTCTTTAAGGGATGATTTCCGGGATAAAAAGTATTCTATGGCCATTCCAGGGTCTCAAATTATCTTCTTACCAAATTTCATTTAAATCGGTTCAGTATATCCAGAAATTACTCCCTACAACCTCACAAACTTTACCACTTTATAATATTAGTATATATAAATAATTTTTGTTAAAAGATTAAAGCCTAATCATAATAATAATAAAAGCCAATTAGTACTTTAAAATTGTTTACAGAGACCATTCTGAATTTCACTAAGTCCGTCGAGTCCTTACTCCTTAAAGAAAAATATTCGCATTTGCAACAGTATAGGAATTGAATATTTGAATTCAAGGCAAGTAAACACATTCAAGGCAAAATAAAACATAACATAAAATACAAAACTTTATTTCAACAATAATTACAGTTACATAATACTTACGCCACAAGACGCGGGCCACAAATAAGCTGATGACACTAAAATATTACAAATTTTATATATAAAATATAAACAAAATTAAAGTCTATAGTAATTTGTCTTACATTTTATGATATCTACATATAGAATATATGTTTGTCACATGTTGACTTTTACGGAAACTTTTATAAAATTTTATTATTTATATGTACTTTAAATAATAAAAAAATGAAGAAGAACAATTATTATGTACAAAACTAGAATAATATTTGTGCAATGGTTTACTACTAGTTTAAGTTTTTATTTTGTTTATTCATTGTTTTAATTTTACTATGTAATGTGATATATAAATATATATTTCTGTTCTTGGCTAATAAAATATATAATTGCTAGTGAAACTTAACAGTTAACTAGTTATATAACTTCGGAAGACATTGAATGTTGAATTCTGTTATATTTTAAATTTTTCTTATTTTTAATTTTTCTTTTACATTTAAATAATAATTATTAATCATATTATTAAAAATCGAAAAAGACATAAATTTTAAAATCAGTCATTTATACTTCACACAACGAAATATCCAGTTCGCATTTTGTAAAATAATGTATTACAAATAATAATAAAATGCTAATGAATAATATTTTGAAGGCACAGAAGATTTAAAAATAAATAATTAATAAGAAAGAAAAATCTTAAATACAAAAAACCACACTGCTACCTAGTCTTTGCCTGGGTTTTCCTAGATTCGATTCTCTTTTGTAGCGTGGTCAGTAGAGCCCCGAGTACATTGTGTCCAGGCAGGCGCTTGCCAAAAAGAAGTCTTTTTACAGAGTCGTCATATGTAAGCAAGGCAACCATGTTTTGTAGAAGAAATCCTTGGCAGTATTCTAACAGCTGCGTAGCGCCGTAAACCTGTACAAAAACATATGTCATAGGCATTACTTTGTGGATAAAAAGTGCAAAAACGTTCCTTTTTATGATTTTGTGCGGTTCTTCACATTTCCAAAAAAAGGTTGCTACAAAATGTTATAAGTTGAGTCGACGTTTGTACAGTTTATCAATCTGTAGACGCTGATTTTTATTCCTGAGGTAGTCAGTTCAAACTTCACTAGAACATTTTATTCTATGATAGAGCTAAGGGCGAATTCACGCTTCATTATTTACAAAGTTTTAGCACTAATCACTTTACTTAATGCATAAGCGGTAAGCAGTCAAGATGACCTATCCCTAAGCCATAAGAGAGACTAGCACTACATAACATCAAGTCTACTTGTTCCGACAGATGTACCAATTAATAGAATAAGATTTAGTGTGAGATAAATAAATTCGTTTCCATATAATATTTTGGCGATTTAAAAACATAATAGTAAAACACAAACCAACCTTAGCATGTATATAAACAGACACAAGGTTGTGCAGGTCGACGGACTTAGCAGCGCGTGCCTCGCAGTGCCTCTGCAGCGGCAGCAGCTGGAAGAAAGAGGCGGCGGCAAGCACCTCGAGCACGTCGCTCGCGGGCAGGTCCAGGGAGGAGCAGCCGCCAGAGTACAGGTACTTCATTACTTGCTGTGAAGACACATAATTTATGTTATCTTTACAGATAATAGATACACGATTCCCATAATATCTTGTGTTATTATTGGAATTATGTTATCTTAAGTACTAAGAATTCAAAGAGACAAAAAAAACTGTATAGTTTTATAATACAGGTACAGGTAAATAAAAAAATCTACACTAGAAAAACTGTTTTTTCTTACATTGATAAGCTTGGACAAGTGTATTACTCTTTGCTCTATACATTCCAGAAAAACCCCCAGAGTTTAAAGAAAATATGATTTGTCATTACCCGACTTTCGAGACGGAGAAGATTTTTAAATAAAACTATCTTTTCGGATTTTTTCGCGGATTTATTTTGATTTTTGTTTCCCGACGTTTCGATTGCTTTACAGCAATCATGGTCACGGGAGAGACTAAGGTGTCAGATGTCTCAAAAGTATTATATAGTTGTTACAGACAGCCTACCCACAATTAACAAAAATGAATTCAAAATATTGAAAATTGGCATCAAAGTACCTTACAATATTTGTTAATTTTAATTTTAAACATTTTATAATTTTAATTTTATACTTGAAATAAGGAGTATTATTTATATAATTTTAGCTATTATCATTTCAATTTTTTAGAAAACTTATTATAAGTTTTCTAAAAAAACAAACATCAAAATAAATCCGCGGAAAAATCCGAAAAGATAGTTTTATTTAAATGTCTAATATTCGCGTAAACCTAAGAAAGTATTACGGAGAAGATTATGTTTGGTCGGTATTTTTTAAACAACTGCCTCGGTGGTGTAGTGGCTAGCATGTACGGCTGCACATCCTGAGGTCCTGGGTTCGAGTCCCGGGTCGGGCCAAGTTTAGTTATTGAGTCTTTCTGTATAGTAAGCCTCAGTAACAGCCCGGAGTTGGGAAGTTGGCGGTGTTACACCCCCGTGCCTCGGAGAGCACGTAAAGCCGTCGGTCCTGCGCCTTAACTCTCACCGGTCGTGTCGAGTAGTCGTCCCACCGGAGTATGAGAGTGACAGGAATAGAGAGTGCACTTGTGTCTGCGCTTACACTTGTGCACTATAATATCTCCTGCGCAGTTGGCTAGTCTCAATGAGATTGGCCGCCGTGGCCGGAATCGGTCAGGAGAACATCATCATCATTTTTTAAACTTCGCTGTACCATAACGGCTTAAATAAAAATATTGCTTTTTATGAAAAACTATTTTTCTGATTTTTTCTAAAGTATTCGCATATCAAATATATCAAAATAAATCCGCGAATAAATCGGAAAAGATAGTCTTATTAAAAATGTTAAATATTCGCGTAATTCTAAGAAAGTATTAAACATAATGCTATTCTCACTTCAAATATATGGTATCTGATATCATTTATCTGCACGAGCGGTGGGGCGGCGGCGGCAGGCAGCTCGCGCGGCGCCAGCATAGCGCGCAGGCGCGGCGACTCCGACACCAGCACGATCTTGTGCCCGTAGAACAGACGACCTTCCACCCTGAGAATGGTATATAAACAAATGTTTCATGTCTTTATAGGTAAACTAGCGACTCATCCTCGCTTCGCTCGGGTTCGTCCCTAGGTTGCTTCCCCATAAAAATGTTCATCCCTATTTTCACCACCTTAAAAAATGATTTCCGGAATAAAAACTATCCTATGTCCTTCCCAGGGTCTCAAACTATCTCCTGATCCAATTTCATCTAAATCGGTTCAGTAGTTTCGGAGCTTATTCGGTACAAACAAACAAACAAACAAAAAAGTCTTTACTCTTTATAATATTAGTAGAAATAGTATAGAGTAGTGACTTAACTGCGTCCCTAGATATCTTAATAGTAACCTATTTGTTACTTTGGGTCTAGTCTTTTTGTGTACTAAATTTCACTCAAATCCATCCAGCTGTTAAAGCATGAAGAAGTAATAAGCATACAGTTTTTTTTGTGTACTTCTAAAGTCATCTCAATGGAAGAAAAGTGGACACGGTTGATGGCGATGTATCCACATTTTTTTTTAATTTTCTAAAAAAAGTTTGTGGCTGGACCATCTCTACTATAAATAGCATAGATTTACATACATATGTACTACTATCAAAACCCGCGGCTTCGCTCGCGCTTAAACTACAACAAAAAACTTTTAAAAGGTAGGTTTCATACAAATTTTCATCCTTATTTTATCTCCTTATGGGATGAATTTCAAAAAACGTTACAACACGTATTTATTTAATTGTATTGAAGAGAATTAATACTAAGTTTCAAGAAATTCTGATCATAAATATTTTTTGGGTTGTGTTATAACGTGTACTCCCGGGGGAATGAGGTAATCTCCCGCGGCAAAAAGTATCCTATATGTTGACCCGGATATCCAGCTATCATCATACCAAATTTCATCAAAATCCCTCCAGTGGTTTTTCTGTGATGCGGAAACAGACAGACAGACAGACAAAAATTCTAAAAACTATAGATTCGGTCTCTGTATCGATAACAAAGTCTATTTCACTAAGATTTTCTAAAAAATATTTAAGGTATAGATCGACTCAGTTAGAATTTTATTATAATATGTAATGTATGTATATAGATAACAGTAATTATAGTACACATATCTATGTTAGTTACTAGCAAAGGTATATAGGTAGCTTCATATCACTTTTATGTTCTAAATTTTGATTACCATTTCGATTTCAATCCAAGAAAATATCTTGTATTTTGTAAAAATAAATTCTGTATACGCAGTTTGAGGTTTATTATTTATCTAGGGTACATATATAATATATTAACATAGTTTAAGTTAATGTGTTCTAAATAGTTCTGTTTGTGTATTTACTGTATCTTTAACGATCAGCATCATTAAGATATATTAATTGCCGAGATAAAAAAATAACTATCCACCGCCCCAATAAATTGATTTCTACTGTGATACCGTAAATATATCAAAATTATGATATTTTCTCTCTATATTATACTATGTTCTGTATACCTATAATAGAAACTTTTTGAACGTTTTTTAGGATGTTAAATATAATCACTAGTATCTAACATCTGTACATATATATATAAAGTTTTGCTTACACTGTCTGATTTTACTGACTGTTTCATCTACCACTTCTGACTTTAAAGGACTTCATTTTTACCACCAATGAACGACTTTTTGATTTCTAATAGGGAAAAGCGGAAGGGCAAAGGTTATTCCTATAAGGGATACGTTTCCTTAAAGGTCAAAGATTATATATCTTATCTAATCTGTGACTTCAGCGAAAGACAGATTGTTAATATATGTAGAAAGGGTCGGGTTTTTGATTCACTTTAAGGGATAATTTCCTTTGAAAGTCAAATATTATCTTACCTGAAGGTAACATCAGCGAGGGAGGGGTTGTTGACGTAGGAAGGGTCGACTCGCGCAGGCGCGGGCGCGGCGGGCGGCGGCTCCAGTACGGGCGGCACGGGCTCCCAGCCGTAGCACGCGCACAGGATGTCTGCTAGCAGCAGGACTGTGCCCTCCTTCTGGTTGCGGAGTAGACGAAAGGAGAGTAAATATAATTCGGTTATTGGAGGATGTTAATATACATTTTTTTCATTATGTATTAAGCCTTTTTTAACGTCCTAGTGCTTGGCACAAGCCTCCTTTTAATACGAGGGGAATCAGGCTGCCACGCTGGCCAAGTAAGTGTTGGCAGACTGCACATGTCTTTCGAAAACTTGCTAGGTTCTCTCATACATGCAGGTTTCCTCACGATGTTTTCCTTCACCGTAAGGCAAGTGGTAACCATGTTGGAAAATACTTCGCACATGAAAATATCAGAGGTGCGAGACCCGAGATTTGAACTCGCTTCGCTCGGTTTCCCCAGAGGGCGCGTTACCACTGGGCTACCATTGCCTTTCATTGATTATTTTTTTCATTGAGGTATGTTAACTACTGATCGCGGAGTTGTCGGTGAACGTTGCTCGGTTGTTAGAAGATGGTACTGGTTATGAATATTGTTTTTATCGAGGAATATTAATGATTTTTTTTATAAAGTTGAAGAAGAATTATTATTACATTTTATCAATACACCGACCTCTCAAAATCCGCAAATTGAGTATTTGCACCTATTTGAAATTATTTTTTGTGCACGTATAAGCCTTTCCAATTGTGATCAGGTTTAAAAAAAATAAGTAATTTATCATTATACTTTGAGAGCGATCACTATATAATTGAGGCCAGTAAAGGTGTTGATTGAGAATAGTTATTGGTAGATTTTGATTTTTTTTGTTATTATTTTTATAAACTTATATTATTTTGTACCTTGCTGTAACGTAAAATATTGAAAAGCAGAGGGAGGCACTCGTAGATAAACTGCTTGCTGTAGTGGCTGTCGTCTGATGGGCACACCTAAACACAATATTAGTTATAAAGTAGAGCTATGGCTTTGTTTGCTTATTAAAAAAATATTATTAAATTCTTGGCTCTAAAAATATTTTTTTCCAATTTGTTGATTAAATACATTACTAAAACTTCAAATTTACATATGATTTCAAATCTGTACGTAAAAAGCAAGAGAGTCAAGTTATGGTAGTGCAAAGAAATATATTTCTAAATGGCAATATTAATATTCTAAATATCTTACCTGTAAGAAATCTTGTAGTAACTGGTCTATGACGTGGTCTAAGGAAGCCTCAGCGGCCGCCGCCAGCGAGAGCGTCCACGCGTGCAGCGACCACGGCACACCCAAAGCACGTAGCTCCAGTGTTATATCTGCAAAAATATATTTGAGGAATCATTCATTTATAATAAACTTTAAATAATTTATTAGAAATTTGGAAAGGACAATGGAGGACTTGATTTAGTTTCGATAATGTACCTAAGATTAGGTAAAAGCGTTACTAATGACAGATTGACCCCTAGTCCTAACAGATCGTGACTCTTCCAATAGATTACCGATCTATTGTCCAGCATGTATGGCTGCAAAGACGGAGGTTCTAGATTCAATTTCCGGTTAGGACCCAGTTTATATGAGTTTTTCTGTCAAGACATTCTCAGTAACAGCTGGAGTTGGAAAATGTTGAAACATTTCCTAACAAGTGAACTCTCGTGCCACGGAGAGCTTGTAAAACCTTTGATCATTTGTCTGATTTCTTACAGGCCGTGTATTATCATCTCATCGGAGTTTTAGGAGTGATAGGAATAGGGAATGCACTACCTATATTTTATTTCATAATTAATTTTAATTTAATTTAATTTCAATAAAATTGGGCAACAAATTTTAAAATGATTAAGAAAATTAAGTATAATATACCTAGATGATCAGTCTCAGCTGCATAATACATGGCGTCTTGTAAAGCTCTTTGTTGCTGTTTGGTGAAGGGCGGCGGTCTGCCCGAGGCCGGGGGAGCCCCTTCCGCGAGCACTTCCTCTAGGGAGAGGATAGCGCCTCCCCCCGCGCCCCGCGCGCCGCCCCGCACCGCCGCCCGCAGGCACGCCCGGCGCCCGTGAGTGCAGCACACTGCTACCGCACTGGGAACAGGTAATTAAACTAAATAAACTTCCATTCAGATTTTAGAGGCCCTGTATCGGAAATTTATGAAACACATATGTATGTATGTATATTCATTTCTAACCTAATATATTTATCTCTAACAAGCCTTGAATCTGTGACCAAATGTAGATACAGTTAATCGGAGGTGTTACATGGTTATAATTAATATGATAATGTCATTTATAGTGATGAAATATTAGGTACTTTTGAAAATAATTATTTGAGTTTAAACAAACCTGTAGCAGCCATATTGAGCCGCGGCCGAATAACACAGAGCGTCATTTAACTGTGTGGAGAGGAACGGGTCAGCGCCGTGTGATAGCAACAGTTGTACCAATTCTAAGTTTCCGACGCCGCAGGCCATCTAAAACGAAAAAAAAATTTAGATAGAAGAACATCTTAAAGAACATCTTAAAGAAACATTGTTTTAAACAAAATTGGCTAATTATTTAATCGCTTTTACGAATGTAAAGATATATGTATACTGAATGTGAGATTTTTTTTTATGCGATTCAGTGACAAACGAGCAGACAGACCACCTGATAAAGCAGTACCTGTCGCCCATAACACCTACGGTTCATGCACTTAGGTTTTAAGTAACAAAAATACAGAACCACAGGTGCGTTGTCACTGTGAGGACTAAGATGATATGCCTCTTGCCTGTAATTGCGCTGGCTACCTTATCCTTCAAACCGGAACACAACAATGCAATCATTGTTGCTTGGCGGCAGAAATAGATAAGGGGGTGGTACCCATCCAGTCGGACTCCTCAGGCTTGACAGAGTCCTACCACCGGTAAAAACAATGAACAATTGTATAGCCAATAAAAATGTGTGCATCTCAGTCATGATGCTCTACACAAAAATCTCTACATCTTAAAATATAAAGAATTACTTATTTTTTTTAAATTGTAGAAAGGAATACTTAACATATTTTTTTCTACTATTTGCACACTCACGGTATTTCTCTTCAATTATTCAATATGGTAAAAGTATCTCGCCTTTAGTTGCTTACATGTACCTATATAGTGCTTTAGCACTAGTTAATTCTTTATTTTCCGTAATTTGATGGCTCAGTTCTCCTGCGATGCATAAGGAACATCTATGTGCTAAATTTCAATAATGTAGCTCTATAGTCTTCAAGCAAAATTCCTACGAGATGCAAGTCCAAAAGAGTTCCATTTTTGCCTATCAGCTTTGGAACCACAAAAACCAATAAAGTACATACTTGTAAAGGTGTGAGCGTGCACACGTCGTCGCCGCGTGCCGCCGCGCCATCCACGCGTGCACCCGCAGCCAGCAGCCGCCGCGCCACCTCCACGCAGCCGCCCGCACCGCTGCACGCGTACACTAGCGCCGTCCAACCTGACAGAATGAACCATTTCTAAATAATAACAACACTTATGTATAAAAATCTATACCATCCAAAGAAGGTGATCGTCCCAAGCATGGGCTTAAATTAAAAACACTTAAGTAATACCTACTCTTACTTATGCAATAAGAATCCTCACAAACACATTTCATTGCCTCTCATTTACCTATTATTTCCACATTTTGTACAACAAGAATAGCTTTGGCAGTAAATTAAAAAGAGGTATTTAACCAAAATCCATACCAGCAGTAGGTGGTGTGTAGGAGGGCGCCGTCGCGGCGGGCGCGGCGGGCGCGGGCGAGTGCGCGTGCGACGCGCGCGGGGACAGCAGCGCGCAGTGCGTCGCCGCCGCGCCCGCCGTCTCGATGTTGGGGTCCGCGCCTGCTTCTAGCAGCATCTGCATGTATTATAATGGTAATGCTTGAATTAATAATGCAATTAATTAAGATTAAATATAAATTTGTGTATTGTTTTCATTTTTTTTTATCAACAACCTTTACGTGCACTTTCACTTTCACTGCACTTTCTATTCTTTTTTGTCCGTATCCAAAGTCCGTCGGTGATACGTCAAGTCAACATAACTGGTGAAATATCAGGTGTAGGACCTCTCCGAGGTACGGAGTTGTTACATAGCCAACTCTAGCTTAAGTGACAGAAAACCCAAATAACTATACTCAACCCGATCCGGGACTCGGACCACATGACCAACTAGGCATCAAATCAAACCCTGAACTGCTTTCATAGTCTAGGTACAAATATATTTATTAAACTAAATTCAAAAAAACACAATTACTTACAGCGACAACCTGTTCATCCCCAGCCAACGCAGCTTTCATCAGCGCAGTCAAGCCAGTAGCATCAGCAGCGTCAATGCCAGCAGGCGGCAGTAGTGCCCGCACGCCGCCAGCCAGCTCAGCACGCCCACTGAGCAGGGCCCGCTGCGCTACGCCCAGCGCCGCGCGGGACAGCTCGTCGGGTGTGCGCGTGCAGCGCGACCACGCTGGTTCTATTGCTTCATCTAACCTGGAATTGGATTAAACATTTTGTGAGTATATTTCCATTATAAATCATTCGCGCGAAGTGAATTGCCATAAGAAATGCTTCAATTATTCAATAAACCTGGTTAAAAAGCTCCGTTCCAAGAATACTTTTGCTAGTACAGTACTATTATTTACTCTGTAGATCTACAACTACAATTTTATCTACCTACTATCTCTCAGCATTAGTGAAAATATTTTGCATTTCAATAACATAAAAACATAAGAGAATACCCACGTAACAGGCCTAGGCGGGCAGTCGGCGTGCGGCAGCAGCAGCCGCGCCGCCTGCATGACGTCGTCGGCGTCGGGCACGGCGGGCGGCGGGCGCAGCGCGGCGTGCGCGCGCGCCACGCGCACCCACTCGCCCAGCGGCGGCAGCGCGCCCGCGCCGCGCTCGCCCCACAGCCCCGCGCCGCACGCCGCCGCGCCCGACGCGCCGCTCGACGTGTGCTCCAACTGCACCACTCAATATTTAAGTCATATATTCTCAAAAGTCAAAATCATACTTCTTACACATGATTTTTTTTATGTAATAAAGATAAGAAGGACAAAATTGTTGGATACCAAGGAGAGAGGATTCTCTCTTAGAGAAACATCCTTAAAACAGATGATACGCAGCATTCTTGCTAGCCAAACGTGAAGTTAGCTCAATGGAATATAATTACGAGTATTAAGGTGTGCTTTAAAAAATGTAAGGTTAACAAAAATTAACAATTGCACAGTACAGAACAAGATGACCATAACCTTGCTTCACGCCCTGAGAGTTTCGTGCACCGAACACAATACAGAATTAAATATAAACTATAGTTATTTAGACATTGTTTTCGTTTTTAAGCTTTCACAATATTTGTTCACAAAGTAAATTTAAAATACACACCCCAATTTCACTCAACAAACACTGTACCTGCGAACACCTCATGAAGTAGTACAAAGCCCGCTCGGCGCTGGGCGACAGCGGCGGGTGCCGCGGGTGCACCTGGCGCAGCACGGCGCGCAGCTCGCCCGCGGAGCCCGCGCACGTCGTCAGCAGCACGGACGCGCCCGACGCGCCCGATGCTGCGGAAGCTGCGGATCCGCCGCTATTGTTTGAGCCTGCTGATGCGCCTGATCCGCCTAGATACATAGATAGAAGTTACCTAACAAGTATTGCTAAACTACTTGTGCAAGAGAACTGTAAAGCTATTCTGTAACAACTTTTATGTAACTCGACAGCTGAATCCGTTAACATATTTTATATTAGTTATACATAGTAAAGTATGATCGTATTCAGCTGTAGAGTGATATAAAAGTTCTTACAGAATAGCACACCTGTCTTGATTTTTGGCCAAAGATTTGCCATTGCGATTCTTCAATAATACCTCACTTCCTAAAAAGAAGGTGAAAACTTAGAAAAGTTTTTTTTAAATTCATCCACTGTAGAAGGTGAAAGTTTTTATGGAAATTCATTACTTTTTGAAGTTAGAAATATATAGAAATTAGACTGCTGCTTATGATACCAACGGGAAATCATATCTTGCACACGGTTAGTAATATTATACACATAATCTAAATAAGAAGTAAGTAATACTTACTGGACCCATTAGTGGTGATGCCAGAATCATGACTCATTCCGAGCTGACGCTGTTCAGTCCGGGGACCGCCGGTAGATGAACCGGAACCTAAAGAGCTCATTGACTCCCATCTCGAGAGAGATAGAGCTCCTGTAGCAAAAGAAAGAAGAAGAAAGATAATATTAAATATTTTAATAACATATTTATAGACCTTATGGCATGTACATTGTACTTACACAGTCGTTGAAATTAATATACGAAATTATTGCAGGCAATATGATTGTTTGTAGTTTTTTTATTATTATAAAGCTTCTAAACTACAGTAGTGGTATACCTGAAGCGATTCTTCCTGCATTGAGATGGCTGTAGGGCTGTAACAAACCCCACAGGTCGGCTGTATTAGCAACGGCGTGGTCAATGGCGGCGGGCGTGACACTAGCACCCCCTGCTGCACCCCCCACACCCCCTGCACTTCCACCACCCCCTGACGCACTCCCCGCGCTGCACCCCGCAGCTGTTAGCGCTATCTCCTCCAGAAGTGTCTCCATGCCGGCGCATAAGTAGATCGCTGCGTATCTGTTTGTATAAGAGTTCATAAACAAACTAGTACATTGTTCAACTTCTGACGAATAAGTAAAAGTATTTTGAAGAGAAATATAGTATACTAGCAGACCCGGCCACGCGTTGCTGTGGCACACATATGAAAATCAATTTTGCAATAAAAAAAAGGAAATAATCGGGATAAAAACTATCCTATCTTTTAAGTTGGAACAAATCACACATTTTGAAAAAAAAAACGTTAAGATCGGATAAGTAGTTTCGGAGTTTATCCCGGACCAACATCGTGACACGAGATTTATATATATTAGAGATACGCTATGCTCTATCTTGATGTAACCAATGATTAATATAATATATTACTAGACATACTTACAGAAAATATAGTGTAAAATAAATACCCAATATTTTCTGAAAGTACAAGTATAAATTAAAAATTAAATAAAAAAATTTAAAAGTGCCTAACTTAAACTAACTAGCACTTTTAAACATATAAGGCATTGAACTGCCATATCTTAAGCTACGAATATATAACACGTGACTGACTCGTGCACGAAGGGCGCGACGCGCACGTCCAGCATCCAGCGCTGGAAGCGGCCGGGCGCGAGGCCGGTGCGCGCGCGCGCCGCCGACCCCAGCCGCCGCGCCGCGCTGCCCGACGTCGCGTACATCGTCGCCGCGCGTTGACAACCCTGCGTATCACATATTCATATACATACCTATACATAGAATATTATAATAAGCAGATAAAAATTGGAGTTGTACGTGTAGAATAGTTCAATTGTTTCAATTTTCCCTTTGACGAACATTTTATCACTTTATTTATAATATATCTTATTCAACAAATACCTAATCCACTCATTGAAGTCGACCGTCATTCATTTGGATTACACAAGCCAAAAAATATTTATATTATATATTATTAAGACTCGTATAAAACTCAATTCAGCTCTTTTTAACATCCCACTGCTGGGCACGGGTCTCCCTTCAATACGAGGAGGATTAGGCCATAGTCCACCACGCTGGCCAAGTGCGGGATGGCGGACTTCACACGTCTTTCGAAAACTTGCTAGGTTCTCTCAGACATGCAGGTTTCTTCACAATGTTTTCTTTCACCGTAAGGCAAGTGGTAATCATGTTAGAAATGATTCGCACATGAAAATATCAGAGGCGCGAGACCCGGGATTTGAACTCGCTTCACTCGGTTTCCCAAGCGAGCGCGTTACCACTGGGCTACCACTGCCTCCTAGTATAAAACTATAATTTAATTTATATATTACCTTAATGCAAGAGTCTGCGAGTTGAGAGCTGAGCACGATGCGGAAGGCGCCGGCCACCTCGTGCTTGGAGCAGAAGCCGAAGTTCTGCGACAGGCGCTGCGCCTCCCGCGCTATCCGCACTAGCGCTCTATAATAAGTGATAGCAAATACATATTAAAATCATATCTTTTAAACATTTTTTACTAGCGACTCCCATCAGCTTCGCTCGTATGTGTAACATCATGCCATAGTCTGTATACTACCATCATCATTCATCATTTCATCCAAATCTATCCAGCCTTTTCAGGTTGAAGGAAACAAACGTACACATATATAAACATTCACATTTATAAAGGTAATTCGACTGGTTGAATTCTAAAAACGCCACTTGGCCTTCTAATATTTTTTTTTATTGATTGTCACGTTTTTTAACTGTATACAAGTATGAAAATCAATAATTATTTAAATAGCAACGATAAATGAGTGCGTACTTTTATCGTGTTGCTATTATATCTATTTTATATTGTTCATTCATAGCCTCTACAGTCTACATCCATAACAAAAACCTTTCACTATGAAACCTTTTGCAATTAAAATATTTTAAGAAGCGAGGTTAATGCCCCTTAGAATAATAAGTGATCTTATAACTGTACTGACTACGTAAACTACATACGTTGCGGATTGTAGTTAATATTACTACCAAAACAAAATAAAGCATGCGCGCATAACTTCACTCGGTTAATCTAGTTTTAGAGCTATATTCATTCATCATCATACTTTTCTAAATAAAATCTTAAAAAACGTAAATTTCTTCTACTGTAAGGATTTTCATGGGGTTTTCACCAATAGAAAGAGGGATTATCTTAAAAGATTACCTATGGGACATCCATAGTAATACATATTATAAATGCGACAGTAACTCTATCCGTCTGTTAACTTTTCACGCTTAATCCACTGAACAAATTCAGATGAAATTTGGTGTGGAGATAGTTTGCGACCCTGAGAAGGACATAGGATAGTTTGTATCCCAGAAATTATCCCTTAAGAGAATAAAAACGCTAGTAACTTATAAAAACACCCGAGCGAAGCGATGATGGATCGCTAGTATATAATAAAAATATTAATTTATTATATTGTTACATAAACTAATTTTCAAACTGATCCCAACCTCTGTAATAAGTAGGCCAGCCGCGGCGGCGCGTCGGGCGCCATGCGGGCGGCCAGCTCGCGACAGCGCCCCGCCTGCAGCGCGCGGCTCACCTCGCTCGGCGTCCATGGCACACAGCGAAGCTCGACCAACCTGTGTCAAAGAAGTGGTTCAGAAGATAATACTGCCTCGGTGGTCTAGTTGCTAGCATGTACGGCTGCAGAACCGGAGGTTTGGTTTGAGTCTCGGGTCGGGCTTAGCTTAAGATATTTTCAGTAGCAGTCCGGAGTTGGGAAGTTCTTAGTGCCTCGGAGAGCACATGTCGTGTCGGTCCCTTGTCTTAACTCTCACCGGTCGTGTCGAAGTATCTTCCCGTAGCACTTTGAGAGTAAAAGGAATAGAGAGTGTACGTTTTGTCTGCGCGAACACTTGTGCACTGTAATATCTCCTGCGCATCTTATTAGTTTCAGTGAGATTGGCCGCCGTAGTCGAAATCGGTCAGCAGGACATTATATTATCAGGATATATATGCCTTGCAAACTGCAAACTTTTAATATGTACTGATATAGATAAATAAGGTCCGTATTGGTACTTGGTGTGAATACTTACATTTTAATTTCAATAGGAGAATAGGGGAACTTAAAATATTTTATATTAGTCTGTTTTGTCAGTTCTTCTTAGTTACACACAAGATATATTGAAATACAAGCTTCATTCAATTCCTAAGAACTTTGCAAAGGATTTCATTTTAAAATATTAAATCAATCACTGACTAGGAATGCAATTTTGTTGGCACGAATTAACGAAAATCACAAAATTTATCAATTTTTTAATATAATTTTTACTATATATGAATCTATAGTTTCATTAAGTGTATGTGTGTATTATGAATACTTATAAAACAAGAATAAAATGTGCATAATCACATAGTAGGAAGAAAAACGTAAAAAGAAAAACTACGTACATATAAGTATTATGACTTACGTGTTGTTCTTCGTCACCATCACATTCATATTGTTAGGAATATATATTA
This sequence comes from Argynnis bischoffii washingtonia, assembly GCA_033884665.1. NCBI lineage: Eukaryota > Metazoa > Arthropoda > Insecta > Lepidoptera > Nymphalidae > Argynnis > Argynnis bischoffii. The sequence continues at coordinate 488,713 of CM066622.1, forward strand.
TAAATAAATAAATAAATTATGTATTCAAGTCTAGACAGGTCACACTTCACAGAAACCGGTAACCACTAAGGAAGTTCTGTCCGTAGGGCAATACTTTTCTTTAAGCGGACGAGAAATATAATTTATTCATATATATTGTTCTCGTATTGAATATAAATGCATGTGAGTTCTATTCAGTAATTATAATGAGCACTCTTATATATTTTATGTGGTGATGCATTTTTTATATAAAACTCAACTCTCACTACACAATTCGTTAAAAAAAGATTTTGTAATTTTCTTTATCAAACACAATGGTAATAGACAAACGTGTCATAAACAAACATATAAGTGAAAAATACCTATTGTGAGAGTCCACCCACACAAATTCGTCAGCACTAGTGACGTTGGTGCACACCGTGTCGAGGGAGGGCTGGCGCACTAGCGGCGCGCGACGGCGGCGAGCCTCTGCGGCACTGCCACTCTCTGTAACAGTTATTTGAAATAATTAAGCAAAATTAAATGTATTTTTAACTGGCAGAGTCATTTGAGTGTCAGTGGTATAGGCATTATTTAATCCCAGCGGATATAAAATGGTCCTGCATAATAGGAAGAAGAACGGTTTAACCGATTTTAATACGATTTTCACAGCGGATAATAATTAGCTAGTGAACGGAGTTAATTAGTCTGAATATAGTCGCCAAGAGGCTTACCCGTAAAATAATTGAAACCTTCATCTACGATAAAAAAGGTTTAATACAGATAGATAAAGAGATAGATGTAACATCTAACCTGGTGCTCCATTATTACTGCCACCTCCGGCACTGGAAGCCCCGCTGGTAGCCGTGCTGCTGCTGTCCCGTGACCGGAGCGTCAGCTGTTTGATGGCTGACCTGATATCCTCGAGACCGCCCCCGCCCGGCCACGGAGACTGTAACTGAGGAACCATTATAGAATTTATATTGTTTATGATATTCACTTGTATAATTTTTATAAGTTACTTAAAGTTAGGAAGAGAGTTGAGAATGTGATAAATATCTATGATCCACTTAGACGTCATTATGCAAAAAAGATCCTACCAAAAAACTTACTTTTGAGAAAATAGGAGTTTTAGTAAAATTGGTATATCACGAACGAGACCGTAGTTTTTTTTAATTTCTCTTAAATATTGGGTATTTTATCTACTGTCTGTATATGAGTTGATATGTAGGTGTCATTTATGGCGGTAACTCAAAAAACGGATTCGTGGGATAGATCCATTTTGCGTAACTACGTCATTTATTTGGCGCTCAAAATAGAGTGTTACCTGAAAAGTTTTCCGGATTATAGAAAATTAATATTTTTATAGATTTCAACGTTTTGGAAATATTAAGGGACGTAGAATATACTTCGGTATCATACCTTATTATGTGGTCGATGCTTCGTCCTAGCATGAGGGAGTTGCCTAGTTCTACGCGGCTCATCTCTGCCGGCGTCACCGCCACCGCTGTCCGACATCGACGCATGTCCTGAGGATCTGTTCTCATCAGAACTACTGTTGCACTCTCGTACACCATTCTGCAAGGAGATTTCTATTATATTCAAATACATAATGGATGACAAAAGTTATGAGCCATTTGAATCATACATCGTTAAGGAAGGATTTAGTGATATGAATGATTTATTAAATACAGGTACTGTTAATTAGCGTGGTTTGCCTCAATAGGGCAAAAACTCTTTAAGTGTTATTCAAATATAAAATATCTATCTTTTATTTAATAGGAATTATAAAACGAGCTTAATCTAAAAATTATTACAGGCAAGAGTTAGACTGTTCTGAGAAGGCTACGGTATTTTTATAAAACGTTATCGGAATCCACTTAGCTGTTTTGGGCTATGTCCAATGGCACGTGTAGGCTAAAAATTCTAAGAATATAGTTTGTCTTATCAGTGATATTTTAATTCCTAGAAAAATATTTGTGGTAATATTTCTATTTTTTATATATCGTTTATCTTATATTCATAGGTTAGAAATTGCCATAATTTATTGATTTTTAGTTTTAGTAAATAAGCATAATAATAGTGAATAAGGCTTATTATACAGTCACGGAAATCTTCGTAGATATCAATGTGTGGAACTAATGTCTGGTTGGGTCTCACGTAGGATAAATATATTATAATTATTGTATTACAATATTGTACACAATTATTATTTTAAAAGAGCAACTGTTGAGTTTCTCGCCGGCTCTTCTCAGCAGAACTGCCTTCCGAGCCGGTAGTAGATTCCTCACGGACTGACATTTAATTTAAATTTAAAATGTAAAATTGACAATTCAAAAGTGCTTGTAAAAGTCTATTTAAATAAAGTATATTTTGATTTGATTTAATCCTTAGAATCAATCCGAAACTCTTTCGGTTTATTTATAGATAATTAAAATCACGACAGTATTTTTATCATTTATTAACTTTTTGCATTTAATTAATTGCTTTTATCTCAAAAGAGGCGGATGAAAAAAAATTGAACAAGTCGTCTTTATCTGTCATCTCCAATATTTCTTTTTCAGAAGTATATCTCGCTATCAGCTTGTGACATCTTCCTGCGCTAATGATGACAGGCACTAGGCAGGTAGTTGCGTGTTCATTAACGATGTCGATGTTTGATAGCTCTAACAATGTTTACATCCTCTAAAATGGTTAATACGAGATTGCTAGCTGTGATTCGTAAATGTCTACTGAATGTTAAATAATTCCTAGTCCAAAATAATTGTCGGTGTGTGAGTTTCTTGATAGGCAGTGGTAGTCAGTGGTAACGCGCTCGCTTGGGAAACCGAGTGAAGCGGATTCAAATCCCGGGTCTCGTACCTCTGATATTTTCATATGCGAATCATTTCTAACACGATTACCACTTGCCTTACGGTAAAGGAAAACATCGTGAGTAAACCTGCAAGTATGAGAGAACCTAACAAGTTTTCGAAAGACATGCGAAGTCTGTCAATTCGCACTTGGCCAGCGTGGTGGACAATGGCCCGTGGCCAGGCGTGGGAAATTAAAAAGGGCTGAATAGAGTCTCTTGATACTTATACAGATAAGGAGTTGAAATAATCTCCTAGAAATTACTTAGTCAAATGATAGCCTGCGTTTTGGAGGCAGCTAGTTCCCAGGTGATAGTACTATATTTTGTATTTATATTAAACTAGTGTTGATATAATTAAAGGATTAGAATGCTGATTTAGATGTTGATGCAAAATAATACTTTACAAGCATTTTTGAATCGCCTTTTTTAGAAGTCATTCAAGTTTGTCGAAAAGCTTCGATAGACTGGAAATTATTTATGCTAACAGAGTTAATAAATAATGCTTGAGCAATAAATCTATATATACTAATATTAAAAAGCTGAAGAGTTTGTTTGTTTGTTTGTTTGTTTGTTTGGTTGAACGCGCTAATCTCAGAAACTACTAATCCGATTTGAAAAATTGTTTTTGCATTAGATAGCCCGTTCACTGAGGAAGGCTATATATTATCCCGGAAAAATGTACGGTTTCCGTGGGATAGATATGTTTTTGTCTAGGGACGAACCCGAAGCGAAGCGAGGGTGAGTCGCTAGTTCTTGAATATTTTCATCCTTGCTTCTACTTCTAGGAGTACCCGTGAGATATCAATTCCCGATTTTTAACAAAGTATATTGATTTAATATGTATCAGATAGCAAATATGTTGTCCATGAGCTAGTATAGTATTATATGATCTGTGCCCATGAGTGACCACTTATGCATAATTAAGGTACGACAACCACCCACCTGCCCAAGGTGTACCAAATTGAGTCATCAATGAACTAAAAAATTATGAAACGTGACATCTGCTGTTAGCATTGTCAATGTAGCTTTCGCTTTCAGTCTCGTAACTTCCCACCCATTACGCTTTTCCCTATCAAGAGATCGTGGGATTCCGTTAAAAACAATGCTTATTTATTTTTTAGATAACACTTTCGCTATTACGCTCGGGTAATTTTTGTAATCGCAGTGCGTTCACTAATTAATGAGATGCGAACGAAGTTGATGAATGGCTTCGAGAAAAACCGTCAGTGCCGGTTCTGATACAGTTAGCTGTTATTCTAAAGCAACATTAAATTTTATACATTTTTCATATTATTTAAATCATAAGTTGAATGAAATAGTATAAGCTTTTTTTTACCAGGTAATTAAATATTGGTAATCTATATACATATAATAAAAGGGTAACTGATTGCTGTCTGTACATGGGATATATTTGAGAAAAACTTATTTTTGGGAGTCTTTATTAACGCAAGAGAACCCAAAACAATGATTTTTAGAATTTTTGTCTGTTTGCGTTTGTGCGCGCTTATCTCAGAAACGGATTTACCGGTTTGGGTGGGATTTTCACTAATGTATTGTAGTAAGCTTCACTTAACATTTAGTATTTGTTTTATTTCAATCGGTACATAAATAATGCTAGTGATTAAATGTCTCGAATGCAATAATTAATGACCTTACTCTATAATTTGTAACGTTGAGCAGATAAATATGACTAAAGTCCTAAAATTCTTTTGAGCATTTACCTACTATCTTTTAGATAGACCTGTGCTAAAAGTAAATATCTGGAATATTACATAATCTTTTCACTATATAGTGAAAAGGTTAGGTATATTATTATAGTGTATGTACGTACATGATTCAGAAATGTATATTGTATACATTTTAGTTATTATTATTATCTTACAATAATTTAAGCAGCAAGGATAGAATATGTGGTTATTATACACTGACCGTGTCAAATAAAACTTAATATCTCTCTTACACGAGATCAAACGCAATTCTGTCCCGTAATATTGGCGTGCGCCTGCGCACTCAACTTCTCGTTACGAATTGACTCGATATCATAAATTTATTGAAATACGGTAATTAATAGCGTTGATATAATTCAATATGGTTTAAGAATTGAGAACTATTTTGTAGGGTATGTTGTGGAAAACAGCATATTACGTCTACTTCGAACATTCAATATATTTTTAAAGCCACTTTCACCAAAATTCATAATTTAATCTATATTTTGCAAATCTCAAGGAGATACATCATCATACAATCTGACATTAACAGCGTAACCTCGTACAAAGCTCTAAAATGAGCTTTCGCTCGCTTTAAAATCTCTACGTTTCTACATGTAATTAGATCTAGCGTTTTTTCACTTTTTTACCAGTCATTTTATATATATATATCTGTATATATTTAAATTATATAGCGATTGACCCTCGCTTCGCTCAGTATGTACGCCGTACGCGGATTTTGTTCACAATTTTATGGGTTTTAATTTTTTTTCCCGGAACCCTGATATTCAATATTCGTACGAATACGTATATAATTTAAATATATATACGTCTCTTCTCCATCCTAGGTGATATTGGCAAAATTAAAATTAAAAAAAAAGCAGTCATGGGGACCGCCGATAGAAGTGAAAACTTAAAACTATAAACAAGCAGTTGTTATTTTTGGATATTCAAATTGTTTGATCTTAAATTGAAATTTGTAAATTACCGCTTTTGACGGGGCTTTCGCTGGCAGATAGCTGATGTTATAAGGAGTAACTTAGGCTACTTTTATTTTAGAAAAAGAATCAGGGTTCCGGGAAAAAAATTAAAACCTATGAAATTGTGAACAAAATCCGCGTACGGCGTACATACTGAGCGAAGCGAGGGTCAATCGCTATGTAATTTAAATGAGTATCTTAGGAGTAGCAAGCTACTATTTATGTATACTTACCTAAACATAACTAACCGTGAAAACGTACCAAGGGTCGAACGCGAGCGAAGTCGAGTCGCTAGTAAATAATAAATTTAAATTGTGTCCAAATGGCACTCCTAGTAGTCATTGAACAAAAGAATTAAATTAGATTTTTAATTTTTAAAAGATATATCAGGAATAATGTCCACGCAGCGTTTTAAAACGTTTCTATCTCAATATTTCAAATAAAGTCAATTAGATATAGATCTTTTGTTTATACCTATGTACTAAAAGGAATTTATTATTATGCTATGATAGTTGTCGCAAACTAAAATAGATTTCACTATTAAGATTTATTTTAATATTATTCAGTCAATGAATAAATTACGACCCTTTTTAATACGAAACTAATGTAGATCAATTTAATACTCAGATACCGATTTCAATCAGCAATTTGTTATAAAGTAGCGGGCTTGGTTAATTCGTAGATGTGATGCAAGATGTGCTTGCTTGCATATGTGAGTACATACATACATATTACAGTTCTTAACTTCTGTAATTATTATCGTTTATATCTGTTTTTGCTATATATGTACTGATATTTCAATAAATAAATAATAATAATATGTGACCATCCTATGAGAGACTTTTAAGTTTTTGTCTTTTTGTTATTATTTTAAAGGTAAAGATATTTTAATTTTACTATTATGTATAGGAAATTAGAAATTATTTATGTATTTTGCCCTTTTTAACGGTAACGAAATTAGTAAATGATTAGAGATCTGTATATGAAAGGTACGTAAACTTACACTATTGTAAAGTGCTAAGCTTTGTATAATATAATATTTTTTTTGTTTATATTATATTGTAAATTCTAAATTTACTGAACCTATTGTAAAAATTATTACGCAAATAGAAAAGACAAGTTTTGAGAAACATAATAGCCTATTGCAAAATTTCACGCGAGCGGAGCCTGGTTGATAACACGTGAAATATTTGAAATTGGCGATGCCCCGAAAAACTATTCTTACTATTAACTATTTTTACTAACTTTTCTATTTTACTCAAGAAAAAACATAAACTACAGTATGATTATTACATATGTTTAACATCGAAAATTCATGCCACGGTCTCATGAGTAGATAGATCATCTATACTAATATCATAAAGAGGCAGAGATTGTTTGTTTGTTTGTGTGTTTTTTTGAATACGCTAATCTCAGGAACTACTAATCTGATTAGGAAAATTCTTTTTCATTAGATAGCCCGTTTATTGAGGAAGACTATAGGCGATATATCATATAATATATAGTCTATCTACTCCATACTAACCGTTAGTCATTATAAAAACACATTCATTCTAAAAAAAATAATCAACAATAAATCAAAAAATATACAACCAAATGAGTACTTGAGGACATTCAAAAATAGTAAGTATCAAATAGTACCTGTATGGGGGCAGTTTCAACAGGACGGTGTTCATGCTTCGTCCTCCTTTCCAGGGCATAGCTGCTTTGTACTGGGGCACTTCGTACTGGAGAGCTGGCGACAGTGATCTGTGACACCGCCGACACCGGCTTCAGCTGAGCCCCGCTGGGGGTCTCTGGTGACGTCGGAGGCTGATCTTCTATATTTGCTGTGACCAAAACATTATAATTATTTTGCATACAAGCCGATATTTATACTTAATTATTACTTGATTTACTCAAGTCGTTTGCGAAGAGGGGAACTAGATTACATTTGCATGTGTGTATGTTTGTTACGCCTGGACGCTGATGCGGCTGGATAGATTTCGATAAAATTTTGTATATAAATATACTTTGATCTGGAGTAAGATATAGGCATAAATTAGTAATAAAATTTCTATACACTGTAGCCCCTGTATATAATATTATTAATCCAAAAGGTTCTAGAACGCATCAAAGCGAAACAAGTATAAGTCTCTAGTATATTATCAAGCCGAAAATATTGTAGTTTGCTTTTTGCTCGCAACAATTGTTATTTATTTAATTTTTATTATAAGAAATTATAAGAAAGGCACTATGGAGACGATCAGGCTGTATTTCAACTCTATATATTACGAGTACATTTACTTTGACAACTTTTGTTTAAGTGAAAGCTCGCTTCCGGCTTTTCTTGTTTTACATAATTTATGTATGTCATTTGTAACTGAGATTAAGTAATTTAATATTGACCTTACAATGTATCTATAGGTATAAAAGAAATGCGTTGGTACGTATCTAAAACTTTAACATTTAACAGTGAATTTAAATAACTTATCTATGCTTCTCCTTTTTAGACATAGGAATTTGACATAATTGCTATGGAGCTTTTGTCAAATGTCTATCTCTGGTAAGGAATACCACAGTTATACATTATAGGTTATTTGGATACGTGGTAAATCAAAATTGAAAAAATATTGTTTATTTTGTCAAAGAAAAGATATATAATAATAATAATATTTTGGGACATATAACACACAGCACCATCTAGTTCCATGGTAAGCTACGAGGCTTGTGTTATGGATACCAAATAGTTGATACACTACACAATACACATATATACATTTAAATACACACATATTATAATATAAACACCCATGACTGGAGTATAAACATTCGTGCTTATCACACAAATGAATGCCCCCAGCGGGACTCGAACCCGCAACCGCTGGCACAGCAAGTAGGGTCACTACAAACTGAGGCAAACGTGTCGTCAAATATAAATTGCCCGTAGTCGGTTAAATTATATTCGTCACTATAGTAATATTAATAAATAAGGAATCAAAGCCGCCGCCATATCTTGTAGTTAATATATAAAAGTCTTGATCTGTAGGTCTGTCGCATGTAAGTGATTGCTACATGGCGCAGGCCCCTATATGGGCCCATTCGCTATGTGAGTACACGCAAGTGGCTTTATGTTTCCTTACAGAAACATGATTTTAATTAATATTAAGTTGGAGATGACAGTTTTATTAACTCGTTTCTTATTTTAATTTAATCATAAATTTTATCTTTGAGTCCACCCATCGCTTACTCGTAAGTTGTTCTATAAAACAAGCTTTTACCAGTGGTATTGATCAGGCTTCTGGTTTAAGTAGGTATAGTTAGAGATTTTTATAAATCACTAGCGACTCACCCTCGATTCGCTTGGGCTCATCCCCATACAAACTTTCATCACCATTTTCACCCCATTAAGGGATGATTTCCATGATAAAAACTATCCTATGTCCTTTCCAGGATCTCAAACTTCTTCTTACCAAAGTTTATCTAAATCGGTTCAGTATTTCCAGAGATTACTTCCTACAAACAAACTCACAAACGTACAAACTTTACTTCTTTATAATATTAGTATGATAACAATTTATACAATCAAGGTGGCACAGACTATTTCCATACTTCGTCTAACTGAGAAAGAAAATACATATGTAGATGGAACGTATACAATAACAAATGAAACTACATGAAACTGTAAATTTTGTAAAATAAATGTATTCAACCCTTTTTAATGTCCCACTGCTGGGCACAGACGTCACTTCAATGCGAGGGAATCAGGTCATAGCCTACCACGGTGCCCAAGTGCGAATTGGTGGACTTCTTGTCTTTCAAGAACTTGCTAGGTTCTCTCAGATATGCAGGTTTCCTCACTATGATTTCCGGGTTTTGAACTCGCTTCACTTGATTTTTCCAATTTTGTCAAAAATTTATGACAATTTAAAAATAATTTAAATTTTAACATATTAATGTTATAATTAATTAGCTCAACATTTTTCTAATGAAGTTTAAAGTTTTTTACAATGCGGGTCAACATAATTACTTTGATTAATTGTTATTTGCTTCTTATCGAAGCTTTATTAAAAGCCCTATCAAGAATAATATGTAATGAAGAAAAATTATACCATATTAACAATGGCGTAATTTTTTATTTTATTTAAGTACTATCATTACATATCAAACATTCAATATTTTTAACTTTAATAAATATTTGATGATTAAAATATAATTTACATTTTAAATTCAATGGTTATTATAACACTTCATCACTTTCGATCTACAGACGCCATCAGATTCCCATGAGATTGCAAACATTGTACTAATCTATAGCTAGAGTTCACTTTCCTAATAAAAACTGGGAAACCGACGAGATGGAAAGCATCGATCATTGAATGAGCTTGGGAAATCTTCACTGGTTTTATAGATAGTTTTTAAAGTGTATAATGAAAGTGACATTCTGATATTATTGTTCACTAGCGACTCACTATCGCTCGGGTTCGTCTCTTGTTACGTTTTAAAGTTTACCATAGGTTTCTCAGAGTTGAGATATTTTCCCGTGGTAAAAAGTATCCTATATGTCGATCCGGATAACCAGCTATTATTATACCAAATTTCATCATACAAAATCTGTCCAGTGATTTTGTCGTGATGCGTTCCTAGACAGACACATGTACAAAAATTCTAATAACTATAGATTCGACCTCTGTATCGATAATAATGAATATTTCAAAAAGAGTTTCCAAAAAATATTTAATGTACAGATTCGACTAAGTCAGAATTTTATTATACTTGCCGCTGAATTTTTATCGAACTTAAGTTCTATTCTAAAATTAAAATCAAAGTTTACGTGAATATTTCACATTTTAAATGAAACTATTATGTTTGATTTGATCGCTGTTTTATTTTGGTTTTTGGTTTATAATTAGACAAAATAATTTATAAGAAAAGAGAAATGTCACCGAATCATCTTAATATGTGAAAAAAGGCTGTTGCTATTTGTCTGATTATCGGATGAATAAAAAATATATTATTCATCCGACTATTGTCGGTTTGTACGAATATCTATCACTTTTTTGGTTCTCTAATGTAAAATAAGTGATTTTTAGGTGCAGGAGTTTCTATGTATATGCAAAAAAAAAGACCTTAACCTTCCAAGTTGAAAACTCAATCTTTTATATCAGACTAGCGACTCACCCTCGCTTCGCTTCGGGTTCGTCCCTAGACATAAACAATTTTATCTCACGGGAACCGTACATTTTTCCGGGATGATATATAGCAAATAGCCTTCCTCAGTTAACGGGCTATCGAATGCAAAAAGAATTTTTCAAATCGGATTAGCACTTCCTGAGATTAGCGCGTTCAAACAAACAAACAAACAAACAAACAAACTCTTCAGCTTAATAATATTAGTAAAGATTAAATTCAAGAGTTTTTATGTGAAAAAAAAGAAAAGCTTCCTAACCTACGCAGCTAAAAATGAATTTTATTAGGAGATCATTACTGCGTCATAATAAAACAAGATAATTCTAAGTTATCGCGCAAGAAAGGTATAGTCGGACGAATAATATATTTTTTATTCATCCGACTATCGGACGAATAGCCACTATTATGCATTTTTATCACAGATGATGTATAAAAAATACAAATATACTGATAATACATCTGCAGACAAAGCTGCAAGAACGAGCTAGTGTCAAATAAAATTAAACAATTATAAATATTTAGAAAATTTTGCGGCATTACTATGAGTATTCTATGCATGAATCTTAAAGATTACATCTAATGATAGCCTGTTATGGTCTAATTCCGGAGATTCTTCGACGAAATAGCTGGCTTCTGTTGGACCGTTGTTCGCTCTAACACATGTAGGTAATCTTAGGTGAATGGAATTCGCGTATATTTATGTCATTATATTATATATTTATCATATATATTGAGTATTATTGACTCATATGCGGGCTATCTACATGTTATATTAATAGAATAAATGTAATTTTGATGTTTAAAAGAGCAACTGTTGAGTTTCTCGCCGGTTCTTCTCAGCAGAACTGCTTTCCGAGCCGGTGGTAGCTTCCTCACGGACAGACTTCACTGACTCTTACATTAAATTGACGATTCAAAAGCACTTGTAATAAGTCTAATTGAATAAAGTTTATTTCATTTCATCATATATTTTTATATTAGCTCGTTATTAATTTTGTGTTCATTTCTTATCTCCCTTCCGTTATTTTACTTCTTCTTCCAAAATTACGATCTAATTAACATTGTACAATTTTGTCTAACCATTCACATTCACACAACTCAAATTGTTGTTTCTAGTATTTATTTTAATTTTAAAATTTGGTATTTGTTATCAATAATTATTATTTATCTGTTAAAAATAATACTAGCAATTTATCCTCGCTTCGCTCGGGTGCACCCATAGGTACGTTTTATTTTTTTTAAGCGAAACCCTTATTCTTCTTCTAAAATAAAAGTAGCCTAAGTTACTCCTTATAATATCAGCTATCTGCCAGTGAAAGTCCCGGTAAAATTGTTCCAGCCGTTTCGGAGAGTAGCCGGAACAAACAGACAGACAGACAAAATTTTAAAAATTGAGTTTTTCTTATAAGTACCGTATATAATTCCATATGCATTTAGTATAAAGCTGTTATTTTGACATTACAAACAGACACTTCAATTTATTTATCTGTATAGATTATTTGTATAAAGCTGACAATAACTAGATTTTTTGTATTTTTGTTTGTTTGGACACGCTTATTTCTGATACCGGTTATCCAAGATGAAACAATATTTTTGCATTTTATAGTTAGTCTATTTACTGAGGAAGATCTAGATGGTTATCTATCACGCTGCGGCCCTTAAGAGCCACTGGCAAAAGCTAGTATGATTGTAAAGTTATAAATAACTAGCGAATCACCCTCGATTCGCTCGGGTTCGTCCCTAAATATATTTTATCGGTTAGTATGAAATAAACTATATATAAGTAAATACATTATATATACATAGGTACAGAAAAGTAGGTAAGTACTTTAAAAAATAAAAAGAATTATAATATCGCTTACTTGAAAATTATTGGTTCCCCATACTTTTAACCACTTTAAGGAATGATTTTTTTATGTAATCATAAAAACATCTAAATCAGTTCAGTAGATTAAGCGTGAAAAGACAACAGACAGACAGACTTATTTTCGCATTTCTTAATATTAGTATGGATATTGGATAGCGGAAAGTTTAGGTTTAGTTAGATAATATGTTGCAGTGTGGCCTTGCTTATTATTCAGTCATTAAATAATTTACAGGCAAATAAACAGAGATATTATCATAGTTGTTGTGAAGTTCTTGTATTTCACAGAATACCTTCGGCAAGGTGCGTACTTACCTATTTATTTACTGACATAGAACGGCTAATGTTACACTCGGAAAAGAACATTCTATAATTAATATACGAGTATTTAAGTGTTTTACGTTACGTGAAATACCTAATTGTTTCCTCTTTTTTCACCTTTTCTTAATTAATCTCATGTATCTATTAAAAATAATAGATTAACGAATGTTTTGATTATCTACTTCTAAGTAGGATAAATTTACTATATGCGATAGGTATTAAAACAGCGAAAAATCCTTTTAAAGTATTAAAGTGGAGGGACTTTTATCAAGATTAAAACTACATCTATCAAAATAGATCAGTAAAAGATAAAGTAGATCAAAGTAGATCCATCATGGATTAGTAAACTGGACTAAAATATTCAGATAAAACGTTTCAATTATTCCTCCCGCACTTTTGTGTGCATTGAATATTAAATGTAAAGTAGTCTTACAGGTCTTAAATGCCTCGATATCATAATTTTCACTTTGCTGTTACCTCATAAAGTATTTTGTGAATTATTATTATAATATACGTAGTTCTGCACCATAACACACGACGGCACCATAATATTGACAATACGTTTGACTCAGTTTGTAGTGACCCTACTTGTTGTGCCAGCGGTCGCGGGTTCGAGTTCTATGCTGAGTACGAATATTTCTACTCCAGTCATAGGTGTTTATATTTATAATGAGTTTGTACTTTAACTTATATATGTGTAGTATGTCAACTATCTGGTATCCATAACACAAGCCTCGTAACTTACCATTACCAACTAGATGGTGCTGTGTGTTAAGATCATGTCACAATTACTCAAAAACTTCGCTTTAATGACACATTCGATCAATATTAAACGAGAAACCTTTTAAAGATAGGACTGTTAGATGAACAGCGGATACTTAGTACCTAACAATGCTCCACCCAGATTCTATGTATACAGATTACGGTATCCTAAAAGCTATGCTTATGTACCTATAATAAGCTATAAAATAACCGATTGATTAAGATCTAAAGTGACAGAAATAACAAAACTAGTACTCAACTTTAGTAACATAGGCTTAGAGGGTGGTTCTGTGGGGGTAAATCGTTGCTTAATATGTTAAGTAAAGTAATAATCCAAACTAGGTGGTTCCGTGCTTGTTTCCAAGCATTGGCATAGTAACCATTGGGTTAATATGTTAAGTGTGAAAATAATAAAACATTTTTGGTTGTAGAATTCTGAAAGGATTCTGGATGAATGAAGGAGAAGCTAAAGTAAGTTTGGCAGGTTCCATGGGGGGTCAGCCATTTGCCAATTATTAATATTAAATTAAAACATTCTCATAAAATCAGAATTATAACAGTTTGTAAATATTTTATATAAAACTAATTATTTGGATTTTTTCGCGGACTTATTCTAATTTTTGGTTTCCGACGTTTCAAATGCTTTACAGCAATCATGGTCACAGAAGAAACTAAGGTACTAAATGTCTCAAAGGTAATTAATTAATTATATACTTATTACAGACAGTGCATACCCACAGAATTACACAATGGCTTAAAAAAAATGGTACCAAAGTACCTTAATATATTATTTATTTAATTTTAGCTGCAATTATAATAAATCCGCGAAAAAGAACCGAAAAGATAGTTTCATTTAAAGTGTGAAATATTCGCGTAAATCTAAGAAAGTATTAGAGTTAGTAAAGTTAAGTAAAGCAATAATCAGAATTAGGTAATCTATTCTAGCAACATACGTTTGGCAGGTGGGTCGGTGGGGGGCGGCGGGGTGGTGGCGCGATGCGCGTGCGGCGGGGGTGACAGGCGCCGCGCGTGCGCAGCCGCCGCGCCGCCCACGCGCACGCGCAACGCCCGCGCGCCCGACACGCTGGCGCACCACGTGTCCTCCGGCCGACACCCGCTTGATGGCCTGGATGAACATTAGAAACATATAGCATAAGCATGATTATAACCCTTATATCATAAAAATTTAACATTTCAACTTTATAATGGGTCACTCTCCAGCCATCCAACTTTCCAAATCTTTATACAAAAAATCACGCCCATTCGTCACTCTATTTTGATGTGAAAGGAGGACAAACAAAACAAACATACTTTTACATTTATAATATTAGTATGGATTTATAACTTCCCCTGATTTTTAGAACCCTCTAAGGCGGTCACCGAAAATCAGTGTTGTACGTTTGGATCGTTTCATGCACGGAATAGGTAAAAAAGGCTGGAATGGTAATGTGGGCGTGACAGCGTCGCCGCAACTATGGTAAAACAACCTTACTTAAACCGATTCATGCGTGCACCGCTTGTAGTTCGTGTTTAGAGTGTGTCGGGTACGAAGCTGCGATAAATAGTGTTATAATGCCTTCTTGTGCTATTATTACTTGCAAGACAAAAAGTCAAACTTCGAGTATCGATCGAGGAGGTATATCTTTTCATCGGTAAGTCAAAAATAATAATGAATATCTCTTTAATTTCAAAAATGTAGCAACGATTACAAAATTCAAAACAAACGATACTATTGTAATAAGCTAAAACAAACAATATACATTGCTCGCTATGCATGCGCATAATCAAAGCAACGCGCGATCGTTGTCTGCAATGGATAGCGTTCTCTGCGAAACCCACACTTTTCATTGCTTGCTTTGCGATGATTCACTTTTGTATATTTTAATAGTGATGGCTTTTGTTGTAAGACAAAATAATCGATAAGGCAATGATTTTTGTATAATAATGTGATTGAATGCTTTCTATGGCAAATTTAAAGTTTATATACAGGTTTATTTTAGAAATAAGAAAAAATCAATTTTATATATTACCTAAAAATATTCTTACGTTTACGTTTAAAAATTCTAACTGAGTCGAATATGTATATTAAATATTTTTTGGAAAATCTTATTTAAATAGTCATTATTATTTTTATATGATTGTTCATTGTGTTTTCTCATTTTCGCGCCAACATATTGTAAAATATTTTGTCATGTAAAATGAGTGTGATAAAGAGAACTAACTTAAGAATTCACTTACCACGTATGTAACATTAAAAATACATTTATTATAAGTTAAACATTGTTTTATTTTATTTTTAAATTGAACTAATCTAATTCGTTTATAAAATGTGTTTTTAATAACTGTAAAATAACAAATATTATATAAAATTTATTTTAATACACTGACATAAATTATCGTCAAAAATATCGTTAGCAAATATTATATAAAATTTATTTTAATACACTGACATAAATTATCGACAAAAATATCGTTAGCATTTTTTATTTTCAACCACTAGTCATTTTATTTATTTTACACAACACAGACGCAACACTAATTATCTATGTGTTGACCAATTACAGGGCTGCGTTAAAGGTTGCGTATGTGTGCGAATGCTTGTGTTTATTTGAGTTGCGCGTGTAGTAAAAATATCAAGAAGGGATGAGTGGCGACAGTGGTTCCCATACAAATTACGCGTGTTTACCATTCTACTACCTTTCATCAATTCTGTGGTTTCATGCGATCCTTGCGTATTCAACATAGGCTTGACCTTTCTTTTTGTGATAGTACACTGCTGTGCAAACGTCATTTTATAATAATTTATTATTTTTTATATTTAATAATGTTTTACTATTTGTTGCTAAATAAGTTTACTTATATTGAATGAATTAAAGAGATTTTTTTATAATAAATCGAGATTGGTTCAATTGGTTATGTATTACAAAGATATTGCCAAGATGTTGGGTAGGTTATAAGTGAACGATTCTGCGCTTGACTGTACACACTGCACCCGCTGCTGCCTTGAGTTCGAACAGTATCGCCGTAACACTCAATTAAGCAAAAGTATTTTTTTAGGTCATAAAACTTAGAAATGATACTAGGCTACAAAACTAGTTTTAAATAACAAGCTGTGTAGTGTACAAGTTATATATTATAGCTTAAAAATCATTGTTCAATTTAAAAAAAGTTGAGTTTTAGTAACACATGATTTCCTAATGGGCGAAGAAACTACAAACAAATAAAATCGACACAGTATAAAGAATAAGAATTGTATTCCTAGCCATTTTAATTGGTCCTCATGAACTGAATGTTGCTCTAAGGGAGGCGGAGAGTCGTTGGGTCACTCGTTTATTATAAGCACTCTAATACAAGAATATTAGGGACGTATCCCTAAATAACAACAAAAAACGTAAGAAAACCTGATTTGTTTTGCTCTGCTACTTTGCCTGTTTTCTTTATCAAATGAAGCAGATATAAATGTAATATTTGAATGGAAACAGTAAAATTAAATTTCATTAATAAACAGCAACTCTGAAACTCAATGCGTTAAGTATCCTCAAGAATTAACCGGGGAGGTGCGACGTGGGCGTAAAATGTAATTAATAAAATATTTCGCTACAAAACAACTCTTGAAGTGCTCGATATCAAGTACGGAAAAAGGTCAAGCGTCTGGTTATGATCTCCAGATGCACCTGCTGTGTTAAATGAAACAATATCGCGATTCAAGTTTGTTTATACAATTAATGTACAAGTTATACCACTTGAGCTGCTTCGATCAATAATAACGATCAATTATGGCAGAAATAATATGGAGTTAGGGTTATTTTAGTTCTACTTATTGGTTAAAGCCGAGTCAAGAAATAACTGTTATTTGTATTGGTCAAACTACTTGCGTCTAATATTCTAGAGTTGATGAAAGCAAATTTTATCTTATCAGCTAAATAAAATTAAGATATCTGTTTGTAATATCAAAATAACAGCTTTTTACTTAACGCATATGAAAATAATAAATAAATAAATATGTTGGGACATTAACACACAGCATCATCTAGTTCCATGGTAAGCTACGAGGCTTGTGTTATGGATACCAGATAGTTGATACACTACATATATATAACTTTAAATACATACATATTATAAATATAAACACCCATGACTGGAGTACAAACATTCGCGCTCACACAAATGAATGCCCCCAGCGGGACTCGAACCCGCGACCGCTGGCACAGCAAGTAGGGTCACTACACACTGAGCCAAACGTGTCGTCAAATATATACGATACGTATAAAAATACAATTATAACATTTTTGTCTGTCTGTCTGTTTGTTGCGGCTAATCTCTGAAACGGCTGGATAGATTTTGACAGGACGTTCACTGGCAGATAGCTAATGCTATAAGGAGTAACTTAGGCTACTTATATTTTAGAAAAAGAATTCGATTCATTAACGTCTAGCAAACCAGCCGCGAAGCCAAGAACCGCACTGGGAGGCCACCTCGGTGGGCGGTGTACCGTGCGGGCCGCTCCTGGTACTTTCCTGATAATAGAGTGGACCGTTGGAGTAACCCCATGCTTGTTGTTGTCTGCTTTGGTAGACCTGCCATCGGGGCGTCGTGATTGAGTGCGAAAGTGATCTTGCGACGACCCATTAAGACGGGGGAGGTTCGGTTGGGTTTTAGCCGGTAGTAAGTTTCACATAACCGTCTGTATGCATGCAGGTGGTATGCGTTTTATTACAACACTTTTATGAGCTTCACTTTTAACAAGCTAAATAACTTATCAAATAAGTATTATTCAAATTAGTCTTAATAGTAATCAAATTTTGGAAATTGATTTTAATTTACTGCTAACAGTCAATTTGAGTGGGTAATCCGGATTCCATCCACATACTGGTACCCACTGCCATCCGGCTGACAAAATAATACTTGTATACTATTGAGTTGAGCTCATGATGAAGTCAGAAGATAGATACTGGATAATGAAATATTGAATGACTTCTAAGACTAACTTACAAAACCTAATATAATTTAAGAAAATCCTATTTCTTTTTTTTTAGCAACGACGTACGTCTGATAAAAAACGGAAACGCTAAGTTCACATGTATTTCTATCTCGTAGTTTATCTCAGCTACGACTTAATTTCTTGCAGTCTACAGGGCGGAATAATCTTTAAGGTATACAGTAGTATGACCTATGTTCGGTTTCTGAGGTACTTTAATAGGCATTTTATCATTTCTAAGGGCTTAAATATTACCTAAAAATATGTAAAAAACTTTTTTAAGTTAATATTTTAATAGTAGGACCTAGGAAAAATATAACAATGGCAATAAATTTTAAATATCGATCCCATTAATATTGTAAATGCGAAAATTTGGATGGTTGTTTGTTACTCAATCACGCCAGAACGGCTAAACGGATCTAGATGAAATTTTATTCACATAGATAGATTCAATTCAAAATTCAAATACAAAATATTTTGAGTCATGAGTCTACTACCAGTTCGGAAAAATGAAACCTCAGACCTGAGAAGAACTGGCGAAAGAAACTCAGCGGGACTAATATTATTATTATTTTATTTTTATTTTTTTTTGATTGTAGTCTGGAATAGCACATAGGATAATTTTTATCCCTGAAAAATGAACAGTACCTGTGGGATTGATTTATTACAAATTTTCATATAATATATAAAACATTTAACAACCTGCATCTTATTGTCATCGATTTTATCATTTGATAAAATTTAGCGAAACGTAAAAACATAGTGTAACGGTGGAACAGCAATAAAGTTCAGCTGATACCCGTTGGATGGCGTGACGAAGTTAGCGCAACGACGGCCGCGTCGAATCACCTTAATGTCCTTCTCCAACCAACTGTTCTCTGACTTACTTTTGTTATGCTCAACGATTGTTCGATGAAGATCGAATTAGAAATTTTACTATTTAAAATTATTTAGAAGTTTTAATACTTCTTGTGGAAAGCGTTGTGAGGTTGTTGTACCTCACCAGTCACCACTCAAGTCTTTCGTTTGTCGTTACTCGACTGCCTTAAAAGATGAATAATATTTTTTAGATGTGGCTTTATCATTAGTGCTCAAAGTTCTCTTTTTGTTTATGGGACTCGTGAATAATAAATATCTTGGGATATTAACACACAGTACCATCTAGTTCCATGGTAAGTTACGAGGCTTGCGTTATGGATACCAGATAGTTGATACATCACACGTATATAACTTTAAATACATACATATTATAAATGTAATACTAATAATAATTATAAATATAAACACCCAAGGACTGGAGTACAAACATTCGTGCTCATCACGCAAATGAATGCCTACAGAAGGATTCGAACCCGCAACCTGGCGCAGTAAGTACAGTACAACAAACTGAGCCAAACGTATCGTCCAATAGCTTTTCTCCTTCCTCCTCCTTATTTACGGGACCCGTGAGTAACATCTACTTTGGTCACACCATAACTGCCACATGCAAGAAAATTGTTCTAAATAGCCTTGTCCTTAAATTATATGTTGAGTGTTGAGTGAACGAAATAAATAAATACCGTTGTAGCTGTGAAGTTCAAAATAAAATATATTTTTAATATATTTAAGGAAAAAGCATCATATAAAAATGTGATATTTATTTTTGATGAATTAGCTCCAGATCACGCTTACTAAAACTTGTAAAAAGCACGAAAAATAAGCTTTTTTTCGTTTACTTTTGAGCAAAACTAAAACTGACTAAATCTGTAAATAAAGCGTGAAATCTTTTTTATGATTGCATCTTTCAGCATTAACGATAACTCTGGTGATAGCCTCTGAAATTTGTTATTGTTGTTCGTCCAGTGGTTGACTTCGTCCATACTCATTTTTTTATTGATAAGAAATTGATGATCGATATTATGTTATGATTGATGATTTTTTAATTGTTTAGAAATTGATGATCTTTAGTGTTATAGATCATCAATTTCTACAACATAAAAAAAATTAAGTCGATTGACAAACAGAGCAGAAAAAGGTACTGAACTGTTGTTGTATTTATCTATTTAAGTATAAGTATGTATGTAAGGCAGTGGTAGCCCAGTGGTAACGCGCTCGCTTGGGAAACCAAGTGAAGCGGGTTCAAATCCCGGGTCTCGCACCTCATATATTTTCATGTGCGAATCATTTCTAACTTGAGTACCACTTGCCTTATGGTGAAGGAAAACATCGTGAGGAAACCTGCATGTCTGAGAAAACCTAACAAGTTTTCGAAACACATGTGAAGTCCACCAATCCGCACTTGGCCAGCGTGGTGGACTATGGCCTGATCCCCCTCGCATTGAAGGGAGGCCCATGCCCAGTAGTGGGACATCAAAAAGGGCTGAATACATACATACATATATACATGTATGTAAGTATATATATAGATTATTTTATTTTTCATCGACATAGAAAGCGAGCTATAAGAAGTTTCTATTTAAGTAATTACATAGGAAATATAATGCTTAGTGATATATTAAATGCGATTAATAACGGCGAAAGAACTTGTGCATAATTTGTTACGAAATGCATTACCGGGTGGTACTGTGTAGAATGTAACGTAGCTTACCTCGTAATCTATTACAGTATCAACAATAACATCTTTTATCCTACGTTTTTACTAAAATTAAAGGAGTCGTGTTGAGTATATTTTTTTTTATATGTTGGGACATTAATACACAGCACCATCTAGTTCCATGTTAAGCTACGAGGCTCGTGTTATGGATACCAGATAGTTGATACACTACACATATATAACTTTAAGTACATACATATTATAAATATAAATACCCATGACTGGAGTACAAACATTCGTGTCCATCACACAAATGAATGCCCCCAGCGGGACTCGAACCCGTGACCGCCGGCACAACAAGTAGGTTATCACAAACTGAGCCAAACGTGTCAACTTTCGTTTCGATATGATATTATATTAATACTTTTTTATATTTAAGTGAATTTTAAAATTTAGAATATTATTAAACTATTACTTAGTAGGGATCGAACCCGCAATACTGGCTGTATGTTGTGCTACTAAGCACCTATACACCATACCAGACTATACAAGTTTTATGTCCATTCTCAAATATTATGTTTGTAATAAAATTTAACACAAAAGCGTCAACATTAAGATATATAATTAAGTAATTGATTCGATTGTAAACATGGTGGCGTAGAGAAGAGATAAAAACGAAAGTGGAAAAACACCTCATCACCGAGCAGGAAGCAAAAGTAAAATACGTGTACTAGCAAAGTTTCTTATTCATGTGAATATTGTTGTGTAACCGCAGGGGAAATGAATCGTTAAGTCGAGATAGCTTCCTATAAACAAGTAAATTGATAAAAATGATAATATGTTAAATAATATTCTTCATCTGACGCACAATTTGCAATTTTTTACTTGTTGTCTCACGCCACCCACGCTAAACATCCACAGCCCCTATATATAGTTTTAAAACTCTAAAATAAAGCACTTCACACTATCGATATAGCTTAGATTTCTAAAAACTATGTATCTATTATATATGTATAACACCTGTTACAGCTAATTTGTTGACTAAAAACTATTGACTACCGTAAAGTATTACGTGAAGATTGCTAAAAAATATTTTAATTTTACTGTTTGTTTCTTAATAAGCCTCTCCTTGGTTATATAAAGCACTAATTTATTCGTTTATACTACGGGAATGTTCAGAAATTCTATTTAATTTATATTATTGAAGTAAAACTTCTTAAAACTATACGTACGTTTGTTGCCATGGTAACCGTTGTTATTGTCTGACAAATGATATAAAATATTATATTCTTTCCTTAAATGATATTCTATAAATACATGATTGTAATATGCCTAATATGCGTTATTTTTAGTATCTCACCTATCCTTATTATTTCAAACATAAATTGAATTTCTTAAAGAATACCGATAACCTACAGAAGTTTTACTTCTTGCGCGTGTACACATTTACACACGCACTCTTTAATTTTTTTTATATTACTTTTTTTAATTATCACTCTGTAATAAATATCTTAATTAAACATTAACATTGTTTTAACCAAATATAATAGCATTTCATTAAAAATTAAAAACATCTAGCAAAAAAAACTTAAAAATACCCTTATCAAACACTTCATGACATCAACGAAAAAATATGCGTGAAATTTTAACAACAGATCACCAATCCAGAAGTGAGACGGTAAGCAGAAAATAAAACAAAAATCCATTATAATTTGATAAGCCGTCGTGTTATATCCTCGATATGTCGTTCATAAGAAATTAAAATGTCAGCAAAGGAAAGTTAAACATGAAAATTTACATCTCGAACCGCCATGTTTTAATATTTTTGATTTGTGGCAGAGATACTTTGGGGATAATCCAATTATAAATTAATTTTGAATTTTGACAAGTTTAACACCACTAAGAACAGTCAGCATTATGGAGATTGAAATTGTAGTTCCGAGCTACGAATAAATAATTATTTCGTAGGTTCCAAGTATTTTTTATTTCGATCATTATTAAAAAACACTAGCGATGTCTCGTCAATTCGTTTAGGTCTCAGCGTGTTTACGTATCACGTTATCTGTTAACTGAAGGCTAACCAGTTAACAATAAATAATTCAGCCCTTTTTAACGTCTCACTGCTGGGTATCTCTCGATACAATGGGGGCTGAATGGGTACGTAGGATGGGCATACCAAACTGGATGAGTGCAAGTTGGCGGACTTCAAATGTTTTTCAAACCCTAGTTGGTTCTTCTCAGATACGCTAGCTTCCTTCACCGTAAGGCGGTAAGTATATTGAAAATGATTCCTATATTTAATATTGGGGTTTGAAACCGCTTCACTTAGTTTTCTAAACGAACGCATTACCACTGAGCTATCACAGTTTATAAATATGAGAAAGCAACCTCATTATGTACCTATCCATAAATTTTGCCAGAGATAATGATTATGAATCAAAACATTCTAAAGTGTGTAAATAAGACGTTGAAATAAAAATGTTTGAACATTATGCATTGCGTAACAATGTTTTATGACCGCAGGAAATTGCTATCCATATAGAGCTTGGCAAAAACAAATTCTAAATCTTAAGAGAATAAAATAAAGTGGAATGAGTTTTTAAAGGTCGTGACTTATGACGGTGCATTATATTTAAGCACATTAAGACTATATAATAGGTAATGTAGGATATAACGCAATGTTTCCTTTAAAATAATATATTTTATATTTTAGATTACGTTTCTATTTAAATACTAGCGATTTACCCTCGCTTTGCTCAGGTGCGTCCCTAGGTAAGTTTTAATTTTTTTGAGCGAAACCCTAATTCTTTTTCTCAACTAATAGTAGCCTAAGTTACTCCTTCTAATATCAGCTATCTGCCATTGAAAGTCCCATTAAAATTGGTCCATACGTTTGGGAGATTAGCCAGAACAAACAGACAGACAGACAAAAAATTTAAAAATTGTGTTTTTCTTATAAGTACCATATATATTTCTATATGCATTAATATAAAGTTGTTATTTTGACATAACAAACAGACACTTCAATTATATTTATTGTATAGATTAGATTCTTTATGTGATGAATTACGTTTACTCACTTCATCCTTTAATGGTAGTTGCAAATAGATACTTCACAAAAGAAATTAAAACGGTGTTTTTGGAGATACTTCATTTCACTATTTTACTTCAAAATAAGGTAAAGGGGCATAGATGATACTTTTATCGTATGGTAAGCATTGGTGATATGAAAATATAATATGGTGACCCGGTTAAGATGGCTTCTATAACTACTTCAGAATATTCCCTTACTACAACAATATACGAGGGGAAAGACAACAATGTGTTGTTATGCCAATAGTTGATTTTTTTCTAATAGAAAGACAGAAGAAATTATTCAGTCATCAGTTTTAGGTTTAAGATCACATATTCTAAGAAGACTTGAGTACGGTAAGTCAGAACTCGTTAAAAAAGTGTAAATCACTGTATGCATAGATGATAAATTAATCAAAAATAGTATTGTTGCTTAAGTAGTCCTGTAAACTGCTGTCGTTAGTTCCGAAAATAGCCACTAGGGTAACATTTAATACTGCCAATACTGAATACAATGTAACTTTATTGAAGTAAAACTTCTTTACGCACGCTTGACTTGAGGGGTTAGCTGGTGTATGCGTTACGAAAAAATGTACGTACGTTTGTTGCTATGGTAACCGTTGTTATTATCTGACAAATGATATATAATATTATATTCTTTCCTTAAATGATATTCTATAAATACATGATTGTAATATGCCTAATATGCGTTATTTTTAGTATCTTACCTATCCGAATTATTTAAAACATACATTGAATTTCATAAAGAGTACCGATAATCTACAGAAGTTTTACTTCTTGCGCGTGTACACATTCATACACGCACTCTTTAATTTTTTTTTCGAAAAATAATATATATATCATAAGAAGTGTTTGTGTTCAGCCCTTTTTTTTAATGTTGCACTGCTGGGCACAGGCCTCCTTTTAATACGAGGGGGATCAGGCCATAGTCCACCATGCTGGCCAAGTGCGGGTTGGCGGACTTCACATGTCTTTCGAGAACTTGCTAGGTTCTCTCAGACGTGCAGATTTCCTCATGATGTTTCCCTTCACCGTAAGGCAAGTGGTAATCATATTAGAAATGACACGCACATAAAAATATCAGAGGTTTAAAGAAAACTATCTTTTAGGATTTTTTCGCGAAAAAATCCGTTTAAAAAAAATTAAAAAGTTTATTTAAATGTCTAATATTCGCGTAAATCTAAGAAAGTAATATCAGAGGTGCGAGACCCGGGATTTAAACCCGCTTCAATCGGATTCCCAAGCGAGAGTGTTACCACTGGGCTACCACTGCCTATTATTTAAGTCTAAGTGTTTATTTAGTGTCAATAATCTATTCTTATATCATTTACATCATATGTTCTGTGAAGCCTAAGGCCTCTATTACCAGTCATGCGCGAATGCAGTGTGTTACAGACCAAAACAAATTGTAGTCAAGCGAATTTGAACTCTACACAGCAAAGTGGATATGGTGTATAGAATTATGAGGTACATGAACGTCCTTGATGGTAGTTCATGTAAGTATGTAGATAATATAATAAAAATTGTCAAACGAGAATATTATCTGTGCTGAAGAAAAGTTTATAGGTACAATAAAATGTTTTTATATGTCACCGCAAAAATGAAGTGCTGCTAGATTGTAATCTATCTCGCGAGATTGTAAACTGTCGAAACAAAATCTTTCGATAGTTTACAATCTCGCTAGATAGATTGTAATCTAGCGGTGTTTACAATTTTACTGTGACATATTTATGTCATGTGCGTGAATAGCGAATAGAAAAGGCATTCATACTATTAATTGTCACATTGGAAAATTATGAAGATACCCATTTTCAAAATAAATTATTGCAATATTTTTTTAAGCTCGAGCATTAGAAACTGTAATTTTCGTTGTAAAATGTATGTGTCACCGTAAAATTGTAAACACTGCTGGGTTACAATCTATCTAGCGAAATTGTAAACTGTCGATTCGACAATTTACAATCTCGCTAGATAGATTACAATCTAGCGGCATTTACAATTTAACGGTGACATATATACTATACAAATTATTAGAGGAATTTTAGTAGTTTATTGAGCAAAGCATATTATTCCGTCGCGGAATACTTTGCTGATCCAAATGTGGGGGTTTACAAAGTAATAGTTAATAGTTGCGCAGGATAAGAACATACCTATTGTATTGATATATTACAAATATTATTATATTTAAATAGAGTGACTGTGGAGTTTCTCACCGGCTCTTCTCAGCAGAACTGCCTTCTGAGCCAGTGGTAGATTTCTTACGAACTGACTACACTGACATTTAATTTAAATTTAAAATGTACAATTGGCGATTCAAAAGTGCTTGTAAAAGTCTATTTGAATATAGTATATTTTGATTTGATTTATCAATAGCAGTATCAATTTTAGGTATCATTAAAGAAACTCGATCGTTTAAAAATAAAGTTAAAAAAATGGTTCGAAACAGTATTCCATAAAAATTTATGGAGATAATTCAAAGTCACTCTACGTGAATTACCTATGATATAGAATAGTTATTAAATACATAAAGAAATTCAACAATCTCCTTGAAGTAATATATAAATAAATAAATATGTTGGTACATTAACACACAACACCATCTAGTTCCATGGTAAGCTACGAGGCCTGTGTTATGGATACCAGATAGTTGATACACTACACATATATAACTTTAAATACATATTATAAATATAAACACCCACGACTGGAGTACAAACATTCGTGCTCATCACACAAATGAATGCCCCCAGCGGGACTCGGACCCGCGACCGCAGGCACAGCAAGTAGGGTCACTATAAACTGAGCCAAACGTGTTGTCAATATGTATATACCATTTTAGCTGGGAACTAAGAAAAAGAGACCTTATTTTATTCAGAGACATGTAATTAAAACGATAACATAATTTACAACGTAGATATAAAAGTATACCAAAATAGAAAGTAAAGAATTAAAAACACCTTGTAAAGTTATGAAATATTCATTTTAGAATAAAAATGATTATTAATGCTCGTTCTCAAGGAAGTTATGTGATCAACAAACAATCAGAAGCGCAAGAGACAAAACAAAAGATGGCAATACCTGTGAACTGATACAAGGAACGGTTATAACTGTATGTAGTCTGTATTTTATGTAAGTATAGAAGAACATTCATGTGTTTAATCTATATGGAAAATGTAATAAATATTACTTTATACAAGCTTTTAATAACAGGAAACAATATCAGTAACTGTGGGACAGTTACTTAGTGGGTGAATTATTTTTTTTTTTTATATATGGTCACATTTTTTATTTTTAATCTATTGAATGTTTACGTAAACATATGTATATAAGCATACCTCATTATTTAAATTATTAAAAAAATGAAATGAATATTATTCTACAGAGAGAGACACAATTTAACAATATATAAATACATTTTGGGTGTCGGGGTTTATGGGGGCGAAAAACCATCTCATTTCTGAGAAAATTCGTTTTCTTTGTATTTTGACGCAAAAAGATTTGCCCGCGCAATATGTAAATCAAATGTAAGGTTTTGCTTTTTAAGTTTCTGTAGTTGTTATATATATAATAGAAAATTAATTTTTTTTTTTTTAATTTTTTTTTAACCTTTTTAACTTAAATGTATACAAACTTCAAAGTAATAAAACTCTCGCATAGAAGAGGAATAACTATTATCTTATTTTATATTTGAGATCGTTGAGATACAACTTATTC
This sequence comes from Argynnis bischoffii washingtonia, assembly GCA_033884665.1. Classification (NCBI taxonomy): domain Eukaryota; kingdom Metazoa; phylum Arthropoda; class Insecta; order Lepidoptera; family Nymphalidae; genus Argynnis; species Argynnis bischoffii. Next base: position 516,645 of record CM066622.1, read on the forward strand.
ATTATATATGAAAATCGACCCATTATAAGCGAACATATCGCGTAACATACAAATTTTTTTTGAAGTCGAGAAATATCTAATCTTACATTAGCGACAGAATGTCATATTACAGCCTTATGCCCAAAATTTAAAACAGGAAGTCAATTTCCATTCCTATTTGCCCAAAAAAGATATTTATCTATAAAATACTTTTTAATTTGTAAATAATATTAATATCAAGGATAAGAAGTCTATCAATTATATAAAACAAATACCTAACTTTCAAAACAAGTTTCTATCAAAATATTTTTCTCAATTAGTTACGTTTATTTTTGTTTTTATTTATTAAATAAATATAAACAATTCATTTTTTATTAATTGTCAATAAAGATGTCAAATTTTAATTAATTTGGTCTAGACTATAATAAATTATTAAAAATGTAAATACAAAATATATATAACACAGAGCTGTCCTTTGGATGATTTTAATTTTTAAGTAACACACGCAAGCTCACATGGAGTCGACGACCTAACAGACGATTATTATCAAAGGAATCACAATACAATTACCTACAATTATATGCTTCCCGCAGTTGCTTCCTCGAAAACCTCAATTTGAAACTTATTTATATAATCGACTACCGCGATCATCTCGCTGTACGCGTTCTAAAATGGCGAGACCTCATTCTAAATCTTGCAAAAACTGTGTCAGATATATAATAAAATATTTATGTAACGTATTTTTCTGCATGACAATGTATTTGTACTGGCGCTTCCTGAGTTCACAATTAAGCATTAACAATCTTAAGTCACACAGTAACGGTGAATTAGAATTCATTAAGATAATATTATGGTTGGAATGGAGGTCAGAACGGCTAATAACTAGATATTTTTAAATGAATGAGAACAGCTTACCGTTTGCGCCAGTCTTGAATGAAGCTCCAGTCACACTGATCATCCTGATCCAACACGGTAGCCTCATTTTGGTCCACTCGCCCATTGCCATGAACAAACTCAACCAATTGACGAGCTCTTTCAAAGTTTCCTTCAAACTCTACTACTAAGAACCCATCGGGGCTCGTCGATTCGAAAGTATCTTTTTTGTATGTCCCATCATTGATGACCACTTCATCCTCTTTCACTTCTTCAGTTTTGATTTCGGAATAAATAGCTTCCGGTACTTCTATTTCAGATATAAGCTGCGTTCCTCCTTTATCAACATCATTATTTTGATCATAGTTTCCTGTGGTAGTTATCTCTCTATTAACATATATTGCTTCTTCTTTTTGAATTTCCTTCTGTTTATCTTCTTCTTTCTTTTGTTCACTATGCTTTCGAATTATGGAATCTCCGAAATATATAACGACTTTATTGTTATTTTGTGTTATTTTATTGGCCAATCCACCTTCGGTGAGAGGTATATTAGCTTTTCTACTTCTTTCATGGGACAGCCTTTCTGCTAACTCATCATAACAAGGAGGGCGATTATTATATATCTTTTTATCTGCAGCTTCTTTATTTGCTGCAATTTTCTTCTCGACGCTTTGATAAACAGGTGGGCGGCAGCAGTCGTCTTGAGTGCTCCATTGCTTAGGTTCACTGTAAATATGCTCTGGTGGTGACGATGCTCGTTGCAACGGTATATATTTTTCGTGAACATTTTTGGAACTAGGCGTATCATTTTTCCTGAAATTCAAAACACTTCTCCTGACGTCCTGATCACTAATATTTTTTTTAGATCGTGAATTTCCAAGTAGTTTGAATATAGGTTTATGTTCGATTTGCTTGACACGATCTGTGCTGGGCGTTTTGCGCATTGCAAAGGGCCCTTCGTCTGACTGTTGGTACAACTGTTCGCAACTAGTGGACTTATGCGGAGACACGCGTGTTTTGGATGGCGAGATGGGTTCCCTGCTCTGCCAATGTCGCACTGACATCCTCGCGGCACCTCGTATAAACTTCATAGGCTCCCAGGCCTCCGCCTTTTTGAGGATGAAGTTGTCACACATGCTATGTTTAGGCTTACGTGTATCAGCGCGGCAAGATTGTAGCTCTCTGCAAAGGAAGCAAGAGCAACGCGCCGGACACAGCATGACTGTTCGAGCGCACCGGCCGCACTGCAAACACCGTCACTCTAAGAAGCATTGTTAACCCCGCTACCAACGCACCAACGCTAACATGTAAGCGATACCGTTCAAACTTGATCTATTTCTTATAACACGAAAGTTTGTTCATACATATTACCGCAACAACTATTAAAATTATATTTCCACGATTTGTTTCGGAGGTTGTATAAATATGTATAAGTGACTTTTGTTCATTGTATAATATTCATATGTGAAAAATGTTAGTATTTTTCCATAGTATGCCTAATACTCCATGCAAATATAAAATAATATGTAAAGCAAGTGAAAAGTAGAACACAAAATTAATATTTAATTAAAACAACAGCGCTTAGTATTGGAAATTGGCACAAATAAATGCTAAGTCACTAATTTCGGTTTGATTGCATCAATGAGCGTCTCTGTACATTATCAATAGCGGTATGCACATTAAACTCATTGCATTGCGCCCGGGGTGAATGAAACCATAAGTATTACTAAATATAGAGTACTTGTAAACGGTCTCTATTTTCATGTCCGGTCGATAATATCTCGAACGATAGTAATAAAATATTAAAACGTGAATTAATAATAAAGATTTTATGGGATTTTAATGTGCTCTTATATGTATGTACGAGTACGCTTGTAATGAAAGCGCACGAAGCAAATAATTGAACTCAAAGGAGGCGGCACGTCATAACGACAACTAGTCTATACATATAATAAAATTGTAACTAAACCGAATCTGTAGATTAAATATTTTTTGAAAAATCTTATTAAAATAGACATTATTATCTATACAGAGGCCAAATCTATAGTTTTTAGAATTTTTGTCTGTCTGTTTGTCTGTCTGTCTGTCTGACTGTCTGTTACCGCATCACGGAAAAACCACTCTATGGATTTTGATGAAATTTGGTATGATGATAGCTGGTTATCCGGGTCAACATATAGGATACTTTTTATTGCGAGGGTGAGTCGCTAGTGCGTAATATAAATGTAGACGATAGTAATACGAAACTATACAAATAAAGGTTTTGATAATTTACCAACATTATTTATATGTAGCTCAAATATTTTTTATTTCGGTTAAGCGAGTAGGTCGCAGCTTCTATTCCCGCTCATTGGGAAAATGTGTACCGTTTATACTAATTACTAAATAGCTTGATGGATTACATTTTTAGATATCTTTGTACACATCTCGCTAGTTTTATTTTAATTCTATCATTTAAAAATACTTTCAAACTATTGCAAATTGATTTAATAAAAAAAACGTGTGTGTGTGTGTGTAGTAAGCACGTAAGAAGTTATACTTCTTTGGCGTAACAGAACAAAAATAGTTAAAGATTTCATCCCGTATGTCACAACTCTCTGTTCGTAAAAGGAATGCAGCTAACTTCATCATGTCGTTTTTTGGCTATCGGTGTGCGCGCGCATCGTAAATAATTTTACTCTCATAATTTTTTCCAACCTTGTCAAAAGAAGTAGAACCTCAAAAAACATTTTTTGTGTCATTTGAGTTCCTTTCATTATATCGCTAAAATAAATTTATTTTTAATATTATTATAACATTTAAATTGTAATAATAATTGATACTCGAAAATGAACGGTTTTATAAAATTATAATCATGTCACTTAAATATAAATGATTTAAATAATATTCAACTTCCTTTGTAGTAAGATAAAACTACAAGTATATGAATTAAAGTAAATTTGTGTGTTAATTTAAGTGGGTTAATAAACTTATACATTATACCTATATGTAGCTACTCTGTAATAGGACCTATGATATTTATCGCACTTTCAAAAATTCGAACTTGTAGCTTTTCAGACATTATGCACGAATTAAAGCATTAAAATATAAAAAAAAAAAAAATCCCAAAAAAAAAAAACAATCAATATGACATATCGACATAAACATTGTAATATATAAATACAAGAGAGGTACTTATTTGTATATTTAACTATTTAAATTATTTAGTACTTTTGATGTAAAACGAAAACCTTGTTGTCACTCGTGAGTCAGTTAGTTTGTCCGTCACAGTCTATAAATAATGCGTTACTTAACTTTTATGAACTCAGGCATAATATTTAATTATATATATATACATAATATAATTTATTGCAATTATGATTAAGATGATTAAGATTAGGCGGTAAAAACCAACCAAAACCTATATTTGATTATTTATAAAAGTATTTTTTAACTTGTCAGTCGTTTGTTTTCAATAAGTAATAAATAACTATAATTGAAATATTAAACTCATTATATACATAAAATATATACTATCATTCATTTCAACAAAAAAAATCAGTAATATAAAGTTTTAACCAAAGTTATAATTTTACTCTACATTTTGAGAACTTTGGAAGAGATTGTAGAGAAATATTCGTATCTTTCCCATCCTACGTGACATTGGCGGAGTAATCTGTGCTTAACTAGCACGCTTTGAAGCCATTAACAAGAAAATCGAATAGAATTCTAAAGAAATATTGTTTAACTTGCATTCAATACTACTTGCATTCAAACGACGACACGTTTGGCTCAGTGTGTAGTAACCCTGCTTGCTGTGCCAGCGGTCGCGGGTTCGAGTCCCGCTGGGGGCATTCATTTGTGTGAGCACGAATGTTTGTACTCCAGTCATGGGTGTTTATATTTATAATATGTATGTATTTAAAGTTATATATATATATATATATATATATATATATATATATATATATATATATAGTATATCAACTATGTAGTATCCATAACACAAGCCTTCGTAGCTTACCATGGAACTAGATGGTGCTGTGTGTTAATGTCCCAACATATAACATATAATACTTGACAACAGAAAATATTGAATGCAAACTTTAACAATTAATGTAGAGTAAGAAAATCATCATTTAATTTTAGAAAGTGTTAACGCAACAACACTTACTTCCGCTGTTACAGTGCTATCGCTAATCGCTGGGGTCGTAAACAGGATATCACAGGCTCTATAAAAAAATACCATAAATACGTGTTTAAAGTTTCATAGAATCGTTACTTGTTTTTTGGTAATCTATTTATATATACTTTTAAACATTTTAAGCCTGTTTGTGATTCCAAACCATCTATCCATATTAAGTTGATACTTTTATGGGTATTTGCAAGATACTCGTACCATAGCCTAAACAAAAGTGCTATATCTGGAGTGGTTAAACGTATCTAAGCGTATGGCAGACTCTCCATTGGTGAATAAGCTCTTTTTGTTACGCTTCTCCTCAGGAAAGAAGTTCTCGTGGGATAAAACGTAAAAAAAGAATGTCTTGATTGATTACTAGATTGGTTTATAATTTTTGTGTTCTGATTTTCTTACGGAAGATCTTAACAGGAGTGAGGCATACTTCTTTCATACTGTTGGTAGAGTTTTTGACAAACAATAAGTGTTTTTCTGAAATACTTATATAGTATATTGAAATTTGAATTTGAATTAAATTACAATTAATAACGGCAAAAGATTCGTTGGAAAACGATTTACTACTTTACATCCCACGGATATATTTCTCTCATATATAAATGAATGTCCACAAATATTAGATCTCTATATACCTAATGTATATATATTATTTATTGCACTAAATATGTATATTAATACTAGCAAAGCCCGCAGCTTCGCCTGCATTTTACCTACAAAAATAGAACTCTTTTGCTTTATGTTATATAGCGACTCAACCTCGCTTCGCTCGGGTTCGTCCCTATATATTTACATAATATTAAATTATTTGGATATTGTTCATAATAAATACTAAAATCGCGATAAAAGAATAGGCAGTGGGGGTAGGAGGGTAAAAAATACTTTACGATCTATTCTCATACCTATCAAATATACAAAAAAATATTAAAATCGGTCGAGCCGTTTTGGAGGAGTGCAATGACAAACACCGTGACACGAGATATTAATATATTAGATTACAACTATTCTTACGGATACTCTACCATCTAAAACTTAAGTTCAATAACCTGTTATTTAGCGTAGGAATCTTTACAATATAAGTACCAAAAAATGTTATTTATGACAATGTAACTAACATTCTCAGTATTTAGTCATTTTAATTTAAATAATCCATTCATTGCTTAACAATGGCTAAGACGGTGTCCAAATTACAACAAATTATGGTACAATTAAAAAGTGTGGTAACGTTGGCTTTCTGCGATAATTTGACTCAACAGTGACTTTCATTGCATAAAACACTCGCAGTATTGTTCATCATATTCCCATCCCAAGGTTGAGAGAAAGTGCAGCATCCAGTGTTGCTATTGTTAGAGATGTAATCCGAAAGTGTTTGTCTGCACGTTAGTAAGTTTCTCAGAAATGTATATAGTCAAAACTATTCAGAAATTCATAATTATGTTTTTCAACAACTTCAAAAACGAAGCACTCAATTCGGTTATACTCGTACATTTTATAATATGTTGTTAACAGTTAATTGTTCTATTAAATTTAAAGAAAAAACTTCTATCCAAAAAGTGAAATAATAATTACTTTATTTTAAAGTAAATGTGAAGTTGAGGTACATTTTTAGTGTTTTTAATGTACTAGCGTAGACGGCTACAGATTAAAATATCTTTTCGTTTCGTTTTTCATTTAAAAGCTCAGAACTGAAAGAATTTTTGTCTATTGTTTATTTAATCGCACTTTTAGCTGTTACTTAGCTACATTAATTTCAATATATTCTTAATAATAATAATAATAATACCTATTTATTTCAGGCAATATTTAGAGGCCCAAACATAAATACCTTAAAGACTAACATACATATAAAAAATCTATTTAATATTTAACATATTTAACCTTATAAATGTACAGTTAATACTCTGAATTAAAGAGACTGTTCGGTTGTATTTTAATCGCTCGAGTTAGTTACGTATAAGGTAAACATAATTTCGTATTAAGTTAACACTAGCGGATCCGACAGACGTTTCTCTGTCTAAATTTCAATTTGTTTATGATCTTTATGTTTAAGAAAATCCTATACTAAAAAGTACGTTCTGTTTCTTTTGAATTTTCAAAATTTTCGACCATCTTTTTTAATATTTTCCCAAAAATTCTTATTAAAAAGAAAGTAGCTAAAGCGTGTAGCCCTAACCAAGGGTTTATCAAGGAGTATTTCATATTTATTTATATGGACATACTTAATACTTTGACAACAATCTTTGGCAATTGGCACACTGAAACATGTATCTCACTATACTGAAGTCAGGGGTTCAATCCCACGCGAAGCGAATATTAAATCGCGGTTAAATCAAAGCGTGATACTTTTTTTTTCATTTAGCAGCGAACGAAGTACGAAATCATTAAATCTAAAAACTGTGAAAGTTAAAAAATTGCCACTTACAAAAAAGTTCTGAAGAGTAATAAAAATGTCAAAACTCAAAAATACCTACACTTGCAGAAAAACAACCGCTTTATAAGAATGCAATGTCTGAAACGGGTTCTAAGTACATTATAATATTATAGTCATTTGTGATGAGACCAACTCAAAAACTCCAAACAGGATTTATCGGCTCCCAGGAATCTCACCACTGCTCGCTCCTTAAAAATAAATGCTAATAAATTGTTCAATAATAACTGCTTACAATCGCATATACATTTATGAGCAGCAAAAAAATAATCCAGCGCTGGAGAAACATCGGTATATTTGGCAGAACAGATACTAGTGTGCCGCCCTTACTTCGCTCAAGACGTATTCATCGCTACGAACAAAATTTCCATGAAAACTAAAGAAACATTATTATTTTTAACCGACTTCCAAAAAAAGGAGGAGGTTCTCAATTCAACCGTATATTTTTTTTATGTTTGTTCGCGGATTTTTTTTTAGACTCATAAACTGCAATAGGTTACATCGATTTGTAATGCTGCGGTAAAGTAGGATGTATGATGGATGGATGCGGTATTGGTACATTTTTCCATATACGTATAACACTAATTGTTAGGTAGCAGCTGTTGAAATTCCCGTCGAATTTCTATTTAGGTCATTATTATGACTTACGAATTACGTTGTATATGAAAATGTCTACATTTGGATGTAACGTGTCGACTTAAATAAAAATTAGTAATCTATACATATAATAAAATTCTGAGTTGAATCTGTACATTAAATATTTTTTTGGAAAATCTTATTGAAATAGTGATTATTATCGATACAGGGGCCGTATCTATAGTTTTTAGAATTTTTGTTTGTCTGTCTGTTAATGCATAACGAAAATACCACTGGACAGATTTTGATGAAATTTGGTATGATAGCTGGTTTTCCAGGTCAACATATAGGATAATTTTTACTGCGGGAAAATATCTCATCTCTAAGTTAGACGTTAAAACGTAACCGACGTAGGGACGAACGGGAGCGAGGGTGAGTCGCTAGTGTTTTATACATTTACGTTTTACAATAATAACTATAATAAAAAACACGGTTTTGGGCAACTACTGCATGGGACTCTTTGAACAAACCAAAGGAGCCCTTAAATTTGAAGGTTTTACTCGTAACCATTGAAGGGTTTTACCATCCACTTCTTACCCCCATCATAAGCTCTACAGAATCTAATCATGTCTTGTTATCCAGATGTCATATACTTACAAATAAGCTTTCAAATTGTATAACAGTGAGAAGTAGATTAAAATAAACTTCAGAGATTTTATATATTTGATATCCATACTTACTAATATTATAAATGTGAAAGTGTGTTTGTTTGTTTGTTCTTCTTTCACGTCGAAATAGAGTGATTGGCGTGATTTGTGTGGATATAGTTACAGGGCGGAAGAGTGACATAGGCTACTTTTTATCGCGGAAGATTATCTCATTTTCACAAGAAGACACGTTATAATACAACCCAAAAAATTAATGGTGATCAGAATTACTTGAAACTTGGTATTAATGCTCATCAATACAATTAAATAAATTCGTGTTTTAGCATTTTTCGAAATTCATCCCATAAGGGGGTAAAATGAATGAATGGAATGAAAGTTTGTATGAAACCTACCTTTTTAGAGATTATTTTTAACCGACTTCCAAAGAAAGGAGGAGGTTCTCAATTCGACCGTATATATATATATATATATATATATATATATATATATATATATATATATATATATATATATATATATATATATATATATATATATATATATATATAATGTTTGTTCGGGCATTTTTTCGTCGTTTATGAACCGATTTTGATAATTCTTTTTTTGTTGGAAAGGAGATATCCCAAGAGTGGTACCATGATAAGGAAACCAGGATTAACATTTTCATTAGGTATTTTAATGCACTACTATTTAATGAAGGTCTGGAGTCGATCTGATGATGGACCCGAAAGATAGTCGAAGGAACTCCTCAACGATTTACAGCAATTACCTGGTGTTTGGGCTTGATTAATTTGTATTGATAATACGTCTACACTAAAAATGGAAAAATAAAAACTTAAAAAAAAAAAATAAAAACCGACTTCCAGGCACAGAAAAGTAAAAAATAACTAAACGGGGGTTTTCATTTAGAATAGATACTTTATCAGATTTTTTCGAAGTCGGTGCCAGCCAATACAAATCAAAGCACACCGACTTCGAAAATATCTGATTAAGTATCTATTCTAAATGAAAACCCCCGTTTAGTTATTTTTTACTTTTCAGTGCCTGGAAGTCGGTTTTTTTTTTTTTTTTTTTTAAGTTTTTATGTAGTTTTATCGCGAGCGAAGCCGCGGGTTCTATTAGTAATGAATAAATAGATCTTTCTTAGAAGGAACTTTTAATTATACTACAATAGTGAATTTTTGCTTTACGGTAATTTAAGTTTTAAATGTAATTTACCTATAAATTATTACTTAAGCATTTTAGACTAAAAAAAACAACATTAAATACTACTATTTTCTTTTAGTTCATTTAGCTTTACCAAAAGCGTTACCAAAATTATAGTATTAGTAAGAATTCAAGGAGAGCTTAATAAAATGAGTATTGTATAAGTGATATTTATTTATTTATTACTAGCGACTCACCCTCGCTTCGCTTCGGGTTCGTCCCTAGAAAAAATAAATCTATCCCACGGAAACCGTACATTTTTCCGGGATGCTATATAGCCTACAGCCTTCCTCAGTTAACGGGCTATCTAATGCAAAAAGAATTTTTCAAATCGGATTAGTAGTTTCTGAGATTAGCGCGTTCAACCAAACAAACAAACAAACTCTTCAGCTTTATAATATTAGTATAGATTACTATAATCTTTTATTGTTAAAAAACTCATTGTTGAATTTTATGCCGGCTCTTCTTAGGACTACATTCCGAGCGGGCAGGAGTTTTATCGCAGAGTATCTTTTCAATTTGAATTGAAAATTCTTAATTGCTTGATAATGTCTATTCTGAGATTGAGTTTTATTATTACACATCCCATACATCTAATATGCATCATTAATAAAAACACACATCATCTCCCTGCTTTCTCTGGCCATTTCCCAATTACTTGGGGTCGGCGCAGTACATCTTCCGTACTGCTCATAGGGTTTGACAAAAGTTTCGCCTACCTGACATCAACCCTACTTGAGAATTATTAGTTATCGCGAAAAGGACCCATGGCTCAATGACCAGCACATCTAATTTAGATTTACGTATACAAAATTATCTAATGCCAGTATTTTTTTCACCACTTTCATTGGCACAGTCAATTGCTTGAGGTTAGGCGTGGCTTAATATTGGAGAATTTTTCATATTGTTTTCTTTTATAACATTTTTTACAGTATTATTTAAAATTGTAATGTAATTTTCTGATATATTTTGAAATAAATTATGAACACGCATTAAAATTTTTTTTGGCGCTGTCAATTTTTTTTCTACGTTTATTCACACAGAAAAACATGGGAAGATATAAAAGATAAGATTATTTCAAAATATGTGGTAGCCCAGTGGTAACGCGCTCGCTTGGGAAACCGAGTGAAGCGGGTTCAAATCCCGGGTCTCGTACCTCTGATATTTTCATGTGCGAATCATTTCTATCATGATTACCACTTGCCTTACGGTGAAGGAAAACATCGTGAGGAAACCTGCATGTCTGAGAGAACCTAGCAAGTTTTCGAAAGACATGTGAAGTCCGCCAATCCGTACTTGGCCAGCGTGGTGGACTATGGCCTGATTCCCCTCGTATTGAAGGGAGGCCCGTGCCCAGCAGTGGGACGTTAAAAAAGGGCTGAATACATGTACAATGTACATAGCTGCGGTAAACTTACAGTAAATCCTTCGTAAAGTAAACTTAACGACTATTGAGGTTATTTTATATACTAACGACTTACCCTCGCTTCGCTCGGGCGCGTCCCTAGGTACGTTTCGAATTTTTGAGCGAAACCCTAATACTTTTTCTAAAATAAAAGTAGCCTATGTTATCCTTATAATATTAGCTATCTGCCAGTGAAAGTCCCGTTAAAATTGGTCTAGCCGTTACGGAGATTAGCCAGAACAAACAGAGAGATAGACAGACAAAAATTTAAAAAATGTGTTTTTCTTATAAGTACCGTATATAATTCCATATGCGTTTAGTATAAAACTGTTATTTTGACATTACAAACAGACACTTATACTTACTTACCTTAGTATCACTGCATGTACGTACAACTTTAGTAATTTATATATAACATGTACAAACATATACTTTTAAAGCAAAATATCGTTCCCATTTCTGTGAGTTAAGAGATAAATTCATTATGTTTGATGCAACAGTTATTTGCAAGATGGATTTTTCTTAAATACGGCTATTAAACAGCGGTATTAACACAAATTTAATCTTATTACAGGCGTCAGGAGTCCTTACGTTATCGCGCCTCGAGACAAATCTCCGCTAATTGGCGGCAGGCGGTGCATCGCCGCCACTCGCCTCTTTTTGACACTGATGATGGCTTTTTAAAAGCAATTAAAATACGTTTTGGAAGGATTCGAGGAAACGACTTTGATATCTTTTGATAAAATTGGAATGTTAAAACTCGTCATAGATATCGTAAATATAACATTTTTTTTGAAGTACGTTTAAGTGCTTAGTCGTTAAGGTTTTATGTTCAAGGAATTCGTTTTGATTTCTGCAATTATCACTTCATCCTGCATCATTAATATTATAAATGTGAAAGTTTGTGAGAATGTATGGATGTTTGTCACTCTTTCACGCCAGACCAGCTGAACGGATCTGGATAAAATTTGGCACAGACATATTTTATAATCTGGAATAATACATAGGCTACTTTTTATCCCGGAAAAATATACGGTTCCCAAGGGATAGATCTGTTTTCGTTTTTCTAGAGGCGAAACCGCGAGGGTGAGCCGCTAGTTATAAATAAAAGTCGGCCACCACGCTGAGTTCGTGTTTATTCGGAGTAATTTCAGAAATTACTGCACGGGTTTTCATGCAGTTTTCACCAATAGTAAGTGGAATTATATAGAAAGGCTGTAGAATCAATTAACTATTATTAATTAATATATTGCAAAATTAACTTACAGGTAATCGAAAAAATCGTCCTTTCTGATAATTTCCGTAACATTATACCTAAAGGAACGCAAAGGCTTAGTCACCAGTTGTTTATGAATTAAAGTACTCCTTCAAAATACGTGATATTCATAGACTAAATATAACTAATAAGTAAATATTACTGTAAAGTGTTTTAAACCTGTTCATTTAAACGTATAAAGTACATATTATATATTTATACCCTAATTGATTCCTCTTAAATATTCTCAAAATTTATTTTAAATACAGTTTCTTTAATAATAATTATGATATCAATGTGTGCTCGTATGTGTATGGGATTTTAATATATCCCCAATTACAACTGAAAATTTTAGTAGATAATCACAACTAGCAAACAATTTGTATTTTTACATAATAATATACATAGATATAATAAAACAAATATAATGATATCAGGGGAACATAAAAAAAACTAGTATAAAGTAAAATAATATAATAGTAATCCACTTAACTCCGTAACAACCCTATTTTATCTCACTCACGCATAGCAAATGAAACTTCTCGTAATATTTAACTTGCCCGACCCTCACAGACCTTAGACATTGTCGCTTGAGGTCAATAAATTAATTAGACCCTCTAATAAACTGCACAGCCTACTTTCCAAGTCACGAGCGTGTCACACTGCCGGCCGAGACGTATTATACCCCGTGATAAACACCGCGACAGACTCACCGTCCAATAGATATACTGAAGGCACACGACCTTTATGACCTATTAGGGTTGGCAACATAAAATTAAATAAGATATAAATATTTTTTTATTTATTACTAGTACACAAACAAAAATAAATCGATCCCACGGGAACCGTACATTTTTCCAGGATAAAAAGGATTCTATTTGTTATTCTTATGTATGAACTATATTATTGTAAAGTTTCATTAAAATCCAATCAGTTTTTGTGTACTAAGTTGTATAAGTTACTATAGTTTTTTAACTATCCCACGGGAACTCTTAATTTTCCGGGATGAAAAGTATCTAAGATGTTGACCGGAGATATAAGGTACCATCATATAAAATTTCATTTAAATGGGTTTAACGTTTTCGGAGATTAGCCCGTACAAACAGACAAACAGACAGAGAAACAAAAAATTTGAATAAAATCTGTATAATATGTTCTATTTCTCTTACATCCCCCTGACCCGGTTTTTAGCATTTTTTTCTATGTACAGACATTCGACCTCTACAGTTTTATTATATGTATATAGATAAAATATACAGATAAAACGCCTGAAGCCCATAACAATTTACATCCTACAAATATATGGAACTTAGAACTTAGATTCCGCACTTTCGACCTCGTTAAACATTTGTACGAGTACGTTGGCAAAGGCAAGAGATGGTAAGCCATTTTCCATAGGAATGTGGTATGCTGAATATTTGAAATGTAGAAAAGGCTATCGATCAAGTACCGATCAATCTAAATTGTTCGACGGTTGAAATTTATTCGTGTTAAAATTCCTTATAAATAATTGGTAATAATTTTTGCCGTTCTGGATTTCAATTGCTGACAGCCTCTAACCGCAAAAGAACATGGCGGAGAGAGAATCGCTGTGATATGTAACCCTAGGCTACTTTATAAAAAATATAATTAATATAATCATTACATTGAGCTTCTTAGTAGATACGAGTATGGTAGAAAATATTTCACAGAAAATATTTATAACTACTATAAATGTTGAAGGAAAACATCGTGAGGAAACCTACATGTCTGATAAAACCTAGCAAGTTTTCAGAAGAGATGTGAAATCTGTCAACCAGCATTTGACCAGCGCGGTGGACTCAGGATTGATCCCCCTCATATTGAAGGGAGGCCCACCCCCAGCAGTAGGACGTTAAAAAGGGCTGAATACAATTGTAAATGTAAAAAATCTAAGTAAAAAACTACTGGTCTGAATGTTTGTTACTTCTCCACGCTTAAACGGCTGGACAGATTTAAATGAAATTTAGTACTTGACTAAATACACAGACGACTAAAATCTCTTTTTTTAACGTTGAGAAATGCATATACGCATATCCAATTGAACTCACCCAGATCACATCTGGAGTAAACCACATAGGCGCCTAGTTAGGCGCCTAAGGATGCACCCGAGCGAAGTAATGGTAACTAAGACGCTAGTATTGGATTATGTATCAAATGCAAAGTATTCAAAGAGCGTACCTTCTCGGCTTAGGTCTCAGTATCTCGTGGGGCGCGGGCTGGCGGCGCGGCCAGGCGGCGCAGGCGCACTCCGCCCGCTCGCCCGCCGCCACCGCCACCGCCGCCCCCTCGCCCAGCGTACGCGCATCCTCACTGCAGACATACATTTTATTAGCTTCTAGCGTTTTTCTTCGGCTCTGTTCGCATAGTTAATTTTTGTATTAATGTAAATTATAGCTTATGTGTTATTTTGATAAAAGGTTTATAACTAAAAACTTTCATAAAAATTACTCGACACGACCGATGACAGTCAAGACGCAGGACAGACACCGCCAACTTCTCAACTCCGGGCTGTTACTGAATTTCTTGATAGAAAACCTTAGTAATTAAAATTGGCCCGACCCAGTACTCGAACTCACGACCTCCGGATCTGCGGCCGTACATACTAATCACTAGACCACCGAGGCAGTTAAGATTATTAACTACTATAGTAAAGAAAAAATTAATAAAAAAAAATGCCTTTTATGCCCTAACAATGTGGATATTGTTGAGATTTAAAAAAAGAGAAAGTGTGATTGTAGCGTTTTATATCTCTTTCCTTTTGTATGTGGGAACTAAATTAATTAACTATAATAATTATAATAATTTAAAATTATGAATGATCATTGAAATTTCTTCGTGTGAATTGAAACATCTTTACAGCTAGATGAAGATATCTATAAGCGGGCAATAACCCGTTTCAGATAAAACAATAATTTGCATTGATATAATCCTACGAGGTGCTGGGGGCAAGCTACTCTTAAATAGAGCCATTCAAGTCTAATCGTCATGTAGCAAACCTGACCGACCACATTAAGTATTTATAAACCGTTTGCCAGTAACCGACATAGCAAATACGGGGACCTGTCCTCCCTAGCATTATAGGATTGCGGAGTGGCGACCCATTCTCTAACATAATGTGTAACCATACCAACATAATTGGTATTGGGAATGACGTGTGTTTTCTAAGAAATATAGTAAGCGATACTAAGTACGATCGTCATTCATCCATATGCTAGTTGGGTGAAAAGTACTTAATACAAATGTTTAAGGCATGATGCCTATAAAATATGGTGAATACTTTACAACATTCTATTTTAATATAACCTTAAGTAACTACTTCAAGTAAAAATATGTACTCAGCCCTTTTTTTTTAACGTCCCACTGCTGGGCACGGGCCTCCCTTCAATACGAGGGAAATCAGGGCATAGTCCATCACGCTGGCCAAGTGCGGATTGGCGGACTTCACATGTCTTTCGAAAACTTGCTAGTTCTCTCAGACATGCAGGTTTCCTCACGATGTTTTCCTTCACCGTAAGGCAAGTGGTAATCATGTAACATAATATAAAAATATAATTTAACATTAACAAAAAGTTTTCACACTAAGCTTTGTTAAAATAGATCGTTGTAAAATATATTTACAGTCATAATTATAACTATTTCACTTCGTAATCGGTTGCGAATGTACACCTGGTTGGCGACTGCTGGTTTATACTTGAAACTTTTGTAATAAATAAAACATATTCTTATTTTAGAGTCGTTACTTGCAAAGTATGTCCGATTTTGAAATTGCATAATGTATTATAGATCTAGTTATTATCTAGTTATACACAGTTATCCTGACAGGTCTGATATTGTTTTTTAAAACTTAGTTTCTAGTTTTGATACATAGTTTTAATTAAGATTTAAATCCGAAAAAGACAAGCATTCTTTGCGAGAGAGATGACAGTTAGTCTGGTCCAGATTTTTTTCGTGTGATATTAGTGACTGACTCGATAATGAAAATTCATTCAACACCCTTTATTATTGAACAGTCAAAAACTTTTTCTGTTCTGTGTAAAGCAGTATAATTTAATAAGAAGAAGTAAAAGCGAAAGAGGTATATAAAAGTCATAGTACTTGGTACGGTACGATTTATATATGGAATAACAAATACTATATTAGTTCAATGTCAGAATAGCTTTGTAAGTGGGTAATATAAATTTTAACTTATGTGATCCAAAAATCATATTTATAATCAAAAGTTAGTCAATCCTGTAGCGTATTACACATTCTTCTGTTACCAGTCATGAACCCATTACCCTTTAAAGGCAACACGTGTGCACAAAGGACTCGTTCTTTGAATTCACATTGCGCACCTTAAGAAATAGTCCTTGCAAATAATCTAGATATCCTAAATAATTATGTAATATATACAATATACATACATATGGTTGAACTGTGGAGACACATATGCATACTTATTTCTTATAGTTAGAATAACATTTATGGCTTTTCAGTTAATGTGTACCATAAAACTATTTTATGGTGTAAAATCATCATTAATTTAGTTAAAATAGTTTTTTTTGTAACAATTATAAAAGAATAACGAATCTATACTAATATTATAAAGTTGAAGAGTTTGTTTGTTTGTTTGGTTGAAAGCGCTAATCTCAGGAAGTACTAATCCGATTTGAAAAATTCTTTTTGCATTAGATAGCCTGTTAATTGAGGAAAGCTATAGGTTATATATCATCCCGGAAAAATGTACGATTCCCGTGGGATAAATTTGTTTTTATCTAGGGATGAACCCGAAGCGAAGCGGGGGTACGTCGCTATATATTAATAAAAATGCTTAAATATGAAACTTTGTACACTTACGTTAGTAATTAACTTTCAAATCAGATATGATTGACCTAACAATCAACATAGCGATTTAAAATGCTTACTCCATACACCTACAATGTACTTATTATGTAACCTATAATTTATGGTCCAAGATCTATATTCACTAAGTAATTTTTAAAAACAATCACTATCAAGCTGAATTCTCGTCAAATGCTACAATTTAACGCAACGAGCAATTTTTTCTTTATGAAAATTATCAATAGATGGGAAAGAAGTAATACATATTTTGAATTTGAATAAAACATATCGTTTGAGTGATTGTACAAGCTTTATTACTAAAAAATAGTAATTTACTTTAATCTTAGGATAACTTAATAAAGGGACTACTTGAAAAAACGTTTGTCCTACAAAAATAAATTATCAAGAGTTTAATAAAAGTGAATAAAAAATTAAAGCCTAACAATATGTTTCCAATGAACATTATTATTGAGAGAGAAAGCATTTAACGCGAGCAGCGATGCTCATCGAAGTTCGAGGTTCAATTCCTGGCTTTGTTTATTGATACGCCACATTACACTGGGATTGGCTTCCTTACACGCCTCAATATATATTATATGTTATACGCCTCAATATATATTATTTATGGACAGTCAATACTATATATAATAATATATAGTATTGACTGTCCATAAATAAAGTAATTATAGATTGGACAGTCTTGTTTAATCCATAACTATTTTATTTGTAGTTTTTTGATTAAATTCATACAAGTATAGGATATCCTAGAGACAAAAGCCGTTTCAGTTTTACCCGCATTTCCTAATTTTATGGAAAACATTTCCAATTTTTTTTCCCTTTATACCTTATTTAAAGAACTAGCGACTCACCCTCGCTTCGCTTCGGGTTCGTCTCTAGACAAAATAAATCTATCCCACGGGAACATGTTTTCGGAAGGATATATAGCCTATAGCCTTCCTCAGTTAACAGGCTATCTAATACAAAAAGAATTTTTCAAATCGGATCAGTATTCCTGAGATTAGCGCGTTCAACCAAACAAACAAACTCTTCAGCTTTATAATATTATTAGTATAGATAACAAACATTTAAAAAAAATAGCCAAATCGGTTCAGCCGTATCTCTTACTCTAAAAACTAGAATTACTAATATACAATTAGTAAGAATTAATTTTATGTTAAAATTCAAACTGGCTTCTCTGCTTGAAACAAAACTATCATCAAGAAAGTTGCTAGTCGTCTAATAAAGTGGCTACATAAATATTTTGTATTCTCAAGCTGTAATGAGGATCAAATTTTCCAGAAAAGTGGTTAAAAGCATTCATATAATGGTAATGATAATGACACCTAAGTCTCCAGGCAATTAGGCGTTGGACGCTGGAATTACATGCGTTAGGGAGATGAGGAGGAGGAGGCTCACATAAGGAGGACCATTAAAACCATCTTAAAAGAAAAGAGATTTTGTTTCTAAAAAAGTGTTTAAATTTAATAACAAAATTACCATCTATATAGATAAATAAAATTGAAGTGTCTGTTTGTAATGTCAAAATAACAACTTTATACTAAATGCATATGGAATTATATACGGTACTTATAAGAAAAGTACAATTTTTAAAATTTTTGTCTGTCTGTCTGTATGTCTGTTACCTCATCACGGAAAAACCACAGGAGGAACTTTGATGAAATTTGGTATAATTATAACTGGTTATCCGAGTCAACACATAGGATGCTTTTTACTGTGGGAAAATATGTCATCTCTGAGAAATTTATAGTAAACATTAAAAAGTTACGTTTTTTTTAGAATTTTTATCAAAATACCTCTAGTGGTTTTTTCGTGGTGTAACAGACAGATAAACAGACAGACAATTTTTAAAAAAAAACTATAGATTTGGCCTCTGTATCAATAATAAAGTCTATTTCAATAAGATTTCCCAAAAAATATTTAATGTACAAATTCGGCTCAGTTAGATTTTAATATATGTATAGATTGTAATAAAACATCACTGAAATAAAACCACACTAAAGTTGTTTCTTAAAGTTAACACATGCAAAAATCGTTACACAGAAGCTCTTAAAAATTTCAAGCTTACAATTACTTAGGGACATAAAGAAAAACGTCTAATCCCTTCTCTCAAGTAAATTACAGTGTCGCGACAGCAATTTACCACCTCGTGATTGCTCTCTGACGCTCTCGACCGCTCAAATAAAAAGTACACTTTTGCTTTCCATGGGCTCTATCTTTAAAACCCGTATACACTGCAGACTTTCTATCAGTCGATAATTCAATCTGTTTCATAATATACTTTATCAATAAGACTCTTGCAAACACTTTTAAATGATTTAAATCAAATCTATCAAGACATCTTTCTATAATAAATATTAATTATTTCTATAATAAAAAAAAAAAACAATTTTCTGGACAACTTTTCAAATATTGTTCCCTTATTCAATGAATCTTATTCAAAGAATAACAAACATTTAAAAAAAATTGTAATTTAGTTCAGTGATGAACTTACTAACATTTAACATTTTATTTTTATTTGTATCTTTGACTGACTGACCGACTGACTGCTGGGCTCTCCATCATGTTTTGATCCCAACTCCCATCGACCCATTGAGGTGCAGTCGGCAAGGGCTTTTATTCCTTGTATGTGTAGGACTGGGACTATTAATTATAGAATATACTGGTTTACCTTATTTGGCTAAGTCTAGGTAGGAAAAGAGAAAACGACATTTGGTCGCATGTGTTTTGGTGCTATTGATGTTTGATGTTTTATAAAACAGTTAAAATTTAAAAGCAAATAAGTGGTTTTTGATTAAATAAACTAATGTTAAAAGCAAGTCTTTTCATTTTCATTTAATTAATACTTTTTAATCCTAAAATACTTATTGTTTTTTTTAGAAACTGTTTTACTAATTTATTTGTAGAAATTGGTTATAATATAGAACCAGAAATATATCTTTTGTTAACAAAATTAAGTTACAAATCAATTTCCTTTTAAAACTTTCATTTTAGGACTACTGTGTTTTCAATAACAAAATCATTATCGATGTATCGACAAGAATTTTTGGTCCAACAAAATTACAATGTTAAATCGAAACTTGAAGCCAGTAGCGATCATTAATCACAGCACAAAACAACGCGCGCGCACCCGGTTATTACGTGGGTAATTTGTCGTGGCAACTATTTTTTTAGCTATTGGAACCACGTTTTTGTTATCATATTATAATTTTAATGTTGAGGCGAAACAAATAAGATCTAAAGCCAAAATTAAATGATGAATTCGATTATTTCACTTGCTAGAGGTCAGAAATATGACTGATGCTTCTTCGACGACACGTTTGGCTCAGTTTGTAGTGACCCTACTTGCTGTACCAGCGGTCGCGGGTTCGAGTCCCACTGGGGGCATTCGTTTGTGTGATGAGCATGAATGTTTGTACTCCAGTCATGGGTGTCTATATTCATAACATGTGTGTATTTAGAGTTATATATACATATGTAGTGTATCAACTATCTGGTATCAATAACACAAACCATGTAGCTTACCATGGAACTAGATGGTGCTGTGTGTTAATGTCCCAACATATTTATTTATTATTCTTAGTAGTTATATCAAATTGGATCTCAAATTGGTCAAATACAATAGAAAGAAAGTTTTTTCACTATTTATATAGGATCATTCTAAAGAAATATAATATTATAAAATTATACCTAAACTTACCCATACGACAAACTTTTTGTACCATACTATTTTTAATTTTTGTAAGGCCAACAATAAAATTAGACAATTATAAAAGAATTTCTTCTTAAAAAATCACTCTGTCAATGGGTTAAAGAAGGACAAACCAACACCGACAAAACCGAGCAAGTAAGTATTCCGATTAAAGTTATCTTTTATATTGTATGTGCTTCTGTTGTTGAATTCTACTCCGTCAAAAGTTTGGACTAATCATTCTACGTATTATGTCCTCGAGTACACTGGACCTTTTGTCTTTTGCTTAGGAAGGATGCTTTACATTATCGTAGTCACCTTGACTCCACTTACCTCTATGGTGCTAACATGTAATCCGACCCACTATTTTAAAAATAAACAATTTTTAATATACTTGGACGGTTTCGATTGTGTTTAAATTTTAATTTTGATTAAAGTTGATATTTGGTTTTAATTTAAATCACTTTAAAGATGTATATGGCTTATAAATTATATAAAGTTTTATATAAGTATGCCGTACTTGACAATAAATATATGTATAACTAGACACTATTCACCGCTGAATAATCTTTCTTTAGTTTATTATATGTAAAACTGTTGGTTTTTTATTTTACATTTTTTTGTTTTCAGACTAACTAACTAACTGAACATATTTTTGCATTCATAAATGAGTGGATCACCTGCGTTTTCTCTGTAGCAAGAAGCTGCATGCACCAGTAGCCAAGTGCACCGGATGTGCGATCTCAACGGGGCCTTTAGTTTTATTAAAGGTCCCTTGTCTAAAACATTCTTGTTTTGTTTATCTTATTTGTTTTGCAGATCTTCTGTTCATTTAAGCGGTTAACCCATCGTATTTATATTATAGAATCTTCTCGTGACTCAGATACTGAATCGACTTAAATAATATATTTTATATTTGTATGTATTCAGCCCTTTTTAACGTCCAAGTGCTGGGCACGGGCGTCCCTTTAATGCGAGGGGAGTACAGAGTGGCGGACTAAACATGTCTTTCGAAAACTTGCTAGGTTCTCTCAGACATGCAGCTTTCCTAACGGTGTTTTCCTTCACCATAGTGGTAATCATGTTGGAAATGATTCGCACGTAAAAATATCAGAGTTGCGAGACCCGGCTGAACTCAGTATCCCAAGCGAGCGCGTTCACTGGGCTACCGCTTTTTATAGGTAGGTACTATGTCATTACTATGTTCCAATCTTTATGGGCGCGTATTGTGAAAGAGAGAGAGAGGGAGAAAAAAAATATTTTTCTATATTATCTTGTTAACGACTATACGATATATTTGCGATCACCCTCGCTTCGCTCGGGTTCGTCTCTAGGTTGATTCCTCGTACAAATTTTTATCCCTATTTTCAACCCCTTAATTAACTATTTCCGGGATAAAAAATATCCTACCCTTCCATAGACTCAAACTATCTTCTTACCTTTCATCTAAATCGGTTCAGTAGTTTCGAAGCCTATTGAGTACAAACAAACAAACAAAACATCAAATCTTTCCTCTTTATGTACATATATATAGTATAGACTTGAATATTGCTTAACTTTATTTCCTTCTAATTTAAGTTAAACATACTTTCGACTTTTGACATCGAGTTGTATAAACATATTGCGTTTGTATGATTTTGTATACAATTAGCATATCAAAAATATTCAGCACAAATTTAAATTATTAATTTATAGCCACTTCTTGAGGTGAGGTAAAACATCTTTTACATTTTTAGGATAACTTAGCTTCCGCTCCAAACTTTGCTTGCAAGTCTCGAAGTAAAAATAAATATTTAATCTGAATATGATCATAAAACAACTGATCTCTCTGAGACAAACGACACAAGCATTTTTATTATTACTGCGATATTCTTGATTTAGATATAGGGAGGTGACCCCTTAGATGGTAACTCGGGAAAGATAGTTGATACCTATTGCAAGTGTACACAATTCGTTACTATCGATATTCGTCGTACTGGAAGACCTTATTATGTGTGGTTTTTGCCATAATTTTAGGCACTAGTGACTTGTCCTGGCTTCACTTGAAGGCACCCCTTATTGCCTTTTTATTTAACACATTACGACCCGCCCTAAGTGTTTTGAAGACATCAACGTTTTCTTCTTTCTTTTAATAAGTAGGCCTTACCTTTTTGCATATAAACCTTTCGGAAGAAATACTCTAAACGATAGTGAAACCTGTATTAAAACCCGTTAGGTACTTTAGAAGAACAAAACATACAAACAGACAGATAAAAAAGTGATTTCATAGTATACTATTTAGTCATTAAAGAAAATTAAACAGAGCTAGCTGTGCCTACCAAAAGTCAGTGCCAGACAAAGATATTGTCAGTTCTGCCAAAATTACCGATATCCAGTTTTTTTATGTAAAATATTAATAATGCCTTTTGGACTTTAGTATATTGAATTCAGTCAAAAGCAATATTTACTGAGCGCACGTCGTCATTTGATCCACGTCTTCACTCTCGTGTCAATGCACCTGCAGCCTGCGGTCTGACCTCAGCACTTGTACGTACAAACTACATAAGACAACGTATCCTAAGCCTTAGAAAGTGTTACCTTCGTTTTTGTTGTTGCTTCGAACTTTTAATGTTAAGTAATAAACATTATGTTCGATTTTAAAAAAAAAAACACTATTTTTGTGTAACTATTGAAACTATTATTAATTTTTTTACTTTAATAGATTTCTATGCCTAAGAATAAATAGTATCCAATATAATGATGTTATCAGATTCTCACGAAAAAGCCAAGATATTGTAGTGCATCAGGCATGTTTGCGGAGGCGAGAGTTTTACTTTTATGCGATATTTCGAAAACGGATTGCCACATTCTGGAATAGGTTACAAAATAGTAATGAAATAGTCAGAGCAGTTAATGATAGCTTAGACTGTGCAATTATTTCATATTGGCTGTCTGTTCATAAACAGGAGAACAGAAAATGACTACCTGAAAATGACTATCAAATTATTATTATTTTTCTCTGTACGTAAATACGGTTTTTGAATTGCCTGCAACAAATAATGATTATTTTTATAAAGAATGTTAGAAAAAATAAACTAAACAGAATTCATGACCTTTAACGGCCTTTAAATCTATTGACATCAAGAATCGACTAATCATCTACAATCGATATCGATATTGAGCTAATAGAAAACTAAATTTATATGGGTAAGCCATATTCTGATCACGTGATTTATCGATATTACATTTTTAATGTTCTTTTAGATATTGTAGAGCATCAACTCGTCTGAACATTATAAATACCTTCCTTCCTTTAAGATTAAGTAAAAATATTTAAGTGTATTCAATTTAATATGTATTTTCAAAGATACACGAAACCTAAGCTAATTAATGTAAAGTTATAATCAAAAATAAACGTGTTATTACATAAAGCTCAACCCGGCGGCGTCGTCCGTCGGCCGTCGGTAGTCGGTATGCAGGTCAACGCACTAATTTGTCTTGTTTTGCTTTTAAATTGAACTTTTAATAGTCTCTATAATTAATCAAGTTTACTTATAAAGATAAGGGTCATAAAACAGTAGGTCAGTTTGTGCATTTCGGACATTTTTTACATCTGAATAAGGAATTTTTAGATTTTGTATAGCATATGCAGTGTTCATAGCTGGGTTGTAATATATAAAATCTGCGTCCTCATTTTCACTTAGCAAACGATATGTATTGACACGATAAACGTCTTACCTAATAATATTATATTCTATAAATAATATTTTTAATAAAATATATTTTATAGGTAGTATTATATACTTATAAGTAGTTACTTATATGTACTGAAGCTGTCAGGGTAGCGGCAACAAATCAAAGCTACTAGTTTTTCGCGGCGACATCTTCGTTATAATGCCAAAAACACAATGTCAAGGCAAAGTCATCGAACAGCAGGTGTGTCTCTCAAAATAAAACGTGTATCGCCCACCCCGTTTACCTGACACAATGGCATCCAAAAACGCGAAAAAAAACATCGTTCGACGATTTATGTATACCCTCTCACGCGCTACACATTCCAGTGACGTAAATTGTAACGAAACGTTTTCTTAAAAATAGATTTTTACTATTATTTATGGTGAAAATTTAATTTTATTAAATATTATAAAAAAAATTGTCTTCGCTTCTGATTTATGGGATTCTCTTTGTACACTGTGGTAAACTTTTTCTATATATTAATGGTTAAGTTCTAGACTTCTTCAAGGTGCATGTCAAGTTAATTCAGTTATTTGTTATATAATTTTAAAGAGTTGTGAAAAACATACTCGTAATATATTATATACCATAATAGAAAAAAAACATACAATGCAAATAAAAAGTTCAAGATATTATAGATCTTGATTTTATCTAGATATAGGTCTTATCTCAAAGGTTCTAGGTCCAATAATTTAAATACATATCGATTATGATTTTAGAACAATTAAAATAACTGAAAGATTTATGCGTATGCTAGTGAACAGTCTTAACTTCGCTCAGCCTTATATGCCTGCGCATCGCCGTAGAAGCCTGCGTGAAACACGATTTTCCCTCTGATATAACCCTATATATGCATCTATACAGATAAATGAAATAGAAGTGTCTGTTTGTAATGTCAAAATTACAGCTTTATACTAAATACATATGGAATTATATACGGTGCTTATAAGAAAAACTCAATTTTTAAAATTTTTGTCTGTCTGTCTTTCTGTTTGTTCGTTCCGGCTAACCCCCGAAACAACTTGACCAATTTAAACGGACCTTTCACTGGCAGATAGCTGATATTATAAGGAGTAATTTAGGCTACTTTTATTTTAAAAAAAGAGTTAAGGTTTCCTTAAAAAAAATTAAAACGTACCTAGGGACGCACCCGAGCGAAGCAAGGGTAAGTCGCTAGCGTTACCTAAATATCACTAAAACTTATAGATCAGTAGTTTAGAACAGTAATTTAGTTGGCAACTTATTTCATTTCCGGAAGAAAAAGTGCCACGAACGATTTAACTAATTAAATAGTTCCTAGCGCTTTTTCTTTCGGAAGCTTTCGTGGCACTTTTATCTATACATATAACAAAATTATAACTAAATCGAATCTGTATCTTTTAATTTAGAAAACGAGTTAAGGTTTCGTTAAAAAAAAATTAAAACGTACCTAGGGACGAAACCGAGTGAATCGAGGGTAAGTCGCTAGTCATAAACAAATGTATTAAATCCGGGTCAGGCAACGTATTTTCATACAAATAACAGAATCGTGTAAATAAAGTTTCTCAAATATCAATAACACTTAACCTCTTTTAGCCTAAAAATATAAACTCAGTAACATGTTATATCATATAAGGTATATATATATATATATATATATATATATATATATATATATATATATATATATATATATATATATATATATCACTTCATTCAATTCGTTAAAAATATGTATTTTTTATTTAGGACGCCTATTGAAGAGCTAAATTAATTTTTTATACTTCGAACTCGGTTAAACAACCTCGCAACATCATCTATCTGCAATATGTCCTGAATTCAATCCCCAATTCTATCATGTTCAATTAAGAAGGTATATCTTGAATCGACCAATTACGTATGGCTCAGACCGTCGTCAGTCAGACAAGATCAAGACGATACATTTCTAGTTTAATATTTTAGCTTTTACGTATCAGTTATAATTTATTAGCTATTCGTAGTTGTATAATACGTAGCAATATATTTTAAACAAAAAAAAAAACGCTTTTTTCTAACTTTTATTTTGATTTTTTTATTATGCTTTTCAACAAACATTGTCACGGGGTCGATAATTGTTTTTCAAAAGTTTTACAGATGTTTACAAACTACCCACATAATTAGAATAATCAAAATAAAACCTCGCAAAATTTCCAAAATAGATATTTTTTTTATTTAAAATGTTAAATATTTGGGTAAATCCCATCAGAATATTCAGTAATATATTGTTTATAGAGTTTTTTTATCTTATTATTTAAATAATAGTGAATCTATTTAAAAGAAATAAACTGACTTCAAAATTACTTTTATATAATACTCGTCATTATTCAAGTGAACGGCGGCTCATCGTTTCCACTTGGTTATCCTATTTTAGTGCTTTAGTAACTTATTGAAATAGTGGCAATAAAATCAATTCGTTCGTTGGAATTCACCTAAAATAAAGATTTAACCACAAATTTTCCCCTATCTCCCATGACAATGATTGCTGTAAAGCATTCGAAACATCGGTAACCGGAAATCAAAATAAATCCGCGAAATAATCCGAAAAGTTTTATTTATAATGTCAAATATAACAACTTCTTCGTTACAAATTTCACACAAATCATTCGCAATCTTCGAATTAATAATATTATTGCAATAATCTGTAGAAAGACCTACCTAGTCAATATTAGGTGTTGAACTTTTACTAACTCATAACCTACTAACTTTCCTGGAAGCTTATAGCGCTTAACTATTTCAGTTTCTCATTTTATCTTTGTTACTTTCACTAGTAAAATACTCTACAAACCCATAAATTATATCAGCCCCATTAACTCTACATGGGGCTACATAACGCTTCCCGTATTTGGTAATTTATTGTCACCACATTATAGCTATCGACAATCGCTCTACAATATCGAAAGGTGAACCGCATTAAAGATAATGAAAATTTCCACAAATATGTAAATGTATGTGACAGCTTGATGTAATGGATTTAAGTTAGTTTGTCGGAACTATATGTTAATTTATTACGACATTTCTCATTATATAATAATCGATATATAAATGGGCAAAAACATATAGCTTAGTACTTTTTTCTCTCTGTTTGTCAACCGAATTTTTTTGTTTAGTGTTTTAAAAAAAAAAAGAAGATTTTGGTCGAATTTCAACCACTGGGTGAACACTGCTAATAAAGTCCCCAATAATAGTTTTTCTCGAATATCTTCCATGTACAGACAGCGATCAGTTACAATTTTATTATATGTATATATATAAAAAAATATAATTGTAAAATTTTATTGTTATATTATAAACATAGTACTAGTATGTCGTACCAATACTAAAAGATATACAAATGTGAACGAACTGTCGTCGAAAATTCTATTTAAATTTTTAGAAATCTAAGACGTATTTTTATATAATTATAATAAAGCATATACATATATAGTCATAATATAGCTTTTAGGTCAAATTGATAAATGATCAGCTTTTATAGCTTATATCTATATAATGTGAGACCGAGTCGGCGCGTGCGCACGCGTCGTGATGCATTCACCTTGGATCATCGCAGTGATTTAAGAGGGGAGATAACTAAATGTTATGACATACACGAGCGTTTTAAATATTTTAATACAACAGTTAAATATAACTTATATCGTTTGAAGATATGAAAAAAATATTAATCGTTTTGAGGGTTCCGTACCAGATACATTTTTTTTTTAATTCTTAACTGCAGCTATAAGGTATCACTGCGATCATAATACACTCGTCTAGTTACTTAGCATCTTAAAAATATTATATCTCTTGAATGGTATCAGAAATGGCTTTTTCTTTTTTATTTAATCGAAAAATTAATGTAAATTACTACTAATCTATACTTGCTAGTTCCCACAAACGTAAAGCTCTAATATAAAGGAGCTTTCACAACATCATGTCATTCCTCGCTTTGAGTCCATATTAAGAAGTATCGATAAGATTAGCGTCACTTACCACAACTATAAGCTACAAATAAACATAACTTTCACACTTCCTTTATAGGGATAATTGCTATAAGCTTTTGTGTAAAGAAAGGCAATGGACGCTTTTCTAATATTTATTGCTGACTTTTATTGAAATTAGTAAAATAACTAACAACAATACAAGATTGCACTGAAATTATAATAAAATCTTGAGGTCTGAACTCGTATGACAATTGATTGGAATATTGGTTGGTGTAATAATACAGGTGTGTTTTATATTAAATCCAATCTATACTAATAATATTATAAATGTGAAAGTTTAGATGTTTGGATGTTTGTAGGGATGTTTTTATTCAATCACGCCACAACGGCTGAACGGATCTGGATGAAAATTGGCACAGAAATAGATTATAGTCTGGAAGCGTAGAACATGAAACCCTCCTGCTTAAACTAAGTCATTATGGTATTCGTGGCATTGCTCTTGATCTCATTGCTTCATATCTTAGTGATAGGATTCAGAAAGTCGCTGTAAATAACGTTAATTCTTCCGGATCCCCTCTGAGAATGGGTGTTCCGCAGGGATCTATTTTGGGTCCATTTTTGTTTCTAGTTTATATAAACGATCTTCCTTTCTATGCTAATGAATTGTGTGATATTGTACTGTTTGCGGATGATACCTCCTTAATTTTTAAAGTGGATAGAAATGTAACTAATTATGACAAAGTAAACAGTGCATTATCTCACATACTTAAGTGGTTTAATATTAACAACTTAGCATTAAACACCAAGAAAACTAAATGTATACATTTTACCCTACCTAATGTAAGGAGACAGAATTTCAGTTTGTTTTTAAATAATGAGATTCTTGATACTGTAGATTCCACGGTATTCTTAGGTATAACATTGGACTCGGGTTTTCAGTGGAGCCCCCATCTTTCATCTCTCGCGAGTAGACTAAGCTCCGCTGTGTTCGCGGTTAGGAAAGTCAGGCAGCTAACAGATGTTAATACTGCTAGACTTGTTTATTTCAGCTACTTTCACAGCATCTTGTCTTACGGAATTTTGTTGTGGGGTAATGCAGCCGATATAAAATCTATATTTATTCTCCAAAAAAGGGCTATTCGGGCAATTTATAACATCGGAGCTCGGGATACCCTACGAGATTTGTTTAAGGAAATTGGTATACTTACAGTTGCATCGCAATATATATATTGTAATATTATGTTTGTCCGACAAAACATTCATTGTTATTTAAAACGCAGTGATATACACAAAATAAACACTAGAAATAAGGAAAATCTGGTATCGCGTAGCTTTCGCCTTCAAAAAGTAAATAGATCGTTTATGGGGCAAGGTGTACGCATGTATAATAGAGTTCCACAATCGATTTTGAGCTTGCCATTTGAACAATTTAAATCTAAAATTAAAAATGTATTAGTGAATAAAGCTTATTATACAATCACGGAATACTTCGGAGATATCAATGTGTGGAACTAATATCTGGTTGGATCTCACGTAGGATAAATATATAATAATTATTGTATTACAATATTGTACACAGTTTTTATTTTAAAAGAGCAACTGTTGAGTTTCTCGCCGGCTCTTCTCAGCAGAACTGCCTTCCGAGCCGGTGGTAGCTTCCTCACGGACCGACTACACTGACATTTAATTTAAATTTAAAATGTAAAATTGACGATTCAAAAGTGCTTGTAAAAGTCTATTTGAATAAAGTATATTTTGATTTTTTTTTTTTGAATAGCACGTACGCTACTTTTATCCCGTAAAAATGTACGGTTCCCGTTGGATAGCTTTGTTTTTGTTTTTCTAGAGGCGAACCCAAACGAAGCGTGTGTGAGCCGCTAGTGTCCAAATATTTTTTAAAACCTAATAAAGCAGTTTTAGAATTAAAATTGGCCCTGTGACTCGATTATTTGACTGAGAAGAAATTTGATTAAAGTTCTTAATTATTTGAAAAACCTAAATAAACCGAAACACCTAAGTCAAGAGGTTCTACATTTAATATAGCTAAATGGAAACTATGCATATTATAACAATAAGTTAACACTTAGATGTGTCTTTGCCATAATTATATATTTCCGTTATCTACGTATTAAGGATAGCGATTATAGATTGTCATCTTGTCTATACTCCTTTGGTAGCTTTGATCGTATCAAATCTAGTAGACAAGATCTAATCAAATTAAAAAAAAACTATATTCTAATCGACTTTTACAAGCTCTTTTGATTCACCATTTTTTTTTACTTAAATAAAATGTCGGTATGTAAGTAGGTGGGTGTTAATGTGTATGTAACCAAAGCCGCGGAAAGCTAATGTATGTATGTATTCAGCCTTTTTAACGTCCCACTGCGTGGCACGGGCCTCCCTTCAATACAAGGGGAATCAGACCATAGTCCACTACGCTGGACAAATGCGAGTTGGTGTACTTCAAATGTCTTTCGAAAACTTGCTAAGTTCTCTTAGACATACAGATTTAGTTTTCCTTCACCGTATGGCAAGTGGTAATCATGTTACTAGAAATGCTTCATACATGAAAATATCAGAAGTGCAAGACCCGGGATTTATTGATAAATTAAAACTATAATATTCTAAATAATCTTTGTGTATGAAATCACTATAATTTAACAGCGGTGAAGCTTCCAGTGTCAACTGAGTTAATAACTTTAATCTTAAGTTATTATTTAAAATTGAATTATAATTCGTTTAACTGTACGTGTTTATTTTATGCTCCATGTCTATAAAATGGGCAGTCAGCGTCGTAAATTCTATAATGATTGGGAATTACTCTCCCTAATGGCCAGATCGCAGTCGACCCGCGATTATTATTAATTTAATTATTCAACTAACGCACTTTGTAACTACTAAGTAGTTTCATCATTTTTACTTGTTGTATGTACGTACATTTATGTCATACTAGTGACATACTCTGTCTTCGCTCTAGTTCGTCTCTACTCTCTACCTTTTTTATTTATAATATTATTTTCAGATAGCGCCTCTTCACTAACTACTAGCGATTCACGCTCACTTCGCTCGGGTTCGTCCCTAGCTTGCTTCCCAATACAAACTTTTATCTTCATTTTACTGCCTTAAGGATGATTCCCGGGATAAAAAGTATCCTATGTCCTTCCCAGGATCTCAAACTATCTTGTTACCGAAATTCATCTAAATCGGTTCAGTAGATCCAGAGAATACCCCATACAACCTCACAAACTTTACCTCTTTATAATATTAGTATTGATGTGTTTCTCCAGATCATAGACTATCTGTTTCCATTTAGCTATTTCAGTATGAAGGAGTAACAAACGTACACACTTTTAAATTTATAATAGTAGTGTAATAATATGCAAATGTACATACGAGTAGGTACATATGTCATATTTGGGAGATGATTGTTTCGAGATTAAAACTAAAACTGTGAAATAATAATGTCAAAGATATATCGTATATCTTTGATATCGCTATTTAACGCTTTAATAATTTGCTCTGCTCGGATTCGTCCCTAGTTACGTTGTAACGTTTAGTATAGATTTCTTAGAGTAGAGAGATTAAAATATCTCATATATTTTCTCGCAGTAAAAAGTATCCTATATGTTGACCCGAATAACCAGCTATCATCATACCAAATTTCATTAAAATCCGTCCAGTAGTTTTTCCGTGATGCGGTCACAGACAGGCAGATAGACAGACAAAAATTCTAAAAACTATATATTCAGCCTCTGTGTAATAATGTCTATTTCAATAAGATTTTTTTAAAATATTTAATATACAGATCCAGCTTAGTTACAATTTTATTATATATATAGATTGAAAATACTTTATTAATACTACACATAAATATATACCTAATAATAATGTCCTCCTGACCGATTCCGGCCACGGTAGCCAATCTCATTGGGACTAGCCAACTGCGCAGGAGATATTGTAGTGCAGCGCGTGTGAGGGAGAGCGCAGACACAAGTGTACTCTCTATTCCTATCACTCTCATACTCCGATGGGATGACACGAGACACGACCGGTGAGAGTTAAGGCGCAAGACCGACGGCTTTACGTGCTCTCCGAGGCACGGGGGTGAAACACCGTCAACTTCCCAGCTCTGGGCTGTTACTGAGGCTGACTATACAGAAAGACTCAATAACTAAAACTTTGACCGACAGGGACTCGAACCCAAACCTCCGGGTAGCCACTACACCACAGAGACAGTATACCTACTAATTACATATAGTAGAGTTTGGACAAGCACATTAAAAATACGAACGTTATAGGTGACATTTTAAAGTTTATATAAAATTTATCTTATACAAATTTTATTACTCAACCTTAAGCATTTTATTATAATTTACACAGATTACATGACTCGAGCTATGAGAAACATGCTTCTCGGGTAATTTATATGAAAACATCGACGATGGAATATATTTCATCTAAATAGATACTTTACTTAGACTAAAGTTTGGAATTAATTGTATATTTTCTAAATTTTTAATTTAACCATATTTTTTATTTTTTTCTCTTAAATGCAGACGTGAAAAAACTTTTATTTCCCGTGAACGTAATTACTGCAAAGCTTTCGAAACGCTGAAAAACAAAAATCTGAATGAATCCACTAAAAATCCGTTAAAATGGTTTTATTTCAAAATAGCGACTCCGCTTCATTCGATTTATCTATAGATACTATTAAACGGTTAGTATGGAATAGATAAACTATATATCATAGGTACAAAATAAACAGTTTTGAACTTTTACGATTTTTAAAGACGTTTTTTTGGGTTTCCCTATTTAAAAAAAAAAAATTATTCAAATCGGTCCAGCCATTTTTGAGTTTTAGCAAGACTAATGAACGGCAATAGATTTTTAAATATATACATATGTCACATATCGGCGCAAAGTATTATGTAAACTTTTCTAGATATGTATATAGGTACATGGGTTTGATTAACTTACAACATTTAACTATGACCTTCATAAAAACATTAGGATTTATTTATGAGTCAATTAGATAGCTTTTAACCTAGCATAAGCTCACACAATAATGCAATTATTTTATATCAAATGGTCTATGAGATGAAGGGCAAACTCCAAACGTACACATCGAATAAGTATTTTATGAATCGTATGACTGTGTAATGTGCATATTAATGCTACTAATATTTTTTCCTGTCACTTAGTCAGCGCATTGCGATTTACTCAGCTTGCTATTATGTAGTTGGTATTACTAAGTTTTGCTAAGTTTTTTCTAGTTTAGTATTGAGGCATTACACGTATTTACTACTTTAGCGTTTACGCAGTAAGCACAGCGGTAACTCGCTTTGAACATCAAAGGAAGCTGGTTTAAAACCCGGATTTTTAATATTTTGACGTGTAAATCCTTTTCAACATGATTACCACTTGCAAATAGTTCGAATAAAATTATAATCTGAGGAAACATAACATGTTTTTGGTAGGCATGTGAAGGTGAAAAAATATACTTGTGCTTGGCAAGCTTCTGATCTGATCCCCCTTGTATTGACCGAAGTAATGAAACTGAAATAAACTTAATGCAGCTATGTTTATATTAGAAGTTCTTAGAGAGTCGGGAATTTGTCCTACAACCCAAACAAAAGCCGGAATTAGCGGAGTAACAACATAAGAATATTTCAATTATGTGCTAATATTAATAAAACAATAGATGTAAAGAAACACCTGGGTTTGTAAAGAAACCCAGGTGTCTAAGCTAGTGTATAGACATAAATAAAAGGTTTGCCAAACGCAACAACCACAAGTGTTGGCGATTAAAATACTTCACGAATTATTAATATGTGACGTCAGCGACATCACACCGGTTCCGATATGTGTTTACTGTTATCTGTCCATTATCAGGTGTTATTGATGTTCTCCGAAATTAATTTGTATTAGAGCTAGTGTTTAGCCTTTACTTCAGCTAGGCGCGTCGCTGTTCACTTATTTGCAATATATTATTCTACAGGATTATTTACTGGTATAAAAATCTATTATTCTCAATCCGTTTAACATATCACGGTATCCTTTGCTTCATGCAAGAAGAAGAAATCTTAAATATGTCATATAATTATATATTAAAATATGCACAAATATGTATAGCCTTTGCGGGAATTTTAAATAAAACTATCTTTTCGAATTATTTTCCGGATTTATTTTGATTTTTGGTTCTCGACGTTTCGAATGCTTTACAGCAATCATGGTCACGGGAGAAACTAAGGTGTTAGACGTCTCAAAGGCGTTATATACTTGTTACAGACAGTGCCTACCCACAATTTACAAAACGTCGGGAACCAAAAATCAAAATAAATCCGCGAAATAATCCGAAAAGATAGTTTTATTTAAAAAGGTCAAATATTCGCGTAAATCTTAAAAAGTATTATGATAAATATGTGTTGATAAATATAATTAAAAATATTTAATTTGCAACTCTTCAAATTGTCAATCAGCAAACTGAACTCTCTCAATCAGCTCAAAAACTCAATCAGCAAACTGAATTAATGCAATTGAGGGAGTTGAGGATAATATTCCACTTATTAATTTAATTATATAGTGCCCATGTAGTTGGTTAAATTTATTCTGTTTTTGTTTCCAAGCACACACACAGTGTGTGTGTGTCAAAATTATGAAAAAATAATAATAAAAGATTACCTTGATTGTTTGAAAGTGTATAATTTATTCTACAATAAATTATGATAGGCAAGCAGTCAAATACCAATACCTACACAAGGATTGCTAAGTTTATGTCTGTTTGATAATTATCGGATAGTTATCTTCATAATTTCATTCCCTGATTAAAAAGCTAAAAGTAGGAGCTGATAGCTTTTATCAAGCATCATCCAAAATTGACTGAAAAATGTTTAACAACGACCACATTTTCTTTGTTTGGGCTTGACTCCAAGATATGGTGAACGGTGTACTTTATTAATGTGTGATTACGAGGCATTAGGAATGTGCCTACAAATAGTCTGCAACTCCGCTGTAATTGGATAGCTAGATAATTACGCGTTGACTGCGACCTGGCTGGAAAGACTAATCTCCCGGAATTTTATAATTTATAGTGTTGACCGCCAATTATGTATGTGAATTTATAAGTATATATAATATTGTTTACAAGTATATAAGTAGAGTGAAGGGATGTAGACGTTATATAAATTGTATTTAACGGTTGGTTGTTTAAGAAACTTGTAGTGCTTACTATTTAGTAATGCTTTTGTCATATAGTATTTATATAATACTAGTTTTTAACCGCGGCTTTGCTCGCATACGTAGAGCGGGGATCAAAGGTAGCCTATGCCCGTATGGATGTCTTTGCAAAATTTTATCGAAATCTCTTCAGTGATCACACTAAATTGGAAACCGGTATATTAATAGACAATTTTTAAAAACTATATTACAACGTCTTCAGATAACACCCGAAAAAAATTGTTCTAATTGGTTTTGAACACTACTATACATAACTAAACTACATTAACGATAAAATTGCTTGCTCTGTAGTATCTAACATAATTAATAATTTCAGTTTAACACGAAGTTTTACTACTTAACTAAACATGGGTTTTTCAGTAAATTACATAACGGTAAAAATCGTTATTACTTCTGTGTTTGTGTGTACTATAACACATAGACACGGTCTTACAATTATGTACATTAGGCCACAATTTAAAGTATAGACAGAACCACTTATGTCTGCCTCAGTTTACTACATAGAGCTCACCAATTACTATTTTATTATTTACACACAGTACTTGCATACAATATTTGCTAACGGGATCGCATCTGGCGTGTTGACTTACGTTGACTGGCGTGTTGGTAACGTAACACGTACTTTTAGACAAAAAAACCATAATGTGTATATATGTATATTTAGTACAGCGACTCTTCTACTCAATCAAAGGATAGCTATTCAATTACAGCTCGAGTACCAAACAGTTCATAGGGGCGGATATGGCTGTAATAGACGTCTCAGAATGAATTATTTTAACTTATACTGTTTACTGTCAATCTGGTTAAGAGTAACGTAACGTAACGTTTATTTGTTTAGAAAACAAATAAAATATATTGTAAATTTTATATTAGAAAAATTATTGTTAGGTTAATATACATGAATAATACAATAATTTACTATATTATACTAATATTATAATAGTTTAGATGTGTATTTGGATGTTTCTTCCACAATCACGCCAGAACGGCTGAATGGATCTGGATAAAATTTGGCTAAGAGATAGATTATAGTCTGGAATAGCGCATAGATTACTTTTTATCTTGGAAAAATATACGATTTCAGTGGAATAGATTTGCTTTTGTTTTTCTAGAGGCGAACCGGAGCGAAGCGAGGGTGAACCGGTAGTTAAATATAATTATGAAATATTACACTTGAAATATAATGACAGGATAAAAAGGATAAAATGGAAATAATGACACTTAAGTATCTCCTTCGGTCTTCATAATTTTGGTAGAACAAAATAACTCTACCTAGAGTCCTCTCAGCAACAAAACATTTAAGTAGATCTGGCAAGGTGTTAAACTGTGCAAATTGTATGATAATCTTATTTTGATCAATTAAAACGAAGCTGCTATCAATTAGTATCTTCTTGAACAGGAAATGTAGTTTAGCTTCAGTCATTATCAGATTAGTTAAATGTATAGAACATGCTAATGAAGTAAAGTAGTATGCGTAATGCAAAAACTGAATAACAGTACATATTTCATTCAGAATTTCGAAATCATTATTCATATATATTATATATAACATATACATAACATACATATATTATATATAACAAAAACGACGTCTGATATTTCAGAATAGCCTCCCTTATCACTGCTTTTAGAAAATTCAAATAAAATTGAAAGATTTTTGTTTGTTTACTAGCAGCTCACCCTTGCTTCGCTCGGATTCGTCGCTAGGCACGTTTTACATAGATATTTAAAATATTATTTGCCAGCGTTAGCCATATAAATTTTAATATTATTCTATTTTTTGAATTTTTCTGATGTTTTAACACTTATTATCCTATTCCGGACCAAGAGAAATCCAAAAAATCAAATATCATAAAAATTGGTCCAGCCGTTCTTGAGTTATAAATGGTGTAACTAACACGACTTTGTTTTATATATATAGAATGGTTTGATGGAAATATAGAGGAATCGAGCCAAATTAAAGTATTCAAAATAATTTTACGTGGGAATCGTAGAAGTTTTCCGTGGATTCTAAAAGAAGAACAACGGCTTGACCTATTTTAATGGGGTATTCACTATTCACTGACACTTAAAGGATTCAAGCGAGACTTACATTAGTTATTTATATCATCTAAACACGCGAGTATAGTCGCAGACGCAAGTTGATCATAAGTTTTCTATCAAAAGTCTAATCTTAAGGCCGATACCACAAAGCAAATAAAATCATTTTTCTTTGCTTTAGGGAAAAATAAAGCGTATAATGTATTTATTCCATCAGTAAATACTTCGGAATTCGGATATTATTATTTAATCATAATCGAATTAACATGTCATCTTATTAAAAACTAGCGACTTACAGTCGCTTCGCTCGGATGTACCTATCCCTGAATACACGGGTCATAATCACAATTTCATGGGTTTAATTTTTTTGCACGGAACCCTAATTCTTTTTCTAAAATAAAAGTAGCCTAAGTTACTACTTATAACATCAGCTATGTGCCAGTGAAAGTACTATCAAAATCTGTTCAGCCGTTTCGGAGATTAGCCGGAACAAACAGACAGACAGGCAGTCAAAAATTTTAAAGTTGTTTTTTTTCTT
Organism: Argynnis bischoffii washingtonia; assembly: GCA_033884665.1. Lineage (NCBI taxonomy): Eukaryota > Metazoa > Arthropoda > Insecta > Lepidoptera > Nymphalidae > Argynnis > Argynnis bischoffii. The sequence continues at coordinate 555,220 of CM066622.1, forward strand.
ATTAGTACCGTATATAATTTCATACGCATTTAGTAAAAGCTGTTATTTTGACATACAAACAAACACTTCAATTTTACTTATTTATATAGACTTATTAAAAATACTAGAGTTTACACCTAACTTCATAATACTCCATACAGATTATGCTCATAACATCAATGAGTAAACACGTATAAATAGTTACTATCATAAAGAATAGATTATAACTTTCACATAATTTCATACAAAAATTAAAAAAAATAATTGCCATTTTACAAATTATAATACTACTAGCGACTTACCCTCGCTTCGCTTCAGGTTCGTCCCTAGACAAAAACATTTTATCCCACAGGAACCGTACATTTTTCCGAGATGATATATAGCCTATAGCCTTCCTCAGTTAACGGGCTATCTAATAAAAAAAGAATTTTTCAAATCAGATTAGTAGTTCCTGAAATTAGCGCGTTCAACCAAACAAACAAACAAACAAACTTTTCAGCTTTATAATATTAGTATAGATTATGAATAGGCTGTTTAAGACAACTCTGGTGTCTCTACGCTGCTTTATTAGGCAGTCCGGTATTTATTGCGTAATTAAAATCGCGTTGTGTAAATGCCGTTGCGTGACTTTTGTTTCTTTATAAAAATACAAAATAAAATTCTTAGATAGTTACGTCTTATAAGCATTGTCTGTACTGATATAGTTAATAAAAATAAAATATATAGTATAAATCTATACATATAATAAAACTCTAACTCCGTCGAATCTATACAATCAATATTTTTTGGAAATTCTTATTGAAATAGTCATTATTATTGATACACATGCCGAACCTATAGATTTTTAGAATTTTTGTCTGTCTGTCTGTCGGGGAACGATTCACGAGAAAACCACAGAACAGATTTTCTCTGGTATGATGGTAGCTGTTTATCCGGGTCAACATATAGGATACCTTATAATGCTGGAAAATAATTTATTTCTGAGATATCTGTACTTAACCCTTAAAACGTATCTAAGGATGAAACCAAGCAGAGCGATGGTGAATCGCTAGTTAATGTTATAAAGGAGTTGAAGGTGAATTTTGTAAGTTTAGATGGGGGAGGTACTTTTAAAAAACTTTTAGAATGGACATTCAGTGTTTCCATCCAATAGAGTGTACATTATTTCATTTTTATTATGGCAATTTAATTAATATTACTTTTAATTTTATAATAAAAGGGTTTTTGCGTGGAGATCGACTTAACTACGTATGTCAGTATAAAAAATTAAAACAAAACGCAATTTGCGCGATGTTATCTAGAGATTAAGTTATCTACATTGACTGAGCATAAGCGTAATATATAAAATCTTTTTTTTTATGTAATAGCAATTATTACATAAAAAAAATAAAAAAGATCTACTTTCTGGCTAAATTTATTTTGACAGTTCCCTTTCAGAACTGAAACTCGCAGCACAAAAACAAAATATTAAATTATATTTTCTTGAAAATAGGTTTAACTTGCGTTTTAAAATTAATTTAGCATAATTTTCTGCAGCAATGTTTTGTAGAAGGGAAGTTAAAATGTTTTAGACTGCATCCCAATAACTTGTCTATCTTTCATATTTCTTACTAGCGGTAGAAAATTGACATAGTTTGTATGGAGATAATGTCAAATGCCTACCTTAGTAATTTCAAATTTAGTAAGGAAATCCACAGACACACACACACACACACACACACACACACACACACACACACAGAGAGAGAGAGAGAGAGAGAGAGAGAGAGAGAGAGAGAGAGAGAGAGAGAGAGAAAGATAGAGAGAGAATTGAGAGAAGCAGCTAATTAGTTAGTGTAACATTTACGAACAAACATACAAAGTAATCATTACAATAATTTTGAAATTATACTATCACTGAAAAATGTCGTTTGTGTGGACGCACCTTTACGAATATTTAATACACGCGCCTAATGACTTGTCGGTAATGTGTTTTTGCTCGAAATAATAAAGTCAATTTTAATGAGACAAAAACGAATGAAACAACGAAATTATTGAATGGCATTGAGAGTCGCGCTCGATGGATGCTTATATTTAGATGTTATAAAGTAAGTTAGAAAGTGTATTAAATTGTATTAAACTTCTTACTTATATATAAAGTATTAAAAAGCAAACTTTTGTATGTTCATTGAAAATTCTAAAAAAAAAAACAAAAAACCAATATAGTTACATTTTTTATATTTTTACTACTATTTAGTTTGGAAAATTTTTGCTGATGGCTTTAACAAGCTATGTAGATTGCTGATAAATACTTTCTTATATGTACTCAGCTTAGATTTTCAATAAACCTGGTTTACTTACTTTAAATACTACAATACACTGTGTTTATAAAACATCGGGGCAAATACAGTGCATTCAGCTTCGAAAGCTACCAAGTTTGAAGGACGTCTAAGTTGGCGCAACGCCGGTCACAATACAAATAATCTTGCTTAATCTAATAAAATATGCGAGTTATATTTCAAATTGATTGTAGTAACGAAAATAACGTAAGTAACAAACGCAAGATTAAAGAATTATACTATATATTCTATTTTAACTTATGTGATTTTAAAATGTACATCCATGGCAAGATAGAGAAAAACGTTAAAAAATATTTCTAAACAGGTTCCAGTACAACTATTTTTAAATAAATTTCATTTAAAATACACAGTTTTGTTAGAAACAAATATATAATTAAAAGAAATCCTAAAACGAAATAGCGCGCGAACTATATTTTGTATCAAATTAAATAAGCATTACCTAGCCATCCATCAGATCTGAACACAGAACACTTCACTTAAACTTTTTCTTGAAAAAAAAATAAAATATATTTTCGATAATTTCTATGCTTTACACACGATACTATTATTTGTAACACGGTACACGATCGAAAGCCCTTCGGTTAAGCTCTACACTGGGAGTGGAACCTGTATAGTGTAAATCAGTTGAGGGTACTGACGAGCCGAACGCGCTTTGAGCTTTTTTGTTCGAAGCTTTCAATACAGCCTTATTTAGACCATGAAGCTGTGTTAGTGTGTTAGTTAAAACTGGATACATTTTTTAGTTTATGGTCATTGTAAGTATATTTTTAAATGTTTTAATATTATTTTAAAATTGATTTTAGCGTATAAAAATATATTACACAATAACACTATGTGTACGTAACATATTTTTTGACATATATAATATATATACATATTTAACATATTAGTGTATGTAACATATTTTTAGTGTTTTATATTTTTACAATATTACGAATATAAAAATAACATGGCATATCATTTTATACAGATTACCTTAAATATAAGAAAATTTTAATATTTTGTATAGTATTACAATAAGAATTCAACTATCTTACTAACATTATAAATGGGAAAGTTTAGATGTTTGGATGTTTGTAGGGATGTTTGTTACTCAATCACGCCAGAACGGCTGAATGGATCTGGATGAAATTTGGCACACAGATAGATTATAGTCTGGAATAGTACATAGGTTATTTTTTATCCCATAAAAATGTACGGTTCCCATGGGATAGATTTAGAAGGCGAACCCGATCGAGGCGAGGGTGAGCCGCTAGTATCGGAATAAAAAAAATAAGCTAGGTATACTATTTTAGAGAAGTCGTAAATTTAATAAATATTTAATTTCATTTCCTGGCAAAAATACCAATTTGAATCATATAAATTTACCAGTAGCCGACACATTAGCCACGTGGTATTATAAAATTAAGCATGCGAATGTACGGCGCGCGCGCAGCCTCCGGTCGACGATCGCAACCAGTCGGACCGCATTTCCCCTTGCCCCTCGCCTAAACTTATTACAAACAACCCTAAAACTCACCTTAATCCCTGGGAATAGGGTCACAAATCCTTTGTTTTAAAATAACTTTTAAAGCATTTCCGAAATCGTTGCGCGGACATGAACATGCAGGGTCTTTACATATTTGGTCAAAGTTCGTTTATTTTGGACTCTCCTTGTAGAGCTTAAAGCTTATATTGCGTGACGTACAGCGAGGAATGCACCTGAGCTACCGTGCCCCGCAATCATCGGTATACAATAATATTTACAGATCAGTTAAAACTGACTAGAACACGTGGGCTCGCCGGGGTATAGGTATTTGGAAAATTATTAGCTATAGTCTTACCTTGTATTAGTTTATTTCAAGCTCTACATACCTTAAAGGTACACACCTTAACACTTACGAAGAGGATAATCAATTAGTAGATTATGTAGCAAACATTATTAATGAATTAAATTATGTATATATTTATTTAAAAAAAAAATGCCGTCTTATTTACTGATGGAATTAGGTCAAATAAAAATGTTCATGCAAACAATACGCAAATGTGTAGATATTAAAGTACATTATTATGGAAAAGTAAAACCATAATTGAGGTAACATATTATGTAATAATAACTTGACGACACGTTTGGCTCAGTTTGTACTGTTTGCACTTGCTGTGCCAGTGGTCGCGGTTTCGAATCCCGCTGGGGGCATTCATTTTTGTGATGAACACAAATTCTTGTACTCCAACCGTGGATGTTTATATTTATAATATTTATGTATTTAAAGTTATATATGTGTAGTGTATCAACTATCTGGTATCCACAACACAAGTCCCGTAGCTCAACATGGAACTAGATGGTGCTGTGTGTTAATGTTCCAACATATTTAAAAATAATGTATGTAATAGTAATATGTGTAATAATGTAATATGTATGTAACAGAAATGTGCATAATATGTGTAAAAAATTTTTTTTGCACTATTAATTAGGAAATAAAAATACGTTTAATAGTTCAAGTTAGTATTTCACTAAATTTGCGCCATTCACTCGTCTGTTGAAAAAGACCACATACTTCAGGTTGCCATCTAATTTTTTATAGAATGTTTATCTTATGGCAGCTACTAGAGATAAAAGTATAAAAATGTGTTTGTTGAGTTTTTTTTGTTTCTGCTCAGTTTTGAACACAATGTTATACTTATAAGCGAGAAATTTAGGATTCTACCGCTAACATTAAATAATAATTCAAAATTAAAATATTTTATTTAGCCTTAAATTATTGCAATTTTTTAATAAGCATCATGTCTATCATCAATTTGGAAATGAAATCCTCAGTCCTGAGAACTGGCGAAAGAATATGCAAACAACAATAATACAAAATACAATACAATGACAAATAATTGTCTTATTTCGAGTGTTTTTTTTAATAGTCCTTAAAAAAAAATAGATATTTCGGGAGTAGGTACCTAGGTATACCATAGCTATACCATAGGTACCTATTGCATGGAGGTATGGAACTTAATGCGTAACTCCGACTCGCACTTTGCAAATTTTTGATGTTTAACATGATTACAAAATATCCAATATGCTAAACAAATCATTGCTAAAACTACTCGTTTAATGGCAGAAATGTTTTTTTCAAATTACCAATTGACAGCGGAAATGTGACGTTTACATTCTTGTTACTTTACACGGATGGTAATTTAATGATATTTGGATTTAAAAACTAGTAAAGTAAAGGAATTTGTCGAGTTTATGGGCAAAACAAGTTTCTATCCAGTTAGAGTAATTAGTCGACGTTATAAATGTATTTATGAATAATGCTACAGTCTATATATTATATAATTCTGTTAAGTAATTTTACTCTGGAATGCGTAAGATTTCGTTAAATCGATATAGGTACTTTGTTTATAGTTTTAGCCAGCGTTAACATTGTGAAATAAAAAAAAACGTAAATTTTCCGATGTTTTAATAGTTATTCTGCTATTCGGGCAGATATATATATGTACATATATAACAAATCACTGATCATAAAAATCGGCCCAGCCGTTCCGGAGTTGTAAATGTTTGTAACTAACCCGACTTTGTTTTATATATATATATATATATATATATATATATATATATATATATATATATATATATAGATTATAGCAGTGGCATTGTGGCAGTGGTAGCCCAGTGGTAACGCACTCGCTTGGGAAACCGAGTGAAGCGAGTTCAAATTCCGGATCTCGCACCTCTGATATTTTCATATGTGAATCATTTCTAACATGATTACGACTTGCCTTATGATGAAGGAAAACATCGTGAGGAAACCTGCATGTCTGAAAGAACCTAACAAATTTTCAAAAGACACGTGAAGTCCGCCAATCCGCAGCCAGCGTGGTGAACTATAGCCTGATCCCCCTCGTATTGAAGGCCCGTGCCCAGCAGTGGGACGTGAAAAAGGCCTGAATAGATAGATATAGATTATAATAAAATCTACTACTTTTTCACTGATTTGTCAGTATTACGTACAAAATGTATACAAATTGCGAAATTACAGAAAGCACCCTCAACATTTTATAAATGAAAACATATCGGCCGGCCAGCTTTGCCCGGAAGTGAAACATTTAGCCTCTCTAAGCTTGATAAAAGCGGTGGATGTCATAAATTATATTATAGTCAAAGTCGTATACCAACTAAAATAAAATGAAATGACAGAGAGAAATTCAATAAATTACGTTTAAGATTTAGAATGGGGAGACATGAGGTATACCTGTCATACTAATTCATAAAGTAAGAACTCCCTTCGGATGTTATTTATGGTATTCGAACGGTTGCTGTCAGCACTCTATACTCTAGAGGGAGAGTCCAGTTACGGGAACGTGGCGAGGTGGGGCGGGCCTCCACTAAAACAATGTGTTATATATTATTTGAATACCACAGTTTGACGACACGTTTGTAGTGACCCTACTTGCTGTGGCAGCGGTCGCAAGTTCGAGTCCCGCTGGGAGCATTCATTTGCGTGATGAGCACGAATGCTTGTACTCCAGTCGTGGATGTTTATATTTATAATACGTATGTATTTAAAGTTATACATGTGTAGTATATCAACTATCTGGTTTCCATAACACAAGCCTCGTAGCTTACCATGGAACTAGATACCAGATGGTGTTGTGTGTTAATGTACCAATATATTTATTTACTAGCGACTCACCCTCGCTTCGCTTCGGGTTCGTCCCTAGACAAAAACAAATCAATCCCACGGGAACCGTACATTTTCCGGGATAATATATAGCCTATAGCCTTCCTCAGTTAACGGGTTATACAATGCAAAAAGAATTTTTCAAATCGGATTAGTAGTTTCTGAGATTAGCGCGTTCAACCAAACAAACAAACAAACAAACAAACAAACAAACTCTTCAGCTTTATAATATTAGTATAGATTTACAAAACGTATTTTATTTAAGACATATAGTAGATAAATTCTACGTTGAAGCATTAAGCATTAGAAAAAAAGGTCTGTAAAATGTTAAGCATAGAATGATTAAACAATATAATAAATATTATCTTTTAAAAGAAATTATATGAATTATGCATATAATAAAAACCTGGTGTTACTTAACAGCGCTACACTTCCAATGGATGATGATCTCAAAAAACTAATAGTATATCTTTTATCATTTGCATGCTACCTCTACATCTATCCACCACCTAATGGCATCTATAAATCCACTCGTCTCATTTACAATTGTATATATTAAACAGGTATCAAGCCCATGGAAGCTTAAATAATAGCAATAAATGTATATGGACTTAAATTACACGATTTATTCATTTATATGGAATTTGATAATCTTAAAAGATCTATGAACTACAGTTTTATTTTGCTGCAGTATTTTATATTTATTACAGTAAATTCCCCTTTAGAATTCGCCTGTCTACAACATCTCGATATGAAACCTAAAAAAGAAATGTGGGAGCTTTATATTTCACTTAGATATGCGATTTCCATAGATATTTTTAGTTTTAATTAACGATATGACAGTCTTTAGTACCCACCTAACTCATAAACGTCTTTTCTTCGTACTTTTTATTTCTCTGAGTCACAATAAAAATAAAATCTTTATAATTTTTGGCCGCGGCTTTGCTTACAAAAATGATAACAATATTGAAGTTTCGTCGTTTCGAAATTGAATGCTATTAAGTCAGTTTTAGAGATAGCAAATCAAACAAACGGAAAACAACTTTAAAATATTAGTGATTACCTGTTACTAGAAAAGTTATTTGTTTATATCAAGCTTATTACTATATAGCCTTTTATTTGGAAGCTGTTAATGTTAGATTTAAAGATTATATCACACCACACGGTTTCAGGTTTCGATAAACGTCGAGATGACTCAGCGCGAGGGTCGCGGGTTGTAGTGCCGTTAGGTGCAAGTATTTTGAAGTACAAATACCATGTACTGAATTGTGTTTCTAATAAAATATACACAACATAAACGGATGTTAGTGTCCTATCGGGATAAATCCGAATGTGTCATTTGCATGAAATATTACTTTACACCCCGGCTCCGCTAGTGGAGGATTTAACGTCTTTGTTTTTTGGTTCTATGTAAATGTATTCAATGAAGAATCTATATCTATATATAATAAAAGTGTAACTGGTCGCTGTCTGTACATGGAAGATATTTGAGAAAAACTACTATGAGAGATTTTATTAACGCACTAAAACCCAAAACAAGAATTATTAGATTATTTGTCTGTTTTTTTGTACGTTTGCGCACGCTAATCTCAGAAACAGCTTAACCGATTTGTGTGTTGTTTTCACTATACATTTTGGTAAGCTTCAATTAACATTTAGTACCTATTATTTTATTTCAATCGGTTCATAAATAAAAGAAAATTTATGTCAATTTAAAGAATCACTTAGGGACGAACCTGAGCGAAAAGACTGTGAGTCGCTAGTTTTAAATAAGTTTCTAAAATCATATCCTTATTTACACGAATAACTAACCTAACTAAAGAAGAAAAATTTCTAATTTTGTTAGTAAAGGGTTGGGGCACTGATTCGATTCTGAAATATTCTTCACTAGTTGGAGTGCTGTAGGATATATATTTATAATAAAATGTGTTTACTGTCAAAAATCATCCTAACTTTAATTGAAGTCGGAAAAAATGTCCGTCAAGTTTGCAAGGTGTACACGTACGCACGCGAGTGAAGCGACGGTAAGTCGCTAGTTATAAATAAACATGTAAAGTTTATCTATTCGATTGAGATAATTTGGCGTGGTGAGATCTAATTTCCGTCTACATCTGTATATCCTTTCATTTCATACGACATAGTAGTTTTTAAGTGTCATCAACCAGTTTTGCAAAACCAGTTACGCTTGATCTCTCCAAGTTACGTTACTCTATAGGAAGCACGGATCAAACTTACCTAGTTGTCGCAATCGACATTGTAAGACGCCATTTATATAGGAAGTACCTATTCAATGGCAATAAGAAAAATATAGGCATTACTGCTGGTGTAGACGGATAATTAATTTAAATAAAGATGTTATGGCTTGATGATCAACAATAAAAACTATGTTAATACACTACATAGGTTATTACCTGGTTTTGTATTACAGCGTGGGCAGAGGGCTCATTAGCATTGCTACCAATAAACATATAGAGTTTATTGTGTTTCAATTAATGAATCAAGCAAAGATTTTTACTTGGTTTCTTTTAGTGGTACCAATCAACGCAAATAAACTAGTCAGTAATGATGTACTTCGAACATACCTCTACTGCAATGGGGTCCACTAGCCCATGGCTCAGGGCGGCAGGCTACGAAGGGCGGCGCGAGTCTTGTCGATTGTGTATTAATTGCTTGATTTATTGCTTATGTTATTAAGGACTTTACAAGCGAATTTGTACAAACTGAGAAAACAATGTGAGTGTTAAATATTATAACACTAATTCGCGTGAATGGTATTTTAAAGTTCCGCCTTTTTCTAGTAGGTAGCATTCTTCGATCAACAATACCAACAACAATATCAACAATACTAGATATCGGGTCGGCGTCAGAAATCCGTCTCGGTAAATATCAGCTCACTTGAAAAATGAGCGTATATTTCGATTAGTTGTATTGAAACACTGCAAGCGTGAACACGTTCAAAATGTCGCAATGTGTATTTAAAAGTTGCAAAAATAATGCACGAAGAAGAAATTTTTCGGACGGAGTGTCTTATTTTCGATAAGTACATGTAGATTAAGTCAATATTTTAAGATTTAACCTACGTTTTTTTTTTTTTTTGTGTTATTATCTGCAATCAGTCCTTGGACTATAAGCGGATAGGTGGTGCGATAACTGGCGTGATGAGTGAGCCCTCCATTGAGGACACTACTCGTGTTATCAGGGTGCTACACCCTCTCGTGCACCTGTAATACATTATGCCTTTTTAGGCGCCCAATATGTTTTTGGCTTTTAAGCTGGGTTGCCAATTGGTTGGGATGTAAGGCAAGCCGTTGTTGCTACATTTTTGAGGCAGCTTCCTTCACCGTGGTCATTTGTAAGTTGGCGTGGATCTCGCTGTTTGTGACAAACCAAGGAACATTGGAAATGGTACGCAAAATTTTGGCAATATTTGAGTTGCTGGCGCTTCCCCATAGCTGTATCCCATACGGCTTTAAGGAGCATTTTGTAGATTAGGAGTTTATTGTCCGTTGACAGTTTGCTGTTTCGTCCTAGCAGCCAGAGCATGGTTTTATATTTTAAGTTAAACTCATCTCTTTTGGATTTTACATGATATTTCCAGGTTAGCCTACGGTCCAAGTGAAGGCCAAGATATTTAACTCTGTCAGAGTGGGGAAGTATGTTATCTCCAAGATGTACCGGAGTGCAATCACCTTTTTTCAGAGTGAATGTTATGTGGATTGATTTGAATGCACTTGCTTTAATTTTCCATCTATTCAACTACTTATTTATTTCATTTATCCCTTTTTGTAGGGTGTAGGATGCAATGACCGGATTTTTGTTGCTTGCTAATGGTGCAGTATCATCAGCGAAAGTAGATGTGGTGATTCCCGTTACTACTGGCAGGTCTGCCGTGATGATTGTGTACAACACTGGACCCAAAACTGACCCCTGTGGGACACCTGCTTTGATGTCATGGAAGTTAGACGTTTCTCCTGATTCCCCAACTTGGAAAATCCTGTTTGATTCGAAGAAGGCCTTCGTGCCATACTTTGTCGAATGCCTGCTGTATATCGAGAAATGCCGAAGCGCAGTACTCCTTATTACGAAATAATATAAAAATGAAATTTTTAACAATTTTAAAGAAAGTTTGGCGAAATTCAAAGAAGCAAACAGAGACAAAACACAACGATTTAGATCACAAAGCAACAACGGGAAAAAGTGCTTTATGTGTTTAAATATAAGGTTGATTTTACAATAAATATTATAAAACTTACGAAATGATCCTAAGCGTATGATGATAATTTAAAGATTTGTGACTTTATTACAAGGTGGTATGGTGTTAATAAGGTTGAAATAAGACTTTGTCTTGATATGGTAGTAATATTTATATACTATCGTATCGTATACTAGCCGTATATTGTAAAACTAATTCCTAAAATATTTTTTTTTTTTGCGCTTTTATTAGATTGTTCAATATTTTTGATTTCGGTACATCGATATGTATGAATAATAAGGTCTCTCAAAATTTAATAAAACGCAAAGTATATACTGAATAGTGTATTGAGAACAATTCTTACCATAGATTATAAATTATTAATAGCCTTCACAGACACCAAATATTTTTGATACTCTCATGCCTTAGCAACTTTCAAAACCAAAATACAGCCTTAGGTAGAAATGCATATTATTTAGAGGTCAAGGCTTAAGCTATGATATAAGACACATTAGGGTGGAGCGAAAAAAAGTTTTTTTTTGGCTTGGGAGTAGAATTTGTAGCTTATAAAAAATTGAAAAAAAATCAGTACCTATTACAGTGAAATTTAGGTAGGAAATGACTATATTAGACTGTATTTGACTATATTATTATTCAAAGATAAGTCGAAAAAAATGTTTCAAACCAAAAATTTAAAATAATTATTTATTTTAATTTTCTTTTTAATTTTGTTTCTTTTTATAAGCTACAAATTCTACCCCCAAGGTAAGAAAAACAAACTTTTTTTTCGCTCCACCCTATTGACATATCTACTTTACTTCATTTTTGAACCATCGATGAATAATAAAGATTTAGAATCAACGAATACTTGCGACGCTTATATTATAATTTAACACCAACCATGCTATATTATACATCCACGCGCAAATTATAATTTGATAATTTTCAATTATCTATCGTGAAGTGACGCAATTGATTTTTTTCGCTGTAAATCTAGTTTTTTACATCATCGATCGAACAAATCAACGTCTCAGGAGTCAAAATTAATACCTTGTAATTGCTTTAATATTTGCATGTAATCCGGTTATTTTAATTTGTATGTTATATGCTGCGCTGTTATTCAGTTGAAACCGTTATTAAGTAATATATATACACGCTAGCAACTCACCCTCGCTCCGCTCGGGTTCGTCCCTAGTTACATTTTAACGTTTAGCTCAGAGATTAGATATTTTCCCGCAGTAAAAAGTATCCTATATGTTGACATGGATAACTAGCTATCATCATACCAAATTTCCAAAATCCGTCCAGTGGTTTTCCCGTGATGCGGTAACAGACAGACAGACAAAAATTCTAAAAACTATAGATTTGGCTCCTGTACGATAATTAAGTCTATTTCAATGAGATTTTCCAAAAAATATTTTAAGTACAGATTCGGCTGTTACAATTTTATTATATGTATAGACATAATCATATAATTATCTTTTTAACTTGAAGTTCAATATCTAATTAGTTTTGCTAAGGGGCCATTCATTAATAATGTAAGGGTCCTGAGGAGAGGAGAGGAGAGGAGAGGAGAGGGGGGGGGGGGGGGTTAAAAAATAGCCTATAATTGTCCTTACGTAATTGAATAGTCCCTAAATAAATCACAATAATAATTACATAATATGCATCTCCTACTACTTCCGACGTCGCAGATTCGATTCTTACGTAACATACTGCTATATAATACTTTCTTAGGTTTACGCGAAAAAAAAAAAAAAAAAAATCCGCGAAAAAATCCGAAAAGATAGTTTTATTTAAATACTGCTATATATCTAGATTATTACATACCTAGTCACTATATTATGTTTGTCTCGTAAGACAACGTGAACAAAAAAAAAATTGAAGAAATATGTTTCCCAATAATCAAGAATTCATTAAAAGCACAATTTAGATATGTTGAAAATCTCAGATACATTAAATGTAAAATAAGTAAAATTCGGAATGCTATATAGATTATAAAGATAGCTTGTATGAAATAACATATTTTGTGAGGCCTCGATAAGCTTTACTTGTAGAAAATTTATGTTGTGACTGTTTGTCCGTCTGTCTACCTCAATTTCCAATATTTTTCTTTATGTAAAATTAAAGTATTCTTTGCATAAATAATGTTATAATCCCCAGTTGGAATTTGTAGGGTGTATAGCACAACCAAATTAAAAAGTAGTAATTACATGGATAAAAATAGTCCAATTCCATAGCTTTTAATTTTTCAGAATTATACTATAATTATCGTTTATAAATAAAACATACTCTAAGTATATCATATAATAACGCTGTTAATATGGAAGTGATTACAATATAGGGTTTTCATTTTAACAATAATTAAACTTTGTCACTGCATCTAAACTTTCCATCTATATGGCCAAATATAAATCAAAACAAGCCTCGCTCGGGAGTTGAACTTATAACCTCCTTCAAATACAGACTAATAAAAGGTGAATTTCAAAAGATTTTATTATTGTGCTTTAATAAAGTACCAAATTTTACACATAAGTCTTTATATTTCAAATTTTCATATGCACAGATAAACTATAAAATCATTCCAACGGATATACAGAATACAGATTAAAAATAAATAAATGTAAATAAAAAACAGTGTATCCGTTGAAATAATTTTATTTTACAATTAGCGACACACTGGCACATATCACAATATGTATTCAATAGATTAATTATCCAAATTTGGAAGATAATTGAATTTATAAATACAATTTTACATCGAAATGAAGTAAAATTAATGTTCTGTCCAAAAATATGATAAATGCGAGGGATAATGATAATATCCTATGAGGTATTATAAGTAAATTATAAATGCAAATGTTTATTTTTTTATTTTTCATGCAGCAACAGAAGTATGGATTTATTTCTTTTCTTCAATTTATATAAATAAATTAAATTGAAGTCTGTTTGTAATGTCAAAATAAAAGCTACATATTAAATGCGTATGAAAAAAAAATTAGAGTTCCGCTCAAAAAAACTAAAAGTGCGAGCGAAGCAACTGTAAGTCACTAGTATATGATATATTATGGGTCATAGGCTTCTGTTTTTTTTAAATATATTCATAACTCTGTATAATTTTACAATAACATTTCATTACTGTCATATTATTCTGAAAGCAAAAAGACCTGTTTTAGACATTTGTTATAATTTTTTAAATTCAAATTAAATTTTAACCATATTTTTGGACAAAATATCATAATTATTTGAAATAAAATACTAATAAATATGGAATTTGTTTGTGTTTCATATAAAATAACATATCCCGGAGTCAAAGGCGACACTACTTCTAATGGCGTAACATGACTATGGCCTTCACTCGCGCAAAATTGATTTTCTTTCAAAATTCTAGTATCTGGAAAATAAAAACAAATGGATTTATGTTTGTGTGATTATAAAGGCAATTTATATCTAAGAAGATTCAAGTTACTGCAAGTTAAATAATTAATAGGTCTAGGTCTCAAAATGTTTTAGACCTAGATGAATATAAGCATTTGCTCACTTCAAAGTTTTAATACATATATTTTATACACATATACATATATATCAACTTATATATATTGAGTACTAGCGACTCACCCTCACTTCGCTCGGATTTGTTCCTAGTGAAAAACAAAAACAAATCTATCCCACGGCAATCATACATTTTTCTCAGATAAAGTATTATATGTGCAATTCTAGACTATAATCTATCTCTGTGCCAAATCTCATCCAGATCTATTCAGCCGTTCTAGCATGACTGAGTAACAAACATTCATGCAAACTTTCACATTTATATATTATAGTAATAAGATTAAATTAGTATGTATAAAATATTGTTGTCATTACAAAATATTCATAGTAGTTTATGAGATATTGAATTGCAATTGTTCTTCTTTATTCTTTAATGGTTTTTTTGAGCATAGTAAAAATTCCATCGAAATCTGTTCAGGAGATTTTAATACACGGACCCCTTAAGTATACATAAGTATACATACTATCTCACTTATAACTTAATTCATAAAGAAAAGATTAAAGAAAGAAGAAATTTGAGGATAATAATAGGAATGGAGAAAGGTTATGTTCTGTAATAACATATTTATACATGTATTTACCGTGTAAGAGGAGCCATGGGCTTAAGCTAGTAAAATTATATTTTTTAAATGTTACGTTTTGTATGACAGCCTACTTAATTGTCTTTTCCATTTTACAAAACAAATTAATAAATGAGACTATTTCTCAGATTTCTTTGCAATTTTATTTTCATTTATGGATAGTGCACATGGTCACGAGACTGGTATGGTCACATATCTGCCCACAAAATTATAAAATAATTTAGAAGTAAAGGGAAATGGCACCACAGTACATTACATGTCCAAGTTCATAAATTTAATTATTATTAAGGTTGCTAGTATTATACAATACACAATTTGAAAATATTTCATTTGTGTTGCTATTATTATGATATTACGTCGTGAAACAAAGATAAAAATATTCATATGTCAAATTTTTACATACATAAAGTGCAAATAACAAAAAACACATACCATATTATATCATTAATGTTATTTCCTGGCTTGTAACGCATTCGACAGCCAGTCCATCGCCTGATCTAGGCCTTCACCCCTCACCGCTGATGTCTTGAAGATTTGGAAAGTCCTATCACGCAAAGCGTCCAGACCCAACGCTTGATGCACTTCAGCAACTGTTAAGCAACCGGCCATATCTTGTTTGTTTGCTAAAACAACTAGAATTGCGTTCGCTAACTCTTCTTCCTGAAACACATGCACATTATTTGAGAAAATAATTTTGACAGACTTAATTTTATGTATTAATTTTCAGGGCCAAACTACATTGTTATTTTCTTATTAAAATTTGTATCTAAGTAATAAAAAAGTAAAATCATTGAGATGGGTACGAATTGCATAAATATACCATTAAATTTAGGGTTTTAATAAATAATTATAAATTCAATTCAATTATCTTCAGATGAGCAGAGATTACTTTGCCAATGTCATGTAGAAAATGTATTATCATTTGAAAGTAAAAGATTGTATGCATTTTTGAAGTTATACTTCTTTTGGGACGTTTGGAAAAAATTATGAGAGTTAAATTTTTACGATGCGCGCGCACACCGACAACCAAAAAGCGACATGATGAAGTTAGCTGATAATTGTTTGTTGCCATAGTAGGTAACGTCTGTTATTACGGAGAGTTATGACATATGGGATGAAATCTTTAGCTATTTTTATTCTGTAATGCCAAAGAAGTATAACTTCTTATGTGTTTACATAAGTACACACACACATTTTATTTTATTTTAATTTTAATTAGTTCTTGAAGTAAGGTATACGGGTGGCCAATGTTTTATTAAACTTCAATGATGTGTATTATAGGTTTGTTGGTTAAATAAGTGTAAAAAAAACAAAGTTCATGTTATAAAAAAGATCCAATCAATTACTTCACAAGCAATATTTGTCATTCATATTTTTCACCTCAATATTAATTACATATTCAATTGCAACTTATTAATCCTCTTTTTGTTTAAATTTTAATGTAATTTATGACTTATATTCCCATAGAAATTTCATCATCATTGGTTCAAAAATTGATAACTATAATAAACCTTTTATTGTAAACCAGAAAAAAGTACATAAAGAAGAAAGGAAAAGAGCGGGCCTTATTCTTAAACAAGTAATTCCATCCAGGCAACTTTTAGGTGTAGGAAATAGTAATACGATAGAAGGGTTTCAAATAATAAATATACCTAGAAATTAGGATGTTAAAATTGACTTACCCTTAACATATGCACAAGCTCATCTTTAGATATTCCTATTCGGTCCCTATCTGCTGAGTCAACTACATATATTATTGCATCTGTATTCCCGTAGTAACATCGCCAATAGGGTCTGAAAACATACAATAATACATTAGTAACATACTAAGAATAAAGCAACAAATATTTATAATATAATCTTTGTTCATAAACAAAAATAAGCAAAATAAATGTACCTATCAGGTATTTGTTAAGGTTATACTATTAAGGATTTGTGTTTAATATATAATTACTTTAATGACAAAAACAAATCTATCCCACAGGAACCATACATTTTCTGGAATAAAAAGTATAGTATGTGTTATTCCAGACTATATTCTATCTCTGTGCCATATATCATCCAGATCCGTTCAGCTGTTCTGGTGTGAAAGAGTAACAAACATCCATTCATCCATCCTCATAAACTTTCATAAATATTAGTATGGATACACTTTTATCTAATTTATAAAACAAATTGTGATTTTAATTTATTGCTGCTAAATGAGATCAACAGTTTTGTTTAGCTCAATGGCAAAGAAACTTTGTGTTTACTTACTATCATTACACAACATGTGACTACACAATCACATTAAAATAAATAATTATTCAATTGATTTTATTAAGTACAATTTTATTCAATTAAAACATGTAAATTATTTGATAACAATGTATATGCCTAAATCTTTATTAATAGGGTGAATATTCATGAATGATTTGACAAAGTACATTATTTGTAAATAGACCTCTTTAGTTCAACAATCACTAATTTATAAAAATGATTCTATTTTGTTGAGATATCAAAAAGTTATATAGGTACTTGACCATATCAATTAAACCAAGTAACCAATTAGTTCAGGGTTATTAAGTGGATTAAAATTTTATAACTAATATATAATATATATTAAATATATTATGGAAACATTTTCACTAATTAAAGCTGTTATAAGACACATTCTAAAGAATTAATATTACTTAAATAACAATGAAGAACACCTTGAAAAAACAATAAGCATAATATGTACTGTGTATGACTGAATTTAAAATCATAACGCATGTACCATTACTTACCTAGCTCTAGGTAAGAAGAACTAATGTAACATACCTGATGCTGGTTTGTCCACCGAGGTCCCACACTTGAAATTTTAGATTTTTGTACGTAACTTGTTCGACATTAAACCCTATAGTCGGTATCGTAGTAACTACCTCCCCTACTTGCAGTTTGTACAGTATTGTCGTCTTCCCGGCGCCGTCGAGGCCAAGGATCAAAATCCTCATTTCCCTAGCACCTAACAATCCTCTAAAATAACTAAATAGACCGCCTGCAATTAGAATATACGGGACATAAGTCAATTGTAAGGATAAAAATATAAATATTATAAAAGTATACATTTTAACTCACCCATTTTTTGTGTTAAGCTTAGCCTAGAAAAACATTAGTTGCTATATCAAGGGAATGCACAATTTTTTTCGCCTATACATCCAATATGATAAAAATATCTAATTATGCTATTATACACTTAATTTCTTTTATTTAAACACAATAAAATATTTGAAAAACATTTATTGAGAAATTGTTAACCATTTGACGTGTAAGCAAGCACTCAAAAGTGTTGCCATGAAATTATTTAATCAATTAATAGATTTAAAAAATTGTAGTCTTATAAAAAATATTTTAAAAGATTTAATTTCAAATAATATAATTCAAATAAATAAAATTACTTAAAAGTATTTCAAATATTTTTAAGGAGGTTTTTCTTGTTATTATTATGTAACAAACACCTACTTAAATATCTTTAGCAATATAATCATATTGATATTTTGCTATATTTTATAGTTTACTAATAATATGCTATAGTATATAATTAAATAATAGTTAACATAACTCGTTTGGGAAACCGAGTAAAGCGGGTTTAAATCCCGGGTCTCGCACCTCTGATATTTTCATGTGCGAATCATTTTCTAATATGATTACCACTTGTCTTACGGTGAAGGAAGACATCGTGAGGAAACCTGCATGTCTGAGAGAACCTAGCAAGTTTTCGAAAGACATGTGAAGTCCGCCAATCCGCACTTGGCCAGCGTGGTGGACTATAGCCCGATTCCCCTCGTATTAAAGGGAGGCCCGTGCCCAGCAGTGGGACGTTAAAAAGGGCTGAATACATAACGTAATGGTCCCACAAGACCCCAAATCCTCGCGAAAGAAAATCGATATCGCCCTAGAATGATTCGGGAAGCCATAGAAATTAAAAAACATCCAAATTTCAATAGGGAAGATGGCTGGGTACTACCATCGTCGTGGGATCCTGTTATTAATATTATAAAATCTAATAATAAAATTAAACATAACAGACAGTAGATGTAGTAAGTTCTTACTGTGT
The DNA here is from genome assembly GCA_033884665.1 of Argynnis bischoffii washingtonia. Lineage (NCBI taxonomy): Eukaryota > Metazoa > Arthropoda > Insecta > Lepidoptera > Nymphalidae > Argynnis > Argynnis bischoffii. The sequence continues at coordinate 574,593 of CM066622.1, forward strand.
AGATCAAAATAACAGTACTTCAAATTAATATTTTACATTTGTAAATGTAATTCTTAATTAATTTAAATTTTCTAAAGTAGACAAAGAACAATAATGTGGCTTAAATAATTAATATTTTATCTATCCTTATGGTTATAAATATAATAATGGTAACACTAAAAATATAGATTATTAAACAATAATGCAATAATAAGTTTTCAAAAAAATTGAAATAATTATAATGATAATAGCTAAAATTATATAAATAATATTCCTTATTTCAAGTATAAAATTAAAATTATAAAAATGTTTAAAATTAAAATTAACAAATATTGTAAGGTACTTTGATGCCAATTTTCAATATTTTGAATTCATTCTTGTTAATTGTGGGTAGGCTGTCTGTAACAACTATATAATACTTTTGAGACATCTGACACCTTAGTCTCTCCCGTGACCATAGACAAGGTGACCATGATTGCTGTAAAGCAATCGAAACGTCGGGAAACAAAAATCAAAATAAATCCGCGAAAAAATTCGAAAAGATAGTTTTATTTAAATGTCTAATACTCGCGTAAACCTAAGAAAGTATAACGTAATGGTGATGAATTTTGTCTTTTTTTCCCGCCAGATATCGTGATCACTATGACCCTCATTATATTATAAAGCTCTGTAGCGTGATGGTTTTTTTTTTTCATTTTATTTAAAATTTAATTAAAATGACAAATTGTGCGGTACCAAGATGCAAAGAAAAGGGATATCATTTAAAAGACAAAAAATGAAGAAGTTGTGGGCTATTAAGCAATAAAACGACTAAAATTGCCGAAATCACAATCTTTATATTTAAGGCTATGTGGACATAATTTTAAAGAAAGTGATTTTAAAACTCTTAAATCGTCTACAAGTGAATATTTTTATTTATTTTTGTACTTGTTTACATATTAATTACAGAGTTTCACACAAACTTTTATATTCAAGTTTCAAGTAGTTTTGATCATAAATAATATTTTGCCCATATAAATTTTAATACCACCTTTTACGATGAATTACGAAAAAAGATATTCTATGAAATATATTTTTATGTATATATTTCTTATTTTTTATTTTAAAGCTAAACACCACTTTCTGTGTATTTCGCAATAAGAATAACATAGTTTCATCTTTCTTTCACAATCTTTACTCCCCTATTTTACCCACTTAGAGGATGAATTTCGAAAAATCCTTTCTTATCGGATGCTTCCATCATATAAGGAATACATCCTCCTAATTTTACGTTTCTACGACCAGTGGTAGGCTGTGTGTTGATCTATCAGTAAGTCAGAACTACCGTAGGATTTACCTCTCCTTCTCAATTCTTCTTTCAGCTGGTCTATCTTCCAGCTACAATACATTGCATAGGTAAGATGCGAACACAATAGAAGCAAAAACCAGGTACAAAAGAGATATCACAATAAATTGCTTAATCTCAGACTGGATCGTATGTATAGCGCCCTCCTTTCAAGGAATCTTCTCCATTAAGTTGAAACAAAAAACACAAGAATTTCTTTCTTATTTTTTTACATGGTAAAAAGTATAGACTCTACGCAACACTAAAATTTTCTCTCCCCTGATATATTTTACTATAGGTATTACAAAAAAAGTAAAAACTACACAACTGCACTGTAAAACTTGAATTATTATTTAAAAATGTAAAATGTTATGTAAACAACGATTTATCTATACTTTTTTCAGCGTAGGAAAATGAATTTATGCATACTACCTGCACACAGGTGGTTATCTGGGACTCACCGGTTAAAAGGCCAGTGGTACTACCCTAACCTAAAACTCAAGGGAAATATTCCCGACCTAATGGGGCATCCTACAGAAGTACCAGGAGCAATCCGTATGGTACACCGCCCACCAAGGTGGGACGCCTCCCAAGTCCATTTGTTAGCTTTACGCGTCTATTTTTAACTATGATAATACGAAAATTTACTAAAGTTAACTATTCAAAATTAAGGAATAATTCTCCCTGAACTCTATTACCTTTACAGAATCAAAAAGAAGCCTATTTTCCGTTTAATATTTATCTTTAAATATACTGTAATATTACATCCATACTAATATTATAAATGTGAGTGTGTTTGTTTGTCCTACTTTCACATCGAAACAGAGTGACGGATTGGCGTCATTTTTTGTGTGGAGATAGTCGGAGGGCCGGAGAGTGATGGTAACTTTTTGTTGCGGGAGATTATCTCATTTCCACGAGAAAACACAATATAATACAACCCACAACAACTCATCATACCTACGTTGTCTATCCATTCTATACTAACACAAATAAACTAAATAATATTTTTTCAATTTCTGAAGGAATTAATAATAAATATGTAATACATAATAATAATGTTACATTATATTTTAGAGTCACGTTGAAATAGAAGTAAATATTAGATTTAATAATCGCCAACGTCCATACCACGTTGAACACACCGGTTCTCGTCCGATCACCGAAGTTAAGCAACGTCGGGCGCGGTCAGTACTTGGATGGGTGACCGCCTGGGAACACCGCGTGACGTTGGCTTTTTCCTTTTCTTTCAATGTTTTTTATTACACGTGAATTAATCTTATTGAAAGTAATTATAAAACTTAACTTTGTTTTTATAGAGATTACACTACTTAAGATTTCTCTAGTTATCATAAGCTAAGGGTTTCCTAAATTTACAATTTTTTTTACTAAAAAAAAATTAAAAATATTATGAAGACTTACCTTTTTCCAAAAACATGAAATACTTCTTATATATATACATATAACATATTATGCGCTCGCGCATATCTCGTCGTGTGACGTCACCATACGTCACAGCCCCGCCTTCATTTGCGTTATGACAAATTCTCCGCCGACCGCTGACAACTGATGTTGTTGCACATGCGTTGATGAGTTACAGCTCGTTCCAAATCTTAAATCACTTTTGGTCACATTAACAGTTCATTCATAAGCTATTGACAAATATATTATTAGTATAGAATAAACTATATAGGTACATATGTACATACATAGGTATAAAAAAGTAAGTACCTACGTTAAAAAATAAAAATATATATATATATATCCCTTACTTGAGAAACGATTCTCCGTACAAACTTTCATCGCCCTTTTCACCCTGATGGTATAATTTCCAGGATAAAAACTATCCTGTCCTTCTCAGGGTTTCAGACCATACCAAATATTATCTAAATCGGTTTAGCGGATTAAGTGTGAAAAGGTAACTCTTGGTCCTCGTAAAAAATAACATGCGAAAATATAGGACATTTTCTCTCCTTTTTTTTAAACTTCTATAAGGACAGTCCTCGAAAAGATATTTTAAAATAAAAGAATCCTTTGTGACCAGCTGGGTCCCAATTGAATCAAGGCCCCATGCGACCGCATTGGTTGCATTGGCATAGCTACGCCACTGGCCATGGGGTTAGAAGAATTTTAAAATCTTATTGGAGTTTTTCTTCTTCTTCGTTTTTCTTCTACTTCTCTAATGTTATCTAGAAACTAGATCGAATCTTACGCTAAACAAATCAGCCAAAAGTTCCCGTAAATTCGCTTGAATTACTTAACTCCCTCCTACATTACCAATCGTAACCGCTTGCAAGTTGTGAAAACACGCTGAAAATCTATAAACTGTAAAAGACTTTGTTTATTTAACCAGCTACGTAAGATTTTAATCATAACATTTTAATTTACATGTAGTTTAGCTATTTATTATTTTTATAGAGCGCTGTAGCAGTCGCAGCAAGATAATAATTAAGAGTAGAAAAGTTTGTTTTAGTACGAACAAGTCTGGAAGGTATCTATAATTATAATCTACATGGGTACTCATCTATTCAATGAATCATTGCTTTATAATCTACGTGTACTGTTTATTTTTGATAGAAGTTATATGTTATTATTTGCACAGGAATTTATAGCGGAGCTGTCAACGCGCGGGAACATAATGAGTGACTCAGATCCAGAGGATTGTAATTATAGTTGGCTATTTGTGATAGTTCGCTCACTGATGTGTTCCAGGGAAATTCTGAGGTTAGATTGTTTTGAAATATGACTAGTGATTATACCTTGTACTTGTAGTCGTATTAGGTAAATTGCTGATATATTATACTGTAGAGTGTGGAATGCTATTATCGAGGTTGTGTAAAGTTTCTGTTTTTCTTCATGGATGAAGTCTCATGATCGCACTAGTCGCCGCTACAATTTTCGAAGGTTCCCCTCGATTTCTCTGGGATTCCATCATCAGATCCTGGTTTCCTTATCATGGTACCACTCTTGGCATATCTCCTTTCCAACAAAAAAGAATTATCAAAATCGGTTTATAAACGACGAAAAAATCCGCGAACAAACATAAATATATATAAACGGTCGAATTGAGAAACTCCTCCTTTTTTTGGAAGTCGGTTACAAAAATGACATCGCAAAATAACTAGTATAGAACCATTCTGTTCCATGTAAAAACGTATACCTGTATCAAATTTTCTTAATCAACACATGAAATAACCACGTGATTACGGAGAGCATTGAAAAAAATCCTTCAAATGTAGCAAATATTACAACATTTATATCCAAAATCAATATTTCGACTCTTTGACCGCAAGTTATGAGCCATATTTGTAAGGTAAGAGTTCAACGACGTCGACCATTCATAGAGATCCTAATATGTAACTCATATCGCCTTGTCAAATGTTTCTATATTTAAACTAAATTAAAATAAGATACAGCTACGGCGTCATTCATCTGCCCTTGAAGCTAAATGTCAGTACAAGCGATTAAAAAAATGTTCGAAGATAAAAATATTAAGTCATTATCAAGTGATAATAAAAAAAAAATTAAAACTGCTAATTTGACTTATAAAAATTACTTATCATATTTTAATTTCAAAAACTGTAGAGTATATAGTATATACACTTCTCCTAACTTTATCTACATCATCATCATCATTATCATCATCTCCCTGCCCATTTCCTGTCGGCGCAGTACATCTTCCGTACTGCTCATAGGATTTGGCAAAAGTTTCGCCTGCCTGACATCAATCTTCTTTATCATATACATATTCCATATAAATCGCACCTAACATCTCTAGTAATATTCTCGTATCCCACCGGAAACACTCTGATAATTCAGCCCTTTTTTTAACATTCCACTGCTCGGCACGGGCCTCTCTTCAATACGAGGGCGATCAGGCCATAGTCTACCACGCTGGCCAAGTGCGGGTTGCTGGACTAAACATGTCTTTCCAAAACTTTATAGGTTCCCTTAGACATGCAGGTTTCCTCACGATGTTTTCCTTCACCGTAAGACAAGTGGTAATCTAGTTAGAAATGATTCGCACATGACAATATCAGAAGTGCGAGACCCGGGATTTGAACCAGCTTCACCCGCTTCACTGGGCTACCACTGCCTCTAACACTCTATATAAGAGAATATTTCCTGATATTCACAGAATAAATTTTCCCTATAATTTTCTATCACTTTCTCACCCCTAATGCCGTTACCTAGCAAAAGTGCAAACAAACAGACATACTTTCACATTTATATTATAACAGTAAGCGAAAATTTGTGAATTGGCCGTGATGTAGCACTTTGCGTGAATAGGACAAGGTCGTATGACGTCATGTCATACCGTGACCGTGACGTCACAGTTTACACGAAAAGTAGACTGTGTTTAAAGTAATTACTTACTGTGAAAAACATGTTCAGGATAATTGTAATTTCTAATACATTAGGTATGACATGATTGAGATATGTATATTGTATTGTATATGACCTATAATTTCCATTATCGAATATATAATATAGATAGTTATTTCCTGGATTGACAACGGTACCGATAATATTTTTTTATTTTACGAATCATTAAAAAACCATGTAGGAATTAGAACATGGCGTCAATGTTATAAAACCTTTTAATATGAATTTACACGAGTTCATTTTATTATAACATCGAATCCGAAATCGTTCGTTTTAATTTGTATTGGTATTAATAAGTGACTGCTATATGTACGTTTTTTTACCATTTGTACCGATATTTTTAAAGAAATTGTATAAAATTCCAATAAACCTGTCAGTATGTAGTAGTATGGATGTGGATAAGGAAATAAACGTATTTTACACATTCTACTATTTCCTAGTAATATTATAAACGTGAAAGTTAATAAGAATCGTGAATTATAATAATAGCAGTAAAAATTATATAAATGACTAGCGACTCACGCTCGCTTCGCTCGCGTTCGTCCCTAGGTACGTTTTCATGGTTAGCTATGTTTAGGTATACATAAATAGTAGCTTGCTACTCCTAAGATATTCATTTAAATTATATAGTCATTTTGCTCGGGTGCGTAGGCCGTACGCGGATTTTGTTCATAATTTCATGGGTTTTTTTTTTTTTGCGGAACCATGATTCTTTTTCTAAAATAAAAGTAGCTTAAGTTACTCCCCATAACATCAGCTATCTGCCAGTGAAAGTCCCGTCAAATTGGTCCAGCCGTTTCGGAGATTAGCCGGAACAAACAGACAGACAGACAGACAGACAAAAATTGTTAAAAAATTGTAAAAAAATTGTTAAGGTATATGTACCGTATATACACCCACATGCATTTAGTAAAAAGCAGTTATTTTAATATTACAAACAGACACTCCAATTTTATTTATCTGCAGCCGGTGCGGTGGCTATTTGTCTCGGTTTTTCGCCTGGTGCGGGGGTACTTTTTCTTTAAAATCTTGTGTGTAGAAACGAGACAAATGTATGTATGGAATTGTGACCTTAAAATTTACTAGTTTAAGCTATCAAAACAATACCAGTCATATTTGTCTGGGTCGCATTAGAAGAATTAAATTGTCGTAAGTGCGGTACAAGACAGATGTGACTTGTATGAACTTGACTGGTATCGCACCACGGGACTAGGCGAATGCGAGCCAATGCGTTAGGCAAATAAGACGAATATCGATATTTTACTTTTGGATTCACAATAAAAAAAAATTATTGAATTTCGCCGAATCAACGACTTTACTAAAAAAAAACATTTATTAATGATAATTCAAATGCGGAGTTAAAGAAGAAAGTACACACTTTTCAGAAGGGAAAAAAGGAAAATTGTTCTTTTTGTTATTAAAAATTGCGTAAAGAAATGAACAGTGATAGAGGCTGATAAAAGAGTAAAGACAGAGAAAACTTTTTGCGTTGAATGTGAAATAATATTACGTTTTTAATGACTCTCATTCGAACAGTGATGAAAATTACAATAATTTGCAAATTATTGTAATTATCAAGTAAATAATATAAAAGTATAATAATTAAGCTAATGCTTAAAATACTTGATAATTTTATGGTGTTAACATTTTTTGATTTTTATTACCTAATTAAAGATTTCCAAAGAATTTAATTCGTATGATTCTGATATAAATAAAAAAATATATTTTTCTATCGATCTTTTTATTTTAATTATGTGTCCCATTACTAGTTGTTTATCGATACTTCTTAAGTTGCCAGTTCTAGTGACGCTTTACCAGGAAAAATTAACTGGTATTTATAAACTCTAATTGTATTAATAATAAATGTCACACGCTAAGGCTAATCGCCCTTTTTAACGTCCCACTGCTGGGCACGGGCCTCCCTTCAAGACGAGGGGAATCAGGCCATAGTCCACCACGCTGGCCAAGTGCGGGTTGGCGGACTTCACATGTCTTTCGAAAACTTGCTAAGTTTTCTCAGACATGCAGGTTTCCTCACGATGTTTTCCTTCACCGTAAAGCAAGTGGTAATCATGTTAGAAAATGATTCGCACATGAAAATATCAGAGGTGCGAGACCCGGGATTTGAACCCGCTTCACTCGGTTTCCCAAGCGAGCGCGTTACTGGGCTACCACTGCCTTTTTATCGAGAGTATAATAGTTTTATTCTTAAATAAACTTCTAAAATTATCAAAATGGTTTTATCTTGATTTATTATGAAAATTTGTTCATTTCAATCAATGTATCTGTATCAGTAATTTATGTCCAGCACCGCATTAGAATTAAGTCAGCGTACCAGTCCCATTTTACCTGTATAGCTCTGCCTGTAAATTAGGAAAATAGTGTCCCGCATTCAACGTGTTAAATCATTTTGTTATTTTGTGGGTAGGCTTTCTGTAACAACTATATAATACCTTTAAGACAACTAACACCTTAGTCTCTCCCGTGACCATGACTGCTGTAAAGCAATCAAAACGTCTGACACCAAAAATCAAAATAAATCCGCGAAAAAATCCGAAAAGATAGTTTAATTTAAAATTAATATGAAAGTTTGTGAGGATTAATTAATGTATGGATGTTTGTTACTCTTGTTGTTTGTTACAAATTACTAAACGGATTTTGATGAAACTTTTTATTCAGAATGTTAAATATTGTTATTTTAACGTAGCTTATTTACGTCAAGAAGGCAGCGAGGAAGGAAGGAAGGAAGTGAGGTCGATGGTCGGTGTTTTGTTAACGCATATGAAGTGGTGGTGGCAATTCAAGCTGACCCCAGTGTTAAAGACGGGTAGACTATTCTGCCTTACTAAGAGTTCACTAGGTTTCCAAAGTTATTCTTCTTCCTAGTTTCTCTAATATATTTAAACGATCAATTCATGTATATTTATTTATTTATTTATACCAGCGATCTCAGAAAAGGCTCTAACGATTTCGCGGAATTTTGGTCTGTGGAGGGTTTTTGGGGGCGAAACCTCGATCTAGATTAAGCTTATGACTAGGAAAACGCGTGTTTTCGAGTTTTCGCTCGGTTTTCTTTCGCATTATTCCACGGAAAATATGGTCGATAATTTCTTTCACTATATATTCACGCGGGTATAAGAGTCGTGGTTAAGCGACCAAGGCGCGAGATAGACTATCACAAATGGCCGGGATCGAATCTCGATCGGGAAAACCATAGTTGATTCATATTTATTTGGGAGTCGTGGACACCACGATGCAATTATCAGCTTACTTTAATTGGCGTCATAAATTTGCTTTTGATGAAAAATCTAATACCCACTTACAGTGTAATGTGTAGTGTCTACGGTTATCAGAACAGTATTTGGATAAACCATCGATACGAATTGTGTTATTTCAGCGTGGCCGTGGCTTTTGCCTTTAAAAGTAATGGATAAGATTGATTTTTAAACTTAATATTACATGATTGTACATACTAATCCCGTGGTAACTATTTGAAGTATATGACTGCTTTAGGCAGTGGTAGCCCAGTGGTAACGCGCTCGCTAGGGATACCGAGTGAAGCGGGTTCAAATCTCGGGTCCCGCTACTTGATTACCACTTGTCTTACAGTGAAGGCAAACATCGTGAGGTAACCTGCATTTCTGAGGAAACTTTACAAGTTTTCGAAAATCATGTGCAGTCTGTCAACTCGCACTTGGCCAGCGTGGTGGACAATGGCCTGATCCCCTTCGTGTTGAAGGGAGGCCCGTGCACAGCAGTGGGACGTTATAAAGGGCTGAATACATACTTAAGAGATTAAATAACTTAAAATTCGAGTTCAAATAATTCATGATGTAAATATACCGACAACAGCCAAACCTGCATACAGACAAAAATTTCAATAGTCATTAATACATGACTGCTTTCACCAAACAATCACAATACAAAAATTACATCTATTAAGTGTTATCTGAAAGAAATATAAATGAACAAACTCAATTAATCACTTTTAATATAGATAAAGTTTGCAGGTGTTAGTAATTCTAAGAAAAGCGACGTAAGACGTTAAAGCAACAGCATGAAAAATATAACATACGAGTTCATATTTAATTTCTAGACACAACAAATATGTATTTTGTTACGTCGATACAAAACAATCGACTATTATAAAATAGAAAAAGTGTCTTAAAACCGAAGGAAACCTTACTTTTCTTGCGGTAAATAGTAACTTGCTCCTTTCGCTCAAATGCTCTATCCGCTTGTGTCGGAAACAGAAAGATGGATAGTAATGATATTTATAAGTAAAACTAACTCGCTTTGCTCTGGTTCATCCCTTGTTACGTTTTAACGATTAGTATGGAATACTACGCACTTAAATAGATAGTCGATCCCTTGCTCTGTGAAATACAAAAACATTTTTTCGAGATAAAAAGTAGCGTATGTACTATTCCAGACTATAATCTATATCTTTGCCAAATTTCATCCAGATCTGTTCAGCCGTGCTGTCGTGATTAAGTAACAAACATCCATCCGTCCACCTTCACAAACTTTCACATTTATAATATTAGTATCGATACACTTTTATCTAATTTATAAAACAAATTGTGATTTCAATTTATTGCTGCTAAATGGGATCAACAGTTTTGTTTAGTAGCTCAATAGCAAAGTAACTTTGTTGTCCAGTATTTATGGGGTGGAACTCATTAATAAATATTACATTTATGACTGTTATCTATACTTATATTATAAATCTGAAGAGTTGTTTCGTTCGTTTGTCCGTTCGTCTGTCCGTGGTTGATTAAACGCGTTTATCTCAGGAACTATTTATCCGATTTGAAAAATTGTTTTTGCATTAGATAGCTTGTTAACTGAGGAAGGCTATAGGCTATATATCATCCCGGGAAAAATGTACAGTTCCCGTGGGATAGATTTGTTTTTTTTTCTAGGGACGAACCCGAAGCGTAGCGAGGGTGAGTCGCTAGTTTTATATGTAAGTAATATTATCAATTATTTTAAAATTATATAGAATTATTTAAAACGTGTGACGCAAGTTAAGATAAAATCTGCGCACTTGACATACCAGATAGAGGCAGGCGACAAGTTACTGTCATTTTTCCTTAGAAACATTTAATCGTCTATAATTGATTTTACTGCGATATTATGTATTATTTATATATAAATTTCATTTTAACATTGTGTAATCTTGAGAAATTGTAAGACCTAAAAATAGAACAATAATTTGTCATACTGTGTGTTGTGCAATACCTTTTCATACAATTTACCTGTAAAGTGTAAAGTCCATATTATTTACTAGCGATCTGCCACAGCGTCGCTCAGGCTTAAAATAGACCAGAGGTATTTATTAGTAATATTTCAGGGTTTCGTACCCGAAGGGTGCTAACTGAACCCTATTACTAAGCCTCCGCTGTCCGTCCGTCCGTCCGTGTGTCAGAGGGCTGTATCTCATGAACCGTAATAGGTAGATAGTTGAAATTTGCACAGAGTATGTATTTTTATTGCCGCTATAACAACAAATAATAATAATAAATAAAAAACAAGATTTTTTTACGTTCTAAATCGATCATCGAAGTTAATATACATACCTGCTACCTACATATAAAAGTAAAAGTTATATTAATAAAAAGTTTATGTGCAATGGTACAGAACCCTTCGTGTGCAAATCGACTCGCACTTGACCGATATTTAATGTTTCCTAGAACTTTAGAAAGTACGCGACGCTCTCAAATTGTTACAACGGCAGTCTAAAGATCATAATATCCTAATAAATTACCACTTTGCCGGCCCAATGACCTAAACAGGCTAATAATATACTCAATTTACAAATTAAATGATTTTGACGAGCGGCCGAAACGATTGTATTCAGCCCTTTTTAACGTCCCACTGCTGGGCACGGGCCTCCCTTCAAGACGAGGGGAATCAGGCCATAGTCCACCACGCTGGCCAAGTGCGGATTGGCAGACTTCACATGTCTTTCGAAAACTTACTAGGTTCTCTCAGACATGCAGGTTTCCTCACGATGTTTTCCTTCACCGTAGGGCAAGTGGTAATCAAGTTAGATATGATTCGCACATGAAAACATCAGAGGTGCGAGACCCGGGATTTGAACCCGCTTCACTCGGTTTCCCAAGCGAGCGCGTTACCACTGGACTGCCACTGCCTTGCTGAAACGATTATGAATGGTAATAGGGTCCTCTTTATCCGGTCTATTAAATAGTTCCTGTTGACTTTTAGTGTATTTTAAAGGGCATAATATTTATTATATTATTTAAATTATTTTTTAATAAGGTATGTAAAAAATACGTTATTGTAGAATGCGATGAGGATAAACAGATTTTGCGGAGGCCCATTAAAAAAGGGAAAAAATGGCGCGATCAGGATGGCGTGTCTTGCAACGCCACATTGCGCCGCAGCGATAGCCCATAGGTTTCTGTGGATTTTAGTAAGTACGAGTCTCATAATCTCATGTCACAAAAACCCCATGATATCTAAAAAGTTTCAGCTGTTGAGACATAGAAGAAAGTAGGGCAAGCCGCTAGTTTCCCATAAAGAATATAACTGCTCGAAACGAAAATGTAATTGGAAGCCTTGATATGGATGACATAAGCAAATAATAATAATCTATTACTTTAGCAACATTGATTTGGTCACTCTCAAGGTGTCTTAGCTTCCAAATACGATGAGTAATGTAATTGTGTAACATTTAAATGCCCGGTTCACTGCTCTCCGATGGTCGTTGTGATTCATAGACGCATTTTCCCTGTGTTATCTAACATCTTTCTGGTTACGATGAAGGATGAACCATGACTGATATCCGTAATGATTTACTTATAATGCTTTAGTCTTGTTTCTTGTTGTGGTTTTATTTGTATACATATGTATATGCAGAATGTAGTTTGATTTATGATTTTAAGGATACAATACATACAATTTTTAGGCGCATACACACCCATGTGTATTTTAACAATTAATTTCCCGGAAATTCGCACTGTGGCGTTAGAAGAAATATTAGAGAAATTATAAAATTAGTTTATTTCATTTGCTAATCCTTAATGTATGTAGTTTGCTTTTATTAATGTCCCACTGCTGGGCACGGACCTCCCTTCAATACGAGGGGAATCAAGACGTAGTCCACCACGCTGGCCAATTGTGGGTTGGCAAACTTCACATGTCTTTTGAAAACTTGCTAGATTCTCTTAGACATGCAGGTTTCCTGCTGAGGAATGTTTTTCTTCACCGTAGGGCAAGTGAAAATAACAGAGGTGCGAGTCCCGGCATTCGAACTCGCTTCACTCGGTTTCCCGAGCGTGACCACTGGGCTACCACTACCTAACTGTTATCCTTAATGATATAATTGTGAATTATTTATTTTGTAATTATATTTTGTAATCAAACGGCGAATGGCGCCATCAATGGACTGCTATCTAAGTAATAAGTACTAACTATCTAAAATCGGACAGTTCTAATATAGATAACTATTCAAATTAACATTTTTTATTGAAGCAGGAAATGACTGATGTTTCAATTATTTAACACATTTAATTGCCAGAATTTATATTTATACGTGTGAAAATAAAAAAGAAAAATACTTAAAGACAAATAACAAAGCAATTTTTTTCTCCATGTTTTGTTTAATAAAATAATTTGTTCTAAATAGGTTAGTTTTGTTTTGTACTAGCGTAGTGGAAACGTGCTGGGCCCATAACCTGAAGGATTGGTACAATCTATATAGCGGTTCAGAGAAGGAGAGCGTTGTCACAGTTGACAATTAGAATATTATTTTTTATTCTTTTACTGTTATGTGCCAACAGACTCATGCTCGCTTCGCTCGCGTTGGTCCCTAGGTATGTTTTCACGGTTAGCTATGTTTATACATAAATAGTAGCTTGCTACTCCTCAGATATTCATTTAAATTATATAGCGATTTACCCTCGCTTCGCTTGGGTGCATACGCCGTGCGCGGATTTTGTTCACAGTTTCATGGGTTTTAATTTCTTTTCGCGGAACCCCGTTTTTTTTCTAAATTAAAAGTAACCTTAGTTAATCCTTATAACAGCAGCTATCTGCCAGTGAAAGTCCCGTCAAAATCGGTCCAGCCGTTTCGGATATTAGCCGGAACAAACAGACAGACAAAAATTTTAAAAATTATTTTTTCTTATAAGTACCATATAAACTTTCACATGCCTATAGTAAAAAGCTATTATTTTGACATTACAAACAGACACTTCAATTTTATTTATCTGTATAGACTTAAGTTAATTAATATCTATCTGTGGTATACGAACTGTGGTATTGAATTGTTACATGACATTTAAATTAAATATGTATTCGCAGAAGGTAGCCGCTTCTCAGAATTATCATCTCAATGACAGAATTAATCCGAAAATTGGAAAATAACGTATTTTCCAATAGTAATAATAAGATACTTGAATATCTTATTTAGGATAAATAATTAATTTTGGATTCTAGGGCATTGTTTTTTATTTTGATCTGTAATCTATGACGCAAAGCCCTGTGAAAAGCGTTTAAAGTTATTACCTACTCTTGTTAACTCTCTTCGCAACACATACGTTACATATTATACTATGCCACTCTTATTCTCTACCGCCCGTAAAAGTTTCGTTATAAATAGCTAAGCCTCTCTTCACATCACGCTCTTCTTTTTTAATAATCATTTAGAATTTTGTGTCCCATGTCATGCAAGTACCATGGATAGAAGCCAAGCTTACCCAAAATTACGATAACCGACATCGTCAGTAGAATACTTAAGAACTTAACATACTTAACACCGAGCCGACAATTAATCTGCCGTCTTCCAACTTCAAGCTATCACTGAGTATTTCATGACAAAACTTATTAGCTGTTTTGATTCGAACCGAATCTCGAACCTAGGACAACCTATAGCCATATGCTAGCCACTTTTTTTTTTTTTTTGTTGACGCTGGGGAAACCCATCATGGGGACCTTACCGGCCGTCAATGGGTAAGGTACTGTGAGACTCTTACTCACTAAAACCCACAGCGGAACCCTTCGCCGCAGTGCAATGGGGCGTTGCAGGATCGCTTGCGCATACACTACAACACCCCTGCGAACAGCCCGTACCTCGCGGGCCAGCCACGCCTAAATCAGGATGCCCTCGATTCACAGAGCTTCCCGACCGCCCCGATGACGTGCAGGGGAGTCAACGAGAGACCCCCCCGCAGTAGCTCCTCTATGGTGGCGGGAGAAGATGCGCATACCGGCGCCTCCTCTCCCCCAGCCGACGGCGACGAAGAGGGTCTGCTAAGGCGTTAGCCTCGCGTTCCCTCTCCGCCGTCTCCTTCAGTGAGATGACGGCCTCGCTGAAGGAGACCATCGCTGACCAGGACCTCTCGTCGCGCAGCATGGCCCCAACCACGCTGCACAGCGAGAGGTCTCCACCCACTACCGCCATCCACGAGAGAGCATTCCACGAGGGTGTGGTGCGAGGTATCCTCAGTCGCACCACACTCGTGGCATACGGGCAACGGTTCCCGACGCGCAATCTGAAACAGATACTTACCAAAGCATCCATGCCCGGTAAGCATCTGCGTCAGCCTGAACCTCAGGACGCCGTGTGGCCTCCTGACCCAGCGAGACAAGTGCGGCCGAACCGCACTCACCGTCGCCAGGCCAGCCGCCGGAGTCCCCAGTTCCTCCCACCAGCGCCGGATCAGAGCCTCATCAGCTAGGCGCCTGATCCGAGCGACTCCCTCCCACGCAGGACGTTCCCCGCGCGCACGCTCACTCGCCCGAAATTGGTACACCTCGGCGAGCATCTCCGCCTGGAGTTCCCAGGGCGGATCGCCCGCCAGAAGCGTCGCCGCCGTGTACGATACCGTACGGTATCCCCGAATCGCCCTCACCGACAGGACCCGCTGCGCCTTGCGCAATTGGGCCCTGTTTGAAGCGGAGAGGGCGTCAATCCAAACAGGAGAACCGTACAGTGTCATAGACCTCACTACGCCGGCATAGAGCCGCCGGCAAAGAGATCCAGGGCCCCCGACATTCGGCAGAAGCCTGCCGAGAGCCGAGGCGGCGCTCATCAACTTCGGGGTGAGCTGGGCGAAGTGGACACGGAACGTCCAGCGACCGTCCAGGGTCAGGCCCAAGTATCTCATTTGGGCCCGAACCTCCACCATCCTACCCTGGACTTGCGGGCAGGCATTGCGGGGGGCACCCCTGCGTGGGCCATGAAAGAGGAGGGCCTCCGTTTTGGAGATGGAGACCCTCAAGCCCAGCATTCCTATCCGGTCGACAACCATATGCTAGCCACTAGCCCAACAAAGCAGAACAGAAATGATATAAAATTATATAAGTGTTTTATCACATGGTCAGAATGTGTCATTTTCATACTATTTAACTATAGTAGTATTATCTCCGAGAAAAATCGGATATGGACAAAAAAAAAAGAAAATTATGAGTTATCCGTTTTTTGCCTTTTGGCTCACAATTCGCAAAAAAACTCGTCAAAACGTCGATTTGTCTAGACAAGTTTTATAGAAATTAATCAAGCCCTTACTGAGTGATATGCGAATAAATAGATGGATGTACAGATAAAAAAAAAATGTAAAACCTGAATGTTTAGCTTTGATAACATAAATATTGCATTTTATCAATAAATACTCATTTAACCTAGAATTTTGGTACTTATACTGTTTTATTATATACTAACCACTCACCCTCGCTCCGCTCGGTTTCGTTCCTAGTTAAGTTTTCACGCTTAGTATATATTTCTCAGCGATGAGATATTTTCCCGCAGTAAAAAGTATCCTATACATTGACCCGAATAACCAGCTATCATCATACTAAATTTTATCAAAATCCGTGCAGTGATTTTCTCGTGATGCATATCCAGACAGACAAAAATTCTAAAAACTATAGATTCGGCCCCTGTATCGATAGTAATGACTATTTCAATTAGATTTTCCAAAAAATATTTAATGTACAGATTCGATTCAGTAAGAATTTTATTATTTAGTACAGTGAGAGGCATTTTTATCTCAAAATTCATATTACAACTGTGTAGACAAGAGTTTATGCTAAAGGCTATTATTATTTACTTTATATTGCTTAATTTAAAAAGGATATTGGAATACTGGTGGCGAATTTAGATCTTGTGATACGCTATGGAATGTATGTGATTCATACGAGTAACTGACGGATACGAATGTTGTAAAAAACCATCATTACGCAACATTTCCACATTTTTAAGTCTATAAGTTGCTTCGTCTTAAAACTATAGGTATATTAATTATTTTTATGATATTGTTTAAGAGTTTATGGCATAACAAGTTATCTGACACTTTTGTTTTAAATTATTTTTATAATAAATTTAACTTGGTCTATGGCTAATAAGCAATCTCACAGTCACAGCAAATCTATAGTAATATTATAAAGAGGAAAGATTTTCTTGTTTGTTTGCTCGTGTGCACTAAATAAGCTCCGAAGTCACTGGACCGATTTAGATAAAATTTGGTATGAAGATAGTTTGAGGCCCTAAGAAGGACAAGGGATAGTTTTTATTCCGGAAATCATCCCTTAGGGGGGTTAAAAAGGAAGATGAAAAGGGGAATTAACTTATTAGAAAATATATACCATTTACTTTACTTATATTTTGTTATTGAAAAATCTACATACATTGGTACATTTGGTAGAATATTATCTCAAAAGTAATATGCGTTCTACTTTTAGGCTGTAATTTCTTTGAGATTAATGTAGAGTCACTAGATATAACATATTTATTAAAAATAATCACTTAATTAAGTTCTCAATAGACACAAAACGCGATATGTTCAGATATTGCGTTAGATACACAAAAAAAAAAACACACACACACGGATTCAATTTATTCATCGGTGAAAACGTAACTCCAAATCAGTGACAGTACACTTCCATTGTCCATTAGTATGTTGCAAAAAAGCACCTGACAGGATGTACCTGAGGCGGATCTAATGGTCAACTTAAGTCTTCTACTAAACCAACTTAAAAACTCCTACACTCTATTGAAGAAAAGAATTGAATTGAATTGAAACAAAACCACCGAATTGCAATTAACTATAATATAACCTATCTTTCAATTTTTTGATTTAGTAATTGTGCCAAACATCTTTGCTAGGCCAAATAAAAAAAAATAATGTCATTACACAATATTGCAAATGATAACCACAAAAAAAAAATATGTAGATAAACCGCATGAGAAAAAAAAATCTGTTATAAAAAAATATGTTATTTTCATACATTTTATTAATAGAATCATCTTTGACCCGTGACTCACGTATTCAATCTCCATAGCGACAGCTAACTGTTATCTGTTGGCGAATTGAGCAACCAGACACCCCTTTATCTTTATTTTTACGTATTATGTACGAACTTCAAAATTTCCTATCTATTACATCGAACACTTTTGAATATCATGATACTACTGCCTAATATTAATTTAGGATAGGGTCATTTTAAAACACAAGTTTAGCCCCACCCGTGGACTAAGTGACCGAGTATACGATGTTAGCGACAAACTTAATAATTCAACCCTTTTCAATGGCTTCAGAAGAAAGTCCACCAAAATGGCGGACTTTACACGGCTTTCGACAACTAGTTAAGTTTTTTTTCTCAGACATAATGTTTCCTCGCGACGTTTTCTTTTATCATATTAGCAAGTGGTAATCATTTTGAAAATAATTCGCAAGTGATTTGTGAAGTATAAGTCGCGGTTTGAACTCGCTTCAATTGGTTTTTCAAGCTAGTTTAATGTTAATAATGTATTACGTAGAAGAATAACGAATATTTCATTTTTAACTGATACAGTTAAAAGTAGGAAAATTAGGTATAAGTAAAATATTGTTGAACATTGTTCTGTAGCCTATATCTGGTTGTATGTTGGTGTATCTTTCTGCGCAACCGTAGATTTAAAGCCGTTGGCCCGCTTTCAGTTGTTCTCTTATTATTTAAAAGTTAGCTAGTTTAATCAGAATTATTTTTATTCATATCCGACAAATTTTCATCCCCGTTCTCACCCCCTTAAGGGATGATTTCCGGTATAAAAACTAGTTTACTCATTCACTTTTCGTATCATGAGATTTAAAAAAAATATTTTATTAAAAAAAACTTTTCTTTTAATTTTCTTCTATACAAAGTTTGTCCTGACAATAACAAACAAAAAAAAAGAATTATCCAATTTTGTGCAGTCGATCGGAAGTTATACAGGTAGCGCTACCTTTTTGATAATTTTACTACTAACAGTAACCTATGTGTAACTCCAGATCACCTATCTGTGTACTAAATTTCAACGAAAACCGTCTAGCGGTTTCAGAGTAACGGACTGACACATTTACACACATACATACAAACTTCCAATTTTATAATAGCACTATGATTCAACTCAACGCATTAGGGAAGGCATGGTTAAGACTTGGAATTAATTTACAAACTTCTTCTGCAAACTTAATCACAAATATTTACCCTAAACAAAATACATAATTTTATCCTGCTGTTTAAAATTATTTAAATATAACCATTAACGCAACATTTCGCTTTAACTTTGGAAGGACGGTCATCAAAGGTTCTCGGAATGTAGCCGTTAGTAAGCTTAGCAAGTGCTACGCTACTCATTTTGTAGTCGTCTCTTTACTAACTTAATTAATAGTAATGGCATGATTGTGTATACTTAAATTTTAGGTCTTGACTGACTAATCAAAGGTTATGAATATGAGTATTAGTAGAGTAAGTAGTAGTAGTAGTAAATATGGGTATTCTGAAAAGGTGGCAACATTCGCAACTTTTATTTTAATGAAAAAGTTTAGTTTTACCATCGTTTAAGCTTTTACAGTAACGTTATATGTTTAATTATTACTTCTAAAATTAAGTACCTGAGCGACCGAGCTTCGCCTGACGTTTTTTCAAAGAAAATATAAATATTGGGTTTTAGAAAAGACATATAGATCTATATAGATAAACTTAAAATTCAAAGCCTAATCTAAATACATAATTAGACCCAAATCTTTATAGCCGCTTTCGAGTTACGCGAAATAAATTTATATATCTACATATACTAATATTATAAAGCTGAAGAATTTGTTTGTTTATTTAGTTGAATGCACTAGTCTCAGGAACTACTGGTTGGAATTAAAAAAATCTTTTTGTGTTGGATAATCCATTTATCGAAGAAGGTTTTCGGCTATATATCATCTAGGAAAAATGTACGGTTTGCGTGGGCTAGATTTGTTTTTGTCTAGGGACAAATTTTTATTTTTTGTATCCTTCTCTATCAGTTGCCTGTAAGAGATCGCTTTCAATGATAAGGCCGCCTTTGCACATTTCTGTAACTATATTTCTTTTTTTGTATATGTACCATTTTACTGTGCAGTTAAGTGTTTAAATTAAAATAAATTAATATTATATGATTATTTAAATATATCATTCAATTAGTTACATCATATCAATCAATTTAACCAAGATAACTGCTGTGAAATGACCTTCCTCAGACTATTTGCAGTTTACGGAATTTTTTTATCGTCTTACAGGCCACAGGTCCAACGATAAGTGACTCTATAAGATTGTAGACTGCTTATGCTTATAATGAGACATTATATTAAGCTCTACATATTAGAAACACGAAACTTTCACGGATAGTTAGGATATAGGTAAAAGTTCTATAAGGAGTTCCTTTATTGCAGATTATTTGGGCTGTATATAGCAAAACCTTTGACTCTTTTAGGTTATTGTTTATTTATAAAAATATAGATGACGTTTTATTATTATATATATATATATATATTTTTTTTTGGAAAAAATGGATAAATTAAAAAATAATAATGTATATCTATTTTTTAAATATGTTATTGATGGTATGATTCGAGCATTACCGCTTAAATTATAAAAAAAATGAATTACTTTAAGAGTTAATTAAATTTTATAACATTTCACATGCAAAAATAAATAAATAACGCTAAAGAGGAACGCAATAAAAATCTTTATACGAGAAAGTATTAGGATAAGGAAAAATATTAATATGATTATACGTTATCGATCCTTTAGATCGGTAGTTCGTAGAATAATCAAGTTCAGTCCACAGCAGTTACAACTTGTTTAGACAGGTCAAGATATTGTAATGCTCAGTGACGAATATCACGTAGTCGATATCACACAGCTATGTAAGGTCATACACCTCTTGACGCACGAATTTTGTAAGTGATACTTAGATTTGGAAATGTGGTTGAAAACAACATCAAAACTTCTTTATTTATAAAATATAATATTTTTATAAATTAAATCGAAAACTGCTTAAAAATATAAACCATTAATAGTTAAGTTTTGTTAAAAATAATAAGTGGTTGACAATGTTTTTGTTTTTTTTAAAGAAAAACTCAGTTTTTTTGTTAACTTTTGATATAGTTTGTAGGTTATATGCCTGAAATATATTTCTGAATATCGATATAATTATTTATTATTTGTAATAATTAACATTTCTTAAAAACAAACAATACCTATCCTAGTTCACGTGTCAAATTTATATTTTTGAATTAGAAACATTCAATATATATTTTAATAATAAGGTTATTTTTTTTATGATACTCATTGATAAACGAGCAGACAGGCCCACCTGATGGAAAGCGATACCTGTCGCCCATAACACCTACGGTTCATGCACTTTCACGTAACAAAACTGCAGAACCGTCGGTACGTTATCACTGTGAGGACTAAGATGATATGCCTCTTGCCTGTAATTGCGCTGGCTACCTTATCCTTCAAACCGGAACACAACAATGCAATCATTGTTGCTTGGCGGCAGAAATAGATAAGGGGGTGGTACCCATCCAGTCGGACTCCTCAGGCTTGACAGAGTCCTACCACCGGTAAAATTCATTTCAATTCATTAAGATTCCGTAAGATAAAAATAGTACCTAAGTAAAAATAATCTTAACATACCACTCAAGCATGTGAATGTCAAGGACAATATCTGTTCTTTTAAATATAGCGATTATGTTAACTAATAAAAATGTTCAATGACTTCAGAGTTTCAGACGACACGAATTTTCAGTGGGCCGAAGTGACAGCCGCGTGAATTATTATCAAATTAATTTGAAGCCATAATTCATTTATAGTTTAGTGTAAAAATGTGTGTAGGTCGGGGCTTTGATATATTTTTGAGTGGTGAGTGGTGGGTGAGTGGAATTTTTACAGAAAATAATTGAATCTAAAGGAGACGATAGATGTACAAGAACATGTGCTTGTGGCTTGACAGTGTGTAATGCCTAGGTTCGCAAGCGAGGCCTTGTAAAGCAAGTTCGTTTGCATTTTAAACAGAAACACTGAACATATCCTGTAAAATAAGAGAATATAACTGATGGTTATGTTTTTTTTCCTTTTTATTACATTGTTTTTTTTTTCAGCCAACCGCCGAACTCTGCTGGACAAAAACCATTGAGCATCGACCGTCCTGATGTTGGGCAGCAGGCATTTATTCCTTTTCAAGCATTCCATCGGGCGTTTACCTAAATTCAGTATCCAATCTAGCACAGAACGGGACTCTATCTCTATCTATCGACCGTCGATACGACTGGGAACATTACCGGTCCAATTACATTTCAGCATACTGGCGAATATTTTCATTTCGAATTCCATCTGTCAAAGAAGCCCTAGTCACTATCCGCAATATCATAGGTTTCTAATTTTTTAATATTATTAATTTTTGTCGCTCTCATGGTGCCTCCAATTTTCACTCATTTGAATTTTAAGAAGTAAAAGGCAGTGGGTATCTGAGAAAATTTCCATACATTGTTAATATAGCAATTTCAATCTAAAAATAAATAAGGAATGCCAGATGGTATTTAAATAGCGAGTTGTTCCATCCCACGCTGTTATCAGTAGCCGGCCCGGCGCCGCTGCTATACGAATCTTCTTAAGTGTAAAAGATAATTATGACAGTTTTATGTACATTTTCCACAATTTGTTTTGGATATAAAATATATTTAGAATGAACAGAAAAATCAAAACAACCGAAATTTAAAAATAGTATGTTAAAAAAATACCATTTTATAATGTAAATAGATACATAAAGAGCGTTTGAAACACACAACACACCTATTGCAAAAATAATACATGAGATATATGATATTATTACTAAATCGTATTTTTTTTACCTTATTATTTAATTTTATAACTAGAATATCCGACAGACGTTGTAATGTCCAAATTTTAATTTTATTAGTGATATTTAAAAAAATATTTCTGAATCTCGACAACAGTGCTGCCGTCCGGGTAAAGCTGTAATCTTGCAGGTGATCCCATAAGTACAATAAGAATATCATCAAAATCGGTCAGGGAGGGGAAGAATAACGAACACACAGTCACTGGATTATTATACCTATAGATGTTTTCTGGGAACCATTTCCATTTCCGCCCTAAAAACCTTATTCGGACTATTACAATTATTAAAAAAAACAGCCAAATCGGTCCATCCACAAAGAGTATTTTTTTATAGTTAAAAAAGATAATAGTCTTAAGATAATAGTCTTAAGATAATAGAAAATGCAATATTTTTTAAAGAAAGTGAAGGAAGCCAGTGCAATAATTGTTGCAGTGTGGTTTTTCCCGCTTGGATATAGTGAAAGGTGGTTGACGTCAATTTCATACGGGATCCGTTTCCGTTCCAGTGATTGTCATCGCCATCTTGATTTATTTGTTAAGGTCAAGCGTCTGGAACATTACAATGTGATAAAAAACTATTTCATGTTTTAACTAATTACATGCTCCAACTTTTCACGAATACTTTTTAAAATAGCAATTAATTTAATTTTTGAAAATACTGAATTGTATTTCAGTGAAAAATTGGTGTTATTAAAGTTGTTACGAAATAACCCAGTAACCAATAATAGATAGATATTTTCCCCCTTAGATACTGTACTTAAACATTATTATTATTAAACACTTTATTGCACAATAAAATGGTACATACAAAAGAATAACAAAAAGAAATACATTTAAAGAAATGTGCAAAGGCGGCCTTATCACTAAAAGCAATCTCTTACAGGCAACCTACAGAGAAGGATACAGAAAATAAAAGAAAAGAGCGGAAATGGTGCATAAAAGTGTACATTACTTAACCTAAATGTAAATAAACATACATACAAAGTTACATATATAAGATACTAATTCAACTATATATATTTATTATAGATATACATAAACGTACATGTACATAATACACAGTAAAATTTAGTTACATACATGCGAGTATATGTAAATACATAAACTTATTACTTTTGTTCATCACCGAAAAATCTTCTGTAACATCACTACCCAAACTTCGAGGTGTGTCCTGAAAAAAAATTACGAGAGAAACTCAGCGAGCCACTTCTATAAAAGGATTTTTTAGCTTTTGCCAGAAAGAAAATAAAACAAATATTTAAGGTAGGCTCCCATACAACAGGCATGATTTTTTGCCGTTTTTATACATAATGGTACGGAACCTTCCGTGTGCAAGTCCGACTCTCACTTGGCTGGTTTTTAGTATTTGTTATATATCTATATTTGAATTTTGATATAATTCGTAAATAGTATTTATTCATATTTTTCTAATTATTATTAAGCCTATATGTTGTTCCAGCTCACAGTCTATCATTTAGTAAATTTCATCCAAATCCGTCCAGCTGTTTTGGAGTGAAGATATAACACACATACATACTAAGTTTACGTTTTTTTATCTATCTTCTAATATACACTCATATTTACCTTACTTATCTTCTAATATACACTCATATATACCTTTCCTTTTTTTAAATGTAGCATAGGTACTTAGTCTATCCCGTAATCACAATTGCTGTAAGCAGGGATTCCCAAACTATTTTGAGCAAGAGACCAAGAGGGAGAAGAGGGGGGGGGGGGGGGAAGGTGAATATTATACAGATAAATAAAATTAAAGTATTTGTGTATAATGTACAAAATAACAGCTTTTTACTAAATCATAAGGATGATAGTTAAAAATAGGGCATGGCAGTTTGTAGGGAAGTTAGTATTTAAAATTAAAAAATAATGAAGAAACTAATGCTTAAACTTCTGCGTTGTTGTCTACGGGTCAGCTATCAGATCCATTATTTGTCTTTTACAAAACAATTTATGGAACAACGTTCTTTACTGTATAGTATATATAAAAAATTATAACGTTTTACTTTAAAATTAGTACAAATAAATATTTTATAACTTCATGGCAAGAATGTCTTGAAACCATGCGCATACGTCACTCGCGGACCATCAATCATCGCTGATAACTTAAATGTCCAATTACGGTGTATAATTTTATAATAAATAAATATTTCAGTGTGTGTATCATATCAATAGAAAAAAAATCCAAGGTATTTATTGAATGTTAAACAATCTTACTAATATTATAAATGTGAAAGTTTAGATGTTTGGATGTTTGTTACTCAATCACGCCAGCACGGCTGAACAGATCTGAATGTTTGATTCAGAGATAGATTATAGTCTGGAATAGCACATAGGCTACTTTTTTATCCCGGTCATGTATAATTTAGGTAACCTAGTTAAAATCTTGGAATACATAGCCTTTAAGGAAAATATAACGACTAAATAGGCTCTATTTCATTGCAAAACCCTTTGATAGAGTCAGATATTTCTTAGAAGTTAAGTTGACCTCCTTTTAAAGTATCAGCACCTTGTCCACAGTATAGACCACATGCGCTTGCGCATGTACTACTGTGCCATCAAGAATGATCAATGTCGCAAAAAATCGTTAAGAATACTATTCACTTTCACATATCTGATGCAATCGGTATCAATCGCATATCATATTCCTATTCACAATGTCACGTGCGTTGTACACTTATTGTCAACTTTAGCATTATTTAAATAGATAAAATAAAATATTTTACTTAATAAATATTATATTTTGCTCTTGAAAATTGTATAATGATTGATGACATTTCAAGCTTAGCCAAGTTTATTCCTTCCTCACTAGATGTAGTACATATATTATATGCATTTAACTCCCGTGGGATTAAATTCTATGTACATACGTTGCATCTTTTTAGTTCGCAGTCGGTTTTTTGTTTATGCACAAACATTTTTGAAGTATGTTAAAATTTAAAACTATAACGAATAATAAAATATAACGAGAAATGTTTATATTAACATATTTAATATAATTATTATATTTCAGTAAGTACAAAACTTATCTGTACGGCTAACTGATTTTTAGATATATCTACGGACTACGGATAGATTGTAGATAAAATATCCAAAAATACTTTGTTCTCAAAATGGCATAGACATTTCTTTATCAAGCCTAAAAAGAATAAAGTAAGATGCAAAAGTTTCTTTTAGATACCCAAAGGAACCTGGCAGTTGTAGTGAGCCATTTGTTTTAATTGAATAATTTACCTTTTTTACCAGATTTCACTAAAATTTATAATGGAGATATATATCTTGGACTAGCTATACATGCGGCTTTACCCGCGTTCAAACTTCGAATTCAAAATTATAATGTACGAAATTGTGCCTGATTTGTTGACATTTATGATTACTGCTCCGCTCCCTTGTGTAGTTGCATGATAATATATAGCCTATAGCTTTCCTCAATAAATAGGCTATCTAATACAAAAAAAATTTCAAATCGGATTAGTAGTTTCTGAGATTAGCGGGTTCAAACAAACAAACAAACTCTGTTTCTTTATAATATTAGTATAGTGTAGATTAACACTTACGTTATTTTTAAACGATACGCGAAGGTACCACACACCATGTGGTATTAAAATTGCATACATAAAATAGCCACCAGATCCAGGAAAAGCCGGGGCAAGTCATATTGATGGTAGGCCATTTTAACATAGATACAATATAATGTTTTAATTTATTTAAGCTTTACCTACTTGAACGCACGTAGCGTTACGCGGCGATGACATTGACACGTTCCGTCTTGACCGCGTGCCCGGCCTTATTACTTTAAATGTAGCCGAGACAACTCAAAATGTACCTTATTTATATATGAACAAGATCAAATTTAGCCCTTCAATATCTGAAAAACTAATTTTAAAGCAAAATCGATCATATTTATTTGGAATAAGTTTGTTTTTCTAATGTATTTTATGTACATATAAGTCCTATTAATCTTTTTGGCTGAGTGAGGTATTTCATTCATGTTTGTGCTAATGAGGTCGCACCGTACGGCTATAGTAAGTGCGTAGTTTTGATCTATAAACGGAAACTGATAAAATGTATATCTTTTACTACATACTTATCATTGTTAAAGCATTTTTGTCAATTGTAGAATATCTCAGGAAAAAACAGCATCATATTTAAAAACTTAAATATTTTAATTTTAAACTAGATTTAGTTACAAATTATTGGTAATCACTTATTCTCAACAATTTCTTATTTCTTTACTCCAGTTAAAAATCACGGACAGCATCCACCCATGTGACATGTCAACCTCCCGCCGACCAATCCCCTCTTTTCGTTCATTTATTCTTTCTATTTTTAATTCTATTTTTTTATTTTTTCCGCCTGCAATTGTCGTAATTTTTAACTGCCTGATTTATTCATTGATTTGGATGGACTCTTAAAGTCCACCCGATCCCATAGATTTGCTCAACATTTTTTGAGTCTGTAATTGTACACGCACGAATCCATCTCAGATAAAATAAAAATAACAACAAAACATAAAAATAGCTCAAAAAAGGCACCTACGTATGTCTGTGGGTATTAGACTTACTCAAATAAAAAAAAACTGCCTGATTTATAAAGATATAAGATATCATAATTTTACATTTAACATAATTTGTGCGTTCGCGTCGTCAGTGTGGCCAGTATCTATAATTATTTAATAACTGTTTTCATTATACCTACATTAAAAAAGCGAAACCTTACACAATATAGAAAGGAAAATCGAAGTCGGTATTGTATTTATTTTTGATACTTTTAGTTTATCATTAGGACCCAAAACTTACAATCTCACTTTTCATTACTTATTCGATTTCACTCTTGCATTATATAATATGATATAATATAATTATATATAATAATAATAAATATATATTATGATATATTATATATATCATATAATTATTCACGCGTCCACCTTGGTTTTTTTTGACAGTGATAAAAAAAAATATCGTCAATGTTTGCATCATTGTTTCCTTGAACCTTAATAAGGCTTCTAATAGATCTGACGGAATTCTTTGTGTTTTTTATTTGTTTATTTAAACTAGCTAATCTGGAAATACTAATCCTTTTTTTTTGAATATTTGAATTTTTACAGTCTATTTATTGATGAAGACTATTTGGCTTTATACTACGATTTTTAGAACTAAATGACTGCGAGCAAACACTAGTAGGTACTTATAACATTGTAAATTAATAGTGTATGCAACCCTTTTTTAATATGCCACTGCTTGGCACGAGTCTCCTTTAAAATAAGAGAGGGATGTGGCCATAGTCCTCAGTTCAGTATTCACATGTCCTCGAAAGCTTCCTACATTCTCTCAGACTTGTAGGTTTTCTCGTGATTTTTTCCTTCACCGTAAGGCAAGTGATACTTATCACATTAATCATTTTGGAAATGATTCGCACATGAACATATCAGATATGTGAGATTCAGGATTTGAACCCGCTTCACTTGGTTTCCCAAGCGTGTTACTAGCCAATGATAAATGACATTTGTACCTAAGAAAGCTTATCCGAAGTAGTAATTACAAACAAGTTATTAATCCTTTAATACTTTAATTTGCTACAGTTCAATAAACTTTAACTGTATACCTACGAAAATAGTCTTGCGATTATACTCGTACCTAACATTTTCTTAATATACTTTATTGCAGGTAACGAAACATTTGCAATTCATATTAATATTATAAATGTGAAAGTGTTTGTTTGTTTGTTTGTTTGTTTGTTTGTTTGTTTGACTTTCTTTCACATCGAACACAACACAGAGCGCCGGATTGGCGTGGTTTTTTATGTGGAGATGGTTGAAGGGTTAGATAGTGACATAGGCTACTTTTTACCGCGGGAGATTATCTCATTCTCACGGGAGATCACGTTGTAACGTGTATTATTAACAACCCAAAAAATATTTATGATCCAAATTACTTGAAACTTGGTATTAATGCTCTTCAATACAATTAAATAATAAGGATTAAAATATAGGGGTTGAAAGTTTGTATGAAACCTATCTTTTTTGTTTTTTTTTTTTCGTAGTTTTAACGCGAGCGAAGATGGGGGTTCTGCTAGTAATTTATAATTTTCTAAGTAATCTTAGATGTTTAATACAAACATATTTTCGTTACAAACATTTTTTATCACTACGCCACTACAATTCTTCGATCAATCGATTTTAATGCTAATGACCTATAAAGGTACAACGAAAAGAAATTGTCTGTCTAATAAATAATGTAGTCATGGCTTGAAGATGATGAAATCGCGGCGTGAATGAAAGCATTTTCGTTTGAGTTTTGTGCGTGACCTAGTTCCCAATAAAGAACGTGTATCTCACCTGCGGTTTTATTTGCTGACTAAATTAAACCTTGTTTAAACATTACCCTGGTATTTAGGTGTACTAAAATTCTTTCACCGGTCATCGAAATGCGTTTAGACTTTAGATTTTAACTGTAATATGTCATAAAAAAAATAAAAAAGAAAAACTTTTTAGTAGGAAATTAATTGCCACAAACTGACGTTCCCAAAAAAGGAATATATCTTTCATTTTTTAAAGAAGAATTAATACTTTTTTTCTATCACGAAAAATAACTAGATTTTTTCAAATGAAATCACTTTTCAACTTTTTTAAATATATATTTTGCATCGACTTTTATTGCATCGCCGCCCTTTTTAACTTGATTCAGAAAGTTGTTATAAAATGTCCCTATTACAGCCTGGCCTGAAACTATTTAGCGTTTAATAATATAATATCTTTGTTCAATAAATAAATAAATATTATAAATGCGAAAGTTTGGATGATTGTTAATCGCACCAGAACGGCTGAGCGGATTTGGATAAAATTCGGTACAGAGATAGAGTATAGTTTGGAGTAGCACATAGGTTAATTTTTATTGAGGGAAAATGTACGAGTCCCGTGGGATATCCATACTAACCGTTAAAACGTACCTAAGGACAAACCCGAGCGAAGCGAGGGTGAGTCGCTAGTATCTCTTTTAGTATTTTCCTCCTCTGTTTTTCCACGGGTTTTCTTTTTTTTTTTGGTAGCTATTGACGAGCTTTAGTGTCATCAATAAAAAACAAGGAAACAATTATTTTTCTTATGTAAATATTTTACTATAGGTAAATTGTATTCATATAATATTTTCCTCAAATTAATAATAATGATTATGGAATTCCGGCCATTACATAAACACTAGTACATATAAATTTTTGTTTTGTAAATTATGTAAATTATTTTATTTACT
Organism: Argynnis bischoffii washingtonia; assembly: GCA_033884665.1. Classification (NCBI taxonomy): domain Eukaryota; kingdom Metazoa; phylum Arthropoda; class Insecta; order Lepidoptera; family Nymphalidae; genus Argynnis; species Argynnis bischoffii. Next base: position 604,710 of record CM066622.1, read on the forward strand.
TCATCGATCCCATAGATTATGAGCGTTATCAGTCAAGTTCACTTCTAGTCATTCTCAAGTGAATCATGAAATGTATTCAGCCCTTTTTAACGTCCCACTGCTGGGTACGGGCCTACCTTCAATACGAGGGGAATCAGGCCATAGTCCACCACGCTGGCCAAGTGTGGATTGGCGGACTTCATATGATTTTCGAAATCTTGCTAGGTTTTCTCAGACATTCAGGTTTCCTCACGATGTTTTCCTTCACCGTAAGGCAAGTGGTAATCATGTTAGAAATGATTCGCACATGAAAATATAAGAGGTGCGAGACCCGGGATTTGAACCCGCTTCACTTGGTTTATCAAGCGAGCGCGTTACCGCTGGGCTGCCACTGCCTATGAGTCAAGAAATATGGAACATAAATTATAACCTGAACAATATACATACTTTCACAGAAAGTGATTCAGAGCCGGCTATACAAAGTTGTTGAGGGTAGTTCCACATAAAATAAAGAATGATTGTTATCGGTAGGTAGTAGGTACTTTTATGTGTTGCTGTTGATCGTTCATCGTTTGTGTATGATTAGTGATTAGCATCGAATGTTACATATGTATAACGAACTAAGCGCCTCTTAAAGTCCTGGGTTCGAGTCCCAAGTCTGTTCAAAAGTAGTTATTGGATATTTATTAAGTAATTGTCAATGGCAGCCCGATGTTGGATATTTGGCGGAATTATGATTTTAGCAATGAGCAAAGCACGTGCATTGGATCTGCGCACTTATCGTCACAGGCTTGCACTTGTTTAACTCATATCTCTCACAAACGGCTAGTCACAGACATAAAAAAAAATGTCTATTGTAGAAAAATGAACGAAGATATTCCTATAAACAAATTATTATTTGCGTTAATCCGCTTGTGTCTTTAAAATAATTCGTAACATTTTAACCTATCTATTACTAATATGTACTCCAGTAACTAATCTCTAGTCAAAAATTCATACAAAATCTTCGCAATTTCTCTATTTCTTAACAGCAAATTTTTTTGTTGCTCGATTATAAAAGAAATGTTTCCTAAACTACAAGTAACTAAGTTATATAAGATATAAATACATCAGCATCATTAACTACGCAAATATTTCATAGATAAATAAACATTAAATCCTACGTTTGAAATAACGTCATACAATTTTCCTTGTGAGCGATGCATATAAAATGACTGTAGAGCGGATATTTATAGATGTCCGCGTTTAAAATTAAACTTAACGGATAATCATTCAGTTATAGTTAACCGACTATCGGCAATCGACTTTAAGTTCTAAGAATTAGAAGGATTTCCCGCCGTGAGTGGGCACTGGGCAAGGCGACACTAACCACGCATGGGTAATTTAATCAGATAACAACTTGTTGTTAAGTACATGACTAATATTTATTTTTTTAATTATTACATTCCTTTGATAATGTTATATTAATTATGTAGAAATTATACTTGAATCATTTAATCGCAATTTAGTAAATGATAACAATATAATTTACGATTATAGATAGTTTCATTATAAAGCCTCCACACGTTTGCTTTAAACATAATTATATATTATTTATACATATAATAAAATTGTAGCTAAGCCGAATCTGTAAATTAAATATTTTTTGGAAAATCTTATTGAAATAGACATTATTATCGATACAGAGACCGAATCTATAGTTTTTAGAATTTTTGGCTGTCTTTCTGTCTGTTACCGCATCACGGAACAACCACTGAAGGGATTTTGATGAAATTTGGCATGATGATAGCTGCTTATCCGGGTCAACATATAGAATACTTTTTACTGCGGGAAAATATCTCATCCCTGAGAAATCTATACTAAACGATAAAACGTAAGTAGGGACGAACCCGAGCGGAGCGAGGGTGAGTTGCTAGTAATTTATAATATTATAACGATATTCTAAATCTAATCTCCCAGTCAACATGGTCGTGAGTGGTGTAGTATGTCACGTGAAGTTCATTTCTGAGTCAGCATAATTTTTCTTGCCTACATAATATGTTATGAATTTTCGAAGTAGCAGAAGTAAGTATAACTCTATACATGAAATTCTAAAAACTGAATACTAATAGTTCTAGGGTTCTAGGGCCAAAGAGTCTAAAGGATTCTATCATTAAGCCTTCTCCGTTATTTTGCCCTTCCGCAAATACATGGAATACGAGTAGGTATGTACATCCATTGCACATTTTTAAAAATCGCCTGAAGAGGGAATCGAATCCGCGAGTGGGCTCGCGGATTCGATCATCACTCATACCAACACCCCATACCATCATCACTCATACCAACACCCCGCCAGACAGTCAAGCAATTAGGCATTAAGAAATAATCTCAGTCAATATGTAAATATTTATAGAGTTTTGTCAGTTATTTGTCTAATTATGTAAACGATCACTCATCACGGCAATGCGAGTGTGGAAATTGTGAAATTTATTTAGAAATTGCTATGCGTGGGTAATTCTCGCTGCCGTAAACACGATTGTTTATATCATAGCCTAAGCGGAGCTGACGTGAAGCGCAGACATTAGACAAAAAAAACATATAACGAGTATATTGTATTAAAAAAAATGTATAAAATCGTTGAAGTTTTAAACAAACTTAAACAAAATGTAACGTTTTAAACAAAATGTAAGGTAGAAATAATAATTGCATGTAGATCATATTTTTATATTTATATGTTAAGCGCAAGAAAAAATCAAAGAAAAAATAATAATAAAAATTTTGCATACTTTTATTTACTTGTTGATAGACTTATAAAAAGAGGCACTCAACAATAACATCTTATTAAATTTCATAATCATTCTTATTTTAATAAACAGATTTTATCACTATTTTACCTAAAAAAATATAACCCAAATGGGCGGAATTAAGTATTGTCGTGTTGCAAGTCTGAGCGTTCTGCTAAAATATTTAAATAACTCATAGCTTGAGCACGAGTCCTTCGAGCCGCGACCCCCGAACGTCGTTACAATTTAAATTTCACTTTTTCAACAAAATTAACAGATTTTAAAGGCATACTTTAGAAATTAAAATTCCGACGTTATTTTTATAGTTATTTACTCGATTTCCTACATCATCTGGATACATGATAGTATAAATAAAATTATTTTGAATGATTTTTTACCGTTTCATACGCTTATAACGTCAGGTTGTGCGAGATTTTTATTTTTTATGTTATTACAAAAATAAATATTTTATTGGTTTGTTTTTCTCGTATGTTCACATATTTGGAATTTTCTCAGGCACTACATGGCCGATTTTTGTGATGCTTTTATTCGAGAAATTTAAATATTTAGGAGATTTAATAAGTAAAAAGTTTTTTTTTTACTAATTTGATTGGATATTATAGTGTTTCATGAGCGCATGTAGAGGCAATACTTTCTGAGATTTACGCGAAAATTAAAGAAATATTTTTTTTAAATGTCATGTAGAAATATATGACATACAAGCGTTTTCTCGCGGTTCCTCTCACATCGTTTAGTTTCGTAGAATTAATCTGCTCTCGTAGCTCGCAGTGTCATGTAAAAATGTCATGTAAGAAGAAGCCTTCCTCACTCAATAAATAGGCTATAAAACGCAAATATAATTTTTCAGATCCGACTAAATAATTAGCGCCAAATAAACGGACAAACACACTCTTCAGCTTTATATGTATATCAATATAGGTTTATTTATTTATTGAAATATCAGTACACATATAGCAGAAACAGAAAAAAATGATGATAATTGTAAAAGTTTTAATAAACTATATCGCATTTATTAACGCCCTCCACCAGCATAATTACAGAAAAAATATGTACAAACATTAAAAATGTAATAAAAAATAACATTTGTAAAAACAAAAATATAAATATAAGCAATTTTTTAAGCAAAATTAAATCTATACTAATATTATAAAGCTGAAGAGTTTGTTTGTTTGGTTGAACGCGCTAATCTCAGAAACTACTAATCCGATTTGAAAAATTCTTTTTGCATTAGATAGCCCGTTAACTGAGGAAGGCTATAGGCTATATATTATCCCGGAAAAATGTATGGTACCCTTGGGATAAATTTATTTTTGTCTAGGGACGAACCCGAAGCGAAGCGAGGGTGAGTCGCTAGTTATTCTATAAAAAGAATAGTATTTTAAGCAAAACAAAAAATGACACTAATAAATAATGTATGGCATTATATTCATTATATAAAGCGAATAAGAGTGTGAATGTTGTCTATGAATGAATGTTTGTGAACGTGTTATTTTACTAAATTTTCTGTCCGATTATAACTTAAGGTTAGAAGAAGCCAATTTGTAAGTTTTATTTTACATCTATACAGATAAATAAAATTGAAGTGTTTGTTTGTAATGTCAAAATAAAAGCTTTATACTAAATGCATATGGAATTATAATTATATGGTACTTATAATTATATGGTACCTATAAGAAAAATACAATTTTTAAACTTTTTGTCTGACTGTCTTTCTATCTGTCTGTCCGTTTGTTCCGGCTAATCTCCGAAACAACTAGACCAATTTTAGCGGGACTTTCACTGGCAGATAGCTGATATTATAAAAAGTAACTTAGGCTTCTTTTATTTTAGAAAAAAATTAGTTTCGCTCAAAAAAATTAAAACATACTATAGATTTGTTTTTGTTCGTCTAGAGGTGAACCCGAGCGAAGCGAGGGTGAGACGCTACTTTTTAAATATAAGCCTGGACTCTACATCTCCTGCGGGGTGACCAGAAAATATACCTAATAACTAAACTGCGGCAAGCGGTACGTATCACATACGCTATTATAACCTCTCGTTGTCTGTACATATTTTTATCCTGACTGGAGCATATGAAACCTACCTTATATTCGTATTTATTATTTTAGTATTCCAAATACATAATCTACATGACATTTAATTATCAGACTTATCGTAGGATAATAAAGAGCTAAAAAAAGATTTTCGTAAGTTAATAAAGCTATTGAATTTTTATTATGAAGTATGTGTTTTTATTATGGATTTTAATGTCTATGATAGAAAACCTATGATTATATTTACCTAAAAATTTACGAAGTACTTCGAACTAAGGAGTCGATTATAACATTATCCATGAAGACATGGGATAAACCAATTTAGTCTAACAGGATAGTAGTCGATAACAATTTTTCTTTGTTTATTACACATTCAACAAGAAGTCCTTTGATGCGATAGGTAAGCGTACCTACTAAAGGAATCCCCGAGGAGCGAGATGGGTCATAAGTATGAGGAAAATGAAAAAAATACTGCGATAACAGCTCGATTAGACGATAGATTATTAATTATGTTTGTATGGTAATTATTAACTATTTCTACGAAATAATTTGAAAAGATAGTTGTATTTAAAATATTTCTTCGGGTTTTTATTTTTCGCCGATTTGATTTTTTGTTTCCGACGCGGTTAGGAATGCTTTACCGCTTTTACCGCAAGTGTGGTCACGGGAGAGACTAAAGTTTTGACCGGGAACAAAATTACCAAAATTAAATCGCGAAAAACCTGAAAAAATAGTCTATACATATAATAAAATTCTAACTGAATCGAATCTGTACATTAATGAAATAAAAATTAAATATTTTTTGAAAAATCTCATGGAAATAGTCATTATTATCAATATAGAGGCCGAATCTATAGTTTGTAGAATTTTTGTCTGCCTGTCTGTCTGTCTGTGACCACATCACGAGAAAACCACTGGACAGAATATGGCGAAATTTGGTATGATGATAGCTGGTTAACCGAGTCAACATATAGGAAACTTTTTACTGCGGGAAAATATCTCACCTTTGAGAAATCTATACTAAACCTTAAAACTTAACTAGAAACGAACCCGAGCAGAGCGAGGGTGAGTCGCTAGTTTAATATAATATGATACTTTAAGTTTCTAGAAATAAAAGTATTGTGCAAAAGAGATAGTGATGAGAGATATGACAGAGATGCCCATATATTTGTCGTAAGTTATTCAATATTTATTTTATCGTTTCTTAGAATTGCGATACGGACAGATACCTACCTTAATCATACATGTTATCGTAGGTCATGATAGTTAATGTGGTTTTTACTTCTCCAGGTAAATGAAGACTCATTACGCTTGACTTGTGAACAATGTCATCACTAAAAAATAAAAAAAAAATACTGTTAAAAATACTGCCTATCTGTGTGTATAATGTACCTAACATTATACACACAGATAGGCAGTTAAACACACAAACAAGCATAGATTCAAGTCTTTTTAAGCCGTTCATTTTAAAAAACACAATGATGCTGTGACTTGTACGTAGTTTTCATAGATTTTCAAACCTGCGATCTCTTAATAATCTCTGCGAAATAGTAGGCATTATGTAAATATAACAACATTTTTTTTATTTCCTTGATTATTATTGCCATATAAATATGTATGTATATCAAGATATTTCCGTGGTTTTCCTCTTGTACAATAAAAGGCTTATTCGCTCAATATAAAAGGTTGTAGTCCGTGACCTTATTTATCATAAAAGCACTATTTGCGACTGTTACTATGGCGCAGTGAGTAATGAGCCTGATTATCTATAATGCCAGAGGTCGTGGGTTCGACAGCTATATGCGGCAAATGAATAATAGTGGAAATTTACCCAAATGTAAATCGAAATATTCTTTTTTATATGGTTATTAAAATATTAGCTAGCTCTTATCTGCGGTTTCACTCGAATGCATTATCATCTATTGAAAATAATCTGAAGTAGTGATTCCCGTCCAAATAAACAGTTCTGAACTTTTCGAATTTTCAACTGTTCTCATGGGTTTCTCCCATTTTTTTAATACTTAAACCACTCCTGATACACCCCCAACAAAACGAAAAAAAATTCAAATCGGTCCAGCTGTTTTTGAGTTTTAGCGAGACTAACGAACAGCAAATGATTTTTATATAAATATACACGAATAGAACTGTGGTAGTATGGTCACGGTATTGTAATATAACATTGCCATGGTATGGTTGTGAAACCAAAATGATTTGAAATACACTTGTTAAATACGTGTGTGTAATATAAGTGTTTATTAAAACCTTTTTTTGTTCAATTAAATCAAGTCTGCATAAAGAAAAACTTTTGTTGACAATGATTCCACAACTAATTAGCAAGAACTGGCGAAAGAAACTTAAGAACTGATTTAAGGTTCGATGTTTTATTTTTGTTACTATTTGTTATTTTTGTAAGATGACAACTAGCGAGAGAAACCCATAGACTATTATGCTATGTAGAAAATAAGGAAACTGCAGACAAACTTTAAAAACATCGGCAAAAAAAGAATTACCAAATATTTATAATTGGTGACGTTTTTCATAGAGTCATCACATACAGTGGAAAAATCTGGTACAAATCGTGATAAAGACAGAGCACGCGCCACGACTTCGCTAATGTGCGATAATCTCGCTTAATTTACTTTATTTTGATAAAACCCCGTATTAAAAAGAGTTATTTATTATAAGAACTACATATCAAAACAAAATGTGGTATGGTTCGACTTATTTATAATTAAACATTTTAATTGTAAGTTATTTCGCTTTAATTTTACCCTTTTTTACCCCCCGCAAAAAGAGGTGTTATAAGTTTAACGTGTGTATCTGTGTGTTTGTCTATCGTATCGTGACACCCAAACGGATGAATCGATTTTAATTTAGTTTGTTTTTGTTTTATTGTTAATTTTATGGGTAAACACCGTCTGAAATGAGCACGACAATTGTCATCTCAGCACACCTAGTCTCTCCTATGACCATGTTGCTCCCGTGATCCGAATCGTAGTTGGGGCGTACATAAATCAGAATCGAAGTCAAAATAAGGATGGTTTTTCTACCTTGAATATAACTACTATTTTTAAGTACCTAACTTATTTATTAAAATAGAATTACGAAAATCGTTTATTATTGGTGAAAATATTATCATGTAACATACACACAAACAGTAACCAGAATTGAGTAACTTTTTTGAAATCGATCAAAATCATTGACCACATTCATCTCGCATCTCAAATAAACCGGTGGTCGCGGCTTTGATTCCGGCACAGGACATTTATTTTTAATAATCTGTTCTTATTACTAGATACCTGTGATACTTAACTGCATGAATTTTACTTTCCTTTTTGTTTATTTTGTTTTGTGTTTGTTTTGTTTATTTATTGTTGTTTTGTTTTGTTTATTTATGCCGTACAATCTTTAAATAATAATTTTCGTGTAGGTACTAGCAAAATTTTCATGCCAACTGCTTAGCTCAAATCTCGACTATCGCTTTTTTCCTAATAAATGTATGTAATATAATAGTATTACGTTTTTTATTACTATTAAGTATTAACTATTCAATCTATACTAATATCATAAAGAGGTGAAGGTTGGATACTACCTACTACTACTGGATCCTGAAGTTGGAAGATGGTTGGATAATACCTACTCTGGATCTACTGAACTGATTTAGATGTTTGGTAGGAAGATAGTTTGAAACCCGAAATCCCGAAAATCATCCCTTAATGGGATGAAAATGCTGATGAAAACTTGTATGGGGAATCAAGTCAAGTAAAAGTCAGAATCAAGTAAAAGATATTTATGAAAATCGATTTGCAAAATCGAACACATTGATCACGTAACACAAAATAAGCCAAAGCCAATTTGTGTAACTCAGAGTTCCTTATTTTTGAAGTTGAAATAATTCTTAAAAAAATGCAGTAAGTAGGTACTTGCCGCGCTTTACTGTTTTCCAAAACTTTCTAACCTCTTCTTTTTGTTTCTACGAATTATTAGAAAGCCTCGTTAGTAAGTACAAATTATAATATTACAAATTTGTTTAAATAGTTGGTTAATGTACGTCACCGACAGTCAAGTCTACGGCATGCGTGATAGGTAGCGCTTGAGAGACAAGCGGTAGCGGAATACAACGTAACTTCACACTGTTTCTTTTACATATATAGAAAACTAGTTACGTTTAGTAAGGATTACTCAGAGGTGAGATATTTTCCCACAGTAAAGAGTATCCTATATGTTGACCCGGATAACCATCATACCAAATTTCATCAAAATCTGTCTGTGGTTTTCTCGTGATGCGGTCACAGACAGACAAAAATTCTAAAAACTAAAGATTCAGCCACTGTATCGATAATAAATAATAATGACTATTTCAATAAGATTTAAAAAAAAAATATTTAATGTACAGATTCGACTCAAAATTTCATTACATGTAATAGATAACATATTTTATAATTATTAGGTATTTGTTATTTTACCATCAACGAACCACCTTCGCGTCGCTCATGGGCCTTATCCTAACACCATTGCCATTTTATGTTACCGCTATACATACTACACGTACTTTACATTGTTAATATTAGCTTTAAAACGTAAATAAACACAATTTTGACCAATCAAACGCATCAAATGACTCCAAACTCGTTCCTCTAGTAGACATTGAAGAGTTCCATTATCAAACATTTATATTAATGCGAACAGTATCAATCCAAATTATGACATATTTAAAAAAAAACAGATGTCATCACAATTAAAAATTTCATTGAAGTCAATTGTGAAGCTTAATTTTTTAAATTTATTTCGGATAATTCTGAAAACTTTCATTTCTATTTTAAATAATTACAAAATCATTTTAATAAATAAATAGAATAAATATTAATAATTTGTTTTTATTTTTATTTATATAAGTACTTACTACTTAGTCATGTATAAAGTAGAATATAATAATACCCAGATTAATGCGTTGAGTGTAATCTATTTATAAATAACAAGTCTAAATTCCTAAAGCTTAGTCCACAACAATTGGCATCTTGTTAAGTTTTTATTAAACTCTGAGTAATAATTTGGCAGAATTAGTTTGAATCATCGTCTATGTAAACTTAGATTACGTTCGCGCGAGCACAGTGACGACAGTGATGGCGTTTGCCTCCATGTAGCGATTTCGTGCTCGTGTGACGCCAGTGAAGATAATAATGACGAAATTATTAGACAATTCCTGTTCATGCCCAAATATGGTAGTATTTATTTATTTGTTAATATGGTAGGTATTATTGGATAACTAGCGACGTTCCGTTTGGGTCCCTAGGTGCCTTACAGTGGCTTATAACTTCAGGTCTCCAGTTCGTACTAAATTTCAAAGAAATTCATCAAATTCAATTCAATTAAAAGTAATTATGTAGGAATGACAAACACATACACACTTTTAAATTTATGATAATAGTTTGGGCATTTTTCAATTCACGTAGGTCTTTAAACTACAAGATACGCGTACTTTTATAACTTACAGTATTCTCATTTGTCACAAGAACTAAAAAGTACCCTATTTCATTCTCCGGTACATAATCTTGGGTAGATCTTGGCTTTGACCGACTTCAACGAACTTTTTTTTATGTATGAGTGATATGTTTGCCAATTTTGAGTCGAGTGAAGGATAGCTAATAGAAAAAAAAATTTAAAAATGTTCACCCCTAAAGGCAAATTGAATAAAAATAGAAAAAATGATGCGATTTTAATCGATGTACCTTTATTCTTATAAGAAAGACAAACAAACACACGCCTTTCATATATAATATAAATAAAAACGTACAACTTCGACCTCGTTACAATGTTACTAAACCCTTATAGAAATACAGTCCAGTATACTATTTTATAGCATCAATAAGAACAAATGTGTGGTTAATGGTCGTATCGCCATTCAATACTTATTAGTATATTAAGCTTCTGAAATCTAACACGCTGTAGTTGCATTGTGGTTGCTGCGTGAAGCGCAAGCAGGTAGTCGGGTCTCTCGGGTTACTTAACCTATCTGTATATGTATTTAAATTATTATATGAACATCAAAAATATCTTGTATTATGCTAAAATTTATTGTATACTTGCTCTAAACATACTTAACTAATAATATAAAGTGTCTTTATGTATGCATGTTTGTACTCAATTATGCTGTAATAGAGCAAAGATTTAATTTTTGAGCACGAAACTTCGTTCTTGTCTTTTAAAAAAATAATATATCATTCATGAAACAAATCATACTATCATTCCAGGCACAGCCATCTTATATGCTTAAAAGGAGTCACTACTTGAAATGTATGATACCTACTTGTGTTACTGAAATAATTTTATTTTTATTCAATAGGTCAAATCGTAAGGGTCATATGTATAAAACAACATTTATAAGTACATATGTGACGGTGTATAGTAAGAGGGGTAAAGTTAATAGAAAAAAAAATTAAAGAGTGCGTGTATGAATGTGTACTCGCGCAAGAAGTAAAACTTCTGTAGGTTATCGGTACTCTTTATAAAATTCAATTTATGTTTTAAATAATTAGGATAGGTGAGATACTAAAAATAACGCATATTAGGCATATTACAATCATATATTTATAGAATATTATTTAAGGAAAGAATATAATATTATATATCATTTGTCAGACAATAACAACGGTTACCATGGCAACAAACGTACGTACATTTTTTCATAACGCATTCACCAGTTTACCCCCCAAGTCAAACGTGCGTGAAGAAGTTTTACTTCAAAAAAGCGTTCTTACATACATTGACTTCCTATAAAATTACAGCTTAAGCTCTCTTTACTATTTGATTTCGTAAATAATACAGATCAAGCTTATTAGTTTCTTTTAAAAGAAACTTAATCCGATGCTTTTTGGTCTAAAACAAAGTATAAAATAAGACTTTTAACAACCTAACTAAACTAGCCATCTGCACATCAGTTCCTAAACAAAAGTGTGCGGGTGTTTCATCCACTTTCATAGTCCAATCGGATTACGGTTCGACACGAGATGTAACTGTAACTCCGCAAACTTCTCAAATCCGACTATTTCGGGATGGTACTAAAAATTTTACTTGGTCTGTACCCGGGATCAGAACTGTTACCGACTTTAGATATTGTTAGTATTTAATAAAGCGGAAATGTGCAATTGTATTCAGCCCTTTTTAACGTCCCACTGCTGGGCACGGGCCTCCCTTCAATACGAGGGGAATCAGGCCATAGTCCACCACGCTGGCCAAGTGCGGATTGGCGGACTTCACATGTCTTTCGAAAACTTGCTAAGTTTTCTCAGACATGCAGGTTTCCTCACGATGTTTTCCTTCACCGTAAGGCAAGTGGTAATCATGTTAGAAATGATTCGCACATGAAAATATCAGAGGTGCGAGACCCGGGATTTGAACCCGCTTCACTCGGTTTCCCAAGCGAGCGCGTTACCACTGGGCTACCACTGCCTAACTACTAGGAAATGTGCAATACTATATATAAAAAATCACGAAACTATATAAATATTATAAATATTTTGGTATTTCAATTGACACTTTCCGTTTAAAATTAAATAATTATTTTATTGAGAATATAGATTTTATTTTGACTCGAAATTGTAGATAGAAGTCGGAAAACAAGCCATCCGTTAACAAATAAATAATATTTATAGTAAAAATTCATGAATTACAATTTTAATCTAGAATTTTTATATATATAATAAGTGTTGTGCAATTTGAGTCTATAAGTTTTTACGAAGAAGGCGTTTTAAAAGAACCTAGTGCAACAAGACCAATATAATATATTACAGTCATTATCATTACCGTAGCGCAGTACATCTTCCTATTACTTCTGTTAGCATTTGGCAAAAGTTTTACGAAGGTCGACTGCCTGACAATAATCCTCCTTGGAAATGCTATTGTTTATCGCGGAAAGGCCCCAAGGTGCGATGACCAGCAACTAATTTAGATTTAGGTATACAAAATTATCTAATGCCAGTAATTTTTTCAAAAGTTTCATTGGCACAGTCAATTGCTTGAGGTTAGACGTGAATATAAACACCAATAAATATAGTATATATACTAAAAAAATATGAAAAAAATACATTATGGAAAACACTTCAGAAAAATTTTATAGAATTAGTTTTAGGTAAATATAATTTTTATTACAATCACATAGAAGTTTTAGCCATACTAACTGGTAATGTTATATTTTAATAAATTTTAGGATATACACAGACATACAGAGATAAAAATTTTGATCAGAATTATTGTGTCAATAATCAAACATCTAAGAACAGGTATTTGTCCTAGCTTGCAAAACAATTCGCCGTTGACGACTAAAGACTATATTTATCATATCTATCTATTTGTTAAGTTACTTTATTTTTGTTTTTACAGACGACGTATTTATATATTTTATTATTTATGTATTATGTATTATTTATTTTTGAAGTAGTTTAAACTTTCATATCATTCATGTTGAAATATGATATCATTTTACAATTCGTATTAAATGCATGAAATTTATGCAGTACTCCTTATATTTTCAAATAAACTAACATCTGCTATTCCGTAGAATTAGAATTATCCTTAGGTTTCCTGGAATATGTATTCAAAATAATATTCTGTACATTGAATGTCTTGATTACAAACAGCGGTATCTGTCAAAAGTTATTTACTAACTATAATTGACAATACGTTTGACTCAGTTTGTAGTGACCTTATTTACTGTGCTAACGGTCGCGGGTTCGAGTCCCGCTGGGGGCATTCATTTGTGTGATGAGCACGAATGTTTGTACTCCAGTCGTGGGTGTCTATATTTATAATATGTATATATTTGAAGTTATATATGTGTAGTGTATCAACTATCTGGTATCCATAACACAAGCCTCGTACTATACATTACCATCAAAGTAGATGGTGCTGTGTGTTAATGTCCCAATATATTTATTACTTTATTTATCTATACAGATAAATAAAATTGAAGTGTCTGTTTGTAATATTAAAATAACCGCTTTTTACTAAATGCATATAGTTGTATACACGGTACATATACCAAAACAACATTTTTTACAATTTTTGTCTGTCTGTCTATCTCTGTCTGTCTGTCTGTCTGTCTGTTTGTTCCGGCTAATCTCCAAAACGGTTGGACCGATTTTGACGGGACTTTCACTGGCAGATAGCTGCTGTTATAAGGAGTAACTTAGGCTACTTTTATTTTACAAAAAAAAATCAGGGTTCCGCGAAAAGAAATTAAAACCCATGAAACTGTAAACAAAATCCGCGCACGGCGTACGCACCCAAGCGAAGCGAGGGTAAATCGCTATATAATTTAAATGAGTATCTTAGAAGTAGTAAGCTACTATTTATGTATAAACATAGCTAACCGTGAAAACCGTGAAAACGTAGGTACCTAGGGACGAACGCGAGCGAAGCGAGCGTGAGTCGCTAGTATTATTTAATAAAACTGTAACGATTAACTTCAAAAAATCTTTATACACAGTGCCGATACATATGAATGATAAAATAATAACATTTTTCTTGTAATAGATTATTGAATTTTACGTTATCAGAGGACTACTAGAAATGCGAAGGCTTATTTGTGTAGTGTGGTTCGAGAATTAAACCATGCTACCACCTTTTGCGAAGCGATCATCCTACCAATAGGTCCAAAGAGCATGATCATTCAAGTTTTTCCCAAAACTTTTATCAATTGCACCACAAGGCGCCAGCTAACAGTCCACATTATATTTCAAGTGTTCCACAAGTCATGGTGACGTCATAACCATGACGCGTTCCTAGAAACCTCCTTTTCAACGTTTTTCAGTAATTTTCTTGATAATACGTAATATATGCAGAGTTCGTGCTTATTTCCGCTATTATAGAGAAATTATTTAAAAAACGCTTAAATAACCCACATTTTCCACTTAATGAGTTAATTTTTAACGGTAATAACTTATAACAAATTAAAAATGAAAAATAGTTAGCTGAGATTTCTACGTATTTATACGTACCTGTAATAATAATGTTTAATACAAAAAATCCATCTAAGTAGGTATATTAGAAACTAAAACAAAATAGCGTTCCCGCGGCGTCCCAGTATGGCGGAGGGGAGGGGAAAGTTGGGGTTTAGTGGGTAGTACCGGCTCTTCTAGCCCCACATAACCACCTGGGGGTACAGGTGGTATGCGTAAATGCATTCCCCAACTATAAATAAAAAAAAAAAAAAAAAAAGGTCGCACGTCCAGTACAACTTTTAGTCGCGCGACATTCTGTTACTAAGTCGAATACTAAGAACATATAAGAGGGTCCTCAACAAACAGAGCTCAGTATATTCAATTTTCCTTATAATACTTTTTTTTTATGCGATTCAGTGACAAACGAGCAGACAGACCACCTGATGGAAAGCAGTACCTGTCGCCCATAACACCTACGGTTCATGCACTTAGGTTTTAAGTAACAAAAATGCAGAACCACAGGTGCGTTGTCACTGTGAGGACCAAGATGATATGCCTCTCGCCTGTAATTGCGCTGGCTACCTTATCCTTCATACCGGAACACAACAATGCAATCATTGTTGCTTGGCGGCAGAAATAGATAAGGGGGTGGTACCCATCCAGTCGGACTCCTCAGGCTTGACAGAGTCCTACCACCGGTAATTAATTATCTTTTCTGTCTACTTGTTCACTGATTTGGATTAAATAATAAGATAATAATCATTCATAAACTTACAAAAGCAGATAATATACGAAATATACCACTGACTTTTGAACCCACATACATATAGAGGTTACTTCAAGTCACGGATGAAGAGTAATTAAAATATTATCATTATTATTATAATGGCACGTGGTTATCAATCAATTATAGTTTTGTGCGCTTTAAGTATCTATTTATATATTATTAGTTAAAACTTACTAAATTACTTCAAGTAGCCCAGGGGTAACGCGCTCGCTTGGGAAACCGAGTGAAACGGGTTCAAATCCCGCTCGCACCTCTGATATTTTCATGTGCGAATCATTTCCAACATGATTACCACTTGTCTTAACGGTGAAGGAAAACGTCGTGAAACCTGCATGTCTGAGAGAACCTAGCAAGTTTTCAAAACACTTGTGAAGTCCGCCAACCCGCACTTGGCCAGCGTGGTGGACTATGGCCTGATTCCCCTCGTACTGAAGGGAGGCCCGTGCCCAGCATTGGGACGTTAAAAAGGGCTGTGTTTTTTTTATTAATTTTAACTTTTGTTATGTATCTTGTAATTATAAATATACTTTTGAACTTGAAAATCAATATCTAAGAATTCATCTATACAGATAAATAAAATTGAAGTGTCTGTTTGTAATATTAAAATACCAGCTTTATACTAAATGCATATAGAATTATATATGGTACTTATAAGAAAAACTCAATTTTTTAAATTTTTGTCTGTCTGTCTGTCTGTTTGTTCCGGCTAATCTCTGAAACGACTGAACCAATTTTAATGGGACTTTTACTGGCAGATAGCTGATATTATAAGGAGTAACTTAGGCTACTTTTATTTTAGAAAAAGAATTAGGGTTTCGCTCAAAAAAATTTATACCTACCTAGGGACGCATCTGAGCGAAGCGAGGGTAAGTCGCTTGTTTGTTTTATAATTTTATCAGTTAGCTAATATTATTTCATCACTATAAGTACGCGTAACGCTCATTTCATTCATACATTGATACATACAGTTGTAACGACTAACGAGGTCAAGTCGTGCGTGGAAGTTTAAAAAATTTGTTTCCTCCATATTTTACATAGGATTGGGATGCAATAGAAATGAAATTAAAAAGTTGTTAGATATTTTGTCCTTTTCTGTAATTTTTGCCGTCGACAAGTATATATCTACTCTGAAATTATAAATACTATAAACTATTAAGCAGGTGGATTTGTCATAGGGAGCAGCTAAAAAAGATTGTATTAAAGATTCATGAAAAAAAAAATCATTCACTTCTAAAAGTAAAAAAGGGGTTTGAAGTTTATAAGAACATTACTAATTTTTAAACTACCCGAGCAGAGCCGGGGTTAATTGCTACTACTATAGAGCTAAGTCACGCCACAAATTCTGGCAAGTATGAAATGAATACAGTAAAATGACATCTTTGTGGTATTTGACCTATTTTTGAAGTCATTATCACTACAATGCTAGCTAAATACAACGTGGCATGAGGTGATTCATGAAGAAAATTTAGTTCAAATTTTTCATTAAAGTGCTAATTTTGTATAATTCTGTATAATTAATAAAGATTTATCTTAAATTTATCGCTCTTCAGTCTTAATACTTAGTTTATTATAAACGTTTTATCATAATGATTTAACGTATTATATTACTCGAACTGAACTGATCATTAAGTAACGAAAATTCTAGTACAACATAGAAATAGTTAAATTTAACTAATAATAGTTAACGAAATTAGACATGTAATCGAAAATTTAGGTTAGAATAGGGAAGGTAGCACGCGCTAATGTAGAGTGAACTCCGATAAAGAAATCACCTTGCGATGACGTAACTTGTCACAGCTGTGCGAAGAATGAGAGTTCATGATGTATGATAGTGTTATCTCCGGCGGCACGCGGCGCCTTGCAATGACACAACACTTTGTAACTGTTGGGAAATATCAATGAGTGAAATTTTAAAATCTAATCTCGATCAATTAATTCGTTATGATAATATTAATAATAATCGAATACCACAACACCTGTCACCGGTAAAGGAAGTTACAGGTTTTTCCCTTAGATTAAATAAAATCATGTCACATTCATCATGATAAAATGCAACAAATAATTCTGATGTATAAATAAAAATGCAAATAATTACTCTCATTACGTTAGACCCTTAAGGACCCTCCCTAGGTTGAGTCTGTGAAATATTGAGGATACAATGACAATTACTTAAATCATTAAAAACACTTGTAGAGCTAATATAAACATTTATTTTATACAGGATTTGTATCAGATCAGCCATGATGAATAATTTTACAAAATTGAAATTTAACTAACTTGTCATTATTCATAAATTACGAAATATCCGAAATAAATAACAAAAGTAAAATATAAAACATTGATCTTATTGCCCTTTGATCGAATAACTGACAGATTCTAATTTATCTATTTTGATATGTTGAAGAATAATACAAAAAATTAAATAATAGTCATTTTGTACAGGATAAGAGGCGCTCCTCAGAAATCCATTCACCCTGTAAAATATTTTCTACATGTGAAATCCTATTTCAACTTCAAACAGACCGCGTAAATATCCCAGAATTTCCTAACTTAAACGGATACGGATAGATAGTTGCTTGCGCGAGGGCCAATCCAGTAACGTTGAGTAACGGTGAACTCCTTCAAGACGGATCAAAGTATACAATTTCGTACGTAGCGTGACGTAGCGTCAGGTGTTTAAATAACGTGACGCTTAGCCGTGCCTTTACACACCCGCTGACTCAGGCTTTATAATAGCGACCCGACGCGCGAACCACCACAAACTTTCAGACCGGCAATCTAGCCACACGTGCACTGAAGTGTAGCAGTATCATAAATCATACAAATAAATAATGGCGAGATTATTTTTCTTTTTTGTTTTTGTGGCACACGTGGCCGCGTACAGACACCCGAAGTTCCCCAAGGCTGAAGAAAGCGACGTGATAACGAAAGGTGAAGTGTTTCTCGGTGTATGCTAAAAGTGCGGCAAAATTCAAAGTTTAAGTGAAGTTTAGTGACGGCATGATGCAACCCGCGACCGCTCGGGACATTGCCGATAGCGCCTAATGTTAATACTTAACTAACAGTATTATTTTGTTGCAGTGGTTTGCAACAGTATCTTTGATGATGCAAGGAACGAGTTCATTGAAAAGTCTCGATGTGGGGAGCCGAAGGAAGTGTTCGAGGAACTTAAGCTTAACACTTCATACTTACAAGTGAGTTATATTTAGAAAATAATACCAATTAATTTTAATTTCCAAAAATCGATTATACTTAAAAAATAACTAATTAATTATTTCTTGTAGCTATTAATATTATATAATTAGCTTCCCAATCACAATAGTTCATTAGTAATATTAATATTTCACAATCCACACAATTATCGAGGCTAGCTAATTTAAATCTAATACAACAATTTCTCAGTAATATAGTAATTAAAATATTGGCAAAAGATAAGACTGTATAACTGTACGCCGCGGACAGACAATTGAGATATTTGAATATTTAAACGTATAAACGCCGTTTACATCCGTGAAGTGGCCATTAGTGCGTGAGAAAATCCGCATCCGAATGTATATGACTGACGTGAGCGTATTTCCCCAGGTTAATCCTAGCCACGTATGGGTCAAGCGATGTGTCGGCCTCTGCGACTATGAAGCCCCTGGGTCACAGTGCATTGCCACCAAAATCAGAAGGCAACCTGTCCCGGTAAGTCCCCTAAAGACTACTTCCACCTACCAACTTAATATTATCTAGATTAATATTATGTACATCTTTATGAAATGCGACATTGATTAATTATTTAAAATATATACTCGCAATCATGACTTTTGTATTTTTGATCTTATCTCGAATAAATGATGAATGTTTTGTATGTGAGCTATATAATCATCTCTAATAGTCTTATACGTATGTATATACCTACTATAATATTATCACATCATATACATTTTATAATTTGTTGGAAATTTCCAAACTTAGTATTTTGTTCAGACTTCATTTTACCATGCAGTTTGGATATGTCTAATTTTATTAGTTAATCGTCATCATCCAGGCTTAAAAGACGCTACGTCAAATCATCTCACGCGTTTTAACTGATCACACTATAAGGACAAACATTATCTGTTTATCCATCCTTGACACACTTGTGCGTTTACTCAGTCTTTACGCAATCCCTAATGATAATAATGACATAATTCCCATACTTCACCAATGTTTTCATTCGCACTATTATTAGGTGCGTGTTTAGATAAAATAATCGAACGTTTGATTGAATAAGACAATAGCCTTTACAATGGGGATGAGTTAGGCACAGCGAGTCTCAATATGCTAACACAATATTATTATCTGACAAGTAGGTATTCTACAGAGAATGTTCTAACAATCTGTTTTTTTTTTGTCTAGGTTCGAATATACAACCTGAAGACAAGTCGGGAGACGTGTTCCACGTACATGATAGACGTCCACGAGAGCTGCGGCTGCTGCACCAGCTCTCCGCACGAATGCAGTCCGCCGAGGGTGTTCAATCCTCGTAAGTGCGCCTGTCAGTGCCCCAATCTTGAGGAGAGGCGACGTTGCCTCAAACAGGTTCGTAGGATGATGGATGTCTGTGAGCACTAACACAGGTAGACGGCACGCATGCTATAGCCCAATTTAACGCTTCGATGTTTTTATTCCTAATTTTTTTTTTCACCTTCCGCGCATAGATGTTCCAGAATTTGTGATTGTTCAATCACAATTCTTGGTTCTCGATGCAAATGCCGTACTGACATCCGTTGTCTTACTTGAGCCAGCTTTGTTTTTTGTGTTGTCTTTTTTTTTTTTGGCAAATTATGTTTATTTTACACTCAAAGATTATTTCTTTTAAAAAATATCTTAGAAAGGAGTTCACCTGATTTGCGTTTTGCATATTGCAGGTGAAGTCTAAGACATACGGGTTCGAATTCCTGTATTTAAAATTAAAAAGTAAATTAATTTATAACTTAAAGTACCTATTGTGATTAAAATATTGTTTTTTTTATTAGAGCAACGAGATCGAATTATATTTTCTATTGTTATAGCGGAACCAGCATATGAGGTGGAATCGATCTAAGTGTATTTGCGAGAAGAGAAAAAGTGCGTGGTGAATGTAATATGAACGCTGATGGTTTTATGAAGACATGAAGGATTTAAAGATTTATTGAATATTCTGAAAGTGAGACAAAGTTGTGAACTAGATACGTAATTATAACTGAACAAATAGGTGTCTTTGACCTGAACCAATGGGATTTCCAGTTCCATTATGGGATACATGTGAATTCTGCGACGGACTCAACAAATTGTGAACTTTAGTTATAAAACTAGCTGTGAGATTTGAAACTAACTCGTGAAGATCAACAGCTTTAATAGTATTTTTAAGCAGTATTACCTTAGATTAAATTATTTATTGCGATGGGACCAAAATAAGTTGTGAATTGACTGGCCTTATGTTCCATTAAGTTTTAGTCCTATATTTATCGTATTTTAGACGTATATTAATTAGTAACTGACATCACTATTCAGTATTAAGTGTATTGGCGTTAACAACGCAATTCCTAGATTGTGATATAGTTTTTCCAGTAAGTTATATAGTATTATATAAGTCATTACTAGATGCTTCTAGTCAAGTTGTAAATACTGACTCCTATTGCAACAAGCTCTCTTATTTATTAAGATTGATAATTTAATATAGACAATTGTATATAGTTTTGATTTTTAAACTTTAGATAAGGACCTAGTCTAGTAAGTGCCAAAGGCATTGAATCTCAAACTAGGGCTTAAATTAACTTATTGTTTATCTTTAAGAAATGGCTTACGAAGCTTTAAGTGATCAAATCACGTTAGATGTAATTTTTAAATAAAATTTGTACTTAATATATTTTTTTATAAATATATCGTTTCATTGCACCCCTTTGTTATCATAATAATAAGACATACAGACTCATTTTAATCCACTCTGTTTTACATTGATTTGACTGTGAATATCCATTTTTAAGTTTTTAAGCATAGATATTCTCGATATTCATCAGTTTTTATTAGTTAGACTAACACTCTATTAGCTTTACGCGAATATTTGACTACAATCAAAAAAAAAAACTAAATAAAATCCTATAAAATAAATAAATGTACGATTGTCCATTGCAACAACAAAAAAAAAATATTAAAATTAGTTTTAATAACTCGTTACATTTTGAAGGGAATTAGCCTTAATATCACTCAATATTCAAGTGTAATATTAAAACACATTATTATCTGCAACAATAGAAAAGATCCTATGATATAACGAATAGATGGTTGTGCTAAACTTTTGTGATTATTGTTCATACAAAAGGTTTCATGGAATATTGACATGAATCTTACTATTATCTTGCTATCTTTTATACATATAATAAAATTCTAACTAAGCCGAATCTGTAGATTAAATATTTTTTGGAAAATCTTATTGAAATAGACATTATTATCGATACAGAGGCCGAATCAACAGTTTTTAGAATTTTCGTCTGTCTGTCTGTTACCGCATCACGGAAAAACCACTGGAGAGATTTTAGCTGATGGTAGCTGGTTATCCGGGTCAACATATAGGATACTTTTTACTGCGGGAAAATATCTCATCTCTGAGAAATCTATACTAAACGTTAAAACGTAAGTAGGGATGAACCCGAGCGGATGGAGGGTGAGTCGCTAGTGCTATTATATACAATGCGAAAGTTTTGGATGGATGGATGTTTGTTACTTAATCACGCTAGAACCGTTTAGCGGATCTTGATGAAATTTGACACAGAGGTAGATTATAGTCTGGAATAGCGCATAGACTACTTTTTATCCCTGAAAAATGTACGGTTCCTGTAGAGTAGATTTGTTATGGTTTTTCACTAGGGACGAACCCGAACGAAGCTTGGGTGAGCAGTTAGTACGTAATAACTATAACATATTTATAAATCTAAAATTCAAGGAAAATAAAAAGACTTCGACAAGTAGCGGATGAAATTTATATTTAATTTAAATATTTAATTTAAAAATTAAATATATATATATATATATATATATATATATATATATATATATATATTAAAATTCTTTAATATTTTATTCTACATGACATTAGCGAAGTAATCTGTGCTCAACTAGCACGGTTTGAAGCCTGAAGAAAATTGAATTGAGTTCATATCAGTCCTACCTACTAAATAGGTCTGCATACATTTACTCATCAAATACACGACTTCATTCATTCGACAAGAATATATCGCTGGCGCCTATTGTATATATATAATCTATATAATCGTTCGATTATATCATTTAATCTTCTAAGGTCAAAATCCAACAATTTTGATAATTTGAATTAAGTCTTTAAATTGTCACAATAAAATTATCGTAAATTGGGCAATATAAATAGTTGCTCATAATCTATATACATATATGTATGCAAAAAATGTATGTATATAATAATAGACAAAAGCAAAAAAAACTCTATACCTTTTTATTCTCTGCTGTCAACAGATTTTCTTTTCTTTTTTTTTTTTTTTTGTTTTGTGTTGTCAATAAAAAACAATTGGGAACAGTTAGTTTTTATAACGTGTATATATGTATGTATTCAGCCCTTTTGAACGTCTCACTGCTGGGCACTGGCCTCCCTTCAATACGAGGGGAATCAGGGCATAGTCCACCACGCTGGCCAAGTGCGGATTGGCGGAATTCACATGTCTTTCGAAATCTTGCTAGGTTTTGTCAGATATGCAGGTTTCCTCACGATGTTTTCCTTCACTGTAAGGCAAGTAATCATGTTAGAAATGATTCGCACATGAAAATATCAGAGGTGCGAGACCAGGAATTTGAACCCGTTTCACTCGGTTTCCTAAGTGAGCGCGTTACTAATGGGCTACCACTGCCTAATTGTTTTTTTTTTTTAATATAGATAGATAAATTATATTCCTATCGAATTTTTCAAATTTCGGCTACTGGGCGAACACTAGTATGTTGAAACGGAAGGAATGATTCATTATTACGTCCACTTTTGGGAATTTATACCTACGTTGCGATATGTATTGGACACCGGTTCTTAACACCGTTTTTTAGTTAAGTGGATTAATCTAATTAACTCTATAGAACAAATAGCTTTTATAAGGAAATAATAGGCCTTCACATAATAAACAATCTTTAATATCACATTGTGTATGCAGCTTATATGTATCTTATCTGTATCTTAGCTTATATGTACATGCGAGTTTTCACAAAAGTTCTTAAATAACAGAGTTAATAAAATGCAGTAACCATTTATGAGGTACAGAGAACTCTGAGATCCATCAAGTTAAAAAGAGACACAAACTTAGACTAAAGGATATTCTCGATCTTGCCGAACAAATTGTTAAACTTCCTTAAAAAATAAGGGGTTTTTTATGTTCAGTTATTATCGATTAGAAAAAGATCTATGTAACTTGGACAAGATGTTATTACAGAGTAATAATTGTAATAAATTGACAATATTAATGCTTACTATGACATTTCCAAATATTTTTTACTTCTACGATTTTATAGAACGTTATCTCGTCTAAGTCTTCTTGTTATGTATTGGCAGTATCTTCTATCCCTTTCTATGAGAAATAAAAAAATCACATAATAACAAAAATTTTGAAATAAACTTTTTAAGTCACTGACAATATTATTATTATGTGAAACGGGATATGTACCATGCTTAGCACTTACTTTTGATAGTTCCAGATATTTCAGCAGTTACAAGTGCCGTGGTCACGAATATACTCAAAAGTAAGTGTTAAACATAATAAATATCCTGTTTTACATAATGATGATCAAAATTTTGAAAATTTAAATGAAACCCTTCTGCTATTTTCTTTCTTCCTCCTAGTTATATTGAGTCAAAGGTGTATAAAATGTAGATTACATATACACATCCATTATGTATTGAAGTGATAAAATCTATGCATCCAGTATTAACTGATTTCTCGGAACGAAATGCTCTGTGACCTTTCCGTTAATGTTTAATGTTGCGTAGTTATTGTTTTCCTCTTATCGATTTTGAAAATTAACATAAATTATTTAAACTTCTCCGTAAAGTATTGATTTTTTTTTAATTTTAATATGAATATGTTTACATTAAGTTGCCTTTTTAGTCTATAGACTAATTTCATGTTAAATAAGCCATTGGGATATCAACATCGAGGAATTACTATTTCAGGATTGTGACATTAAAGGTAAAACAGTACCGTCGATTCTAGATGAATAGTTATCGCATAGGTCTATGATAAAAATACAATAGAGAATGTACCTGCGCGTGCGCAAGTTCAGCCACTTTTTTATTGTTACGCAAATTCTTGACTTTTCCTCATTGACGACTAAATACTAAATACATTTAAAGTAAGATATGCCCTAATATTGCATTCACAGATACTTTTTCAAACGATATATTTGTATTATTAATTCGATATGAATCTATACTTTATTTCTCTTTTCTTTCTCAGTGGAAACGTTTAAACGGTTTGTATAATAAACATAGTGAATTTATTTCTAATTGCCATACATAAAGGTAAAATCGGGGATTTCCCTGCTTATGAATTATATTATACGCTTTAATTAGCTAACGACAGCGACTGTCAGAGATCAAGTCAATTTAATGAATATTCATATTTTACCAAGACTGTATCGCAGACCATCGTGCGGCTTATTGAAATACATACAACATACAATTTAATTGAAATACATTTTTTGGGTTCCGTAGCTAAAAAACAAAAATGGATATTTTTTTTGTCTATTGACGAAATTATAATAAAGATTACGTTTTTGCTACCGTCTGTTCGTCTCTCCGTCGGTCTCGTTGGTTGAGGTACATGAGTGAAATGTGATAAATAGATGTCTCATGTGAACTTCACTAGACAATTTTTCAATCTTGAATAGGTCTTTAAAATTGAGATAGATGTTTTTAAGTTATTATTTTGCAGCATCAGTATATAGTATTTATTAATTATTTATTTTTTTTATGCTTAACTTTAACATAAATTTCATGTTTCATGATACGAACCCCTTTTTTTATAATTGGGGAATGCATTTACGCATACCACCTGTACCCCCAGGTGGTTATGTGGGGCTCACGACTAGAAGAGCCGGAACTACCACTAAACCCCAACTTTCCCCTCCCCTCCGCCATAGTGGGACACCGCGGGAACGCTTGCGCATAACTTCCGCGACGCCCCGGCGGCAGGCCTGATGGCCTCCGTCTGATGGGACCCCCGAAGGAGCCCCACTACGACTGCAGAGGACAGGTAAATGGCATCGAAATACCAGCCCTCTCCCCTGCAGCCCCACCGCGTCGATCCGATTGCGAGATCGCCGAAGCGGTCCCGCCACCGGCGGCCGCAACATCGGAAGCCGAAGCCTCGACGATGAGCGGCCCCGTCCTGAGCGTGCCTCTAACCGTGGTTGAACTAACCTCGGTTAGAAGCATGCCCCCGCTGTTGGTCCGCGCCGGATTTCTCCGGTACCACCCGCCCCTCTAAGCGGGTGGCGTTCCCCTATCCGCCACCTGGGGATGCGCCCGGTAGGAGTCAGCTCTCCCCCGGGATGATACGAACCCCAAGGTATTAGACAGCAAGTCGCAACTACCCGATTTTTATAAAATTTTTGAATAATAAATTTATTGTTTTCTTATTTTATTCTCATTGATTGTAATTTTTAAACTGAATTTTGATAGGTTCATAGTTTTTGAAATTGCATTAAAATGAGAAATTCAAATTCAAAATATTTTATTCAGCATTAAATTATTACAATTTTTTTACTGAACGTTATGAGTCTACTACCAGTTCGGAAAGAAGAAGCCTCAGATCTGAGAAGAACTGGCGAAAGAAACTCAGCGGGACTAATATTATTTCGTTATTTTTTTTATAATGTTAAATTATAATTAACAATATATTTTTATAAAGTTGAAGTAGCCTGGAGGCGATAATTTCATTCCCAAGGCGTGCCGTCTTCTATAAAATTATTAATTGTAGATATAATAACCTTTAGCATACAAAACTTTTTTAACATTTTTTTAAATTTGCCGATAGAAACTTTTTGAACATTTTCTGGGATCCTGTTGTAAAAGCGTATACATTGTCCATAAAAAGAATTACTGACTCTATGTAGACGAGTAGTAATTGAACAATCATGTCATAGAATATCATAAATTGTCTAAGTTGGAACGACCAATTTTTTGTCATCGGGAAATGCATTTACGTATACCACCTGCATACAAACATGTACTTATGTGAGACTCACCGACTAGATAAGCATGTAGGCTAGAAAATTATTACACACTAAATCAAGGAAGTACCTGGAGCAAACCGCCTGGCACCCCGCCCACCAAGGTGTGCCGCATTACATTGCATTCATTGGCTTCATGTCCAGCTGGATAAGCCTAAAGGTTGGAGCGACAGCTATCAAAACTGCTTTGCGATTTCATTGTTATTGAATTTATTTTTGTATGCAGATACATACGGAGTGAGAAACGAGGCTTAAAATATGTTTAATTTTCTTGAATCAATAAGTAATGAAAATCTAATTAAGCTTCAGAACCGGAGCATGTATCTGCCCCATAAGCTGTATAGCAACTACACACGTTCAGTCCAAGACTCACGTTACCGAGAAGTTTTTGGCGATACGCTTGCCCCAAGGATCAGCTTTAACCTATTATTTGTTCTTTCTGATTTAACATTTCTTTATGCCTGTCAGACGTCAGTGCAGACATGGGAAAAAGTGGCGAGAATAATTAAATTTTTTTGAATAAAAGAGTAGGATAAAATCAAAGGCAGTGGCAGCCCAGTGGTAACACGCTCGCTTGGGAAACCGAGTGAAGCGGGTTCAAATCCCGGGTCTCGCACCTCTGATATTTTCATGTGCGAATCATTTCTAACATGATTATCACTTGCCTCACGGTGAAGGAAAACATCGTGAGGAAACCTGTATGTCTGAGAAAACCTAGCAAGTTTTCGAAAGACATGTGAAGTTCGCCAATCCGCACTTGGCCAGCGTGGTGGACTATGACCTGATACCCCTCGTATTGAAGGGAGGCCCGTGCCCAGCAGTGGGACGTTAAAAACGGTTGAACACATACATACATACATAAAATCAAAGTACTATTTTAAAACTTCGGTGGTGTATCGAAATCTTTCGTACCATAGCCAATATAGATTACTTTTAATTTAAAATAACGACAGGCGTAATATTTTTACAATATACACTCAAGTAACGGGTAAATTTCTTTGTGGTACCTATATGTATGTTTATTAAAAAAAAAAAAAAAACTTAGTGGAGATTATACAAAATGCGTTTTAGTTTTTTAACTTATTCTTTATAGTTTTCATATCAATGACACATTTTTTGGTAAACATTGCTTTTGATTGACATGTCGGTGTGATATTTCAGTGTCTATGTTAAAAAAGGCACATTTGATTTTGCATTTAATTATGTCCATAAGGCTGGATTTGTTACAAAATTTGCAAATACTTCCATACAGTATAGAAAAATATCACATCAATTTGCAGATTCTATTTCTCTAAGCATATACATACATAACACATATTTACGAGTATTTAGTAGATATAAATAAATAAAAATAATTATATTTTAAGTCTTACGATAGTTTTAACGTTAATATGTTTTTTTTTAAGTCGTTAAAAATACATAATCCAAGTGTTTTATGGTCCTTGCTACAATAACGTTATCCTTTTACTTAGCACTTTTCCTAACAGTATCGTAGAGCGTCTACAGTCAGAGCTACGTCCGTAGCGTCATCTCTATTTCGAGATAGAGCTACATTATATTAGACAGTGAACGAAACAATCCTAGAGAGTGCTTGTAGTGTTTATTTTTGGCAATCCTTCTTATCAATTTTAGATTACTGTTGAACTAAAATTCTAAAACCTCTTACATTAATTTTAAAAAGTGCTGTAACTCTATATTTTAAAGAACATTTTTTTAGATTTCGGCTATTCTCAATAATTACACGAGGAATTATTCTGAAGAAGTTCATAAAGTGACACTGTTTCTTTTAAGCCCAATAAGTTAAAAATCCTTATAAAAGTCTGATTAAATAAAATCTAACTGAACTCGCCTAAGCTAAATTGACACTTGCTAACCATTTTACTTTCATCCCTACAACTATAGAAAACTTAAATATTTAATTTTTTTATGGTTTTTTTAAAACTTTTTGGAACTGTTGATAATGATATGAGCCTCCTTGCGGTAGTGCTCCAATTTAGTATCATCGTATTCAGTCCTTATTAAGGTCCCACTGCTGGGCAAGGGCCTCCCTTTAATATGTTCAGGCCATAGTCCACTACGCTGACCAAGTGTCGCACTCCACATGTCTTTCGAAAACTTGCCAGGTTCTCTCAGACATGCAGATTTCCTCGGGATTATAACATGCTAAAAATATACAGAATCATTGCTTTGCCAATACACATATTTAATTATAATCTATTTACAACTCTAAATAATTGACGTCTCATATTTCTTATGTATCATTAATCTTAATATGTAATTCTCTATTTTGTATTTTTTGCTGTTAATTAGTAAAATATTAATTTATGAACAGAACATAAAAACGGACTTAGCATATAAATTCTATGCTAACTCATTCTTCGTCCACAGATAATTTAATAATAATTTATATCGTTAGTTGATAAAAACGGTTATTCCCCGACATTCAGACAGTTTAATCCATTTATCTATAAATCATAATGAAATAATAAAACTGTACAAACCGTTCAGATTATATTAAGATAGTGACAAAATGACTATTAAATATTTTTTCTATGACATAATTTTTAATCTGCTTTGGAATGCATAAGTAACAATTATATCCGATTAGACCCACGTACTAAAAGATTACGATAATATGGAGACGATATAAGATCTATAAAAATTACTTAAATGCATTTTTAAAGTCTAGATTTGATCTAGATTTACGTATAGTTTTTATATTAATGTTCAAATTGTATAGAATACTAGCAAAACCCGCGGCTTCGCTCGCGCTAAAACTACAATAAAAAAACTTTAAAAAGGTAGGTATCATACAAATTTTCATCCCTTATTTTATCTCCTTATGGGATGAATTTAAAAAAAAACGCTAAAACACGTATTTATTTAATTGTATTGTATTCAGCCCTTTTTAACGTCCCACTGCTGGGCACGGGCCTCCCTTCAAGACGAGGGGAATCAGGCCATAGTCCACCACGCTGGCCAAGTGCGGATTGGCGGACTTCACATGTCTTTCGAAAACTTGCTAGGTTCTCTCAGACATGCAGGTTTCCTCACGATGTTTTCCTTCACCGTAAGGCAAGTGGTAATCCAGTTAGAAAATGATTCGCACATGAAAATAACAGAGGTGCGAGACCCGGGATTTGAACCCGCTTCACTCGGTTTCCCAAGCGAGCGCGTTGCCACTGGGCTACCACTGCCTTTAATTAATTGTATTGAACAGCATTAATATCAAGTTTCAAGAAATTCTGATCATAAATATTTGTTGGGTCTTGTTATAACGTGTACTCCCGTGGGAATGAGATGGTCTCCCGCGGTAAAAAGTATTATAGAATACTTTTATGTTGACCCGGACATCCAACTATCATCATGCCAAATTTCATCAAAATCCCTCTAGTGTTTTTTTTGTGATGCGGTAACAGAAAGACAGGCAGACAAAAAATCTAAACACTATAGATTTGGCCTCTGCATCGATATTAATGTCTATTTCAGTAAGATTTTCCAAAAAATATTTAAGGTACAGATTCGACTTAGTTACAGTTTTAAAATATGTATAGACTAGCAGCATGATTGGCTGGCCTGGCTGGCCGGCATATCAAACTTCAAAATTTTGTCCGAGGTTTGGTGACTCTGTCAGGGTAAGCAGTTTTATATATAAAAATAATGCATTAATTTTGTTTTTTTAGACGCTGAAGAGCTGGTTAGATTTAAAAATAGATGTCTTATAATTAAGACATTAATATTTTCCATATTATTCAAAGTAGCCAAAAAAATTATGTAATATATTATAGTGACATTTAATAGAAATATACCAAGAATATATAATATCATTTAAATAATATAACGAATAAACCGACACAACAAAATAGTTTTTTTTTTTTTTTGGCTTTTCGATTTACTCTACTATTAGAAAAGTACTAGTAGCAACTAGCCGCCTTCCGGTGCGTCTCTTATTGTGGTGGGGTTGTTAATGAGCAACCCCACCACGATAAGGTGGGGTTGTAAGCATATTCGTTGATTATGATAATATAACCCAAACTTTAGTCCAAACTTATTATATACACATTTACTATACTACTTATATGTTTGTAGGTATATAAATACATTTGTAAATTTTATCGAAATTCAATTGCAGAAATTTGTAGTGTGTGATATTTACCTCAAAAAGTAATAGAACCTACTGCCAATGGCTTAGAAGTATTTACTTTGAATATGTGAATAATTAGTAAGCGGATTTAGGTAAACAATGAGATATCGCGTTTCAAATGTCGATGTGTTTTTGTGAAGTTTTTGCACGAACTGTGTCAGTGGGTTATTCCTCCAATTGAGAGTTATTACGTAATTTTACACCTATTATCTATGCTCATTATAGTTTGTCTGACGTTTCACACGGATGCTAAATTCGAGCGATTTTCAGTTGACGACAGTCTTGGCGTGGTCTTATCATAATGGCATTTCCTCATCTAAATTGTAGTATTATATAGAGGTCAAATTTGTGAGTTTAGATGATTAACTCAAACTTAGTGTGTTACTGATCTGCTTTTAAAGATTCTTTAACTAATTAGTTCCTGCTACAATGTATCTTAGTGACGACAGTTAATTTTATTTTAAGTTGTATATAGGATATTAGTTTATTGGAAAATTGGATATGCGTGGTGTAGTTAGGACCTAGGTATAAGCGGATCAAGCAAGTATTATGTATAGAATAAAATAACTTAGATATTGGTAGAGTTCAAGGTATTATAATATTATGTAATATAAAAAATTGCAATAACACAACATAAAATATAAGCGACAGTGTGTAGAGAGTTTTAAGTATAAGACATCAATCATAGAATGCTATGGATTTAACCATAGAATAATACTTCCGCTCCCGAAATAACAATAAGTATAGTTAATACTTATTTCTCAAGTCTTTTCCAGTTTATATCCAGTATATTAAATATATGAACGTTGAAGACTAAGTGGATCGAGGAAGAGTGACCTCCTTTTCTTTTATTTTCCCCGTATTCCCCTAGAGTATGTCTATATATTAATATATTAATATGTTAAGAGTATATCTATATATTAATATGTTAAGAAAAAACTTTGAACCCCTTTTTAAGCATATTGCATGTACGGAGGAGGATGAGCTTTGGCATAGTTAAAGTTTATGTAGAGAAGGACTGCAGAAAGCCAAAATTTATTGACTTTCTTTTACTCGCGAATCCGCTCGCGTATTTTATTTATACTTTATAATTACTTCACTGCTAAAAGATGTAGTACGATGTTAGATAACCTTCATCAATATTATACGAGTACCTACATAATATATAGATGTAAAGTTTATATGTCTATACGTGCAAATCTTTGAACCTATGGGCCCGTTTGAATATTCTTTTGGATTTTATAAGTTATCTATATAACTTAGAAAAAAAAATTAAATATCGATCAAACTTAATGAATTATGGTTGATTTTCAACGCGGCGATCACTAGAGAGTACTAAATATATAAGCTTTCAAATATTTGGTATATATTTACCAATTGACCCCTGAAGTCTCAGCAAACGGTAAATACCTTAAAGACGTGTAACGGGTCACTAACGGTAATATATTATGTACACAATTTCACATATTTTTTTCTTAAAGCCTTGAATGAATCACAAATTACGTCTTATGAAAATCAATCTATTTACAAGCTTATTTTTTATTTACTTATTTACAAATAAAAAGATAGAAAGAATTTAATATCGATAACTAAAAAAAAGTAAAGCACAAATTAATACATATGAATGGGATATTAAGCTAGCAGCCTAGACTTCTCTACACCGGAGGTCACGAGATCATGCCTTGTTTGAGACAAATCATTATTTTGCTTTATGGGACAGTAATCTATCTTATACTGCTGCTAGGAAGTTTGATTTCAAGCACATACCGACTGGGCCCAAAATAATTATAAGGCTTTTCCTTCAAGAAGTGTTTTATTAAAAATAATGTTACACTTCCTTGCGTAGGAAAACATAAAGCCGTCACCAGATCTCTCAGTAGTGATTGACTTGATTGTCAGCCGCTCTGTCGAAGAGATTCGTTCAGAGCATTTTACTTGTGCTTATATCTAAGTGCTTTTGTAAGTTTTCACGGACCTTCTATACATGTTATCCTCGTAGAGGTGTTCATTACAATCATATAATTATATATATTATGTATTTATTTAATAACTAGCGGCACGTCCTCGCTTCGCTCTGGTTCGTCCCAAGGTGTGTCTTTAAAACTGACATAATTTTTTTTTGTATTTATGAACCGATTGAAATAAAAGAAATATTAAATGTTAAGTGAAGCTTACCACAATACATTAGTGAAAATCGCACCCAAATTGGTTAAGCCGTTTCTGAGATTAGCGTGCACAAACGCACATAGAAACATTCTAAAAATCATTGTATTACGCAAGACCCTCAATAATAGTTTTTCTCAAAAATCTTTCATGTACTGACAACGATCAGTTACACTTTTATGTTATATATTAGATAGATATTTCATAACATAGCAAATCTATTCCGTACAGATGGAAATTGAAACTTCCATGATGGAATAAAGATTAAATATAAATTTTAATATGTTGAGACACTAACACACAGCATCATCTAGTTCCATTGTAAGTTACGAGGCCTGTATTATGGATACCAGATAATTGATACACTACACATATATAATTTAAATACATACATATTATATATACAAACACCCAACTGCCTCGGTGGTGTAGTGGCTAGCATGTACGGCTGCACATCCTGAAGTCCTGGGTTCGAGTCCCGGGTCGGGCCAAGTTTAGTTATTGAGTCTTTCTGTATAGTAAGCCTCAGTAACAGCCCGGAGTTGGGAAGTTGGCGGTGTTACACCACCGTGCCTCGCAGAGCACGTAAAGCCGTCGGTCCTGCGCCTTAACTCTCACCGGTCGTGTCGAGTTGTCGTCCCACCGGAGTATGAGAGTGACAGGAATAGTGAGTGCACTTGTGTCTGCGCGTACACTTGTGCACTATAATATCTCCTGCGCAGTTGGCTAGTCTCAATGAGATTGGCCGCCGTGGCCGGAATCGGTCAGGAGAACATCATAAACACCCATGACTGGAGAACATATATTCGTGCTTATCACACAAACGAATGCCCCCAGCGGGACTCGAACCCGCGACCGCTGGCACAACAAGTAGAGTCACTACAAACTGAGCCAAACGT
Source organism: Argynnis bischoffii washingtonia (assembly GCA_033884665.1). Taxonomy (NCBI): domain Eukaryota; kingdom Metazoa; phylum Arthropoda; class Insecta; order Lepidoptera; family Nymphalidae; genus Argynnis; species Argynnis bischoffii. The sequence goes on from CM066622.1 coordinate 638,683, forward strand.
GCCGTCAAGATTATAAGCACAACCTTTAATTTTATTTCGTATTATCAATATTAAAACTTTTCCATTTGCATACAACCTACCCGTTTGCCCCAGATTCATAACAAATACGATAGCAATGTTCCTACTCGCTGGAATATAACACTAATGGGCGTTTGAACGAAATCAGTTCACTAGATTTTGCGTCACTAACAGTCTCATAAACCAGTGTAACATATACAAATAATATAATATGCGATGTTAACTGTTACATTTGTTCCGTTTGTTATATTCTAAAACAATTTCAAATCACGAGATCATTCAGGAATTTATTGAGCTAGCATTTATCTCAAGGTTTCGTTGAAAAGTGCTCGTGAAGTCTAATTAATTGAGTAATGTATATTATTTTAATTGTATTTTGAAATAAGTTTTTAGTTATCTATGTAATAAATTATTTATTATAATAAATGTGTAAATAAATAATGTAATAATATATAAATTAAATGTGTGGTTATCTAAACCACAGATCACATAATACTTACTATACATAATATAATAATAAAATTCTCACTAAGTCGAATCTGTACATTAAATATTTTTTTGGAAAATCTTATTGAAATAGTCATTATTATCGATACAGAGGCCGAATCTATAGTTTTTAGAATTTTTGTCTGTCTATCTGGGATCACATCACGAGAAAACCACTTAACAGATTTTGATGAAATTTGATATGATTATAATTGGTTATCGGGGTCAACATATAGGACTTTTTATTGCGGAAAAATATCTCATCTCAGAGAAATCTATACAAAATGTTAAATCGTATTCATTTAAATAATTATGAGAAATAATTAAAAAATTACATAGTCATTTCCAATTTTCATATACAAATATGACAAAATGATGATGAGATGTCTAAAGATATACAATACACAATAACATCATAGACGACACCAAGATAATTTCGTCGAATTATTCATGTAGGATAAAGAAGAATAATTGTATGTAAGTACAAAGTAAGCCTTAGTTTCTTTAAAAATAATATTTTCTCATGAGTATCTTCAATTTCCTCCTCGTCAATCGTTTAGCCGTTTTAAATAAAATAAATTTTGTTAGTTCCACTCTAAATTTCACCAAAATTGATTCAGCTGATTTGAGCAGACAGATGTAATTACTTTTACATTTAGAATATTAGTAGTATTGTCAACCTGCTTGAAATTTTATCATTTGGAACTCCCCATCATTACCTATCTAAAAAAAAATAATTGTAATTTATCATTTAACTTTATAAAAAGTATAACCAAATAATATTAGTCCCGCTGAGTTTCTTTCGCCAGTTCTTCTCAGGTCTGAGGCTTCTTCTTTCCGAACTGGTAGTAGACTCATGGCATTCAGTAAAAAATTATAGGTAATAATAATTTGAATTTGAAAAAAAATATTTTGAATTTAAATCTAAGTGTTTTTCCTAATAGTATGACGATACTTGAATTCTTCTCCTATTCACAACCTACATAATGTAATATCTTCCTACATATTTCAGTTATTTTGTTTACATGAATCTTCAATGAGCCTGCACAGCCATGAATGGAGTGCAGTACAGAGCTTATGGGATTACTGTCACGTGGCCGTGATTCACACAAATGTTTACACAATTTTATTGCCGTGTTAAAGTTAACACGCATGAATTTTTGGGATATTATTCACAATCCATCCTCTGCATCGTTATCTTGGAAGGGTGACGTTAGAACAACGTCATGAGACGTCTTGACGACGACGAGCACGTATTTTTATGGTGATTTGTTCCTTTAAGACTTATCAACTAGATGTAGGTTTTTAGATAACAATTTACGTATACGTTAAATGATTGTACATATCTGTACTGTACGCTAATGATTTACCTAAGCGCCTAACAGTGGCTTTCGTGTTATTCAGACCATACTATCTGTGCACTAAATTTCATCCAAATCCGTTCAGCCGTTTAAAAATATATCCGTTTAAATATACACACACATGTTTTTTTTTTTATAAGATTCAGTGACAAACGAGCAGACAGACCACATGATGGAAAGCAGTACCTGTCGCCCATAACACCTACAGTTCATGCACTTAGGTTTTAGGTAACAAAAATACAGAGCCGCAGGTGCGTTGTCACTGTGAGGACTAAGATGGCATGCCTCTTGTCTGTAATTGCGCTGGCTACCTTATCCTTCAAACCGGAGCACAACAATGCAATCATTGTTGCTTGGCGGCAGAAATAGATAAGGGGGTGGTACCCATCCAGTCGGATTCCTCAGGCTTGACAGAGTCCTACCACCGGTACATGTAATATAAACTTTAAAATAAATAATTGTAGTCCGATTATATATCAGCCCCTTTGTTAATTGCCTAAGCTTGTTCGCCCCGGAATAATTTCATATATTTAAATTAAAAATAAGCCTACATACCTGAAATAAAGAGATATATTTTATTTTGAATAAAAATTAGATTGTGGTAGAGTGTAAAAATGAATCTTAATGCCATTTTGTTTCGATATAAAAGAGGTTCCTGTCAGACCATATTAGCCCAACATCTTAACGACTGACGAATAATAGCCGTCAATCATAAAAAAATAACTTCAAAGCACATTACCAAAAAAGGTTAATTCAGTACACAACATCCGCGTCACAGAGCGGCGTACGTGAGTTTATTTTGGGCGCCCGAAGCCAGAATTAGTTCGCGCAACTACATATATTATCTTAAAAAGTAAACAAGCGGTTATAATAAGCACAGAAGTTACGCACGGCGACGTGTGGAAGCGCGTGGGCAAGATTGATGCGGCCGGTGTTTGTTTGGAGGCGAATTCCGACATATTTGTTTTCTAATGTTCGATTTAGTGAAAATTCACTACGAGCGCTGACAGACTTGTTATTTTCTGCATTCGAGTTATTCGAGTTGTTTCGGTGATTGCACTCTTTTATTATACTTTTGGTTTTGTGATGAGCTTCTGATAGTTTTAGGAGTTTCCTTTGTTTATGCTACTAGTTACAGTTACACTACAACAGATAATTTAATAGATTATATTTCAATTTACGATTTTTTTTATATAAGCAACGAAATTGTAACTGCAAAGTACTGCATATAGTTAATTTTATAAATATTTTAAGCTTAATATGTTTATAAAATTTGAAAATAACACACTCCAAAGCACAAGATGCACATAATCAACAAGCAATAATTTACTGCTGTTTGGAGATGTTCATGGTAGATAGAAGTGAAATGTTACTCTGTTTCTAATTTACGCGGTACAAGGGTACCGACGACTGGAAAATCCCCTGTGAATCTCAATTACCCCATTTATTCGCATTTTTAGCCCACGATGAATATTTTTATACTTACTCATAGGACCAAAAACGAACCACCAGGTATGCGTACTGCAAATTATTATACATTCCGCCCACATTGTTCAGGCCGCGAGCAGTTCTTTGTAACGTTATACCTGGAATGCTTCGGTATAGGCTAAAAAAACCATTAAATTCAGTTTTGTATTAAGGCGAAAGGGCGTGGTAATGTTTCGTTGGAAATTCCTATAGGATAAAACAGTATCGCGATTATTTATCCTTATACAAACATTTAGATATGATTATATGGAAATAGATGCTCTTGATCGTATCGCGTCGACCAATCTTTCTAAGTTAGTCTCACTGTTTACACGAGGTATATTGTAAAGTATTAAGTATAATAGTACATTCTCTATACCTTCAATATCTTCTGGTGGCTCGTCGCTGACAGGCAGGCAGGTTATGGTGATGCTTGAACGGCTTTATGTTTTTTCCAAGACGCAAGTGTCACGTAGCTCTTCTAACTTTCCAACTCTGGGCTGTCACTGAGTTTTTTTTAATAGAATTTTTTTTTGATCCATTAGGGGCTCAAACGGAGGCCAAGATCTCATGATCTACACCTTTGACAGCTAAGCGAGTCTAGGCTAGCTTTATAAAAAATATAAAGCAATAATTTTTACAGAAAAATGAAAAAAAAACGCTGTATTATATGTTGACATACAATACTAAGTATGTACATTAGAAAAAGATACCCTCTAATCGAGTTAAGATGTCCGCCGGTAATTTTAATAAAACCATTTCAATCAATCATTTGAATCCTAAGACCTAAAATGTACAGATTATGTTTTCATTTTAATGATAATGTAATTGAATCAGTCTCAAACCCCTCATATAAGGCTTACACACGACATAGCGCCAGATCTTTACTTTCTTAACACTTTTTTAGATTTATTTAAAAACATTGTTATCTTTACGATTTAACGTTTAAAGTATAGATTTCACAGAGATGAGATATTTTTAAAAGTAAAAAGCCGCAGTAAAAAGTATACTATATGTTGACCCGGATAATCAGTTATCACACCGAATTTCATCAAAATCTGTCCAGTGGCTTTCTCGTGATGCGGTCACAGACAGACAGACAGACGGACAGACAGACAGACAGACACAAAAATTCTAAAAACTATAGATCTCATAGAATCAGCCCCTGTATCGGCAATAATGACAATTTTCAATCTTATTGAAATAATAAGATTTTCAAAAAAATATTTAATGTACAGATTTGACTGAGTTAGATTTTTTTATATGTATAGATAGACAAGCGTCTTACCCTCGCTTCGCTAGGGTGCGTCGTAATGTTCTAGTATTCATTTTTATAATTTTTTGAGCGGAATCCTAATATATATTTTTTTATGAGATTCAGTGACAAACGAGCAGACAGACCACCTGATGGAAAGCAGTACCTGGTTTTAAGTAACAAAAATGCAGAACCACAGGTGCGTTGTCACTGTGTGGACTAAGATGATATGCCTCTTGCCTGTGATTGCGCTGGCTACCTTATCCTTCAAACCGGAACACAACAATACAATCATTGTTGCTTGGGGGCAGAATTAGATAATGTAGCCTAAGTCACTGCTTAAATCAGCCAGAGATAGGTCAAAATCAGTCCAGCCGTTTCGGAAATAAGTCGGAAGAAACAAACAGACAGACAAAAATATAAAAAATTGTGTTTTTCTTATAAGTACCGTATACAATTTCATAAATATATCTAATTCAATATCTTCAATTTTATTTATGTATACACTCTTCAATTTTATTTATGTGTACATGTCCTTATTTTCTTACTATCATAATATTATCTTCTCAAATGTGTTAATTGAGAATGTGAAAGTGTATTTGTCAATGCAGCTCCCTTTTGTATCTTTTACCATCATGTCATACCTTTGAGATGGTTACAAAATGAATTTTATGCCATTTGCTGTAGGTAATATATTCTTAAAACGAATGTAGGCATATTATTAGAAAAGCAATCGTATTTTGTATCGAAACGATTCACTAGCCGGAGGTCGTAAGTTCTAATCTATACTAATATTATAAAGCTGAAGAGTTTGTTTGTTTGTTTGGTTGAACGCGCTAATCTCAGGAACTACTAATCCGATTTGAAAAATTCTTTTTGCATAGATAGCCCGTTAACTGAGGAAGGCTATAGGCTATATATCATCCCGGAAAAATGTACGGTTCCCGGAGGATAGATTTGTTTTTGTCTAGAGACGAACCCGAAGCGAAGCGAGGGTGAGTCGCTAGTAGCACAAAAAATATATGTAAGTTAATAGCTATTTTGCTATTAATTGTATTGCTTTAAATTTTGCCTGTTTCCCCTTCCCTCTATTTACCTAACTGCGGCGACGTTCAAAGGAAGATTATGTGTTTGACCAGTATATATGTATGTATGTTCGCGTGTGAGCTTATATGGCCAAGCTTTTGTAATTCATCATTGACTTATGTAAATTTGGTGATACTGGTGTAATTATAGTATTATACCTACATAAATATGATTTCAAAAGAGCAACTATTAAGTTTTATTTGGGCTCATCTCAGCAGAACTACCTTCCTTGCTAGTACTTATATTTAATTAAAAATATAGAGATTGACGAAATCAAAACTGCATGTATAAGGGTATTTTATAGTTTTAGTACAGTTACACATAGTAAACTACAAAAGCCTAAAGCACTACGTTGTTAGTTGATATTTCTTCTTGTTTTAAAGCTGCTAATAAAATCTATTTGAAACTGGTCATCTGTACACTCTACAGGAGTAATTATATAGGTACTGTTTAAGTATTTGGACAAACACACAAGAGCACTCTCTATTACTTACGACTTTAAACTCCAGCGGTACGACAATTCAATATGATCAGTGAAAGATTAGACACAAGGCAAGTTTTTTTCCCTTATTATCATTAAAATTGCTTAATGTGCTCTGTCTCGGCACGGGGGTAAAATACAGTCTCTTCTCAACTCCAGGCTGTTGCTCAGATTGTCTTGACATAAAAACCAAATTACTATACTTAGTCCGAGTCGGGTCTCGAATCAAGCCCAGAAATTTCAGATCGGCAGCCATACTTGCTAGCCACTAGACGATGGAGGTAGTTTTTAATATAAAAACCTAGTAAGTATGGCTAACCCGACCCAGGATTCGAACTCAGGTTCTCCAGATCTGCAGAATGGCTACTAGCTGGCTACATGCTAGCCACTAAACCAACAAGGCGATCAACGAGCCAAATACAGTAACCCAGTGTAACACAGTTGTAAAATAAATACAAATTTATGTTGCTTAGTAAGAAACAAGTGTTAATGAACTAGCTGACAAGGGAAACGTTTAGGATTCTTGGCGGCATTTCAAACGGAAGCTGCTGAAATATTTCGAAGTCTTACTGGATTTGTCACGCTCTATTAGCCACTTATTATTACAAATGCATATAATATTGCAAAGGCAGCGGTACCTTGTGGAACCGAGTGAAGCGGGTTCAAATCCCGGGTCTCGCAACTCTGATATTTTTTTGTCATTATTTTCAATATGACATGTTAAGATACGTCCTGATCCTCCTCGTATTGAAGGGAGGCCCGCGCCCAGTAGTGCATAATAGGCAGTGGTAGCCCAGTGGTAACTCGCTTACTTGAGAAACCGAACGAAATGGGTTAAATCCCGGGTCTCGCACCTCTGATATTTTCATATGCGAATCATTTCCAACATGATTACCACTTGTCTTACAATGAAGGAAAACAACGTGAGGTAACCTACATGTTTGAGAGACCTTAGTAAGTTTTCGAAAAACATATGTAGTCTGCAACCCGCACTTGGTTAGCGTAGTGGACTATGGCCTGAGCTCTCTCGTATTGAAGGGAGGCTCGTGCCCAGCTGTGGGATGTTAAAAATGGCTGAATATAAAACTACTGCATAATAAAATATGTATAATACAATAATATTACCTACTGCTTAATCTATACTAATATTATAAAGCTGAAGAGTTTGTTTGTTTGGTTGAACGCGCTAAACTCAGAAACTACTGATCCGATTTGAAAAATTCTTTTTGTATTTGATAGAAACTGAGGAAGGCTATAGGCTATATATCATCCCGGAAAAGTGTACAGGTCCCGTGGGATAGATTTGTTTTTGTCTAGGGACGAACCCGAAGCGAAGCGAGGGTGAGTCGCTAGTGTACATATAAAAGTCAATTTTGGTAATTGATTTCGCGATTGTCTCTCAAGGTGTGATTCACCTAGAAACAATATTTTTGCTTAAGATTTTCTAGATAAAATTCCGTGAGGTAGGTATTTTTATGATAAAAGGATAATGGGCATTCCGTCCCCAGAGTGTATCAAGTTGAGACATATGTCATTTTGAAGAGCAGAAGAATAGCTTCAATTTATTGTATGACACCAACACTGAGACTCGTGCAGGGAAAGAACTATGAATCATTTAATTTTATTAAGCCCGTGAAAGTCTAAAACAGTATTACGTATGTACATCACTTTAAAGGTCATAATAATAGCTTTATTTTATTGTACCGCGCCAAAAGTGAGACAGTTACATGGAAGAACTATGAATTATTTTATTGAAACAACTTGTAGACATGGATCAGAAGCGAGATGAGTCAAATTATTTAGCAAGGCATTATCGCCCTTTTTACAGAACAGTACAACTACGCTTCTGCTCCATAACTGTGGGGTTTTCCTTCGAGTATGATGGAATTAAGTAACATTCTCGGAAATTCAGCCGTAGTTCCACCTGCACCCGGTGCTTTGTTGTTCTTAATCTGTTTTAGTGACGTCCGGGATTTCTTCGGTATAGTTTCGGGTTAGCCTGGCCCTTATGTCGCCAAATACCCTGTTCTTTGGTATTAGACGAATACAACATGACACGTACTGACAGCACATATCATAATTATTATAATGTAACTGTTAAACATTTGCCGTGTGGTGGCCGGCATAGAATAGCACCACCCCCTGTCTAGCCGAGGGTGTCGTAAAAGGCGACTAAGGTATAAATACCGGAAGATGGGCAGCAGCATTTTCCGAGTGCACACGCAAATAACTGCGATCGCCAACCCGCCTGCCAAGCGTGGCGATTATGGCAAATCCCCCCCAAAATGGGCAACGCCGAGGAGTATAACTTGTCTCTTTGCTTGGCGTTTGTGGATTACGAAAAAGCCTTTGATTCGATCGAGACTTGGGCTGTGCTGCAGTCTCTCCAGCGGTGCCAAGTTGACCACCGATATATCGAAGTGTTGAAGTGTTTGTATGAAAACGCCACTATGTTAGTCCGACTTCAGGACAGGGACTCGGGACCCATCCAATCGCAGCGAGGAGTAAGACAGGGCGATGTCATCTCGCCGAAATTGTTTACCGCTGCATTGGAAGATGTCTTTAAGGTCCTGGACTGGAACGGACTGGGCATCAATATTAACGGCGAGTACATCACTCACCTTCGATTTGCCGATGATATAGTGGTTATGGCTGAGACCATGGAGGACCTCAGTATAATGCTTAATGACCTCAATGGAGTCTCCGAACGAGTTGGTCTAAAAATCAACATGGATAAGACGAAAGTTATGTCAAATGTCCATGTTACAACCACTCCAGTTTCTATCGGCGACTCTATTCTCGAAGTTGTAGACGAGTATATATACCTGGGACAAACTATCCAGCTAGGTAGGTCCAACTTCGAGAAAGAGGTCAATCGACGAATCAAACTCGGATGGGCAGCTTTTGGGAAGCTACGCAACATCTTCTCGTCCCGAATACCGCAGTGTCTCAAGACAAAAGTCTTTGACCAGTGTGTGTTGCCAGTGATGACATACGGCACAGAGACGTGGCCGCTCACGATGGGCCTGATAAGAAAGCTCAAGGTCACACAAAGAGCAATGGAAAGGGCTATGCTCGGGGTTTCCCTGCGAGATCGAATCAGGAATGAGGAGATACGCAGAAGGACCAAGGTCACCGACATAGCCCACAGAATATCCAAGCTCAAGTGGCAGTGGGCGGGGCACATCGCTCGTAGAACGGACGGTCGTTGGGGACGCAAAGTTCTCGAATGGCGGCCACGTACCGGAAGGCGAAGCGTGGGCAGGCCTCCCACAAGGTGGACCGACGACTTGGTCAAAGTCGCTGGATCCCACTGGATGCGGATGGCACAAGACCGGTTGTCGTGGAAATCTTTGGGGGAGGCCTATGTCCAACAGTGGACGTGTTTCGGCTGAGACGATAACTGTTAAACATCTGACTTATTGATTGATGTTAAAGATATGATTTACTGATTGCTAGTAATGAACATAACTGATTTAAAGTACGAGGGTCTGGTCCCTCGCTAGTGGTGAACATGACTGATTTAAAGTACGAGGGACTGGTCCCTCGCTAGTGGCCTCCAACCTCCCCTATAGCCACCCCGAGCCTCGCTAAACTGGTAACTGTTCTGATTTAGTCAACTGATCTCACATCACTGGTCTGATTTATCTGATAACATGTTAACACATGTCTATACTGAATCTAATACTCTAAATCTGATTTCTGATCACGCAATCTGCTTACACGCAACAACACTGAATGTTCACATACTGGTAGAATAATTCCACTTACATGACAAAACCCGGTGTTGCGCCTGATCTGCCTCGCTCGCTTCTCGTCCGCGTCTGTACCGCGTCTGTGTCAAATCTCAATCTATCCTATCGAAATCTTTTCGTACTACCCTCACGTTAATGACAAATAATAATTTGAATAATTAAACATTTATTTCGCGATTACCCTACGGTATTCGCGACACCTTAATCATTGCCCAGACTGATGGGTTGTCGCGTTGATGATTGACATCAACGCGACAACCCATCAGTCTGGAGTAGCTATTGAGCTATCCATAAAATTTCGCGATCTCTCCCATTACTAAACTCGGGAATAAATAATATAATCCTATTGTCGTCGGTTTTGAACTGTACTAGCTGGTTTTGCCCAATAGATAAATCAAAAAACCTCGAAAACCTTTGGAGTGTTTGGATGACTGTGAGATCATCTTTCTCCTTTCTGCCACGAGCTCGAGAGTAGGATCAGAAATCTTTTTGGGTCTATTTTTAGAGTGTTTTTAGAACCCAACTGATAAGACACCTTTGAGAAACTCATCGTTAAAAGTAGCCACATCGCTATCGCAATCAAAGCGGTTTTGGAGTTCCGGCTGAAAGCTTAAGGGGTTTTGTATTTGGTGTGGCACTGGTAGGAACGTGGACTTCTTCAGTCGGAATCAGTTGGATGCGTTCAAGCTGTACATAGTTACCATGCTGTACGAGACATCACAAGATACGATAAACCCGGCACCACCTTGGGACTGTTGGTCACCCGAAAACAGAACAGGTGACCAGATTTGAGCATCATCGAGTTGTCCCCCCTCTTTTCGAACTTCCAATAACCCTATAATGTCCCATCGTAACCTGCTCAATTCTTCCTCATTTATTCATTCAGCTATCCTGTACAGGGCTGCAAAAGTCGCAATATGTGCGAAGGTGTGTAAAAACAGACGGCACGGTACGATATAAAATAATATTTATGAAAATATTGTACAATCTAAATTATACTGTTTTACTTTCAAGAATTTAATAAAATTAAATGATTCATAATTCTTTCCCTGCACGAGTCTCAGTGTTGGTGTCATACAATAAATTGAAGCTATACTTCTGATCTTTAAAATGACATATGTCTCAACTTGATACACTCTGGGGACGAATCCCATACAAAGTTGCCCATTCTCCTTTCTTTTGTTTTTGTTGTTTGCTGAATATGGCACCAGCTTACTACCATAATATAACTTACTTTCTACTTTACAATACCTAAATTATCATAATGACGTAGTCTATTGAAATCTGCAACATTTGGAGATTAAATATGACATGTACACAACAACTGACCATAAATATTTCGATGTCTAGACTCTAAGTGAATGCTCATCTCCAGAGATGAACGATGATAGTCAAATGCAACATTATTTTTGTACTTTATACTAGCGACTCACCCTCGCTTCGCTCGGATACGTTTCTAGGTAGGTACGTTTTAACGGTTAGTATGGGATAGATAGACTATTATACAGGTGGATTTTTGAGACGGGACAGTAAGAGCTGTACTCAAACTTCAGTTGGCCTCAAGAGTCTTTTCATCACATTAAAAAATAGGACCGTTTGGCAACAAAGAATATTTCGCGTTGATTAAACGTTTTTCCGTATAAAATGTATGGGAAAAGATTTTGGCGATTTCTGTCATTTGTAGTACTCATACCTTAATTGGTCCCATAGTCTTTTGATCCCTACATGAAATAGGATCGAATGATATAAAATTTTTTTTTGGTGTTTTAGTATTTTTCTCGCTGACTATACGTTTTTTCTTAAATCTGTTAATGTAGTTCAGAATATCTCAAAAAGTTATGGACGGTTTCCTAGGAACGATTTTCCTGTAACTATAGCAGTTAAGGTACCTGTCCTTATTGTCCCGTCTCAATAATCCATCCTGTATATATTATATAAAGTAGCCTATGTCAGTCTCCAGCCCTCCCAACTAACTTCACACAAAAAATCATACCAATCCAACACTCTGTTTCGACGTGAAAGAAGGACAGACAAACAAACAAACACTTTCATATTTGTTATATGGATATATTGAGGAATGTTAATAGGGTAAGTATTATAGGGAAACATAAAATTTAGTTAAATAAACTTTACGACCTAGAAATATACTTATAAGAGCAGTGTAATGATCTTACAAAAATAAAATATAGTTTATAGCGAGATAAGTGTAATGATCTTAGAAAGTTCGACCGTCTCACAACATTGTACTAGCGAGCCACCCTCGCTCCGCTCGGGTTCGTCCCTACTTATTTTATCTTTTAGTATGGATTTATCAGAGATGAGATATTTTCCCGCAGTAAAAAGTATCCTATATGTTAATCCCGATAATCAGCTATCATCATACCAAATTTCATCAAAATCCCTCCAGTACCTAGGTTTTACGTGATGTGATATCCGTGGTAACAGGCAGACAGACAGACAAAATATCTAAAAACTATAGATTCGGCCTCTGTCTCGATAAGAATAATGTCTATTTCAATGAGATTTTCCATAAAATATTTAATGTATAGATTCGGCTTAGTTACAATTTTATTATATGTATTGTATTTCGCAAAGACAAGACATCGTGTTCTTTATCCCTCCAGCCCAATTCCGACGAGGCTCTACAAAACATCATGCCTTCCGCATTACACATTAGTCACGTCGCCCAAATATTTTTAACTCCAAAAATAAATGCTTTTTATAGACCGGCACGCGCGCTATTTTGATTTTTCTGTATATTTTGACTTGAAGCCAAGATATTGAGACCGCTGACTAATTGTTAGCATCATAACTCATAACCACGTGGCTGTTCATATTTTTTATTATTTAGTGGAAACGGGCTTAAGAGTTTTAAATACTTCTATTTCACGCAAATAACTCTGAAGTGTTTTAGCTTGTTTTTGCATTTTGTTACTGTATGTTACGTACATACACTATATGCTCGGGACATACAAAAAATTATGTAAGACACCGTATGTAGGGTGTAATATACAAGATGACTAAATAAGGAAAGTGAAATTAAAAAAGAATATGGGACTGACATATTATTTATATAAACGATTAAAGTCATGTCAATATAGATTTTAAATGTTCCTCAACGATTTTAGAATGACATCTGACAGACTAGATTGTAAAATAAATATATGTATAAAAAAAAGTATCTAATGTGTATTAGAATTTCAAGTACTAAAACTTAAAAAAAAAAATAAAAACCGACTTCCAGGCACTGAAAAGTAAAAAATAACTAAACGGGGGTTTTCATTTAGAATAGATACTTAATCAGACTTTTTCGAAGTTCGGTGTGCTTTGATTTGTATTGGCTGGCACCGACTTCGAAAAAATCTGATTAAGTATCTATTCTAAATGAAAACCCCCGTTTAGTTACTTTTTACTTTTCAGTGCCTGGAAGTCGGTTTTTTTTTTAAGTTTTTATTTTTCCATTTTTAGTGTAGACGTATCATCAATACAAATTAATCAAGCCCAAACACCAGGTAATTGCTGTAAATCGTTGAGGAGTTCCCTCGACTATCTTTCGGGTTCATCATCAGATCGACTCCAGACCTTCATTAAATAGTAGTACTTTAAAATACCTAATGAAAATGTTAACTAACGCACTAGTCGCCGCTACAATTTTCGAAAGTTCCCCTCGATTTCTCTGGGATCCCATCATCAGATCCTGGTTTCCTTATCATGGTACCACTCTTGGTATATCTCCTTTCCAACAAAACAAGAATTATCAAAATCGGTTCATAAACGAAGAAAAAATGCCCGAACAAACATAAAAAAAAAATATATATATATATACGGTCGAATTGAGAACCTCCTCCTTTTTTTGGAAGTCGGTTAAAAAAAGCATGTAATAAAACGTGTTTGTTATTCCACTAACTTTATTATATTTTCTCAGCTTATTTTGCACTAGGAGCATATTTAGCAAAATACATTATAATGCAAAATCTATATACTCGTATATAAAAATCAATTGCTGTTCGTTAGTCTCGCTAAAACTCAAAAACGGCTAAACCGAATTCAAAAATACTTTTTTTGTTTTGTTGGGGGTGTGTCAGGGGTGGTTTAAATATTTAAAAAAAAAGGGAAAACACATAAGAACAGCTGGAAAAACTGTTTATTTTGTATGGGAATCGCTTATATATCTATTTCGGATTACCCACCTACAAAAATGCATCAAGTTTAAGTAGAAAAAAATAATATATATATGTATGTATATATATATATATATATATATATATATATATATATATATATATATATATATATATATATATATATATATATATATGGTATATCTATTCCATACTAAACGTAAAAAAATATCTAGGGATGAAACCGAGCGGAGCGAGGGTGTGTCGCTAGTAAATAAAACAAAAGCAATAATTATTAAATTTTTAATATAATTATATTTTAAAAACGTGAATTGATCGTACGATATTTACACCCGTCCTTAAATAGTTCAGTCTAAAATAAATTTTCTATACAAGTATCCACTAGGCACTTTAAATAGTCAGCTGGCACCATTACGATAAAACTTTACAAGTACTCAAAATAATATTCATCATTAGTATTTTTTTATTTATTATTATTATTGTTATAGGAAGAAATCTGACAGTTAAGATATACAGATAATTTAAATAATCGGTTAAGTGCGAGTCGGCTTCTCGTAATGGGGATTATGTAGTTATTATATATAACATTATATTTGTGTTATGTAAGTACACATTTAATAGAGAAAAGAGAGAAAAATTAAATATACGACCCAAATGGATTTGTTATTGATTTTTATATAAAATTCACAATGCAAAATAATTAAAAAATACCCCTAAACAAAGGCCCCTTGAATAAAACTTCCATAATTTGACTTTGAATTTCATTTAAAATTAGCATCTATTTTGCAAACACGAATGCGAATGAAAATGGAAAAAAATATGTGAATATTTGCGAATGTGAATATTATTAATATATATAATAATATTCGTTTTATCACTAATATGTATTTAAACATAGTCTGTGTATACAGATAAAATAAAAATAATTTCTAAAATTGTCAGAATTCTTCCTAGAACAAAACCATTAAATTAATGAAATGGCAGTTAAGTTTAAGTTACATTAGACATTTAAACAATATCTTATTTCAATTACAATAATTAGTGTACATTTTATAACTATATAAAATTCCATTCAATTATGCAGATTTATTTAAAAAGACTAGTTATTGCCCAGTGGGCTAAAGTAGCAAACCTATCCTATGTATGGGGACAAAAAAATAAAAAAAATTATAGGTCAACCCATATACAAAAACTCAAGATACACAATTACCTCAAGTGTCCTCAAACGATGACGTGATTCGAAAATAAATTGCGCTTTTTTCAAATCTCTTTTGGTCATTACCATAGACTTATAGATTGGACTGAGTTTCTTTGCCAGCCGTCAGCTAAAAATGGCGGACAGGCGCGACAGAGACAAAACGAATGTGCGGCCAAAAGTCTTCTGTATTCATTGATATACGATTAATAAAGATAGATATTTATATAATTTTTAATATAATATTATATTTTTTCTATATTCTATTTAATCTATACATATAATAAAATTGTAACTAATCCAAATCTGTACACTAAATATTTTTTGGAAAATCTTATTGAAGTAAACATTATTATCGATACAGAGGTCTATAGTTTTTAGAATTTTTGTCTGTCTGTTACCGCATCACGAGAAAACCAGACAGATTTTGATGAAATTTGGTATGATAATAGCTGGTTATCCTGGTCAACATATATCCTATATTTTTCTTTTTACTACGGGAAAATATGTCATCTCTGAGAAATCTATACTAAACGTTAAAATGTAATTACGGACGAACCCGAGCGGAGCTAGGGCGAGTCGCTAGTTATATATATAAATTCATATCGGAATAAAAGACAGGTACTGGCCGCACGTCCGCTTTTTCTCTTTCTAAAGTTGTCAATTTCATGAGAGTATTGCTCAGTTCATTCACTAAGTCTATGGAACTGTTTTTCGGATAACAAAATTATAACGCAAGTTGTTTCGTTTGAAAATGTACTTTATGTGATGCGCGTAAGTTCCAATTTGTTTAGATGGTTTGACTTAACGTCACATGTCAACGCCACTTTGAAGAGATATTTGTAAGGAAACGTGTATCTATGTTTTTATATATCAATTGAGTATCCTTATTTTGAAATTAATATCAAAACTAAATTTAAAAAAATTGCATTATTAATATCGATTTTCTATTTCTTTTTAAATGTTATACACAGATAATTAATTTCCAAATATTATTTTGGCACCATGTCGTGTTTAATAAGAGTGGTTATTACATGATTTTAGTCGTAATTTTAAGTACTATTCAGTTTATCTTTTAAATAATAAGAACCAAAATACAGATAAAAAAAATTACAACAATAATAAACCTTAAGAAATAAAAGAAAATACATTTTTGAAGTTATACTTCTTTTGGCACGTTTGGAAAAAAATATGAGGGTAACATTTTTACGATGCGCGCGCACACCGACAGCCAAAAAGCAACATGATGAAGTTAGCTGCATTCCTTTTACGAACAGAGAGTTGTGACGTACGGGATGAAATCTTTAGCTATTTTTGTTGTGTTACGCCAAAGAAGTATAACTTCTTACATGCGTACATAAGTACACAACACATTTTTTTTTTCATAATTATCCAATTCCATGACACTTATGTTTTAAATAGTAAGAAAATCACACGCGTTTAATTTTAAAATACTCTTGCCCAGCTTATCTAAAACATAGTAAATACTTCATCAAAATCTGTTCAGTAATTTCAACTGATATATATAATGGTATATGTACATATAAATATTTACATAAGCATAATTTATTTAGAAAGTTACGGTGGTACAATAACAGGTATACGGTAAAACTTAACCTATTTTATTATAGCGTTTGCTCACTAATTGTTTAGTTCTTTAAGAGTTTGTGCAATGAAATTAATAAAAAAAAATATACGAAAAAAAAATTAAATTAAATGCCAATATAAATTTTTAAATAATATTAGTACCTACATTAATTTTATTTTTTTAAGTTATGAAAAAATTACGTTACGTTTTTACTTAACGTAAGAGTTTCAAAACACTTACTAAATATGAAATGTACGCGATATAAATTATTGCAATTATAATATATGTACTAACAGAACCTGCGGCTTTGCTCGCGATCAAACTACGAAAAATACGAAATTTCATGCGAATAAAAAGATTCATACAAACTTTTATCCCCTATTTCACCTCCTTGGGGATTGAATTTTGAAAAATCATTCCTTAGGAATATAATGAAGGCATCCAGCCTTCATCATATGAGGAATACGAGAGAAATTTCAATTTTCTAGCTTTAAGGGTTTGGCTATTGCGTTGATACATCAGTTAATCACTTTTGCCTTTTGCCTAAAAAATATTTTTAAAAAGCTTTTTACGAAGAAAAAAATAGGATATTCCCATCGACTAAAATTCAACCCTATACATAGATATAATTAAATAAATTTTCCAATAAAACATCGACAAATCCAACCAAAAAAAAACTCAGTCAAAGTCAATTACACTTATAATAGTTTCATCTAATAGTAAGTCTTTGCCTTCATGTTTATTTGTTCCAATTTCCAATTTAGTATGAGACGAATTATAGTAAGAACTTTAAGAAAATTCTAAAGTATAACTTTTTATGTCCGTAAGTATTCCGCCATATTACCCGCATATCACAAATGCACTGTAAAACACCAATACCAAAACCTCAATTCATTTCAATTTCCTTGTTAATGGCTTCAAAGCGTACCAGTTGTGCACAGATTAAAAAAAAAACACAGATTAAAAAAAAGTTAGCCATATAAAATAGTTTTAGCTGTGGTCACAATTATTAAATCTAATTTAACGAAACATCTCATTAACTGTGTAGTCTCAGAAAAATAATAAAAAAAAAAATTCACTAGCAGTCCATTAACCGGGGCTAAACCCAGTTTTCTTCGAGAACTTTCATACAGCTGGTATATTATAGAAGGCAGATAACCTTTCGAAAAAGCCATTTTCTATACTTTCCCCATGCAAATCCGTTCTAGGGTCTCTCACATCCTTGTCTAAACCCTTTAAATCTGTCAAAGACACAGTATTAGTGACTATCGGTCCATCATAGTCTTTGGGTTTCTCAATTTGCGTGTACACATGCATTTTCCCATCAGTATTCTCCCTGTAAACAAGACGACTTTCGATTTCAGCCTGACTTTTTGATGGCCTTAATTCCATATCTCTGTCATTTCGAACCAATTCATCGGTATAGCCATCTTTTTGCGTGTAAACCTCTTTAAACTTATACTGGTCGTGCCTTTCCAACATTTCGTAATCATCTGTCATCTTAAAATCACGATTTTGTATCGTTACATTTGGTGGTTTTTTGGGTGATTTTTTGTGGGTCATTCTCGCTTGTTTCTTATCGAGCAAACTCTTTAAGATTGGCACTCGACAGCTCTCCCTCTTTTCATCAGGCGGAGGCTTGTCCAGTTTTCCTTCGTCTGTTTTGGGATCATTAGATTTTCTTTTTTCTTCGTCTTTCGTCTCTTTAGTTTGTTTAGGTTTTGTCTTTTTCTGGTCGTCGACGATAACTCGCACTTTGTCGTGTATCAACATATGGCGGCGCAGGTCATACGTCACTCGGAACGATTTGTCACACTGTGTACATTTGTATGGTTTGCTCCCTGCAAAATATCATTTCCAATATATAAGATATTTTTGCTATTTTAATACAAAAATGAATACGTTAATATTTTAAAGCAAAAGTGTTAGAAGACAAAAAATAATTTATCTAACAAAAGTAAAAGAAATTATGTGTTTCATTTTTAGGGTTAGAAATTTTTATATGAATTTAATTGGGGCTAAAAACAATGGTTGCAATCAATTCACAAATTTATAATGTCTATTTAATTTGATATGAAAAGTGGACCAAAATTCAGGGCACCTATACATATTGTAAAGAGAGACAGAGATAGAAAGAAAGTGAGGATAGAGAATAAAAATTGTGCATATTGGGGTGTAAGAGACGGAGGGTGGGGTTGTAAATTAGTGAGAGAGAAAGAGAGAGAGATGGAGAACACATGGAACATAGAGAGAACAGTGGGCGTGTACCGGTGTGCGTGCGCATGTGGCTGAGGCGGTAGGAGGAGGCGCGGAAGGTCTTGGCGCAGTAGTCGCACTTGTAGTTGCGCTCGCCGGTGTGTATGCGGCGGTGCACGTTCAGCGAGTAGCGCCGCGCGAACTCCTTGCCGCAGAACTCGCACTTGTACTGCTTCTGCGACACGCAGGCACACACACACACACATACATAAATATGTTGGGACATTGGTAATGTATATTATTAATAATATAATCTATTAAAAAAAATGTTATTATTTTATCATATAGTATATGTATCGGCACTGTGTATTTAGATTTTTTGAAGATAATCGTTACAGTTTTATTAAGTATAAATAAATTAATAAGTATATTGGGACATTAACACACAGCACCATCTAGTTCCATGGTAAGCTACGAGGCATGTGTTATGGATACCAGGTAGTTGTTACACTACACATATATAACTTTAAATACACACATATTACGTTTTCACGGTTAGCTATGTTTATACATAAATAGTAGCTTGCTACTTCTAAGATATTCATTTAAATTATATAGCGATTTACCCTCCTTCGCTCGGGTGCGTACGCTGTACGCGGATTTTGTTCTCAATTTCATGGGTTTTAATTTTTTTTTTTGCGGAACCATGATTCTTTTTCTAAAATAAAAGTAGCCTAACTCCTTATAACATCAGCTATCTGACAGTGAAAGTCCCATCAAAATCGGTTTAACCGTTTCGGAGTTTAGCCGGAACAAACAGACAGACAGACAAAAATTGTAAAAATTGTTGTTTTGGTATATGTACCGTATATGCATTCATATGCATTTAGTAAAAAGCGGTTATTTTAATATTACAACCAGACACTCCAATTTTATTTATCTGTATAGATATAATCACCCATGACTGGAGTACAAACATTCGTGTTTATCATACAAATGAATGCCCCCAGCGGGACTCGAACCCGCGACTGCGGGCACAGCAAGTAGGGTCAAACTAAATTTTGAAAAATATATCCTGTAATTAAGAATATATTATTCTATTTTACTCACTAATTTTACAATAAGTTATATAATGTTGATTTCATTTGTTACCAATACTTAAAATAATCTATACATATAATAAAACGGTAGAGGTCGAATGTTTGTACATAGAAAAAAAATCCTAAAAACCGAGTCAGGAGGATGTAAGAAGAGAAATAAAAAAAATCCAGATTTTTTTGTTTCTCTGTCTGTTTGTCTGTTTGTACGGGCTAATCTCCGAATCTGTTGGATCGATATGAATGAAATTTTGCATGGTGGTACCTTATATTCCTGGTCAACATCTTAGATACTTTTTATCCCGAAAAATTTAAGAGTTCCCGTTAGTAAGTAGTAGTAGCAAGTTAGTTAAAAAATTATAGTAACTTATACAGCTTAGTACGCAAAAACTACTGATTGGATTTTAATGAAACTTTACATATATCAGAATAATAAATAGACTACTTTTTATCCCGGAAAAATGTACGTTTCCCGTGGGATTCATTTATATTATTTTAAAATAATTCAGCGGTGAGTGATTTTATATTATAACTTCTAGTTGTTAGAAAGGAGTAAAAGGATGGCAGGCCGGTCGATCTTGTAATTATTATAAGTTCATACATTTTTGTATTAACAAATAAATAAACATATGTACGTACCTGTAGTGTATTTAGATATTAATATAATTATTATTTTCATATATAAGCTGCCTCATCAATGTTTATCTGTGTATAATACTGTTTAAATTATTTATAAACTTTAATAACACGCCATATTCAACTTATATTTAGGATCACAATTCGCATTATTATTTCTATTAATATTCTCGATACTGTTACCGCCAAAATGGGAAAGCAACGGTGGTCCTGAAAACCAGTGTTAGGGCTTTTAGTCCTGACCATAGCTGAGGTCCCACCTTTTTGCGAAACACACTCTTGCCTACACTACTTTCTTATTTGATCGTTCTTTTTTCTCACAAACTGTATTTAAACGGTAAAACTTTAAATGTAATAGTTACCTTATATATTATATGTATAAGTATATATATGTATATACATATGTGTGTGTATGTATATATATCAGTGTCAGGACCAGTGTGTTTATCAAATAAAGTTTTTATTATTATTATTATTACCTGATCAGAATGTATGGAGGCCTTGTGGTACTTGAGGTCGCTCCACTGGCGGAAGTCGCGGCCGCACTCGTCGCACTTGCACGGCCGGTCGCCGTTGTGCACCCGCTTGTGCACCTGCGCACAGGACACACGGACATACTTAGTATACAATCATGTTATATATGTACTATGTATAATATTATAAAGCGAAAAAAAATATTTTTTGAAGTTAAGTCTTCTTTTGGCATGTTTGGAAAAATCATGAGAGTAAAATTTTTACGACGCGCGCGCACACCGACAGCCAAAAAGCGACATGATGAAGTTAGCTGCATTCCTTTTACAAACAGAGCTGTGACATACGGGATGAAATCTTTAGCTATTTTTGTTCTGTTACGCTAAAGAAGTATAACTACTAACCTGCGTACATACCTACACACAAACGTTTTTTGTATGTTTGTTTGTAATGGATAAACTAAAAAACTACCGACCCATTTTAAAAATTCTTTCACCTACCAAAAGCTATATTATTAGCAAGTGACATGGGCCATATTTTATTTAGAAAAAAAATTAGATACCCCCATGAAAATTGCAATAATAGGGACAAACCTGAGCAAAGCAAGGGTGATTCGGTAGTCGATTATAAAGATTTTCAATAAGTGTAGTATTTCCATAAATATGTTTTTTTAATACTTCACTCAATGTCTTTAGAATAAACATCAAAAGTCTATTAATGCCAGTTAATCATTTTAATAATTTTTGAGCATATCATTAATTACCTCAGTATAGATTTACAATTACTAATCTATATTACATAAATGTGTATAATTGTAAAACTGCTTGAAGACTTTAATAAATAAAATAAATAAATAATAAAAAAAATGAATAAATAAATTTTCCGCGATAGCATGTGTCTGTTATAAATAAATAATTAATTAAATAACGAATAAATAAAATAAATAACTTATACTTAAATAAAACCTTTTCAAATATAAAAATTACCTTCAAAGCGCTGACAGTGTAAAACCTCTTCCCACACTCTTGACACACCTCTTGCTTCTCACTATGCATTAGCATATGATACAAAAGACTATTTCTATGACTGAACATCCTGTCGCACTGCGTACATACGAAGGTCTTGGTCTTCTTTTTATCGGTTTTGGGTTCGGTTTCTGGCTCATCTTTCACTCGAACCTCGTTGTTTTCAGGTGGAGGGGGTTCTGTGAATGTTGGGTTCTCTTGGGGTTCCGGTTCGAAGATACGTTCGAGGGTTTCTTCTGTGAACGAGGGGTTTATTATTAGTTTTTATTGTTGGCACAGAAAAATGTTTAATATATAAATATTATTGTGGATGTTTGGATATTTGTCTTTGAGGCGTAAATGATTATTCATGTTTTTATATGAAATCGAATGTTACTTTAACAATATTTAAGTTTTATACATATATAAAATATAGAAATATAGATTTGTTTTCAAAATAAATGGGAAAAATACTTTTTACGTGGAGCCAGGATCAGGCACTACTTTTATTAAAATATAGGAGAATACATAATTAATTACTAAAAAATGAAAACTCCATACATGCACACCATATACGTGTGTGCGTGCGTGAGTGTGTCCACTTTCACGTATTTACTTGGGGTGTGCGAATAATTCGAGCTCACGAATTATTAGTTCCGAATCGAATGTTTATATTCGATTCGGAACTCGAGACAAATAATTCGAAATTTCGAATTATTCGAAAGCTCCCGAATAATTCGAAAAAATTCGAATAAATTCGGATAATTCGAACTTTTTCTGAATTAAATATTATTCGCAAATTTTGGAATATTTTAAATTCAGAGTTTGTTATGTTCGATATTCAAATATGAAATTAACAATAATTGAATACTTGCGACGAATATTCGGCTATCATTCGGTATTCGGCCTATTCGGCTACTTCTTTCCTATTTAGCCGAATACCGAATATCTAGATACTACTCAGCTGAATACCGAATACCTAAGTAATATGTTTTGTTGTTATCAGATAATTGATAAAATAAAAATATTGATTTATTTTATACTATATTTTTCTTTTAATCATTAAAGAAGTCATAGGTACACAATCAAGCTCTATATTAACAAAATTAACCAAAAAAACTATCAAATATATTTCTATGCACTTGGACTATCGTAAATAAAATTTAATATGACATTTGCAGAATGTTGCTCTGTAAAAAGTTTCAATTAAAACTCATGTTCGACTTTTATAGGCCAGACTATAAGAATATGTATAAAAAAAACTTGGAGAAATTAAATTCGAGAATTTTAAAACATTGCACGTGTAACCTTTTTCTTATAGGTTTTTTTACAATCGGGAAATAATAATTATAAAAACCATGATGAATTGAAAAGATCTCTTGCCAATATTAGTATCTAGATTTTTTATATTACTTATATTGAAATTGAGCAATTGTTTTCTTCGGGTAATTAATTTTGAAAGAAAAAGTATACTATTCGTAAGTAGAATATTTTGATACACGATGTAATGGAATTAAAATTGGAAACAATTGAAAATCCAGTTATTTCGATTTATTCGTTTTTTTTCGAATTATTCGTTAAGTTTCGAATAACTCAAAGATTCGAATGACATCCCCTAGTATTTACTATTTAGACGTAATTTGGCGCTCAGCTAGATTACCGAGAGTGACACATAGGTTACCTACTACGCACGTGTACACATTACCTTTCTGCGCGGGCGCGCGCGGCGGCGGCGGCGCGGCGGGCGCGGGCGGCGGGCAGGCCGCGCACAGCCCCGCGCCGCCGCACGCGCACAGCGCCGCCTCCGCGCCCGCGCCCCCCGCGCCCGCACCCCCCGCGCCCGCCGCGCCCGCCGCGCCCGCCGCGCCCGCCGCGCCCGCCGCGCAGCCGTTGCGCAGGTACCTGCACACACAGATAACAATTAACCACATTGCTAATCCTTTGAAAAGTACCCTTAAAGCAGGGTTCGAAACGATAATTATCATGATAAGTATAAGTTGATAATTATCTTTCATAAATATAGTCGAAAGTATATAATTTGCAACTCTTCAAATTGTCTGAAAGTTAAACTGTCTCAATCAGTTCAAAAGCTCAATCAGCAAATTGAAAACTGAGGATAAAGGTGCTATTCCACTCATAAATTTAATTAAATAGTGCCTATGTAGTTAATTAAATTTATTCCATACCTTGATTGTTTGAAAGTATATAATTTATTCTAAAGTAAATTATGATAAACAAGTAGTCAAATATCAATACCTCCGCAAGGATCGCTAAGTTTGATATATGCTTGATAATATTATCGGGCAATTATCTAATAATTACCTGATATTTATCTTGATAATTTTATACTCTGCATTGCACTCGTATACCATTAGATTTTAACCATCGATCAAAAAAAGTACTCGATACACAATCAGTAACAAAAAATGTCATCACCGAATGAGAGCTCATTTAAAAATTTGAGCGCGCTTCTAATTTAATTTTTTTTGGTGAAAAGAACTTTAAACATTGCATTTAAGGTTAAATTTAAAAGAAGTTTTGTATGAGATTGTGTATTTAATACTTTTTAAATCTATGATTTCAACACATAAAAGTAATAACGCCGTGTGAGGATATTAGTTCCTAGTAGTAGATTGTATACCATTAGATTTAACTACATAGGTATAGTAGCGCCTTCGTCTGCCACCTGCTATTGGGTACTCGTAGGTAGATTGAATACAAACTAACTTTCCCAAACTAACCCTTCGGGAGCGACCATTTCATTTCAAAAAAAATCTCATATAATCTCGTAAATCTCATGTAGTCTCGATTGTCTCGTGGAAAGTGAACCTATTACACTGACCACTGGCGCACATGCTCCTGGTGCACGTGTCCGTTCTCCACGGTGAGGTGCGGCAGCAGCGCGTGCTCGTACTCCGCGTCCGCCTCGCCGCCCTCCTCCACCGCCACGTGGATGCCCTCCATCAGGTCCTCAGGCTCGCTGAACTCGTTCATATCGTCCAGCTGCGGGCGTTGAAACGTTATTCGTTTTAATAAATCATATTTACAACGTGATCACTTGTCTTACGGTGAAGGAAAACATCGCGAAGAAACCTACATGTCGATGTCAATGATGTCATGAATAATTAGTGAAGCGGGTTCAAATCTCGAGTCTCGCACCTCTGATATTTTAACATTTCATTTCTCTTACGGTGAAGGAAAACCTGCATCTCGGAGAGAACATAGCAAGTTTTCGATAGACATGCTCAGTCCGAACTTGGCCAGCGTGGTGGACTATGGCCTGGTCGCCCTCGTATTGAAGGGAGGTCCGTGCCCAGCAATGGGACGTTACATAAGTGCTTAATAGAATAATATGGTATCTCATTATAAATAAAACTATCTTTTCGGATTTTTTCGCAGATTTATTATGATTTTTGGTTGGCAAGGTTTCAAATGCTTTACAGCAATCCTGGTCACGGAAGAGTATCACAGGGAGATAGTTTTATTTAAAATGTTAAATATTCAGATAAATCTAAGAAAGTATTATAGGGTCTCATCACGGACAAAGAAATATTAGTTTCAATAAATTTCAATAGATGGCATTTATATGTATCGATTTGTTATAAAACAATCTGTAAAAGGTATATTATGTATATCATGATTTAATCATTAATCATTGAAATGGATTGACATTTCGCGAAAATGTAGCGAGGGTATATCCCCCTTTTTAAAGTCGGACAAATGATATGAAACTTACCTTTGGATGTGAATGAGCTTCATTCATGTGTGCCTCGTACTGCTTCTGCTTCCTGAACGTCTTATTACACTTCGCACAAAAGTACATTTCTAATTTGTCCAAATCCACCCTGTATATATCACTTTTATCACTCTCCGGCTCCTTGTCTATATTTTGATATACTTTATTGTTATAATTTATGGTTTTATCATTGGAGGTATAGAGTATGTGCTTGTCTATGGGCTGGTACATTGTCTTTGGTACGGTATTTTCTAAGGATAGCTCAACTATTGAGTCGGGAAGTGTCGGGACGTTGTCCACAATACATGTGTTGGTCATCTGAAATATTCAAAGGTAGAGATAATTAACAAAATACAAAGTAATTAATAATCTAAATAGGGAATATGTTTAATTTAAAAAAAATATATACAATGTCCAACATTGTTATATAATTGTAAAAAAAATATTCAACTCTAAACAACTAAAATTTAGTTCTTTTTTTAAATATCGATACGGATACTTTAAACGCCCGCCATTTCGCGCTTGGCGTGACGTCACAGTATTATATATAGAAAAATGACGACTTTAGTTTGTAGCGACAAGATCGCTAATCCCTCTGTTATGTTAATATTTTGACGTCATTCGGTCTGAGCAATAGTGCGCGTTTCAACTACTTTGAATTTCCCACCTATATTTGCACTTTTTAATAATTATTTTCTTAATCAAAAAGAAATAAAAATAAAAATATTAATATAGAATTAATTCTAAAGTGATAAAGATTATAAAAAAATATTTCACTTTTGTTTAAACCTCACGCATATAGTTAGACTGTATCACACTTCAATGTAGGGAAGTAAAGAACACATAGTATACCATAGGTTTCAATACATAACTTGTCTTACGGTGAAGGAAAACATCGTGAGGAAACCTGCATGTCTGAGAGAAGTCTAACAAGTTTTCGAAAGACATGCTTAAACCGCCCGCTCTTTTTCAGCTTGGTGGTTATTCCCTGATCCCCCTCGCATTGAAGGAAGGCTCGTGCCCAGCTTAGTGTTGCCGATCGATAGTCGACTATCGATAGCATATCGATAATATCGATACTGACCGATAGCTAGAATATCGATAGTTCTATCGATACTATCGATTGTATCGATAATATCGATATAGTTAACGATAGTAGGGCTTTTTTAGATGAAAACTATCGATAGTTTCACTATCCACTTCGGCAACACTAGCCCAGCTGTGGGAGGTTAAAATACTGAATAGCAAATAAATAATAAGCGCCCACCTTATCGATGGCGAGGTCGGGCACGGGGTTCTCGATGATGATGGCGGCGTGCGGCTCGTAGTGCTGGCGCAGGTGCTGGTAGAACTTGAGCTGCTCCTCGCCGTAGAACTCGCCGCACAGCTGGCAGATGAACAGCGCTCGCATCTGACAATAGTGTGCAAAAAGTGTCCAGCAAATAGGCCAGTAGAAATAGACGGTTTTTTTTTTCGTCAACTTTGCACTAAATTTCCGATTCATTTTTTTTTTATAAGGTTTAGGATCACTTACTGAGTATAAAATCACAAAATGCTGACAGATTCTGTTGGAGCTTCAGGCGCCATCTTGAAAAAACGTTTTTGACCGATATCTCGGAAACTATGCACTTTAGGGCAAAAGTCATTGAGACCATTTTTATAAAGAACAACTTTTGTTTAATACTTTTTTTTCTAATGTCCTTATAAAAATAAAAAATTGGATCGGAAATTTACTGCAAAGTTAAATCCTATTTTTACTGACCTAAAAGTATATCCTACTTTTTTTTGTTTATAAAGAAATCTGCGAGTATCTCTAGAAATCGAGAAAGAAATCCAAAAATTTAATATACAAAATAAATATATATACAAGAACAGCTTATTTAATACAAGGAGATAAAAAAAAATGTTAAACTTCAGTATTACCTCATGGGCTATATGATGCGTTTCTTCTGGCAGGTGCTCCTGATGCTGTACCGCAGCTACGAAGTTGTCCGGCAGGATTTCCTCTTGCTGGACTTCTTCACTGCAGTTTATAACTACTATGTCCTACAAAATATATGAATTTATTATAAAAGTATTCCATCTTAATACTTTCTTAGATTTACGCAAATATTTTTAAATAAAACTATTTTTTCGGATTTTTAGTTCCCCACGCTTCCTGGATCACCGATGGCTCCCGAGACCATGATTGCTGTAAAGCATTCGAAATGCCGGGAACCAAAAATTAAAATAAATCCGCGAAAAATCCAAGAAATATAGTTGTACCTATTTAATATTCCATCTATTTCAAAATTGTTTCATGGCAGAATAATATGCTTTTCTGACATAAATAAACCTAACATAAATAAACAAACAAAAACGAAAAAAAAAAATTAAAACCGACTTCAAAAACAAAACATTACAAAGTAAAAAATAACCGATTAGTAATTTTCATTTACTATAGATACCTAATCAGATATTTTCGAAGTCGATGTGCTTTGATTTGTATCAGCTGGTAGTGAAAACTACTAATCAGTTATTTTTTACTTTTTAGTGTTTTTGTTTTGAAGTCGGGGTTTTTTTCCTTTTTTACTATAGGCATAGTAGTAGCAAAGTAAGAAGAAAGTATTTTAAAAAAATATTCGCTTAAGCCGTAAAAGTTAGTTTGAAAATTGAAATCCAATTTTGATATGAAGACTGACAAAGTAAAATTCGCTTTTATTAGTAACACTAAAAATTCGGGCTCTAAATTCCAATTCTAACGTATTGGGCTTGTCGAATCAAACAAAATAAGCCCAAACTCAAAGTATCTACTATTAGCTGTCGAAGAGTTCCACCTATCCACCTTCTGGCCTTACCATCAGATCAGGCCGACGATACCGAACCACTGCACTATCAACGTAAATAGAAACATTCGCAAAGTTTCAACTTTCAAGTCAATATAACAATTAGAAGTAGGTAAAATTTCATTAGCATTTTTCCACCCTTAGGAGTGGTTTTTTTTTCCAAATGTAAATGGAACCAAATTGGAAGTATACACT
Source organism: Argynnis bischoffii washingtonia (assembly GCA_033884665.1). Lineage (NCBI taxonomy): Eukaryota > Metazoa > Arthropoda > Insecta > Lepidoptera > Nymphalidae > Argynnis > Argynnis bischoffii. Next base: position 667,677 of record CM066622.1, read on the forward strand.
TTTTTTGTTTTTATTTATTTGGAGAAGCACACTTACAACATACATAGACAGCATTTTTAAAATTAATAACAATAATAATATATCTTATATGCATGTCATTTACAAGTGTGCATAGCATTTCTACATTCAACAATTAAAAGTACAAAAAATCATAACATATATACAAATTTTGAATACAGAACATAACATATATACAAATTTTGAATACAGAATTTGAATTTTGAAATTTGAATTTGAAAAAAATTTGAAAAAAAAATAAAATAAAAATTTAAATTAAGAATAATAATGATCATGCGTATTATAATAGTCAAGTATCTTATTTCTAAAAATTGGGTAAGAGTCGTAAAAAATGTCAATGCCAGGTATTGATCTAAAGATATTATTATATCTATTACACAACCGCACCAAGGGGGCTTGCTTGCCAATTTCAAACAAAACATAAATTGTCCTAATCAGTTAATAAATGACGGAGTTCTGAGGTAACAAATATAAAAAAAAATAATACAACTGAATTGAGAATCTCCTTTTCGAAGAAGTCGGTTGAAAAGTAGTATTACTTAATTCACCTGTTGAGGAGTACTGCTGCCATTGGTACGCTTCAATTTTCTCGATATCCTCTTCTTATGTGGAAGACTTTTCTTACTTTGCTGTTTCTGTGCGGGAGACGCACCCGCGCCTATATCTAACACTTGACTCTCTTGTTCTAAAATTTGAGTATCATCCTGGAAATAATCAGGTTACTATTGAAATTTGATAGTTTGTCTATGTGTATGTTTGTTTATAACATAGTGAAACTGCAGAACAGATTTGGATGAAATTTTGTAATGAAATGGAACTTTATTCAATAGTCTATGCAAGCACTTTTGAATCATCAATTTAAAGAGCATTAGTGTAGTCTGTGAGAAAGCTACCACAAGCTCAGAAAGCAGTTCTGCTGAGAAGAGCCGGTCAGAAACTGTATACCAATATTTATATTTATTATATAATCCAGATCCAAATATAAACATATGCCGTTAGGAATGTAGGAACAAATACGAGCAAAGCGAAGGCAAGTCTCTAGCGATTTTAAAAATGTGAAACTCAATCTATTTGTTGTTGTTTAACGCTTAGACCGCTGAGTAGATTATGTCATTAGAATGGCCATAGGCTACCTTTCATACAATACGAGTGGAGCTGTAGACAAAAACTAGTTAAAACATAAACACAATAATCCATATAGTTCGATCAGTTTTTTCTTATATCTGACTTTTATCTTTGTCAAACCAGTCGTTTTCAGGACACAGTTTCATACTCTGTAATGTCGGTTTTATGAGTTTTTAACTAATGGCTCGCCCATCCCCATATATCCACTGATGGATGAAGTATTAGATTGACGAGGATACAAAAATAACATAAGGCATGTTGCATCAAAAGTAGTCTACGTGCTCATACAGAATATAGTATATGTCCATTCTAGTAATGAGCTGACTAAAATAACTAAAAGGGTACTGAGCTAACTAAACTAACCTATTGTTAGCTGACTAAAAGGGTGCATCCCTAGGTATCTAATAATAACCTATGAACTAAGTCCGCCCAACCATTGTAAACAAACATATGTAAAGGACTAACATATCACTACATAGTATATAAAACAAAGTCGCTTCCCGTAGTCTGACTTTCCCTATGTATGCTTTAAAACTACGCAACGGATTTTGATGCGGTTTTTTTAATATATAGAGTGATTCAAGAGGAAGGTTTATATGTATAATACATGGATATTATCATACAGAAAAGCCGAGAAATTCAAAGATTTGTATTTTATACTAACCGTTAAAACGTACCTAGGGACTAAGCCGAGCAAAGCGAGGGTGAGTCGCTAGTACCACGTAAAGTTTTACTGTTATAGCAGTATATAACAAAAGTCCAATTTTAATATTTTTAAATTAGATCTAAGGATCCCCCGATATAGCCGTAGCATGTATGTAGATATAACTAAAATCTTACCAATGTTTGTCCATTGAATAATCTCATAGGAGCGTCTAAAATTACCGACGTATCTACATCACTCCTTACAGCAGGTATCTGAAAATTAAATGATTTAATATATTTTTTCACAGAATATGACTAAATCCCTTTCCTTTTCTATATTAAGAAGAAAACAATATTATACAATTTAGAGCAGAAAAATTCTAAGTTGAGAAAATGTTAGTCAAAACAAGAGTTTATACATACTATACTTTATACATATTATAGATGGATACTAATATGTTATATTACCCAAAAAAAAACTAGAATATAACAAACACCCAAAAGAGAAATATTTACCTTATTATGAGTATGTGTCAGATGGTGAGTGGACCTCGAGTGTTCTGCAAGGTGTGCCACCAATGCTGCCAACCTACTTTCTTGGTCAAGCAGATCTTCCCAGGGTCCTTCAACCACCGATACTTGCCTATGTAGGATAAATAACAAAATCAAAAATTTAGCAATCACAAATGAAAAACTTTTTGATTAGAAGTAGTATGAATAAGGTATAGATCTATGAATAAATAATTATTTATTAGTAATTATGGATAATAAAATTTGCTATTAGTTTTTTGGACAAGTAAAAAATGTTGCTGTTTCTAATTTTAGTAATATATGATTGATAAAGTTATCAAATATGTCTTTGACCAACACATAATATTTTTATAGTACAAAGCCTGGTTATGGTGTTAGTGTATTGTTTCCTGGTTGAGGACATATGCATAGCTATAACATAATCAAATATTAATGAAATGGAAAACGTCAATGTTTTTTACTTGACCGCTTCACATTGTATGCCTCACAAGTAAAGGAAAACAATAATATTATTATTTATCATTACACTAGCGACTTACCCTCGCTTCGCTCGGGTTCGTCCCTAGTATGTTTTAATTTTTTTGAGCAATACCCTAATTCTTTTTCTAAAATAAAAGTAGCATAAGTTACTCCTTATAATGTCAGCGAAAGTCCCGTTAAACTTGGTCCAGCCGTTTCGGAGATTAGCCGAAACAAACAGACAGAAAAAAATTTTGAAAATTGTGTTTTTCTCATATAACTCCATATGTATTTAGTATAACCTGTCGAGAGTCGAGGGCACACCGGTGTGCCAGATAACAATTGACTTCTTAGAAATTAAGCTGTTAAGCTGTTAGTTTGACATTACAAACAGCCACTTCAATTTTATTTATCTGTATAGCAATAGATGTATAGATAATATAATGATATAATCTTAGTTTTAAAACATAATATTTAAGACTTTTGGATATAGGACAACAAGCTTCTCATGCACTCACCTGCACATTTGTGAAGGAAAGTTTTGTGGATGCATAACAGTGACCACTCTGCCACCAGCATCATCTTGCACGTTTAAAGCCAAGGAGTTTGCATCCACGTGTACTGACTGAAATAAATATATTTTATTATGTATCCTTATCCATACTTTATAATATTATAAATGTGAAAATGTGTTTGTCCTTCTTTCACATCGAAATAGTGATGAATTCTCTCAACATATCTATGTATATAAATAATATAAAGCCTATCTATTCCATACTAATCATTAACACATATCTAGGGATGAGCCCGAGAGAAGCAAGGGTGAATCGCTAGTAATATATAAGACAATATACTGATGTTATTTACTTTATACACAGCTGTACAATAACAGCTCCAAGTTAAACCATTTTAACTCAAACCAAAAATTCAATTTTTTAACTATGACATTCTATAAGGATGCATAACATTCCTTATGCATCCTTATAGAATCTTAAAACATCTTTTCTTGAAGTATTGTAAGAATTGTTAATAATACACATTCAATAATTTATAATAATATTTAAGACTTTTAATTCATTTATGCAGAAACATAATTATAAGAGAAAATTTAACAGTACACTATATATTTAGGAATTTAAAAAAAATGTTTACTTAATAAAAAACTATGTTTTATAATATTTTATCATTGATTAAAATAGCATAAATGTTTAAGGAACAACAAAATAAGTGTGAATATTTGTAAAAGAACACAGATATTACATATATCACAAAAACATAAAATATTAAAATATTTATAGGATATGATTTGGCAATACAAACAAATTATTGGAATTTATACGAAATATTCTAAAGTAATTGTAAAAGTACCCATTAAAAAGAAAACAACGACAAAAATATACTGAATCCCTGTTCGTTCACCTAATTACGTTCTAAATACATCCTGTTAAATATCAGTCAATTAATTATTTCCATAAACGAAAACAATGTAAGATAGTATTTTTATACCTCTGGCGGTTGATGTGAATTGATGTAATGTGTAACGGCCTCATCCATTTTATCTTCTAAAAGATGCGATTCCACATTCCTCATATTGAAAAATTCAAAACAAATTGTTTATTTCACATTTCAGTAATTCACAACTTGGTTAGGTTTTAACATGACAGCTGTTGCTTTGCTTATACTCAAGGTCATTAAATATTTCGACTTTTTCTAACTAATTATCAATAAACTCTTATTATATTCCTAAAATCTAATTGAAGTACTTTAAAGCGTTGGTAAAGGAAGCTTATAAACAAAAAAATTTAACGATTACATTTTTATGTAAGCATAAAATATCTACACAAAGCAATCAAGATAAAACACATCTGGTAACATTGAAGGATAGTAAATGTTGCTAGAACTAATTAAAAAGACCCTAATTTTTTATAAACTCGTTATAATAAGCTTATTAAATTAAACTAAAACTTTAAAGAAATATAAGCGCAAAATAATTCCTTGTTATATGTAATATGTTCAAATTTATTAATATTATAGTTAAATTAGAATAGTATTGAAACATTCAAGGCATTTGAGACTTATTTTTCAAGTTTCTGTTAAAACTTGTAAAATATTAATGCCTCTAAAATTTGTAGATAAGTAGAAACTGAAATGATTCTATTCGATTATACAAATACCAATAATTGTTCATTTCATGTTTTGTTTACATATATTTTGACAATTTAGAAAGTGACAAACAGCTGATGCTTTTGAGTTTTGTCAATGTTAATCGTATGTCGTAATTTTATGTAGCATCGCGTAATTTAAATGTACTGATAATACATTTATTTTTAAATAGCGTTAGTGATTCTTGTGATTGAGATGTGCTTATCGCCACAGTTTAACTAAAAAAGGCTTTTATTATCTCCATAAGATGTTACGAAAGTCATTTAAACCATACATTGTACAATGTCACGAGGTTAGTATTTTACATTGGAATATTGCTATTTCTGTATAATTGTCCATACTATCACAAAAATAATGTCAGTAACGTGCAAGTATCCTCAATTTTATTGATATATTGCAAGGCAGTAACAGGTGATAATTAACAACAATAATGTATATTAGATGCTATAATGTTTGGAAGCTTTTCTTCTTTACAATAGAATCAAGATGACAATTGGGGATTAAAATAAGTACTAAAAATAAATTGTTAATGTGTACATAAAAAATATACAAATTACAGATTCAAAGATGTGCATTTTCAAACAAATTAGATACAATTCGAGAAAAATTAAGGGAAGGACCAGGCTTATCTGATTTCATCTCTGAAGATAGACCTAAGGATTGGAATGACTATGAAGGAAAATTAAAAAGAGAGAAGGGAGAGTCAGAAAGATTAAGGCTTCCTCCTTGGTTGAAAACTTCTATACCGACAGGTATGTTTTAGATATTATACCTATACTAATATTATAAAGAGGAAAGATTTTTTTGTTTGTACCATATGAGCTCCGAAAGTACTGAACCGATTTAGATGAAATTTGGTAAGAAGATAGTTTGAGACCCTGAAAAGGAATTAGTTTTCATCCCGGAAAGCGTCCTTTAAGGGGGTGAAAATGGGGATGAAAGCTGGTATGGGGAAGCAACCGCAAGTGAAAATGGGAAGTATTTTATACAATATTAGTATCCTAGATATGTGAACTAATGTGATATTTTTATTAAAATAAAAAAGACAAAAATTTTATAAACAATAAATTTATTAATGATGCTATTTTAGTGCTCAATTTAAAATAGCATTCATAAATTTATTTAATTTTTATTGTACACATAAACTTACTTTACTATATTTAATTTTTATTAGGTTCCAAGTTTAGTGCTCTAAAAGAACAATTACGTAGTCTTAAGTTAAGCACAGTGTGTGAAGAAGCCAGATGTCCAAATATAGGTGAATGTTGGAGTGGCGGGAAACATGGAACTTCTACTGCTACTATAATGGTATTAGTAACATTAGACCCCTTATAAAAAATTGTTAATATAAAGCAATAAAAACAAATAACAAATTTTCCTATTTGTTATGCATAACATTTTTTGTAGTTAAACAATTTATTCTATCATTGAAATAAATTAAAATAACATAAAATTACTCAAAATAACATTGACTTCTTTTATTTGCATGATTTATTGAAAATTAATTTATTAATATTATGCTTGGAAGAACTGTAAAACAAGTGAAATGAAAAAACATATTGTTTAAGAAAATATTTCATACATTAAAAAATAATTATTCCAGTTAATGGGGGACACATGTACCAGAGGTTGTATGTTCTGTTCAGTGAAGACGTCAAGGAGTCCCCCACCCTTAGACCCTGATGAACCTCGCAACACAGCCAGAGCTATATATGAGTGGGGTCTCGGTTACATTGTGTTGACATCTGTTGATAGAGATGGTAATAGATTTATAATATTTATCTATACAGATAAATAAAATACATATGTACATATACACATACATACTCTACATATAAGAAAAATACAGCTTTAAATTTTTTTATTTCTTTATCTGTCTGTTTGTTCCGGCTAATCTCCGGAACGGCTTGACTGATTTTGACGGGACTTTCACTGACAAATAGCTGAAGTTATGAGGAGTAACTTAGGCTTCTTTTATTTTAGAAAAAGAATTAAAGTTTCGTTCAAAAAAATTAAAGCATGCCTAGCGATGCACCCAAGTGAAGCGAGAGTAAGTCGCTAGTCGGGAATATTTTTTTTTTAAATTTATATGAGGATAGGAAATGGTCCACTCTAAGTCATGACAATCATATGTTCACATTTTTAAATATTACATGTACACTGAAAATTGTACTTTTGAATTGAGTACTCCTTTATAGTACTTTCTTAGATTTACGCGAATATTAGACATTTAAATAAAACTATCTTTTCGGATTTTTTCGCGGATTTATTTTGATTTTTGGTTCCCGACGTTTCGATTGCTTTACAGCAATCATGGTCACGGGAGAGACTAAGGTGTTAGTCAAGTAGTATGTCTCAAAGGCATTATACAGTTGTCACAGACAGTCTACCCACAATTAACAAAAAATGAATTTAAATTTTGAAAAATTGGCATCAGAGTACCTTACAATATTTGTTAATTTTAATTTAAACATTTTATAATTTTAATTATTATTATTATTATTACAATTTTATAGAATAAAACAATAAAGTTTTCTATAAAATTGTAATAATTATAATAATAATAGCTAAAATTATATAAATAATATTTCATATTTCAAGTGTAAAATAATCAAAAAATCACATTTGTTGTATGGGAGCCCCCTTAAATATTTATTTTATTCCGTTTTTTAGTATTGAATGTTATAGCGGCAACATAAATACATCATGTGTAAAAATTTCAACTATCTAAGTATCACGGTTCATGTGATGCAGCCTGGTGACAGACTGACAGACAGACAGACTGATGGACGGACAGCGAAGTCTTAGTAATAGGGTCTCGGTTTCCTTTTTTTGGGTATGGAACTCTAATGATGTACTTTTGTCTTTCAGATTTACCTGATGGAGGATCTGCGCATATTGCTGAAACTGTTAGAGAAATTAAAAAACAGTAAGTATTTTTTGGGTACAAATTGATATTTATAAAATTTTTTATTAATATTTGTACTAATATTGTCTAGTACTACAATAGGGGAATCAATTCATCCTTAGATCATTATTATTTATCATAGCAAGATTATTCAAATATTTTTATTTATTTTTACTTTTTTCACTGGTTTATAATAACAATAATAAGCCGTTTATTACGAATTTGGGTATATTTTTATACTTATTAACTTAAAACTTTTTTTTTTTAAATGGTCTAAAATCATAATATGTCCTGCAGTTCTGCATGCCTTTTAGCATAGGCCTCCGCCAACTCTCTCCATCGTGCTCTATCTTCTGCAACTCTGGTCCAATATGGCCCGAAAGTTAGGCGGATTTCGTCTACTCATCTGGATGCCTCTTTCTTCTAGTCCCCTCTTTTATACCACAGAGTAATTTTTTCAGTACTATAAAGTCACTTGTTTATTCCATTTGCTACTGTTACACCTTAGCTGGACACATCAACCCCATTTCAAATGCTCATACGAACCCTCCCTTCAGTACGAGGGGGATCAAGCCATAGTCCACCACGCTGGCAAAGAGCGGGTTGGGTTACTTCATATGTCTCTCGCAAACTTGTTAGGTTCTCTCAGACATGCAGGTTTCCTCACGATATTTTCCTTCACCGTAAGACAAGTGGTAATCATGTTAGAAATGATTCGCACATGAAAATATCAGTGGTGCGAGACCCGGGAGTTGAACCCGCTTCACTTGGATTAGTCACTTTAGTTCTTCTTATCTCTGAATGTCTGATTTTCCGCTGATATACCAATTTTTTAACATAAAACTTTCCTTGTATTTTACATTTTAAATTTAAATTGTAAAATTGACGTTTCAAAAGTGCTTGTAAAAGTCTATTTGAATAAAGTATATTTTGATTTGATTTGTATTAAATATTTTTTGTTCTTTTTTTTCCAGGAATAAAGAAATCTTAGTAGAATGTCTAGTTCCAGATTTTAGGGGGAACCGAGATTGTGTAGAAACGATTGCGAACAGTGGGTTAGACGTGTTCGCTCATAACGTAGAAACTGTTGAGAAACTAACGCCCTTTGTACGAGATAAAAGAGCTGGGTATGTATTTTGTATAAGACTTTTATAATAGCAAATCTTGCTTTCTGTTTGTGTATAATTTTTGAAAGAAAATAAGCGAAGTATATCTACCCTAAGAAATAATTGGCATTTTTGTCAGATGTCAGCCCTTAATCTTTTTTTTATATATTGACTTATTACGATGAACTTATTTCTATTGCTAAGATGAATGCGAGTAATACAAATATTGAATGACAGGGATTGTTATCATATCTTAATATATGTACAATGTACATATATAATATATGAATTCAATGTTCGATTTGAATTAAAAGTTTTAAAACTTTTTTGATTTTCTCGCAAATTTATTGAATTTTTTGGTTCTCGACGTTTCGAATGCTATAATCTAAATCTTTAGTCTCTTCCGTGACCTTGACCTTGACATGTGACCTTGATTCGAAACGTCGGGAACCAAAAATCAAGTTAAATCCGACTTTTAGTTGATTAAAATGTCAAATAATCGCCTAAATCTAAGAAAATATTATGTGGAAAAGATGTAAAGTGAAATTGAAAGATAATCCACATTTTAAATATTTACAGCTACAGACAAACACTGAAAGTTCTAGAAACAGCCAAAGAGATAAATCCAGATCTTATAACCAAAACATCTATCATGTTGGGTTTGGGAGAAACTGACCAACAGGTGGAACAAACTATGAGAGGTAATAAAATTATATTCGGTATTAAACTACGTAAATGTTGAGTGATTAAAATAATCTTGTATATATTTTATGTATGTATGTTTGTCACTGTACTATATGAACGTTAGGATATGATAGATAGTGGATTTTTAAAGAATTTTCTGTCACAGTCAAAAATTAATCACAATATGTATGTAAGTGTGTATTCCGCCCTATTTAAGGTCCCACTGCTGGGCACGAAGCCTCCCTTCAATACAAATAGGTTCAGGGTGTAGACCATAATCAAAATATATTTAAAATTATTGGATTAAATATGGTAAAAAAATATATACAATAGATGGCTTTGTAATCATTTTATCAATTTGTTTATTGAACACTAACTCGCACTCCGTGGGTTCTCTAGCAGCAAACTTTAAAGTGTCACAGTGTAGTTAGTTACATTAAAAGTACAAAATATTACTTATTCAAAAACGATATTCATTTTAAATATAATATTATAAAAACATATTTAAAAACAATCTTTTATTGCAATGCTTTAAAATAGAAGAAAATAAACTTTTAATTAAATCAATCCCAACAATTTATTACATTACACAATTTGTATGATACTAGCGACTCACCCTCGCTTCGCTCGGGTTCGTCTCTGACTTGCTTTCCAATATAAACTTTCATTCTCATTTTCACCCCCTTAAGAGATGATTTCTGGAATAATAAGTATCCTATGTCCTTCCCAGAGTTTCAAACTAGCTTCTCACCAAATTTTATCTAAATCTTTTCAATAGATCCAAAGATTACCCCCCCATTACAAATTCACAAACTTTATCTCTTTATAATATTAGTATTGATAAAAACTCGTCACGAGATTTACCTATTTTATAAAAAAAAATATTGTTTTTTAACATTTTATTTCTTGTTTAACTACACAGGTAAATCAGAATTAAGAATGGCGTCACTATAACCATGCATTGCCATCCAATTTAAACATATACACAAAATTTCACCTCAATCGGTTGAGGATAACTGTTTTAAAATTCAGTTGCAAGATTTCACCCGACAAACAAACATTGAAATTTAAATAAAAGATTGTAATTTACTGAATTAAATTCAAAATCATCCTTTTCCAGATCTGAAATCAGTCGGTGTAGATTGTCTCACTCTAGGCCAGTACATGCAGCCAACAAAACGACATCTCAAAGTGCACGAATACGTAACTCCAGCCAAGTTTAAGGAGTGGGAAGATTTGGGAAATGAAATGGGTTTTCTGTACACAGCCAGTGGACCACTAGTCAGGTCCTCGTATAGAGCCGGAGAGTTCTTCATATCCAGCCTTCTGAAGGACCGGAAAGCTAAGAGTGTATGAATAAGTAAATCGAAGTGACTTAGCCTAATCTACGGTTGTGCGGGAATCTTTTCCGGGGCTGAACTGATCATATCCACGGGAAAAAGCAAAAATATGAACGCAAGATACCAGACAATTCAAAACAGTGAATTACTTATTACATTAACACCCCAAAGTAAAAAAAAAAATGTGTGTGTACGTATATACGCACGTAAGAAGTTATACTTCTTTGGCGTAACAGAACAAAAATAGCTAAAGATTTCATCCCGTATGTCACAACTCTCTGTTTGTAAAAGGCATGACAAATAATAAAATAATTAAATAAGGCATATTAGGTATATTACAATTATATATTTACAAAACATTATTTAAAGACAGAATTTAATATTATATATCAATTATCAGACAATAACGACGGTTACCATGGCAACAAACAGTGATCAGCTAACTTCATCATGTCGTTTTTTTGGCTGTCCGTGTGCGCGTGCATCGTAAAAATTTTACTCTCATAAATTTTTCCATACGTCCCAAAAGAAGTATAACTTCAAAAATACATTTTTTTATTTATCAATGTATGTAACAAATATCACATAATTTGTTTTTGAAAACTTATGTAAAGGTAAATGTAAAAAGTCAGAGAAGTACGGGAAGTTTTCCCGTGGATCTGAAAGCTTGAACTAAATTGAATCGATCCAAGGGTCAGCTATGGGAAAGCATCCCATAGATCGGGCGAATAGTCGTAACCGAAATAAACATGTTAATAGTTTTGTTTTATGCCATTGTCTTTTTGAAGCTAAATCTGATACGGGTTAGTTAATAATTTAGGGTTCTGTCCGACATTTTTGGAAATTTGTATAGTAGTAGTACGAATTATTTAAGATTTTTTTAATCTCTTCAGGACATTTTTAGTTTTTCTAAACTTTATGTGGTTTTATGAAGTAATTTATTATTTTAAATAATTATTTTTTATCTGAAAAGTTAGTGGCTTATAGTTTTTCTTACACTAACGCCATTTAAAAAATGTTTTTTTCTATAAAAATAGCTTTATTTGTTTTAGTAAAGAGTACAAAATTTAGATCTTCTGTGACTTTGACACATTTTAAAAGAAAAACTAGTTTTAGGTATTTAGTGAATAAACAATACTCAATAAGCTTAAGCACGATCATTTATTTATAATAAAATAGTAATAAATTATATACGTACTTGGGTCTTTCATAGTTTTATTTAACTCTCACACTTCATTCTGATTAGTATCTGTCAAGTGCGAGACGGTTTCTTGCACAAAGGGTTCCTTATCATCAAATAATATTTTTAAGTTATGTATTTACCAATTGATCTTCTATTGAGTAATCTATACATATAATAAAATTCTGAGTCGTATCTGCATATTAAATATTTTTTGTGAAATCTTATAGAAATAGTCATTATTATCGATACAGAGGCCAAATCTATAGTTTTCTGTCTGTATGTCTGGGAAAGCATCACGAGAAAACAACTGGACAGATTTTGATGAAATTTGGTATGATGATAACTGGTTATATGAGTCAACGTATAGGATACTTTTTACTGCGGGAAAATATCTTATCTCTGAGAAATTTATACTAAACGTTAAAACGTAACTAGGGACGGACCCGAGCGGGGCGAAGGTGAGTCGCTAGTGATCAATAAAGTTCTTAATACGACTATGACTTATTTCTCAATTTAATTTACGTTTTAAAATTTAACTTAATATAAATATTAATTTAACTTAACGGTATTAAATACAAATTAAAAATTAAATTTAATGAAATTTTAAATTTGTATTTAAAACCGTTTTTCGATATAGAAGTAAAAAAATAAAACAAAAAAATACACATCTCATACAATGGGGACGCCCCTAAATTTTTAATCTGCTGATAAAAATCTGAAAAAAAAACGGCTGTTTCTGATAAAGTCTGTCATAATTATACCTAAGTACTTATTTATAAAAAAATTATTGATTTCTTATTATTCAAAAGATACATTAGAGTGGGATAGCATAGCCTCAGTATTTCCAACATCCATCACTTTAGTTTGATAAATTTTAGAACAGCAAAGTTTTAATACGAGCTTATTTAAAAATTTTACGTTAACATTTTAAGTAAATCTGGAACCTTATTAAACTTATATAACTATTTCATAAGACATACTCGTAGCTTCTAAATACTGTTATTTGTACTTCTAATTAGAAATTTTAAAATCAATGTATACAAATATAATGTCATAACAATATCATCTATACTAATAATATAAAGATCTAAAGTTTGTGAGTTTGTGACGTTTTACGGAGTAATCTCTGGATCTACTAAACCGATTTAGCTGTTTGGTGCGAAGATAGTTTAAGATTCTGGGAAGGGCATAGTATACTTTTTATCCCGGAAATTATCCACAAAGGGGGTGAAATGGGGATGAAATTTTGTATGGGGAATCAAGCTAGGGACGAACTCGAGCGAAGCGATGGTGAGTCGCTCGTGTTAATATATTTTTAGAAGTTATTGTCATAAAATACAATAAGTAACTAACCCGGTGACCGATTTAATATTAGCCAAATGCGCAGGAAATATTATAAAGCAGTGTTTGTGCAAACAAAATGGCACTAAACTCCTTTTATTTTTAAAGTCCGATGAGATGATCCTTCAACACGGCCGGAGAGAGATTATCTTCTTTACGTACTCTCCTAGCCGCAGCTCGTAGGTATGACACTGCCTACTTCACTATTCCGGGCTGCTAAAAAACTTAGTTAACACAAATTAATAACTGAGTCCTCCTGACCGATTCCGGCCACGGCGGCCAATCTCATTGAGACTAGCCACAAGTGCACTCTCTATTCCTGTCACTCTCATACTCCGATGGGACAACTGCTCGACGTGATCGGTAAGAGTTAAGGCGCAGGACCGACACCGCCAAACAACAACACCGCCAACTTCCCAACTCCGAGCTATTACTGAGGCTTACTATACAGAAAAACTTAATAACTAAACTTGGCCCGACCTGGGACTCGAACCCAGGATCTCCGGTTGTGCAGCCTTACATGCTAGCCACTACACCACCGAGGCAGTTATAACTACAAATGACCTCTGGTTCTATAGGTGTATCTACATGCTAGCCAATAGCGACTAGTCACTAGACCATCGAGATTGGACATAGTTCAATTGGAACCTTACTAATGTATTCTAATAATTATACTTACTACTGAAATTTTACCACAAACTTTCTATTTATGTGAAAAATATTTAACAATAAGCTAAAGTCCCAGATTTTAAATAAAAGTGTCTTTTTCGATTTTTTACTAAGGTTTTAGAGGTCTTAAAGGTCATTATGTATGTAATTGCTACAGATAGCCCCAAAATTGAAAATTTTATTTAAGACGTAAAACTAACCTAGGTATGTTTTAACGGTTAGTATGGAATAGAGAGACTATACATATAGGTGTGATGAGTTGTTGTGGGTTGTATTATAACGTGTTTTTCCGTGGAAATGAGATTATGCTGATTGTTTATTTCGACAAAAGGACAAACAAACAAATACACTTTCACATTTATAATATTAAAGTACGGATGTCAAATATAAAGTAAATATAATAAAGTATTAGAGTCCGAATCCATTTTATTTACCATCGGCCACTTTGGCGCATTCTCTATTTACGTCTGTCTCACATCTCAGAGAGAACGACACATTGCTTTACTTTAACCGCGCACGGATGCGTTTCTAGCGAGGAGAAACCAACATAACGCCCTGAATACTGAAGATGTACTAATTTAACTCGTGACTTGTATTTTGTCGGAGAACAATATTTGGATATGGCAGTTTTAATGTAGAATATATTTTTATGAGATAGGTACGGAGCAAAGCATATCAAAAAATTTTTTTCATAGTAAAAAAATCCTATATTAAAATTTGCTAGGTTTTCTCAGACATGCAGGTTTCCTCACGATGTTTTCCTTCACCGTAAGGCTAGTGGTAATCATGTTAGAAATGATTCTCACATGAAAATATCAGAGGTGCGACACCCGGGATTTGAACTCGCTTCACTCAGTTTCCCAAGTGAGCGCGTTACCACTGGGTTACCACTGCCATACTGACAACATTATTACATTTAAGCTACTGCTAATATGACACACCCATTATAATACATTTATAAATCATAATTGTCGTATCCAAATTTATTATAGTTCGTAGTTGAAGATGCACGTATGGTCAGCAAACGGCGTGTGTTAGTTCTTCGGGCGAGCTTTTTAAGCAACCGTGCGTGGTCGCGGGGGGGCTTCCATATAGTATTCCATAAGTATACACACATTAATTATATTAAGTACATATAAATTATATAAAGCTTTGTACATACATGGATATCTTTAAGTCAGCTAATAGCTTAAAGTACACCCAAAGTATGAAAAGAATGATAATAAGAAGAAGCTAAAACGGTATGTAAAGCTCGTAGCGCTTGACGCTACGCTCTTTCTAACTAAGCTTTTATGTATTAAGTTTATAGGTTAAAGAAATATATAGACGGGGCCCGTTAAAACATGGCAAAGTCAAAAGTAGTAACGTGATTTTTCAGGCCGTTTACTTTCTTCAAAGAAAAAGGGATTTTTATATAGGTATTTGCAATAGAAAATTTGAATTATAATAAAATACTGTATACTTTTGTATGTTTGTATTTTTTAATTATTATTTTAAATATGAATTATTACAAATACATATACAATTAAGTTTAAATATAGTATTTGGAAATTGCGCTATGAGAAATGGTGCTTTTCGTGAGCTTCAACTGTCATCTAAATTTAAAATTATGAAGATTCTTAATAAACTTACATATAATAAACAACAACAGCTTTATACATAGGAATGAGCGCAAAAAGTATCTATAGTATCAATATTAAGTAAAAGTCTTTTCCAAAATATTTGAAAAAATATTACACACCCGTCTTAATAACTATTTAACTTCAATTAACTTTATTTACAGTAAACAATACGGTTTTAGGCCCAAATCCAACACATTATCTGCCACAATGGATCCCATCACTAAAATTAAACTTAAAATAGATCAAAAACAAATAGCTCTGGGCATATTTGTTGATCTCAAAAAAGCTTTTGATACCGTAAGTACTGCACTCCTATTAAAAAAACTTAACGATATCGGTGTTAGAGGTACAGCGTTAAACATTTTTAGATCTTATCTTGAAAATCGGCAGCAAGTAGTCAAAATAGGAGAATACACTAGCGACATTGCTTCAATTAAATGTGGCATACCACAAGGCTCAATATTAGGTCCACTTTTATTTTTGATTTACATTAACGACATTAGCAATATAGGGTTAAATGGAGATCTGACGTTATATGCAGACGATACAAGTATGTTTTACTATGGAGAATCAATAAATTCGATCGTAAAAGATGCACAAAATGATTTGGTCTGTTTAAACAATTGGCTACAGAACAACTTGCTTACCGTTAATACTGAAAAAACAAATTATATCATCTTTGCTGCTAAAAATAAGAAAATAGGTAGTTTTGATCCTTTAACTATAAATGGTACTGTTATCAATAGGACAAAAAGTGGAAAATATCTTGGTATTACATTAGATAGCTGTTTGACATGGAAACCTCATTTAGACAAAATTAAATCTAAATTATCATCATTGGTTGGAGTACTACGCGGCAATGTACGTTGTTTTCCTAAACCAGTTCGATTAATTATTTATAATATAATGGTAAAGCCCCATATAGATTACCTAATTGAACTCTGGGGAACTGCAGCACCAACTAATCGCTGCAAAATACAAAGACTGCAAAATAAACTAATAAAAGTGCTTTTTTATTATGACTATATGACTCCTACTGAGAAACTGTACCAAGAAACTAAATTTATGAGTATAAAACAAACATATGTGTATAATACTTCAATTTTAATATATAAAATTATGAATGGATTAATACATACAAATATATCCTTCACAAAGAAATCACATACACTAAAACATTCACTACGAAATTCAAATCAAATAAGTTTAATTAAACCAAGGACTAACTACGGCAAACTTAATATAATGTATGAAGGCGTTCAAATATTTAATAAATTACCATCAAATGTAATAGAAACAAAACCATTTTATAAATTCAAAAAACTTTTAAAAAATCATGTGTTAAACAACATACCTATAATTTAAGAAATAATAAATATACAAGTAAAAAATATCAAAATCTTAAACTCAATACTTTACAACTAAACAAAATATATCTACGAATAATGTAAATAACAGAATTCATATATATACATATTCAATTAAAAAAAAAAAAATTATAATAATTATTATAAAAAAAAAATAAAAAAAATAAAAAATAATAATAAAAGTAATCTAAATATTATGTAAACTGTATACATACTCATACAATAAAATAGCTAACATTTTATTATTATACTCATTTTTATTACTAAATTCTATCTGTATCTCTTCTAGTAACAAGCTCTCTATATCTTTGTGTTTACTAATTAAATAAGTAAGCATTTTAGTTGTAATACCATTCTACCCACAACATTATGTAAAAAATGATATTGTTTTACCAAATGTATAAAGTATTAATCTTATTACCTAATGAACTCATATTTGATGTTTGTGTACCTATAATACCATATTTTTTGTATTGTATAAAGTTGTTCACGATGTAAATAATATTTAACTACCTACTTGTAATTTGTCTTCTCATTAAGTGAATGTTATTCTTTTGAGAAAAAAATAAATCTTTAAACCGAGTATCTATATACCTGTAAGTAAATATAGTATGTAGTATATTTTACTAGTTTTTGCTTGCTTTTAATTCTTACAATATAACACTAATATTTATATTACAAGAACTATCTAAGACTACCAGCTTAAAGGTTTGAAGTCAAACTCGAAATATGTTGGGACATTAACACACATCACCATCTAGTTTCATGGTAAGCTCTGAGGCTTGCGTTATGGATACCAGATAGTTGATACACTACACATATATGTAGATATAATTTAAAAATACATACATATTATAAATATAAACACCCATGGCTGGAGTACAAACATTCCTGCTCATCACACAAATGAATGCCTCCAGCGGGACTTGAACCCGCGATTGCTGGCACAACAAGTAGGGCCACTACAAACAGATATCCTAAATTAATACAGATTTTTGATTAGCATACTAGCCCGAATGTATTCCTTTAAAGACCTTTGTATATAATGAGATGTATTTTAAAACCAGGGCAGTATTGCAGAGCTCTTCGAATACAATTAAAAAAATTGTTCCAACGTGGATTGGTAGCAGGTTGCTGGTTCCCACACTTCATCTAGTATGCCGGGGCGTCCTTTACATGACCCTAGTCTTTACTATCGATCCTACTGAACCCAGTTACATAGTGATCTACTCGTAAATGCTAAGGCTGTAAGGTTTTTTTTTAATTTATTATTTACGCTTAAGATTTTAGCCATAAAATTAACATAGAAACCTTTAATATTTTTACATAATGGTATATTATTAGGGTAATACAGGGATTGTTTTGCATTTTTAGTTATATCGATTACCGGCTCAAATAAGCTTTTATTTAAATAAATGTAACTATTCTTAATTTTTAAAATAAAAAAAAATGATTCATTTGAACACAACTTTATATCTTCAATATTTAAGATAATTTTCTTCCATGTCCCGTTCGTTCGTTATACAGAATAACGTATGTATGTACATACATACATACTTCTCTACATTTAAAGGTTGACTGAAAGAAATTGTTTTTAGCGATGTAGGTATCTATGCATCCTTTTTTTTGTATTTTCATTGTTTTTAAATATTTAATAAATATTTATATAAGTATTTAATGTATATTTCATGGTTTACGTCACATTCGATCTGACCAATGGTGTTGCGTTTCAACTACTTTGAATGTCCCACCTGTGTTTGCACTTTTTAATAATTATTTTCTAATCCAAAAGAAAGTACACTAAAAATGTTTGTATAGGGCTAATTCAAAAGCAATAAAGATTGTAAAAAAATATTTAACCTTTGTTAAATATTTTTTTAATTTTTAGTAAATAATATAATCACAAAAACACAAAAAACAAAACTAATGACACATCAGAGATAAAACTCTCAACATTTCTTTTAGTAACATTAATTTTTCCAACTCTATACCCGAAATTATCATATTTTCAAGATGAACTAATTAATCTAGAACAAAGCGACCGCAATCAAGGACAATCACCAAGTCTAATACCCACATACACTGCACTTAACTCGTACACTTCTCAAGCAATCATATGTTACTTATTTCCAACGTTAATTACTTAATGTAATTTTTTAAAACCTTACATACCTTAAAAGGAAATTTTAATTGCATTTCGTCTTGGTTTTTCCGGTCCTCCATTCAGGCTTCAGCAGAGCGCAACTGGAATCTATTTTAAAATATAATACGCTTTTATTTTTGGAAAATTCCGCGAGTGGCTCTGGGGAGAAAGCTAATTTCAATTTCATTTAGTTCTGGCGCGATTCCATGCACCGGGCATAGAGCATGCAGGAAATGCCGTAGAACTGCTACGAGGATTTTTGACCAAAAAATTTTCATATAGAAGATATTAGTGTCAGCAATCTTAATGAATCTACTGGTGACGCGAAAATAGAAGCGTTTCTAACATTCTCGAGGCCTCTGACTGCCTTTATACATAAATTCCCTGTATATGTCTTGTTCATAACGTGTTTTTCATGTTTATTGTTCATGTTTTGTAAAAATTTAAGGGCCAAAGAACTATGTGCGTAGGATATTTTTATAGGTTAAATATAATAATTATTAGTCATTGCATCGATCAAAAAAGTACTAGATATAGAGTCCCATGGAAAAGGTCTCTTAAAACTGTCACTAATTATGTTTAGGTAATTATTGTAGTTTAAATAAATATACAACAAAGTAAATTTAAATGCAATGATTAAAGTTGTTTTCACAAAAAAATATTAAAAGCGCGCTCAAATGTTTAAATTAGCGCTCATTCGGTGAGAACATTTTTTCTCGCTGATTGTGTACCTAGTAATTTTTTGATCGAGTGTCTATTGCAAATAAATATACTTATAATAATAGATATCGTGTCTAAATAAAACTATCTTTTCGGATTTTTTCGCGGATTTATTTTGATTTTTGTTTCCCCGGAAGGGAAACAAAAATCAAAATAAATCCGCGAAAAAATCCGAAAAGATAGTTTTATTTAAATGTCTAATATTCGCGTAAATCTAAGAAAGTATTAGATATCGTGTCTTCTATTTCTTTATAATAAATGTAATAATCAAAAATGTTGTGTCTAGCTACATATGGTCCCATTCATCTGATTATGTTCAAATATGACGCTATTTTCGAATATTTTAATAAATATTAATAAAATACATCAACTATGATATTGATACAAATAATTAGATATACATAATTAAAAGCATCTGACATTATACAGTCGTACGGCATATCTACAGCGCATAATCAATGAGTAGTGAGTACTAGCTTCTCTCGGGAGCCTTTGGGTTCTGTAGGCAGGCAGATTACACCCTGTCTGAGCTGCACGCAATTCCATTCGAAGGGATTCCACATTTTTATCGCCCGATGCCTTCACTGGAAAATTGGCTTTAAATCGACCAAAGGATTTGTGTCACTATCGTTTCATTAGTCGTCTGTTCCGCCTTCTTTGGCTTATAAGTTCAACTTTCATAGATTTTTGTGTGATTCCCATACGTATTTTAACTTTTTAATTATTTTTGTGTTAATTTAAAGCAAATTTAAACTATTTTAAGGTACTGTTTTATTAATATAACTGATTAATTAATTAATTAATATATAATTATAATAGATTAAATATATATTCATTATATTCTCTTTTTATTCCTTGTACAGGTAACATAAAATACATTTTTTTTGTTTTTACTTTTTAAAAGTTGCTGAAGTTCATAAGAAAATCAAGAATGGAACAAGTAAATAAGTTCGGTAGCGTTGTTGCTGCTCAGGTACCGACGCTAAATCATAATTTGAGTTTATTATTTGATACCTTACGTTCTTCTCGATTTTTCCTTTTTCCTTATTGTACTTTATTTTAAGAATTTCCTTTATTTATAACTAGCGACTTACGCTAGCTTCGCTCGCGTTCTTCCCTAGGTACGTTTTCACGGTTAGCTATGTTTAGGTATACATAAATAGTAACTTGCTACTCCTAAGATATTCATTTAAATTATACAACGATTTACCCTCGCTTAGTACCCGGTGAGTACGCGGGTTTTGTTCACAATTTCATGGGTTTTTTTTTTCGCGAAACCATGATTCTTTTTCTAAAATAAAAGTTACTCCTTATAACATCAGCTATCTGCCAATGAAAGTCCCGTCAAAATAGGTCCAGCCGTTTCGGAGATTAGCCGAAACAAACAGACAGACAGACAGACAAAACTTGTAAAAAAATATTGTTTTGGTATATGTACCGTGAATACATCCATATGCATTTAGTAAAAAGCAGTTGTTTTAATATTACAAAGAGACACGCCAATTTTATTTACCTGTATAGACTAAATATTGCTAGAGCCTATGCTCTGTGTATGTGCTTTAATTTTTAATTGAATACATAATCAATATATAGCCCCCAATATATAATATATGACTCCCGCTTTTTATAGTTTTCCGCTATGAGTAGTTCAATACCATAACTAAATCTTGAAACCCATTTGAAACCCATTGAAATTCATGCGGCCACTCTAGATTGATTTGATTCAACATTCAACATATGAATAAATAAATAAAAAAACATTTTACATACCAAACACAATTTAAAAAAAACATTAAGTATCTATAATTTTGAACTTGCTTAAACTTTGGTATAAAATGTAAATATGTAAAATGTAACACCATATCATGTAGATTGCAACACCTTCAACTTTCAGAATTACGATATCTTAGGAATGATGATAGTTAGGGAAAAGTATTATAATCATTTTTGTAGATAATTTTATAATCTACAATTCTTGTCTAAACTATATTTTTGATAAAACTTACCGTTTTCGAGAAAAAATCCAAAAAGCCGAATATGTTGACCTTTGACCTTGAATAACTTAAACTAAAGTGAAGTTTCTCATACAAAATAAACAGTTCTGAACTTTTAGATTTTCCAGCTGTTCTGATAGGTTTTCTATTTTCTTATACTTAAACCACCCCTAACATATCCCCAAAAAAAACAAAAAAATAATTATTCAAATCGGTCCAACTATTTTTGAGTTTTAGCGAGTATAATAAAGTATTCAATGCTCTATACACAATTTAATAAGGTAAACCACAATGTTATAAACTTGAAACGGTAATTCTAATGATTTAGAGCTATCGGGTTCACAGGCTCCGATCACACTTTCAACTATAATATTAAAACATAACTCTCTATGATCCACCACCATGATCAACCAACGTTACTAAGCCACGTATGTATTTCCAATGAATGTCATGATGGCATCTCGATCCCGCTCGAGACGTAGTCTCTCTCTCTCTTAAAATAATTTTAAAAGCAATAAAAACTAAACTAAATAACATAGTGACTTTAAATAATAATAAGGTTTTCTAGCAGGAAAAGGTAACTAAATCCGTCATATAGATATATTTAAATGTACATACGAATGTTAAGAATATGATAAAACTTAAATATAATAATAGACAAAATAATTGTATACATACACTTAATAATCACAGCAAAAGTCATGTCCGCGAGGAGAATTCTAGTTGCATTTTCCCGCTGAATGGCAATGCCGATTCTTTGGGCGTAAACCTCTTGTCACTAGTGAAGGTGATAAGATGAAGTTCTTAGTACTTCGACTTCATGGGCCAAGGGTTTCTAGCAATACTTACTTAATTTTATACATATTTTCACTTATCTACACTAATATTATAAAGAGGTAAAGTTTGTGTGTTTGTGAGTTTGTGGCGTTGTAGGGGGTAATATCTGGATCTAATGAACCGATTTAGATGAAATTTGGTAAGAAGATAGTTTCAGACTATGGGAAGGACATAACATACTTTTTATCCTGGAAATCATCCTTTAACGGGGTAAAAATGGGGATGAAAGTTTGTATTGGGAAGCAAGCTAGGGACGAACCCGAGCGAAGCGAGGGTGATTCGCTAGTTAGAAAGACTCTAGCTATACAAAGGGTAGATTTTTCATTACTCGGAAACAATTAATAAAAGTTTCATTCATCTTAATACAGTAAACTTTGACCTTTAACTTAATCTAAAGCCACTTTAGAACAACAGTACAGTCTCCTTATTCGTTGTCAGAACTTGATTAGTGAGACATCGAGGGCCAAAGTTCGTATTATCTGTTTATAAGATGAAGCTTTATAACGAGCTTTTAAAGAATCGCTCCGAAATAAGCTTTACAAAGCAATAATTCGAGTTTCTGAGGCAAATTGAGATTTGTGATAACTGACGAAATGTAATAACTTATGTTGCTATTGTGTTTTTATTTTCGAGAAAATGAGTTTAGGTTTGTTTTGTTTTCGGATTTTGTGGTAGATTCTATTTTAGATAATGGCTCCTTGAAGTTACAATTTGTTGTTAACATTTATAATATTGTATAAATTGTAATGTTTGTTTAAACATAATTAAACGTGGTTGTTCTCGGAAACGGTTTTAACGATTTCGCTGAAATTTGGTATGTGGGGATTTATGGCGGCGAAAAATCGATCTGGATTAGATCTTATGTCTAGGAAAACGCGTGTTTTCGAGTTTTCATGCAGTTTTCTTTCGCATTGTTCCACGCAAATATGGTGGATCATTTTTTACACTCGGGCATATGCATCTTGGTCAAGCGGCCAAGACGCAAGATTGACATTCACAGGTGTTCAGGTTCGAATCCCGGTCAAATTACTAGTCGATTTACTTTTTTTTGTCTAAAAAATACGATAGTTATAGCAAAAAAGAACTCCGAGCAAAGCTCAGTCGCCCAGGTACTTAATTATTTATTTGAGCATCAGGTAAGACAATAATAATACTCCTGTCGTCTGTGTTTTGTATACGCTTGTGATAGTTTCATTTAAATCGATTTAGCCATTGTAGATATTAGGAGGCACGAAGACACAGTTTTGAAATTAAATTTGGGCTTTTGTATCGTGCATATAAAGCTATGAGCTATGTTGAAATCTACGCCAGATTTTATATTTGAGACTAGCGACTCACTCTGTCTTCGCTAGAGTTCGTCCTTAGGTGATTCTTTAAGTTGACATAACATTTTATTTATGAATCGTTTGAATTAAAACAAATACTAAATGTTAGTGAATCTTACCACATTATATAGTGTAAGCTGCAACTAAATCGGTTAAGCTGTTTCTGAGATTAGCGCGTACCAACGCATAGACATACTAAACGGCAAAACAACAGACAAATTCTAAAAATCATTGTTTGGGGTTCTATTGCGTTAACAAAGACACCCAATAATACTTTTTCTCAAAAAACATCCATATATAGACAGCGATCAGTTACACTTTTAATATATGTATCGAAAATCGCAAACTAGAGTGAAGCAAGCTAACCTTGTTATTTGCATCTTACAGAAGCTTCTACAGCTTATATAATATGCTACTAGTTTTTAATATTCATATAACTTCGATAAAAGTACCATAAGGATTAATCCAGAAAATGAGCTATCATTATTCAAATTTTCACCCAGACCGTTAAGCCGTTACAACATGAAATAGTAACATAAACACACATTCATTCATTAACAAACTTACGCATTATATTATTTGACGACACGTTTGGCTCAGCGTGTAGTGACTCTACTTGCTGTGCTAGCGGTCGCGGGTTCGAGTCCCGCTGGGGGCATTCATTTGTGTGAGCGCGAATGTTTGTACTCCAGTCATGGGTGTTTATATTTATAATATGTATGTATTTAAAGTTATATATGTATAGTGTATCAACTATCTGGTATCCATAACACAAGCCTCGTAGCTTACCATGGAACTAGATGGTGCTGTGTGTTAATGTCCCAACATATTTAATTAATTTTATTTATTATTAGTGGCGTAGATACTTACTCGGTGAAAAAACTTTCTGCTTATCACATTGTCTTCTGCGAGGCTTTTTCAAAATCGATTCCGCGATTATTGAATTTTTGCTGACACTTTTTTAATTAAGTTGTTACGATTGATAGACTAAAAAGCAAACAATTCTTTGTAACAGATAAAAGCTAAATAAGTAAAAGCTCTAAAACATAACCAATAAAGCATCTTAAAAGTTTGTAAACACCGAGCTATCACCTACAATGGCAATGCAATCACAAATACATTAGTGTCGTGGTGGCCAGTATGCAAACGTCGACCCCGCGCCGTCTCAAGTGATTCCATAGTGCTGAATATTTGACTAGAGGTCGTATCTATATCTCCAATTAAACCTTGTAATGTATACTTAAGCTATGCTATACTTGTTAAATAGTTAAAAGCTCATGTTTAAAGCTTTTTAATGAAATTAAGCGCGTGTTTGATGGCATATGTACCTATTAACTCCCACGCTTTTAACTTTAAACATTATAAACTAACATACAAGCATTTCTTATTTGTTATTTAACATTTCATTTCTTATTTAACTCTTTAGGAGATGACTTTTAATATATGTATGTATGTTTTAGAATGAAATGAGAATGTCATGACTATGTGATAGGATGCTTAAATATTATATTATTATCATTACGTATTTTATTCTGCTATTAACGATAATTATCTTAACGTCATCTTGTCTAGTCTTAGAAGAATTATTTGTTAACTAGTGATCCACCCTCTTTGCTCGGGGGTGCCCCTTAATGCCATACGCATTTATGGTAGTTCATAAAGGTACCGGTAGCTTATTTTCGCAAAATAATAATTATAGTCTTTAAACCTTCTTTGATATCTATTCTTTCTATCGCATGAAAATCTATACAGTAGTTTTTGAGAGTATCTCGAAAAAACACGAACTTACCACGATGGGGAAGTT
Organism: Argynnis bischoffii washingtonia; assembly: GCA_033884665.1. Taxonomy (NCBI): domain Eukaryota; kingdom Metazoa; phylum Arthropoda; class Insecta; order Lepidoptera; family Nymphalidae; genus Argynnis; species Argynnis bischoffii. The sequence continues at coordinate 693,661 of CM066622.1, forward strand.
CTACATACATACATAGTATAAAATAAAGTCGCGGTCTGCATCTGTCTGTTTCTCCACTTACTTCTTCTAAACCATGCAACGGATTTTGATACGATTTTCAATAATAAAGAGAGCAATAAATGGAGTAAGTTTATGTATATAATTTGTAAATATTTTGTACAAAATCACTGCGCTTAAAATCTAGACGGTGTTTTGCCAAAAAAACGCCGGCTAAACTTTTAGAGATACATCAAAACAATATGCCAGAAAATTGTAGGTCTTAAAATGACCTACAAAAAAATCTGCTGTAGTATCTGTCTCCTAAGGAACGTTAACTATTTTCATCTATATAAAACGTACCTAGGGCACCCAAGTGAAGCGGGAATAAGTCGCTAGTTAATTTATAATATGTATTGATTTTTTGCATATATTTATAAATACGCGGCGATAATATGTAAAGCTATATGCACTGGATAGCCAGTAAGCTGAATATTTGAGTTGAGTCGCCGTTGAAACGGGAGTTCATCTTGAGCACTTTAATAGCTTACTACAGTCATCTGGGATTGAAGTTATGAGTTCCGATTTATTTCATAAAATATTTAAATGACTTTATCATTCTAGTTATTTTTACGTGGTTATTAAAATATTTTAATATATCGGTCAGTTTTAAATTTTTGTTTAGTTCCTCGTCTTTAGAAATAACTTTTTGTAAAGTAAAGTAATTTCATGTGCGAATCATTTTCTAACATGATTACCACTTGCCTTACGGTGAAGGAAAACATCGTGAGGAAACCTGCATGTCTGAGAGAACCTAGCAAGTTTTCGAAAGACATGTGAAGTCCGCCAATCCGCACTTGGCCAGCGTGGTGGTCTATGGCCTGATTCCCCTCGTCTTGAAGGGAGGCCCGTGCCCAGCAGTGGGACGTTAAAAAGGGCTGAATACAAAGTAAAGTAATAGGTTTAAATTGTGTATGTCACTTTCTGGTTTATAAGTTTTATTGATTCGTTGCTGTGTAACACCAGGCATATAAGCAAGGTTTATGATATATATTATTTTAAATATTATGCGATTTATAATAAATAGCAGCGTCTATCTGGTCGTGCGCTTAGTTTTATAAAATACGCTATGGATTTAGATAAGATTAAATTTAGATTTAGAATAATTTAGAGGATTTCTTCCAGAAGCTTTGTATAGATACTCTATACATTTATACATACATATAATAAAATTGTAAATATTTGCTGTCTGTACATAGAAGATATTTGAGAAAAACCATTACGGGGATCTTTATTAACGCAGTAGAACCCAAAACAATGATTTTTAGTTTTTTTGTCTGTTTGTCTGTGCTTTTGTGCGCGCTAATCTTAGAAACGGCTTAACCGATTTGGGTGCGGTTTTCACTAATGTATTGTAGTAAGCTTCACTTAACATTTAGTATTTGTTTTATTTCAATCGGTTCCTAAATAAAAAAGTTATGTCAATTCATCATATCATCTTAGGGCAAACCGGAGCGAAGCAAGGGTGAGCCGCTAGTATATATAATAAAGTTGTAACTTAGCAAAATCTGTACATGAAATATTTTTTAAAAACCATGACTGTAACGTATTGTATGCAGAATATAGAACTCAAAGCAATAGTTATTAAAATGTTTGTCTGTATGTCTGTTTGTGTATGAGCGTTTCACGTATAAAATTACTGAACCGATTTTAACAAAATTTTATATAGTGATAAGTTATTTCTCGAGTCAACATTTAGAATACCTTTTACTACAGGGAAATCTTTCATTTCCACGGGAAAACACAATTACAGATTCTATCAAGTCGTCCTTAGAAATGTATATTAGTAATGTATAGGCTAACGCCGCACTGGCTAAATATTGACTTATACATCAAAACAATGTACTAGAGAATTGTAGGTCTTAAAAAGGCGTACAGAAAAGTCTGCAATAGTATGTCTATCTCCTGAGGTACACTCCCAATAACTATTTATATCTATATAAAACGTACCTAGGCATGCACCCGAGCGGAGACAGGGTAAATAGCTGGTATATTATATTTACAGAAAGGAAAGAATTTTCAATGTTTTGTAATAAGTGTTTAACCCTGAGCAAAGTGAGGGCGGGTCACTAGTGTCATATAATAAATAAATAAATAAATATGTTGGGACATCAACACAGGACCATCTAGTTCCATGGTAAGCTACGAGGCTTGTGTTATGGATACTAGATCGTTGATACACTACACATATATAAATTTAAATACATACATATTATAAATATAAACACCCAGACTGGAGTACAAACATTCGTGCTCATCACACTAATAAATGCCCCCAGCGGGACTCGAACCCGCGACCGCTGGCACAGCAAGCAGTGTCGCTACAACCTGAGCCAAACGTGTCGTGTCGTGTCAAAAAAATAACGATTTACATTTAATTATATGGTCATATTTTATACAATAATTTTATTTAAGCTACAACAAGCAAGTGAAATTGTTTTACCCTCTAATATATCACATCTAATCCTTGAAAATGTAAAAATAATGTTAATATCATAAAAATAAATTATTCCATTGTATTTTTAAACAAAATACGAATATGTTCTTTATTTTATTACAAAAAACGTAAAATGAATTAAGTGTATTAAAGTGCAATGTAAATTTGTTTTATACTAGATCTATTCGTCGAGTTAGTGTTCGCAGTGTAATGAGAGTAATTATAAGAAAAATGGACCCTCTCAGCCGTGATTTCTAATTAAGACTAATGTCCTCACGGTAATAGCTTGAGGGAGTTCTAGTTTGCTTTCAGATAGAGAGGTATTGGAAAGTTAGATTCAGAATTTACCATTTGCAATCGTTACGTTTGTACTTTGAATCGATTTATTATGTACTAATCTTTAGCTAGTGTCTTTATTACTTGTTAAACCAAAAGTTCATAACCTATATTCGATATCTATCTATACATATAATAAAAATGTAACTAATCGCTGTCTATACGTATATTTGAGAAAAACTATTATTGGGGGTCTTTATTAACGCAATATAAATAATGTTTTTTAGAATTTTTGTTTGTTTCTCTGTGCGTCTGTGCGCGCTAATTTCAGAAATGGCTTGACCTATTTGGGTGTGGTTTTCACTAATGTATTGTGGTAAGCTTCACTTAACATTTAGTGTTTGTTTTATTTAAATCGGTTCGTAAATAAAAAAAATATGTCAATTAAAAAAAATCATCTAGGGCGAATCTGAGTGAAGCCAGGGTGAGTCCTTAGTAATAAATAGTTTTATAATGAAAATTTTTAACATTATATTAATCTAAGAAACTGTCAGTAATAGGTTCGGAATACGCATGTAGCAAATATGTTTTACAATCTATACAAATATGTCAGCTATCTAACATTTTTATGCTTTTTTTTTATGGTATTCAGTGATAAACGAGCAGACAGTCCACCTGATGGAAAGCGATACTTGTCGCCCATAACACCTACGGTCCATGCACTTAAGTTTTACGTGACAAAACTGCAGAACCGCCGGTACGTTATCACTGTGAGGACTAAGATGATATGCCTCTTGCCTGTAATTGCGCTGGATACCTTAACCTTCAAACCGGAACACAACAATGCAATCATTGTTACTTGCCGGCAGAAATAGATAAGGGGGTGGTACCCATCCAGTCGGACTCCCCAGGCTTGACAGAGTCCTACCACCGGTAACTGTTATGTTTTACAATCTATACAAATATGTCAGCTTTCTAACATTTTTATGCTATTGCAGATCTTTCGCCAGGTCTTTTTAGTTCTAAGATGTTATGCGAATAAATAATCTATAATACATTTCTACTTTGCCTTTGACTTCATTATATAAAAAATATTTCTCAGCGTATTTATTACTTATGAATTCGTCAGTAAACTTACGTATATATGTACCCTCTATAAAAAGACCACATTAATATAAAAAAAAACATCCCTCTACAACATTAAAACGATACGCAAACAATCTCGACCCTTTAAAAGTATCGGACATCGTTCACTATTGTCCCATACATCATGAGCTGTCGCTATATTTTATGAATGAAGCCCCGACACTGGGCAATTTCACGCGCCACCGCGCCCAGTATGCCCCGGCATCACGGCCCGGTCCGGCCCGGCAACTTTGTTTTACTGAGCTTTTATTAATATAACTCACTTATTTTACTAGTAAATATAAAAGATTTTATTGGATAATTATTAGGAAAATTAGATAATATATTGGATTCTTTAAGACGAAAATGTATATGATTATAGATTTGAATTTGTAATCTATATATATAAAAATCGATGTGTGTATGTATGTTTCTTATGGACTCCAAAATGGATGGAGCGATTTTGATGAAATTTTCAGGCAATCTTCAGATTAGACTAGCAAGTGATATGAAGTTTGGTAGTAATCGGAAGTTTGAACGCGGGTGTCCGCGGGTACTGCCGATCATATACAGTATTGTATGAAGACACTTAAAAAATTGAAATATCCATCATAATAACACATATTACGTATAAATTACAACCACCTTTATTTTAATATTTTAAAATATAAGACAGATAGGTGGGCGGACGTATGTAATGATAGACGCGTCGACTTACAATTAGTAATGGGATTCCGACCCGATAGTTATAATTGGAACATAGTACCCTGGAAACATATTTTCTAAAGACTATCAAGTAGCATTTTTTTGCTAATTCCGAATCTGCATTTAAGTCATTTTTGACCAAATGATTAGTTTGGACCTTCTTTATTATGACGGCAGAATAAAACTTTCATAGTATAGATATAATCTAAGATAGTATACAAACGCTTCCGAACTTCTTCGAAAACAGCAGGCAATTTATAAAAAAGGGTTCATATCAAAGTTAAGATTTCACGGCAATCGCCCGCCGCATTCCGCCCGGAACTTACTTCGTTTGCATTTTTATTACTTTTTAATTTTATCACCGCGGATAGATAGCGAATTCTCGGTTTCATTTACTTGTGCTCCTGTTTTAGTTGGATTTCTATTGTTGTTATATATATTTATAACTATGTATAAAATTACTTTATAAAACATTTATAAATTAAAAATCTAATAAATATCATCTATGTAAAGCAATTCAAATTAATATTTCTACTTTTAAAAATTAAAAAGAAAGTACACCAACTTCAAAACTACTTATTTTTTTTATCTTTAAAGTAAATTTTTAAAGTTATTTTTTTTAAAGTTGAATTTTCTTGAGGTACCTATAAGTAAATAACAAATAACATGAAAGTCGAACCACAATTATTGGCGAAGATATAGAGTAAATACAGCATTTTTAATGTCGGTCAAAAGACGTATCTTTGTATCATACATGCACATTTAAATAAATATTTATTTTATAATCTTTTTCTTTTTTAGTATTTCAACGAAAAAATATGTTCTTCTCCTTTCAATTATTTTAAACGTTCGAGTTTTTATTTAACTTAAAGCGGAATAAACATCTGCATCGATATTTACGTTTAAAAACCATTTACCTAGTATATATAAAACATTATATACACTATTATATTACACAAGGCAGTGGTAGCCCAGTGGTAACGCGGTCGCCTGGGAAACCGAGTGAAGCGGGTTCAAATCCCGGGTCCCGCACCTCTGATATTTTCATGTGCGAATCATTTCTAACATGATTACCACTTGCCTTACGGTGAAGGAAAACATCGTGAGGAAACCTGCATGTCTAGTGAACCTAGCAATTTTTCGAAAGACATGGCCAGCGTGGTGGACTTTTGCCTGAATACCCTTGTATTGAAGGAGGTTCGTGCCCAGCAGTGGGAAGTTAAAAAGGGCTGAATACAATATGAAATATTATGTCTATAAAAATATATGCTTCGCATTGGAATCGAACTCGCCACCGCATAATAGATGTGCTTTTACTCCACGTCTATGCATATAATAAAATTCTGAGTCGAATCTGTACATTAATATTTTTTGGAAAATCTTATTGAAATATATATTATTATCGATACAGAGTTCGAAACTATAGTTTTTAGAATTTTTGTCTGTATGTCTGTCTGGGAACGTATCACTAGAAAACCGCAGGACAGATTTTGATGAAATTTGTTATGATGATAACTAGGTATCCAGGACAACATATCTGAGAAATCTATACTAAACGTTAAAACGTACAATAGGGACGAACCCGAGCGGACCGAGGATGAGTCGCTAGTTAAACATAAAATCAGTTGTAAACTTCAGGGTCACATACATCGTAGCGTGTTATTTGCATATTATTCCTTTATTACTCTCTGAATTCATATGGTAATGTAACGATATATTTTTGCCCCAAGGGAGCTATGGACCACGCCATAAAGATTTGGACTGTTTTATGTTCCTATGTTCTCATTTGAATATCAATGTTTGTATTTCTGTGTGTTATTCAACGTTATTCGAGTTTAGAGATAAATGTAATAACTTTCTATTACTATGCCTGATAAGAAGTTTTTAATAGTAACATGATGGGGATGCCCGTGGGGTTTGTAGTAGCTTCATACGTTTGTTGTTAGCTACTCTATCGCCATAGTTTGTGTAAGGCCCACATGGATTTGATGGGTTTTTCAGTTTCTTGATTAATTTATGAAACTGTTGAAGCACTAAATAACTTAGTGTTTACTTTATTTCCGCTTCCAAAGCTGAACTGATTTTGATAAAATTATGTTTGTTCGTTAATTTTTTTTAAAGACAAGATTCTTAAAACCATTTCAAAGGCTAAGCTCCTTTAGAATGAAAAATGTTTCATAAGAAATTGTTTAATTAACATATAGATAAAAAACTATGTGAAAATTGACTAAATATTTTTTTTATCTCACATGTCTCTATCGGAGTAGGTGTAACAACCTTCCTCACGGTATTGTAATACTTACGTTTAATTTAAATGTAAAAATTGTAAAGCGCTAGTAAAAGTCTATTTGGGTAAAATATATTTTAATTTTAATATCATAATAATATCTACTTTGTACGTTTTAAATGAAAACGAATTTAAAGTGTTACAGTACTTAAAAACATCTTGGCATTTTCGCAGGAATTCAAAGCTGGACAAAATCGTGACAATTTATTACATTTCTCACGGAAGTTATATTGAAGTAATAAAAATGATTTATTTTGTTATTATTTAAACACTAAAAATTTTCTCGAAGGAAAATATGATTACACGGTAAATGTTATACTGCCACTGATATAACAAGTTATATTCGCAGTAAATATTAGGTATATCGTAAATTGTGAAAATTGTCACTTCTTCATGCATCAGCTTAATGGTTTTGAATGAAATTTAGAATGGAGATAGTTTATATCTTAGATTAGCATAAATTTTATTTTATAGATGTAACTTGTACGCTTTAAAATCTTTCTAAAACAAGGTTTTTTGTAACCTATACTTTTTTTGCGGGTAAATATCTCATCTCTGAGAAATCTACACTAAACGTTAAAACGTAAGTAGGGACGTACCCGAGCGGAGCGAGGTTGAGTCGCTAGTTATTTATATAGACTGATTAGTTTTTGAATAGTTACAAAGTTTAAGTTACCTTGTAGTTCCATTTTTAGACCTGACTGTAGTACCATATTATCGTACTACCACTAAACTAACATAGTTACATAACTCAATTGGATAACCAATACTTGAAAAATAGGTTACATATTTTTAACAGAACATATTGAAATATGAACGAAGTAGCTTAAATGAAAGCCTTTTTTTTGATTCGTGGGGAAACCCATTTACGGGTACCCGCGCGCGGGGGCATTGGGGTTATGTGGGACTCCTGTCACGTGAAACGCGACAGACTACCCACTAAAATTACCACGGTGATCCCTATTGCAAAAGACAGGGCCACGTCATCGTTTGCGCATTCGACCGGGAAGTTTAAATGAAAACCTGTAATAAGTTTGAAAAAGAAAAGTTAATTTTTAACTAATAAAGTACTAAAAATATATTCAAAAATATTTATAGCGAAACGAGAAAAACAAAACTGATCCGTATTTCGACGCCGCCGCTCGCGTAATTTCAAAAGCTACTAACAATTAGGGGATTTAAATTTAAATAATGAAAATGTCGCATTGTTGGCGAATTAAACTGGCAAAATTAGGCTGGCCGTTCACTGGAAGCGATAAAACTAAGGCTTGGCAGAGCGTTATTTTGAATCTCAGAGTAAGGGATAAAATAGACAGTGTCGTAGAACAAAATATGAAGCCAAACAGTAATGTTTTAAAATGGTATACAAATATTAATACTCATTACTGTGATAAGTAAATAAATGTTAATAAATAAAAATAGCAAAGGGATTTTATTATAATAAAGAAAAATTTAATAATCTATTATTATACTATCTCTCTTTCAAGAGGGCAGGATATATGTATATATAGTCGGTCATGAATACAGTCGCTAAACGAAGCGCGGCACGACGTCCGCGTGATGGCAGCACCGATGGCAGCACCATCGGCAATATCGTCGACACTCGGCGAACTTCGTGCTTGTGGTTACTTACCTTTGAGCCGAGCCGAGATCAAGATCTCTCCTAGGAACTGTCCAACGTTTCGTTTAAGATAATTATTATGAAAATTATTAAAAAGTGGTTGTCGCATACGCTGTATTCTCTTTGTTCGAATTATTCTACAATTTGCCCACAAGATAACCGATGACAGAACTAAAATCGTTACCCATTCGAGATGTATATGGCAAAATCGAGAATTACTATTTTTGACTTTCACATTTTTTATGGTTTCCATCTATATAACTAATCCTTTAGTCTAAATTTTGAATATAGTCCTAGGAAGTTTGAAAGTAATATTTTAGCCAACTTAAAAAGAAGGTAGAATAGGTCTATGTTTATTTTTGTGTTACGCGATATCTTCGACAGTTGTAAGACGATTTCAATTTTTTTTAAATATTAAATTTCATAGGTCCCATACAAATTTCAATAAAAGAACTACTAACACGTAAATAAAATTTACAATAATGTGTGAATGATCTTCGAGAAAAGTCAGTAACTATGTCAATCTTTATTAAAAAAAGAAAAGATATTCTGAGGTTTGCTCTTCAAAACGCTTAAACCAATTTTAACAAGGCCAATTTTACTGGCAAGAGAATTTACGTAATGCCCGCCAGTATACATTTATGGTAGCATACAGTTAAAAAATTTATAATTTCTTGACTTAAAAATTAAAAACACGAAAAACCGCGAACAAAAACCAGTATAATTTAAATACAAGCAGTTTCTAATAAACGTGTCTTATTAAAATTTTACATAATTAAGAGTTTCGTTAGCAACAATTTATATATAATAAAAAGTTCAAATAACCTCTACACGCTTTAATCATTCGTCTCGCTACCCAGTAGATGGCTAGATTTAAAGCAGAGAATTACGTATTTCTGTATGCGCATAAAACCATTACACGGCTCTACGCACCCGCTTCCATGGGAAACTTTGTCGTTCGACACGTGGACTGTTTGATTATTTAATTGATGGTAAATACTGTGATGTATTCGCGCAGATTTACTAGCTATATATAGTATATGTTATATATTAGACAAGGCCTGGTTGGGGAATTACTTCATTCAAAAAATAGTAGCCTGAATAGTAAATATGTTAGTATAAATATGTTAGGACATATTACACACAGCACCATCTAGCTCCATGGTAAGCAGCGAGGCTTATGTTATGGATACCAGATTGTTGGTACACTATACATATATAACTTTAAATACATACATATTATAAATATAAACACCCATGACTGGAGTACAAACATTCGTTCTCATCACACAAATGAACGCTGGCACAGCAAGTAGGGGTCACTACAGATTGAGCCAAGAGTGTCGTCGATAAGTAAGATAGATATTCAAAATTAATTTGCTTAAAAATAATAAATAACAAATAGTTGACTTTATAAAACGGATGTATTATGTATAGGCACAGGCCTCCCTCCAATACAAGGGTGGTCAGGACATAGTCAACCACGCTGGTCAAGTGCGGATTGACGGACTTCACATGTCTTTCGAAATCTTGCTAGGTTCTCTCAGACATACAGGTAATCATGTTGGAAAATGATTCGCACATAAAAATATCACAGTTGCGAGACCCGGGATTTGACACCACTTCACTCGATTTCCCAAGCGAGCGCGTCATTAGTGGGTGGGTTACTACTGCCTTAGGCCGTATAAAATGCATATAAAACTATTACTGTAAAAGACACATGATTACATCAAAAGTAGTTAAGAATGAAAAGATCTTGTAAATGAAATTTGTGTAGGTTTTTGTAGCCAAAATGTCCATTAAGAAGAAAGATCTACATTAAAACTACACTGGTCCTCTATCAATCCACCTGTGTGGTTCTCTTCTACAATTCCTTTAAATTGCTGTTTTTTTTAAATCATCACAGCCGATAGCTGCTTGAAATTAAGATAAAGTATACTACCTTCTTAGATTTGTGCGAATATTTGAAATTTTAAATAAAACTATATTCGGATGTTTTCGCGGATTTATTTTGATTTTTTGGTTCGGTTTTTGGTGGTGGATTTTTGATGGTTTGGTTGTGGGGGAACCAAAAATCAAAATAAATCTGCGAAAAAATCCAAAAAGTTAGTTTTATTTAAAAGACAAAGTATGTTAGTAGGGGAGAAGTGGTATGAAAGGGACACGTATTGAAAGGGACGATTTAAATTACCGGCAAAATAAAAACAGTGCCGGGTCAATAATATTTTTATTGTATGACAGTCCTGATACGCCTTCGTTCGCACCAAACTTCACACTGCTGTCATTTTAAAGATGGCGTAGTTGTGTAACTGTTTTTATTGCCATTGATAAGTATTATTTTTGTTATTATTGCGAAACGTTTTGTCAAGTGCTGCGAGTTAATTATTTATTTGTTATCCACTGTTTATGATCGGCTAAAGATAAACAAGTACGAGAATAAAAGATCAGTACATTTTTATTTAAAATTGAAAATTTTGTGGTTATGTTTTCAATTTCGGTATGATATTTATGAAAGGGACACAACAAACGGTTATGAACGGGACGTCCGTACGGGAAGTAAATTTATCATTTTTATAGATTAAAAATTCCACCTAAAATGAGAACACGTGTCGATGCCCAGAAAATTAGAGAGGCAGTGAATGAAGTCATACAGAAAGGTATCTCTGTCAGATCAGCTGCCAAGATAATTAATGTTAGCAAATCACATTTGCACAGATTGGTCGCAAAAGCTAAAACTTTCGAAGGCACATTATTTATTAATGAACCTAATATTAGCAATAAAAAAGTTTTCACGGCAGATCAAGAATGTTCTCTGGCAGATTATTTGAAGACCTCTTCAAAAATGTGTCATGGCTTGACAACCAAACAAGTAAGAGAACTAGTATGCATGTATCGTGTAAATAGGAAAATATCATCCTCATGGGATGAAAATAATACAGCTAGTTTAGATTGGTTGAAGATATTTTTAAAATGATATGACTCACTGAACGTAAGAAAACCTGAGAGTACTTCCCTGGCAAGAACTACAAGTTTCAATAGACACAATGTTCAAACTTTTTTCAAAATTTAGAGAAATGTTACCTAAAGCATAATTTTCTTCCTAATATCTGGAATTTAGATGAAACTGGATACACAACGGTCACTAATGCACCTAAGGTACTTGCCCAAGCAGGTATAAAGAGAGTTGGTCAAACTAGCTCAACAGAACGTGGCTCGCTTGTATCTATGCTGATTATAATATTATTGATTTCTGTTTAAATTATATATAAGTGTTTAATTCTGTTGGTCTGTAAGATAAAAACAGTAAGTTTACACTTTGCTACACATGTTCTAAAAATTTGAAGTACCTATGTGTACAATAACTACTTAGGTATGTTTCAGAATCAAAAAGCCTATTATTACTTAAGAACAATAATTCCAGTTACTTTTTTGATTCTGAAACATACCTAAGTAGTTATTGTATATATACTTCATATTTTTAGAACGTGTGTAGCAAAGTGTAAAGTAATTTTCCTTGATATTATGTACTGTCCCTTTCATGAACTATTCCGTCCCTTTCAATACAGGCTATTATTGAAAGGGACAAAATACACATTTTTTTAAAACGCGTATTTAAATAACTACGAATAAAGAAATGAGAATTAGTGCATTTTATTTTAGTAGTATAATAATGGAGGCTTCCCATTTGACTCCAACCAGTTCCAAATATTATCTTAATCACTTACTAGAGCCTCAATATCAAAAATGTCCCTTTCATGCCACCTCTCCCCTACAGCAGATTTCATGACAAAAAATAAATTTTATTCAAGTTCCCATACAACAAAATATTAGCATAATGTAACATAATAATAACTGGGTAAGTATGAATTGGACTCACTCTGGAGTTATTCATGAAACAGCAAAACACAAAAATAATACCCATGCTTGTGCATATTTAATTTCTTTAAACTTTTCATCACATATATGAATGGCATATTATGATGTGATTTATAAGTAAACTAAAAAGGTTAACATATAAAAAGAAGTCTTATCCATTTATCAGACCCCATGGAAAATTATCAAATGTTCATTATAAGTAAAAGGCCTTGAATAATCCATACTAATATTATAAATGTGAAAGTGTGTTTGTTTATTTGCTTTTCGTTTGTTTGTTTGTTTCACGTCGAACCAGAGTGACGGATTGCCGTGATTTTTTGTGTGAATATAGTTAGAAGGCTGGAGAGTGAAATAGGATACTTTTTACCGCGGGAGATTATCTCCATCCCACGGGAAACACGTTATAATACAACCCAAAAAATATTTATGATCAGAACTACTTGAAATTTGGTAATAATGCTCTTCAATATAATGAAATAAATAAATACGTGTTTTAGCATTTTTCGAAATTCATCCCATAAGGGAGTAAAATAGGGGATGAAAGTTTGTATGAACTTACCTACATATTTAGAGTTTTTTTGTAGTTTTAGCGCGAGCGAAGCCGCGGGTTCTGCTAGTAGCATATAAACGGTGAGACCATTCCATTAATAAACGCAAATAACTCAATATATAAAACACCAACTTCATTTTAAAGCTTAATAATTTAATTAACAATAACACGTTTCCAATACAAATTGCGCCGTTACAGCCAAACAAAAATAAGTTTATTATTAAAAATTGGACGTTTATGCCTCAATAATAGAAATACCGTATGACATTCCCGGCCATTTATATAACTGTTTCCAGTAACAGTGAAATAAAGCGGTGTTTGATCGCATCGTATTTATTGGGAGATTTAATCTGAACGTGGTATTAAAGGCTTGGGTAAACTGTATCGCTTCGCGCGGAGGTAGCAACGTCTGGTGACTTCATGTTTTGCTTTTCGGCGTTTAATGGTTCGATTGAACCGGTCAAATATTTAATCAATATATTTTAACTGACTGCTCAAGAAGAAATGTAGTGTTTGTGTGTATGTTTGTCTATTTCTTTGGAATGTCCAGTAAATTATATGCCTTGATATATTTTCATTTATCCAAGTAGCATCGAGATACGAGTATATGCAAGGGAAATGCCTCTTGTGCTTACGCAAATAGCCTCTGTACTGGATTTTCCATATACTTAAAAAATTGTAAATTTGGTCTGTCTAAGTGTTTTAACCTTTTATTTAAATCCTGTAATCATTTTTTTATATCTATATAAAATATTAGAACATTCTATCCCATATATTTTACCACCGCGTAAAATAAATGAAATATTTTTTTTAAAATGTTATTATTTATTTTTATTTATTTATTTATGATTAATACGTTACTAATTTTTAAGCCAAATAGTTTGTTTTTTCGGTTGTTTAGACAAAGGGGGTGCCACGGGTAATACTAGTAATTCAAATAAAATCATAGAAAAGTCATTAGTACATAAAAAAAAATATAATTAAAATTACGTATTTTGAAAACATGGCAACATCTAGTGATGAATTTTTAAATAACACCTAATTTAATATTTGTCGAGTTATTTTAATGTATAATATACCGCTATTGATATCTATTGTTTTTTTTTCAAGGGAAGCTATTTGTAATTATTTTATTTCTTATTTTGTAAGTTGTTGTGCTACAATGTGTATAGTTTCAGTGTGGTTTTGTTCTAACCAGTTTTTTCTTTTTTTTTTCAGAGATGAAATACTTTCCCGCAGTAAAAAGTATCCTTTCGAAACTCGAAGAACCAGTTATCACCATACCTATCAAAATCCAGCCAGTGGTGTTCTCGTGATGCGACAAAAATTCTAAAAACTATAGATTCGGTCGCTGTATCGATAATAATGGCTATTTCAATAAGATTTTCCAAAAAATATTAAATGTACACATTCGACTCAGAATTTTATTATATTATGCATATGCATTTTATTTTCCATAGGATTTGAATACTTTATATATATGAATATTTACATTTAAAAGTACCTACCGAAGTTCTAACAAGCATGTAAATTGTAAATATTACGATGTTAGGTTGGTAAAGTATCGAAAGCTCTCATGCAGCGCCGGTCTATGCAGTAGCTACGAGTTACACGTCGAGTGCTTGATCCATGTAAATTGTACTGGAAGGAATAAATATTTACACTTTAATTTTTTTAATGTAGCAAGAAAATATTGTTATTAAAAGTGTGAAGTGTGATCGCACGATTACTATTAGTAGTAGTAGTATTAGGTACTACTAATCCCATTTATATTATAATTGCCAAAATTCTGAGTTTGTTGGTTTTTCAAGTTGTAACGGTTGAATGTTTGGAATTTGACTAACGCACTATATAGGGTTTATATCAAAGTACCTAAAAGTCTAGGTAGAAACTAGTGCTTGCAACATAAACTTAAATTTTGACTTTACAAATGTTACTGCGTAGGAGAAAGTCCAGCTAGCAAATCAACAAACACATAATTTATTGTATTAGTAGGGTTAGTTACATATGAAATAAGTATAGATGATTTTAATTTTACACGAGAAGAAACCCTCTTCCTTAATTATTTTAGGTTGAAGCTATATTTTTGATCGATTTTAAATGAAAACATTTGATTTTCTATTGCAAACCATATTTAATGATGATTTTTAATGAATTTAATAATGGTAGAAATTATCCCACTCTTAAGGAATGTAATAAGTATTATAAAGGGTTATAGAAGGCAATATACCTTTTTGAAAAAAAATAATTATACTGATATTCTAAATATTCTTTTCATTCTAACATCTGAATTTGATCGACAACGTGAAGCAGGTACAAACGAGAGACGCGTAATTGGTTGGAAATTCAGCCGCGATCCGTACCGTGCGTTCACCACTTTCTGGTCCTATTAATGTTAACTATTTGGAAAATATTAAATTTTATATATAAATTTTGAAATGTATTTCGCTCAGAGATATAAAAATATTTTTTACTTTTAGTCCAGTTACTTTAAAGGTATCTAGGTTATGCGGAAAACCAAGTGAACTAGATTCTTTTGGGACATCACGACTTTGAGTAAAAATTAATTAATTTAATCACTGACTCTGCTATTTTATTAAAAGCATTTTAAAATAGATTAACCTTACTTATGGGGGTTTTAAAATAAATGAAATACGTGTATTAAATTATTTTATTGTTAAGTTTAATGTTCAGAAAGACAATAGTATAAAATTTTATGACAAATGAGAAAATGTAAAATCTTTCATCGGCTTGGACTGTTTTCAATATTGATCGTTCATTAAAATTGAATATTTAGGCAAATACATAGTTTGGTAAGAAACGGGGAATTTTGTAGAAGGAAAGTTGTTAATAATTTTACTAGATATTAAGAAACGGTATTTTTCCACCAAAATTAGCTCATAACTAATATATTATGCTGCAATGTTCTATTACACAAAGATTACAATAAAAAGAATTACATTACGTAATCCTATACAGCGGCACGTTGGAGTCAGAATTCGTTCACGTTAAAAAGAGAGGAACCGATATAAAATTAAGTCAACAAGTTCTACCGAAAAATTATTCATAGGCGAGATCCTCGGAGGTGTGAAGTGGGTGAGAAAACGTGGTTTTTATATGGGAGAGAGCAGAATGGTCGTGGATAACTGTCTTCATGAATTGGAAATGTAATTTGGTAGGGTATATTTGGGCAATTGTTTTTGAGAGTTACCGATTTTCGTGATAGACGCGCGACGTAAAGTTGCCTTCCGACGTTAACTGTTTTTTATATGAGATCCCAGTGTTAGGAGAAAGTTTATTTTAGGAAATGCTTACAGATGGCTCTTCATTTAATCTTTATTGGATTCAATTTTATTCAGCTTCGACTTTAAACGAAAGTAAAGCTAATATTGACACCTACAAAGAAAAGTATTGTAACTCAGTTTTGTAACAAATGGCTTAAAATATATAAGGAAATTATTTTTTATTTTTAAAATAGCGCAATTTTGAGTTACAATGTTGTTCTTTGCAATATGAAGGGAATGAGAGAATTCTGAGTCTTATCCGGCAGGATAATATAATTTCACACAATATATTACACTTATAAATTAATTTTCGATTAATTTTTAAGTATATTCTAAATTGTAAAGTAAAATAAAACCTATATATCATTTCAAGTAACTGTTCTTCATAGGTTATTTGATATAATCTGTATCATGAATATTATCCAAGCTTGGTTTACATGTACATAACTAATTTTTAATAAAATATAGCGCCATCATGTATTTTTGCTGTAAAGCATATATAATTTTATTTAAAATGTCATATATTCGCGTAAATCTAAGAAACCATCTTTATTTTTTTTGACACTACCTATTAAAAGAAATGATTTTTTTATCAAGGATTTAGGATCAGAAGAATTCAATTTTTTTTTATTCAGCATATTTAAATGATTACCATTTCTTAGCGAACGTCATATGCCTCCACCAGTTCGAAATGAAAAAGTCTCAGTCCTGAAAAAACTGGCTAACAAACCTCAGCGGGAAAGAAAAATGGTTTTTGTCTTTTATCAAATTCTACAAATCCTTATATCTTTGATAGGTTGAAAAATATAATATAAGAATACCTAATTATTTTAAATAGCTTAAAATTTGGGTATAGTAGATATTGATAATACAGCTATCCGTAATCATCCTATCGCTTCTGGTATATATTTTTTATTCTGTAAATTAATGGGATATAAGTTACAATTTTTTTATTGTTAGCACAATGGACGTATAACGATATTATTTAAAACGAATTTAAAGTTTGTCAATATTGTATTGTATGTATTCAGCCCTTTTTAACGTCCCACTGCTGGGCACGGGCTTCCCTTCAAGACGAGAGGGATCAGGCCATAGTCCACGACGCTGGCCAAGTGCAGATTGGCGGACTTCACATGCCTTTCGAAAACTTGCTAGGTTCTCTCAGACATGCAGGTTTCCTCACGATGTTTTCCTTCACCGTAAGGCAAGTGGTAATCAAGTTAGAAAATGATTCGCACATGAAAATATCAGAGGTGCGAGACTCGGGATTTGAACCCGCTTCACTCGGTTTCCCAAGCGAGCGCGTTACCACAGGGCTACCACTGCCTGGTCCATTTCTACACAGTAATTCAGCATACCGGGGGGTTGATTCTAACCCCCACCTTGCAACTGCCAACACTTTCTCTTTCTATATGTGTTCGTAAACGATCCAAAATTTGTCAATATGTTCAGTCCTAATAATGTCTTTTTTCAATAATCTAAAAGTATCCCATATAAAAAACAGCATGTAAACCGCCTCTTAGTTTTAGCGTCCCAGACTCATCGTATCATAAAAAACGTGTTTTACCGAGTTATTATACAGCGACGGTAGAAAATTCGACTTTACATCGAATCCAAATTGGCGTGAATTTTACGAGAGCTATTTAGTTGAGCGGTCTCATTCGAGTTTTCGTTGGCACACACAGTTTACATTGTGCACCGCCTTATTGTAACGCGGGTGATCTTGTGAACTTTGCTAGATTAAATTAGAAAAACAAACAAGTGTAGTTAGTGGTTTCTACACAATAGTTTCAAACAGTACCGATTGAAATTAATGTATAGGATATTTTATTTATGGATGTTTTATCTATATTTTACTATTTTAGCTCTAATAAGGTTTTAAATTGTATGAATAATAAAAACGTCCTATGGTTTAACATCCCAATGCTGGGTACAGGCCTACCTTTAATGTTAGAAGAGGGGTTAGACTATCTTTTTAGGTAGGTCTTTAGAAAAGTAATAAGATTCTTTTTACTAATTATTAAACACCATATAATATTAGACTAGATGAAAGTTAATTGTGGAATCTTTTTTTGGAAGCACAATAATAAAATTCTTACTGCGTGGAATCTGTACATTAAATATTTTTCGAAAACATCTTATTGAAATAGTCATTATTATCGATACAGAGGCTGAATCTATAGTTTTTAGAATTTTTGTTTTTCTGTCTGTCTGTATGAGAAAGTATCACGAGAAAACCACTGGACAGATTTTGATGAAATTTGGTATAATAATAGCCGTTGCCGTTAATAGGTTATCTGGGTTAACATATCTCATCTCTGAGAAGTCTATAATAACCGTTAAAACGTAGGGATGAACCTGAGCGGAACGTGGGTGAGTCGCTAGTATGTATGAATAAACATTTTTAAAGTTATACTTATTTTGGCACGTTTGTAAAAAAATATGAGAGTCAACTTTTTACGACGCGCGCGCACACCGACAGCCAAAAAACGACATGATGAAGTTAGCTGCATTCCTTTTACAAACAGAGAGTTGTGATATACGGGTTGAAATCTTTAGCTACTTTTGTTCTGTTACGCCAAAGAAGTATAGCTTCTTACGTGCATGCACAGGTACACACACGGTTTTTTTATCTCATTTTAGTTTTACATAATAATTTTATACCTTTTCCTTTTTAAATATGAAAACAAGTGCAGGACCTCCAATCAAAACTAAATAGCCTTTACAAGTATTAAGTGCAGCGGTCTCTTTCGCCTTCTCGCTAGAGCATACAATTTCCATGTAACTTGGACGAACTCTGAACTTTAAAGATTAAATTAGAAAACGTAAACAAGAATGAATCGGCAGGAGCGAGCTAAACTTGTTTTAGACTTGCATAGTACTGTGTTATATACCAAGAAACTGTTATAAGTGAAGTTAGTCTTAAAAAGTGATATGAATATTGGTCACTGTTATTATATCTGTATATCTTCCAGTGGATACTAGCAAATTACTCTTACTTCGCTCGAGAGTCCCTAGGTGTCTATTATATTACAAAGATTATTCAAATCATCCCTTATTTTTCACCCCAAAGAAATGTAAATTGTATTGCCCTAAAACTTTGACTTAAAATAGTCAGCATTTTAAATCCGATTTTTTTAATGTACTAGTGTTTGCCCAGTAGAAAATTAGAGGAAAATATATAAGAATGAAATTTATATATTTATATAAAAAATAACTGTTTCCAAAAGGTTGTATTCAGTGTTCCTTCGTTCGTCAATAGCTACAAAATAAAAAAAATGACAAAGGAGAAAAGGTTTTTGCCTATTTATATGTAAATATACATGATTTATGTACCTAAATTAAACACACATAAATTATATACTATATAATATACAGCAATCTTATTCAGATTACGCAAGGATTTGAACCTGTGATGTCATGAATCGAGTCGGTGCGCGTAGCTGCAGTTGATAGATAAAGTGATGTCGAGTAGCCTCTAAGGGGACGGTGCACTACAGGACAGATTAATCGAGTGAAATATTTGCTATTTATGTTATATACATCTATATAGTAGATAAATAAAATTGAAGTGTCTGTTTGTAATGTCAAAATAACAGCTTTACTCTAAATGCATTGGAATTATATACGGTACTTATAAGAATAACACATTTTTTTTAATTTTTGTCAGTCTGTCTGTTTGTTCTAGGTAATCTCCGGAACGGCTTTGCCAATTTTAATGGGACATTCACTGGCAGATAGCTAGACAATAGGAACATAGGCTACGTTTATTTTATTAAAAACTAAAAAAAAAAACCGACTTCCAGGCACTGAAAAGTAAAAAATAACTAAACGGGGGTTTTCATTTAGAATAGATACTTAATGAGAAATTTTCGAAGTCGGTGTGCTTTGATTTGTATTGGTTGGCACCGACTTCGAAAATATCTCATTAAGTATCTATTCTAAATGAAAACCCCCGTTTAGTTATTTTTTACTTTTCAGTGCCTGGAAGTCGATTTTTTTTTTAAGTTTTTATTTTTCCATTTTTAGTGTAGACGTATCATCAATACAAATTAATCAAGCCCAAACACCAGGTAATTGCTGTAAATCGTTGAGGAGTTCCCTCGACTGTCTTTCGGGTCCATCATTAGATCGACTCCAGACCTTCATTACATAGTAAAGCTTTAAAATACCTAATGAAAATGTTAACAAATGCACTAGTCGCCCAAATTTTTGAAAGTTCCCCTCGATTTCTCTGGGATCCCATCATCAGATCCTGGTTTCCTTATCATGGTACCACTCTTGGATATCACCTTTCCAACAAAAAAAGAATTATCAAAATCGGTTCATAAACAACGACAAAATCCGCAAACAAACATAAAAAAAATATACGGTCGAATTGAGAACCTCCTCTTTTTTTTGGAAGTCGGTTAAAAAAGAATTAGGGTTTCGTTCAAAAAAACTAAAACGTGCCTAGGGACGCACCCGAGCGAAGCGAGGGTAAGTCGCTAGTGTTATATATTATACTGCTGTTAATGCTTTCTTGGTCGAGTATATAGTTTCTAGTGTCCCGTGTTCAAGCCTCGAGTTGAACTAAATGAGTTATCAAGCCATTCTTTTAAAACTAAGTATTGTAGCGCCAACATGTGTGAAGTAGTTCTTTTTTCTAAAAAATCATATGGGAACATTCCTGAGACACGCAATGTATTCATAAAAATATAATGTAAATTAGTTAATAGTAGTTAATATAGTATAATGTAAATTAGGTAACAATTATCGCAAAAATCTATTTTAATCTATACTAATATTATAAAGCTGAAGAGTTTGTTTGTTTGTTTCTTTGGTTGAACGCGATAATCTCAGAAACCACTAACCCAATTTGAAAAATTCTTTTTGCATTAGATAGCCCTTTAACTGAGGAAGGCTACAGGCTATATATCATCCCGAAAAAATGTACGGTTCCCGTGGGATAGGTTTGTTTTTGTCTAGGGACGAACCCGAAGCGAAGCGAGGGTGAGTCGCTAGTAATAATTATAAAGAGGAAAAAATTGTTATTTTGTTTGTTTGTATTGAATAGACTCTGAAACTACTTAACCGATTAATCTGAAATTTCGTAAGAAGATAGTTTGAGACCTTGCCTTAAAGGTTGTATGGGGAAGCAACCTAAGGACGAAACCGAGCGAAGCGAGAGCGAGTCGATAGTCGCGAAAGATAAACGACAGCAATACATTAGAATGAAATTAATACCCTTCTGAAGTTGGTCTTCATTTTTAAATTCGGATAAAGTTATAACTAATAACTTTAAGCAAGCGTTTCTAATGTATTAATTTCAGTTATCCAAACTTAACAAGTAATGTGTATGTATCGCGATCCGATAGAGGTCACTAAAGGGTCATTGAGAGTAACGATTGCAGTTTAAAATACTTTAGAATAAACCACGAAATCGAATGCACTCGATTCACATAATTTAGCTATTAGTTAAAGCTCAAGAAGAGCAAAAAGTACTTTAACGGACTTAACTGGTTCTGGTTTTTTTTTTATTTCGAATCATTTTCAAGTGGTAAGTACTAACCTAATATCTCATGTAAAAATATTTTCAATTTTAATTATTTTATATGTTATTCGTATCGTTTTTTCTCTCAGATTTTCGATCATTTAAATATTTTCTTTATTATGTGGAAAAAATTAAAGCAAAACAAATAAATGCTTAGACGTTTTTCGTAAAATAAGCATTAATACAATTTTATCTAAAGATTGTAGATGAAAATCTTTCTAGGAGTTCTAAAACTTAAGGTGCTTTATGTAGACTTAGTACAAATCTATTTACTGTAGTAAAATCTGAGACAATCAGGCAGGTGTCAACACTAGGCAGTCTAATCAGGCGGCGGTTAGACGCGAGTATTTGATCTGCTAATCACCTATAACTTGTTGTTTAGTTTATAAGTACTGGTTAAATTTGTGTTTGAAATATAGAAATCTATAGTAAAGGAATTTTGTTAAAAATGGTTAATAATGAGATTACGGGACTTAAGCTCGTGAATTATTATGTGGTAAAATATCGTTTTAACGACGTTTCGACTGAGTTGCACCAGCCGTGGTCTCGTAACCTGTCCGTAACCAAGGTATTTATGTATTTAGCCACTTACGGATTCATGCGTTTAAGTCCCGTAGTGTCATTATTATACAACTAGCGACTTACTTTAGCTTCGCTCGGGTGCGTCCCTAGGTTCGTTTTATTTTTTTTGAGCGAACCCCTAATTTAAAAAAATAAAATAAAAGTAGCCTAAGTTACTCCTTATAATATCAGTTTCAGTGAAAGTCCCGTTAAGATTGGTCCAGTTGTTTCGGAGATTAGCCGGAACAAACAGACAGACAGACAAAAATTAAAAAAAATGTGTTTTTCTTATAAATACCGTATATAATTCCATATGCATTTAGTATAAAGCTGTTATTTTGACATTACAAACAGACACTTCAATTTTACTTATCTGTATAGATTATGGAACGCGAAAATTTTAAAAGTTAAAAATAGTTAATTCTGAAAATATACTAATTAATTTTATAACTATACATGCTATGTGGGGTAGTTATAAACAACAATGTCTATCTCCTTGACCTTGGCATATCCCTACTTCTTTTCGCTAATAAAGTACATTAAGATACCATGGAGATGTGTGTTTTCCACTTTTTCATAGACTTCAAAAAAAGAGGACGTTTCTTAACTACGTTTTATTCAGATGTGCATTTGTTTGTTACGTGGTATCTCTAAACTGATTTTTATAGTATTTTTTTATTAATTAGGTTATATTTCAAAGATCATAAAAGATCAAATTTAAATTTAAAAAAAAATATCTTACCACTTACCGGTTTTAAAGTAGTTTTGATTTCGGTGTAATTTTTTTAATTAAAGATTACCTAATTACGATGTGTTTATTTATTTGGTATCATCTTTACAGCAATGGAATGATGAATCGATGGGATTCTTAAATATAGATTACACGCTGGTATACAACAGTGGTTATATTCATCCCGACATATTAACCAATTCCCATGGGATATTAGTTCATTGTGAAGAACGCACAAGGTGTAGTGAAGGTTAAGCGCAATGAGAGTGGTTCATATTATGAATATTACATTTTTTTTTATTTTTCCTTTAAGGAATTATTATTTATTGTAAATACTGAAGTTTGAGAGTTTTGGTACTGAACTCAGAAACGATTAGGATGAAATTTGATACAGAGATATGTTATAACTGGAGTATCACAAAGGCCACTGTTAGCTTTTTTTTATAAGATTCAGTGACAAACGAGCAGACCACCTGATGGAAAGTAGTACCTGTCGCCCATAACATCTACGGTTCATGCACTTAGGTTTTAAGTAACAAAAATGCAGAACCACAGGTGCGTTGTCACTGTGAGGACTAAGATGATATGCCTCTTGCCTGTAATTGCGCTGGCTACCTTATCCTTCAAACCGGAACACAACAATGCAATCATTGTTGCTTGGCGGCAGATATAGATAAGGGGGTGGTACCCATCCAGTCGGACTCCTCAGGCTTGACAGAGTCCTACCACCGGTAAAGGGAAACCTTCTAGGGAAGCGTAAAAATAAAAATAATAAAATAATAATATATGAAAGTCAATTTCATAAAAGTTTGCAGTTACAATATTGTATCAAGAAATCACAAGCAATGTATGAACTATAGAAGATATTTGTTCCGCGCCCATTTAATCTTGGACTGCTCATTCCCTAATTGCAAGCGAGAGATTGATTTTACGGCCAACGTGTTGTGATTCCGTATACTTTAAAAAAAGATTTAAAAATTTTACTTTAACTATATCTTATGTAGACATGTTATAGATATATAAATATGTACCGACAAATTATGTTCAGTCATTTTGTTTTATATAATATTTTTGTTTTTAGTAGGTGTATGTATGAACGTTGAAATTATGTGCAAAACTAACACTAGGTCATTTAGAATCTAAAATCCTTATTAATATATATTTATATATATAACTTGGGAAAATCTGTTTGTTAGTATGTTTTTCTTGCTCGTTGTAACCGGGCGAAGCGACGTATTGTTTAATTTTTTATTTTGGCCCATCGAGAGGTCCCTCGTGGGATATTTACTTCAAAAATTTCCACATAAATACGCTTTATCTAGTTAAGGTTTGAGGAAAACAAGGGGTAGGTAATATAGCAATTTAAGAATGACTTTTATGTGCAGGTTTGGGTGACCTAAAGCTAACAAATAAAGATTTTTCTAACTTACTGATATGAAAATTATAAATATTCCATTTTAAAACAAATATATTTCAGGTGAAAATTCGAACTTGTTACCTTCGATCTAATAAGAAGAACCTGCCAGGCGGCTTCTACACAACCTTAATTTTATCAAGTACATAAACTATCTGTTAAATACCTAACTATATAAATTAAATAATCTGGAAAATTCGAGCGATCCAACGAAACCCTAAAAAGACTAATATCGCTAAAACGGTTCAATACATCGCTTTGATGCCATGTTTACGCTTGTTATTAGCTAATTACACTCGTCAATGAAGCCCGTTCGATTCCTGCCTAAGCAAAGATGTTTTATGCGATTTGTTAATTGAAACGACTCATTAGAAAATCAATGTCAGTAAATTTTTCTTTATACGTTTGATTTCTAATAGGTTTGATTTTCTTTATCATAATTTCATGTGAATATTGAATATTGTGTAGGAAATATATGTAGAATGGATTAAGCTTATTTATTTCTCAAATATAAAAGTGTGAAAGAGATAAAACGATGATGCGGTCGTTGTTCGTGTAGTTTTATTCTTGAAAACTATATGGATATTATTATTTTTGTTAATTATGATCGCTGTAAAGTAAAATTACTTTTTTGTAAGTTGATTTTTATAAGTACTCATCAAAAGTTATCAATTAATCGTATCATAGTAACATATAAAATGCTATAATTATTAGGCTGTGTGCTCTAAAACTTTCTTAGTTTTGCGCGAATGTTTGACATTTTAACCCAATATAAATTATTAATTTTTTATAAGTGTAAAAATAAAACCGTAAAAGTAAAAATTGACGACACGTTTGGCTCAGTTTGTAGTGACCCTACTTGCTGTGCCAGCGGTCGCGAGTTCGAGTCCCGCTGGGGGCATTCATCTGTGTTATGAGCACGAATGTTTGTACTCCAGTCATGGGTGTTTATATTTATAACATATATGTATTTAAAATTATATATGTGCAGTGTATCAACTATCTGGTATCCATAACATAAGCCATAGCTTACCATGGAACTTGATGGTGCTGTGTGCTAATGTCCCAACATATTTATTTACATATTTAAATCCAAAAACTGTATTATGTCCGCACTTGCACTAGAACCAACACCAAGGATCTATGGCTCTGCAACCATACATGCCAGCCACTTTTTTTTTTTTTTTTTTTGTTTACGCTGGGGAAACCCATCATGGGGACCTTACCGGCCGTCAATGGGTAAGGTACTGTGAGACTCCTACTCACTAAAACCCACAGCGGAACCCTTCGCCGCAGTGCAATGGGGCGTTGCAGGATCGCTTGCGCATACACTACAACACCCCTGCGGACAGCCCGTACCTCGCGGGCCAGCCACGCCTAAATCAGGATGCCCTCGATTCACAGAGCATCCCGACCGCCCCGATGACGTGCAGGGAAGTCAACGAGAGACCCCCCCGCAGTAGCTCCTCTAGGGTGGCGGGAGAAGATGCGCATACCGGCGCCTCCTCTCCCCCAGCCGACGGCGACGAAGAGGGTCTGCTAAGGCGTTAGCCTCGCGTTCCCTCTCCGCCGTCTCCTTCAGTGAGATGACGGCCTCGCTGAAGGAGACCATCGCCGACCAGGACCTCGCGTCGCAAAGCATGGCCCCCACCACGCTACGCAACGAAAGGTCTCCACCCACTACCGCCATCAGGGCATGGCGTTGGGGAGCCCAAGCGGCGCATTCCACGAGAGTGTGGTGCGAGGTGTCCGAGGACGCACCACACTCGTATACATGCCAGCCACTAGACCAACATACCAACTTAAAAGCAAATGAAATATTGATAAATACAAACTACAGGGACACATAAATTTATTTATTAGAGGATATGTATCCGATACAATACAAATTTTGTGCACCGATTCAAGTTAAACGATGATACCAAATCCAACGACTTACACAATCTCGTTGACTACACTACGTTTATAAATATAATACAGTTTGTATATAAATATAATATCCGGTAAAGTAGTTCGCAACTGCAAAGGCCATTCGCAGTAACAGTGCATTGGAGCTAAACCCTAGCGCCATACGCCACCTGGCTGTATCCAGCTCTGGCCTATGTGGCTCTGTAATCTGCCATTCCTATGCAAATTCGCTCGCTGAACCAACTATGACTTTATATAAAAGAGAATTGTCGCGTTTCTGTCGTTTAATTTAATCTAGTAACAGTATTCTTTAATATTTTTTATTATTTTATTTTGTTGTGTTGCGTTATTAATGTAATTAGGAAATTATTTAATTTGTATACACTGAATATACGTTAGCAATATAAATATGTGATGTTGAATTTTAAACAAATTTGAGTATGTGTAATTTTATTTAATGGTTTTAAGATTTTTCTTTTATTATATTTTTGTTTAAGGACTGCAGTTATGAAACTACTTAAAATAAAACTTCTAGCTCTATGTTTATTTTTTTCCAAACGATTTTGATGAAACATAGTTATGTATTATAATCCTTTTATTCATATCATTATCAAGAAACCAAAGTTAATACAGAAAAACGCATATATGATTGGCAGTTTTTATTTTCACAATTTCACAAATTATTCAAAAAACAATTATTGTAAAACAAACAACTTTATATACAGATTCTATACACAGTAAAGCTTCATTCATTAATGAGGTAAAAATAGTATTAAATACCCTATCAGCAACGAGACCAGCACCCGCTCTCAATGTTTGGAACGACGTCCGCTATAGGAAGTAAGTGAATTTTGCCTTTATGCAGCCACTTGACTAGGCTACAGAAGGTTTTATCCTTTGATTACACTTCCAAGTTCCAAGAAACCCGATGAGCCTCCGGGCAGCGATAGATGAGAATTGTTTCAAAAACTTCCCGTTTAGATGACAGTCTTGGAAGCAGCTAGGCAAATATCTTACTTACTTTCCGTTTTTATTACACACTTTGTTAAAGCTTTGTTTTACGAAAACTGATTTTGGCTACTTTTGTATGGGAAAATCTCTAAGTACCTATACTAAATTAACTTCAAATTGTTTAGTAGTTAGATGTATTTTATAAATTAGCTCCATATTAATTAAAATCTAAAAAGAACTGCTGCGTCAAACTTAGCTTTATCTTAACATAAAACACGTTTTCATATATTTATACCTGAGAAGAATAACACAGTAATTCCGTTTTTTACGAGTTTGTGTTTTTTACAATGTACTATTATTCTATTAGTCTAATAGATACTTAATTTTTCTACAAACAGGGTAATGCCATTATAGAAAAGATCACATACAATAGTATACTGTAATTTTTTTATTTATTTATTTTCTTTCAGACACAGGTCCATATTTACATACAATAAATACAATATAAACATTTAAAATTTAACAATTGGAACTTAATACTATTAGGAACATTATTTTATGTATTTAAGTGACGATCCATGTGTCGTCATCCAATGCCACATTATGTGACTGTCAAGTCTTTCAGCCACAGTGGCTACAAGGCTATTGTATATTGTAAAAAACACAAACTCGTAAAAAAACGAAGTTACAGTGTTATGTTTCTCAGGTAACGACTAGTAAATAGGAGTAGATCGAACTACACCGTGTCGTGTGTTCTCAAGAATATCATAAGTTACTGATGCAGGATTTAATGATTTAATTTTTATCTCCTTTAATTTTAACAACTTAATAATGACCTGTTTAGGATATGATTTTTTAGGACATCTCGATAATATATAAAAAAAACACCGATCCGTAATGAAGACTTCTTTTTGAAACTCATCTAATTCGACAAAAAAGTAATACAACTTCAGTCTACAAAATCAGATAATTTTAAACCACCACATAAGCAGAAAACCTAATTTCTTACATTTAAACTCGCATTCTAATCAAAGTGCATTTTCCAAAAGCAGCCTAAATGGAGTCAGAAGACAATGTAGTTGCATTCAACACTCCTGTCACGTTTTAGTTCGTCGTGAAACCAAAAATTGTTGAAACACTAACATAGTGCCGCTGCCAAGTCGCTTCATTAGGACATGTTTGTGACTTTTCTCTTTACACTCGCGTGACACGTGATTCTGGGGCTATTGTATAAATGAGTCTTCACAATGAGATTGTCGTTATGTCGTAATATCCTTGTCGTTGTTTTAGCCTTAATTTGACTGTAGATCTAATGGTTTGTAGGTCGCAGGTTCGAATAGATTGAAAAATATAGACTATAGTCTTAGTTGAATCAAAAAAATATCGACTAAATAATAATAAATGTTTTTCTTTATTTAATCAAGATAAAGCACGATGTTGGAAACTACACATTGTAAATCTACATATGATATTAAGTAACGTCAAATCTATACATATAAATATAATTGAAGTGTCTGTTTGTAATTTCAAAATAACAGCTTTATACTAAATGCAAATGAATGTATATAATATTATGTACTTAATAAGAAAAAAAAAAACGATTTTTTATATTTGTGTCAATTTGGGTGGACCGATTGTGACGGGACTTTTACTGGTAGATAGTTGATGTTATAAAAAGTAACTAAGGCTACTTTTGTTTTAGAAAAAGAATTAGGGTTCCCCCCAAAAAAAACAATGAAATTGTGAACAAAAAATCCGAGTACCTAGAGATGCATTCGAACGAAGTAAAGGTAAGTCGCTAGTTTTAAATATAAACTGAACCTTATATTATGAAATGAGCAATTTTTGTATATAAATGATTTCATATATCTGGGAAACGGCTCTGACGATTTAGATTAGTTTTTTAGTTTTTTAGTTTATCTTAGTGTCTTTTCTGATATCACGTAATTTTTCCGAAAAAACCACGATTTTACAAAACAAAAAAAACACACACATGTGATATAAAAAAAACAACAATTAAAACGGCACATAGAGAAACAGCTAATAATTAAACATGCTCCCAAATCAAATATTTTAGATCTGAAATAACATTAAAATCAGTTGAATATTTGCTAAGTTCATCCGCGTCGTGATAAGGGGTCGGAATTATCGTTTATTAGAAGTTTCAACAGCCGGTCTGGTGACGTGTTGACTAGCTCTTGTACTCAGTGTTACCAGTGTAATTAATTGTTTTTATTTTTTCTCGAAAATGTATATGTAACTTAGGCTTAATCTTCCCAACAAAAATATTGTTTATATTATAATTAAAACAAATATATAAAAGTATTTTATTAGATTTGTTTTGTAATTTTATTATTTCAGTTATTTTTTTTTTAATTAATTCATAATTTCTGTCACTGACATGGAACTCAATATGATATTTCTATGGGGTAAGACATAAGGTAAGTCTAAGGCAGGTTTAAAGTTTTATATAACTTGTATGGAACTAATTTTAAAGTCTTTAGAAAGAAAAACTACAGATATTATTAAAGTCCAACGTAAATAAGCAAGGCTGAAGCTTAGCGAGTTTGGATTACATTTTATAAGGGATATATTAGTAAAGACTATTTTGTTCGTAGTGGACATTCATTGATCAAATGAAATAACAAAATTAACTATTGAAACTATTTGTACAAAAACCTTTGCATAACGAATCACTACTCAAAACCAAACATATCGTTACATATTAAAAAATCAACAAATACAACCAAGCGGACAGACAGATATCTCTATTATAGAGGACCCTAAGGTCAACTATTTGCAATGGAAATTCATAATAATCTCATTATCTACCCTTTGATTGCCGGACTGGACAAACGACCCTATTGATTTTTGTTATTAAATAATAGTAACAACGTGTTTCTGATTTTTGTCATCGGACTATTTGCTTTGTACAGACGCTTTATTGTATTAAGAATAAAAATTGAAACCTTATTATATACAGCCATCTTTAGGCTAATTAGTTGTCACTTCGAGTGGATGTAGAGTCCTTTAACAAAACAAATTCAAACTCTATGTAGCAGTCCAATCAGTGGAGAAGACAGTCGAGTAAGTCAGATATATGAAATTGAAGGGACTCCTAGAGCTTCTAAAAATAAAATTTGCTTTAATATTCTATGTCAATATGAAAATTAGAATTAATTTCACACATATGTATTTTGCAAGTTCTTTACTTATGTACTTATTAGATAAAATTCATTTATTTTTCAGTAGTTTTTTGTTACTTGTATTATACTCGTACATTCCAACATCCTAAAATGATCTTAATATATCAGGATAAAGTCGCATATGTCATTTATACCAGCCAAATAATCTTTAATTCTGAAGCTTGCTATGTCAAAACTAACACATTTTAGTTCCTTATAATATTGATATAGATCACTATTCTGCCCATTTTATTTATTACGGTGGTAACCCAGTGGTAACGCGCTAGGCAGTAGTAGCCCAGTGGTAATTTACTCGCTTGGAAAAACCGAGTGAAACGGGTTCAAATCCCGGGTCTCGCACCTCTGATATTTTCATGTGCGAATAATTTCTAACATGAGTACCACTTGCCTTACGGTGAAGGAAAACGTCGTGAGGAAACCTGCATGTCTGAGAGAAAGTTTTCGAAAGACATGTGAAGTCCGCCAACCCGCACTTGGCCAACGTGGTGGACTATGGCCTGATCACGCTCGTATTGAAGGCATGCTCGTGCCCAGCAGTGGGACGTTAAAGTGGGCTAAATAAAGCTGCCTGGAATGCTATGAAGTGTATTTTTATTGCTAAAGAGAATTGCTGCTTTTTGCTTGTTGTTTCCTGTTCTATAAAATTAGTTCGGTTATGGTAAAGTTGCTTTTATGCATGGTTACTTATATATTTGGGTTTGTTATGAAGAATGATTTATTTTTTTATATAAAAAGATAATTTTGGTTGAACGATCAGCGTCGTCGAGTTACACAGCTTAAAGCGCTGACCTACATTCTAATTAATTAAACTTAGTTTCAATTTAATATCACTAAAATGTCTTATTTCTAGATTTTATAAATCCTAACTTCTTTTATTCTACTATACTATAATTAATATTTTCATGAAAAAAAGTATTTTCAAGATGTTAAGTGTATCATTTCATAACGATAGGTTGTAAGCAAAACCAGGTAAATTATCATATTTTAAAATATTTATCGTATAACCAATGTATATATAATAAAAAAATAGAGGAATTGTTATTTTGTATTTGTTTCCTGAGAATAAATGTATGTCCAATACAGCTCTTGTTTGTTTTCTGAGACAAAGCGGCTTGGCTCGTCTCAATCGCGATAAGCCCGTCGGTGTCCGATGCAGCTTATACCTGCGGTAAGACCGAGTTGATTTTTATTTATACTGCCATAAGATATAAGTGGCAGGTATCGTAGCACAAAGTATATAAAAGACAAAAAATATATAAAAGGCAAAAGTGATTGACTGATGTATCAACGCATAGGCCAAACCTAAGGCTAGAAACTTAAAACTTCGCACACATATTCCTCTTATGACGTAGGCATCCACTAAGGAAGGATTTTTTAAAATTCATCCACCAAGGGGGTGAAATAGGGGATAAAAATTTTTGTGAAACTTTTTATTCCTTGACAGCAATAGCAACACATATAAAACAAACATAGACACATATACACACACACACACACACACACACACACACAGAGAGAGAGAGGGGGGGGGGGGGGGGTGGGAGACGCGCACATGCACGCACGCACGCACGCAAATAAACTCACTTCAAAGTCACTTTGTGACTCTTTCTTTCTGATAAACGAATGGAAATGGGTTCAATCCTGAGTCACGTATCTTTGTTTTTTAATTGTGCGAATCATTTTCAACATAATTACAACCTGCTTATGCGATGAAGGAAAACATTGTGGGTCTACATGTCTAAGGAAATCTTACTAATTTATGAAGGACGTTTGACTGCACCAATCCGTATTTTCACAATGTAAAGGACTATGGTCTAATCTTTTTCAATTGAGGGGAGGCTCGTGCACGTCGGTACGGACGGTATGAGCGGTTAAATTATTATTTTTATTCTAGAAAGCAAATAAGCAATTTTGTATATCTCGGAAACGGCTCCAACGATTTAAATCATAACATAAGGATTTGCTTTTTAAGTTTATCTATAGATGGCTTTAAGCTTTATTACTCAGGCATTGTATATGTATAAAAATAGACAAATACAAAACAGTTTAGTTTCCCTTCTATTTGTAAACTGATTTTCTTTTTTTGTTCAGTAGTTTTTGATGTTAAAACAATTTTGGAAACAGTAACTTTTTTATGTGGATACGTAAATTCTATTCTACACTACTACTATAAAGAGGAAAGATTTGAATTTTTTATATTTATAACCAATAAACTTAAAAACTACTGGACCGATTTAGATGAAATTTTAGTAAGAAGTTTAGTAAGAAGATAGCTTTCTAGGAAGAAAGCGCATAAGATATTTTTTATTTTCGAAATCATTACTTAAAGGGTTGAAAATGAGGATGAATACTAACTGTATGAAGAATCAACCTAGTCTAAACTAACGTTAATCATAAGCATATTTCTCAAATTTTAAATAGTGATTATGGTCGAATTTCGATCACTAGGCAAAGTAAACTATAGTAAATATACATGCGTTACAGGCTATAAGCGTATCCATGCCTTTCTTTATTTTTATTTCACATGCCACCCTAACGGAGTGGCAGAATATCTAATTTCCATATCGGATTTGTCAATGATAGCAATTTACTCTATTGCTCTATTAGCATCCTTTACTCGTATCTGTTGCTGTTAACAGTTACTACATTTTACTTTTTTGATTTAATATATAGTTATAATTAAAACTGAAGTAGTTCTCGAGTTATA
Source organism: Argynnis bischoffii washingtonia (assembly GCA_033884665.1). Classification (NCBI taxonomy): domain Eukaryota; kingdom Metazoa; phylum Arthropoda; class Insecta; order Lepidoptera; family Nymphalidae; genus Argynnis; species Argynnis bischoffii. The sequence continues at coordinate 726,868 of CM066622.1, forward strand.
ATAAAGCAAAAACAATGAAATATCTGCCTTTCTGCTCGTGTTTTCTAATTTTTGAAATGACTGACCACTTTATTTTATAGTGGGTTTGAACAAGAGTGACATAAGCTTGATTTTGTGGCCATAAAACCAAAAGCATTCTTTCTATGGCATAAAAGAAGAAGGTCGTAATATGATGGAGCTTTTAATAGCGGATAGAGGGTCAGTCATGAAGGGTCATGGGTTTGTAAGCTCAGTGAAGAAGCAAAATGAGTTATGAAAATAAAATAAATTAAAAATGTCATCCAAAAACTCTATTTAAATATATAGGACAGCGCTATATATTTAGTATATAGTGTACGTAAGTCCTGGACGTCGTAGATAGAAACCTTAATTAACGAGAGGGCACTATCCATTCCGGCGAGCGTCAAATACGTTAGCGACGTTAGTGACGGCACATTGAACACGATTTGCGATGCGTACACTAGCGTGCGTACAAAAAATTGCCTAAAACATGCAACTTTTTATGTGATAACCCCTAAATTTCCAGATTCGTTTAGCATTTTATCACGCCTTTACTATTTGTTTGTAGCTAAGGTTTTAGTATACAGATTTTTTACTTATACCATACTTCGGTGACGGAAAATGTGTACTGAAGAGTAATACTCGACGTCTTCACTGAATAAAAATTAAATAAAAACTTTATTAAACAAACTAAAATAATATACTATTTAGTCAGAATTTACTATACTGCAAAAAAACACGAAGATTTTCTGGTCTGAATAGAAAAATCCAGTACCTATATTGAACCCAAACCTGCAATCAAACCCAGGACCTCCGCAACCAAGGCAGTTAAAAGAGTTAGGATTATATTAAATAAAAGTAGATACGTATATAAATTATATAATTATTCTGATACAAGTATATCTCATATATAAGAAACTTTCTCACGCTCGAGGGTTTCTGGTAGAGATCTCTTAAAGAGATAAGTCATCCTTTGTACACATGGTTACTGTTTTCTATTTTATATGTTTTTTTTTTTGGTACATGAAATAAATAAATAAAAAAATAAATAAAACATCAACTTAAAAATAAAAACAATTCAAACAAAACATAAAATTTCTCCTATAACTCCATAAGAAGAAACAAAGCATTTATCTTGGCACCTGTTTAACATCTAAGTTGAGGCAGAGGGCATGAATCGGGGGCGATAAATAAGCAAACAAACTTATTATAATTGCAGCGGGGTGTCCATTCACTTGTACTTTCATTATACCGTGTGTGTCTCCATTTGTGACATTTAAATAGAATATTATTCTCTAGCGCCTTACATTTTCATCGGGTACGTCCTTAGGTAGTTTACAGCAGCCTTTATGTTACTTCAGATCCTCTAAATTTCATCCAAATTGTACTGGCTGTTTCATCGTGAAGAACAAACATGTACACTATACACATTTGAAAACTTTTGCATTTATACGAGTAGTAAGAGACCTATAAGTAATTTCTTCTTTCTAGGCAACTTTTTGCAGCTGACGTAATGAGAGTTGTGTAAAAACTTATTAGAGTACTGAAATAAAAACGGCATATGACATAATATTTATATATATAATAAAATTGTAACTAAGCCAAATGTGTACATTTAATATTTTTTGGAAAATCTTATTGAAATAGACTATATTGTGGATACAGAAGCCAAATCTATAGTTTTTAGAATTTTTGTCTGTCTGTCTGTCAGTTAACGCATTACGGGAAAACCACTGGACAGATTTTGATGAAATTTGGTATGATGATAGCTGGTTATCCGGGTCAACATATGGGATACATTTTACTTCGGGAAAATATCCCATCTCTGAGCAAAATGTTAAAACGTAAATGTTATTCCATATAAATAAATTAGCACTACATTCTTTATGTATTTATTGCAAGAGAAGTAATTGTGGTGCAGGAGTGATGGTTATATTTTACTATGTTTTTTTATATTTAAACTTATTGCTGATGAGGATTTGGGCCCAATTGTAATTTTAGGATAAAATGAAGGACACTTTTTAATAATAATAATTATATTTAGACAGATCACAAATATGTAGAATCGACTCAACAGTTCCAAGGTTCATTTTCCATACTAAGCTTTCCCTTTTTATAATATTACTAGCGAGCCATAGCATACCTAGGTGCCCTTCACATTTATTATATTACGAAAGTTCTCAAAAAGGACAACAGGACAAAAATGTGATCATAGCAATATGTTAATATGTTACAACCTTATGAAATATGTATGAATAAACTATTTATTTATTTTATTTATAGACATTAATTTATATTAAACTAGTCTTTGTACGGCTTTGCTCGCACTACAAAAGGATTGGAGTTCAAAGGTATATATGTCCATATATGCCTATGTCATTGCCAAATTTTATCGTAATCTGTTCAGCCGTTTAAGTGTGAAAAGATAACAGACAGAGTTACTTTCACATTTAAAATAATATGACGACACGTTTGACTCAGTTTGCCTACTTGCTGTGTCTGCGGTCGCGGGTTTGAGTTCCGCTAGGGGCATTCATTTGTGTGGTGAGTTCGAATGTTTGTACTACAGTCATGTTTATATTTATAATATGTACGTATTTAAAGTTATATATGTGTACTATATCAACTATCTAATATCCTAAACACAAGCCTCGTAGCTTCTTACCATGGGACTAGATGGTGTTGTGTGATAATGTCTCAACATATTTATATATTTATAAATATGGATAGTCATACAAAATTGATCATTAAACATCGTGACGTGATAATTACAGTACCGCAGCGGTATTGACAATGGAAACAGGACCAGCTACACGGCAGTCGCACGTGCCCCTAACGACTCCACGAACTGTTTGATTTAAAGTCGCAACAATTGTGTTTATGCGCTATACCTCACCAGATAAAACTTCTCTAATGGGCCTTTGTTTATTGAACATTTCGATTATTTTGATCAGATACAGTCGAGATGAAACTTCTACATTACGCGACATCAATTTTACGATATATTAGGAATTTTGCTCATTTAGTCATTTATAATATTAGAATAACATTTGCATACGTACTTTTTTTAAAATGTTACTCTCACCTTACTTGGGTTCTTCTTTCGGTACGTTTTAACGGTTAGTATGGAATAGATAGACTATATATTATTTGATATATAATAGCCATCCTCAATAAACGAGCTATCTAATGCAAAAAGATATTTAAAATCGGATCAGTAGTTCCTGAGATTAACGCGTTTAAACAAACAAACTGCCTCTTTATAATATTAGTATAGATATATTATTTTAAAACATCATTGTTTGTCTTTATGTTAAGTTCTATGGCACTGTTTATGTTATGAATTAGTCTAAGGATTTTATTTATTACAGTTATATACAATGACATGATGATTTATGATTTTTCGTGGTTATATATATATATATATATATATATATATATATATATATATAACCACGAAATATATATATGTACAACCGTATTCTTTGTTGCTGCTATAGGATATTACTGCGCACATTTTTGGTCCATTGTAATCGAACTGTAAATCTTATTAGATACTAGGGACTCACACTCGATTCGCTCGGGTTTGTCTCTAGCTTGCTTCCCTATAAAAACTTTCATCCCCATTTTTACCCCCTCAAGGAATGATTTTCGGGATAAAAAGTAGCCTATGCCCTTTCCAGGGTCTTAAACTGTCTTCTTAACAAATATTATCTAAATCGGTTCAGTAGATCTAGAGATTACCCCCTACAACATTACAAACTCACAAACTTTATAATATTAGTAGGTATAGGTAGAAATTCAACAGGTATTTTTTATGGTATGCAGTAAAGTACTACTGGATAGTATGCTCTGGTAAGAAGATGACGAGCATAAAAATATTTGTTTCACGTCTTTTTTGTGTGTCGGTGTTAAATCATCTCAGTAATAGTGAATAATAGATATTATGAATATATCTACTTCAATATTTAGGCCAAAAACTTACAAAATATCACGAAGAAGATAGAATATTATATTTTTTATTACGCAGGCATCAAAATTTATTAATAAAAAAAACCAATTCGCATTAACACTATTAGAAGTAAAGTTAAACAATACAAGAGAGTAATAAACTGGTGTTTAACAAACAACTGACGAAGTAATACCGTGGAATATTCCAATGAAATATGTATTAAAACCGCGGGCAGCGAGATTAAGCTGAGAAGATCGGATATTAAGAGTACCCGCTTCCAGTGGGAGGCTGTGTTTGTAGCTATTTGATTACAACCTAATGTTACGTGTTGAAATTTTATTAGATTTAGTTAATTACCTATAAAAATCAAGATTGGCCAAATTCGTAAAAAAATCACAATAATCTTGGTAATGGTAAATAAAAATCTATAATATAGGTCTTTTTTAATGAACTTAAAAAGATGTTAATTCAGATAAGTATATGATTACCTACCTATATTTCTAAAAAAAGTCTATACTTTGATGGTGCTACCTTTATAATTTGAAGAATAAGTTACTTTTGGAGTAAATTTTAGAGGTTTGTTAGATTGGTGTATTAATCTGTATATATAATAAAACTGTAGAGGTCGAATGTTTGTACATAGAAAAAAAAAGGTAAAAACCGAGTCAGGGGGATGTAACATGAGAAATAGAACAAATCCAGATTTTTTTCAAATTGTTTGTTTCTCTGTCTGTTTGTCTGTTTGTACGGGCTAATCGTAGCAAGCTAGATGACATTTTGTATGGTGGTACCTTATATCTCTGGTCAATATCTTAGATATTTTTCATCCCGGAAAATTAAATAGTTTCTATGGGATAGTTAAAAAACTATACTAACTTATACAGCTTAGTACACAAAAAGTACTGATTTAATGAAACTTTACAATACTATAGTTCATACATCAGAATAACAAATAGGTTACTTTTTATTCCGGAAAAATATACGGCTCCCGTGGTATATATTTGTTTTTGTTTGTCTAGAGGCGAACCCGAGCGGAGCGAGCGTGAGTCGCTAGCACATAATATGTATGTAATAATACATGATAATATTTAAGGTCGGTTTACAAGTCTATATTGCATGTAGAAACGATAATCGCTTCGCTTTCACTGGATGGCAGAATTAACACTAGGTGTGCGGGAAGCAAAGAATTTAATCTACAATGAAAGAAGTCGGAGCTTCTTTGTGCGTGTCACCTACCGCCGACCCTCGGAACGTAGTGTGATCTTCGACATGCATTAATAAGTTATAGGCACATTTTGATATGGTATATTATATTTTATAGTTACAAAGTTTCATTATGTTAGTTTTGTTATAATTTTAAAAGCACTTGGGTGACTGAGTTTGAAGAGAAATATACCTAAATACATATACAGATATATAGATATACCTAAGAATTTATATTTGTCGATTGATTTACTAGTAAGTCTGTGTGTATTCAGCCCTTTTTAACGTCCCACTGCTGGGCACGGGCCTCCCTCAATACGAGGGGAATCAGGCCATAGTCCACCACGCTGGCCAAGTGCGGATTGGCGGACTTGGTGCGGATTGGCGGACTTAGTGCGGATTGGCTAAGTAGTAAGTCTGTGTGTATAAATAAAATAATACTAACTAGAAACATAATATACACTTACTACAGAATTTAAGATGTGCGAAAAACTGACAAAAGCTTACGAAGTATACATAGGAGTTTCAAATTATTTATCAAAATTGTAGTTATATTAAGATTTTTTAACAACATGTAATAGTAAAAAGTATACATTTTTTTTAGCGTGAATGCTCAAAACGCCTTAATTCCTAATTTTATTCTAAGAATTGATGGAAAATGAGCAAACGTAGCTTAAAAGATGCCTTATCCAATCCACTCCTTCGTCGATCTTCGTCACTTTTCCTTACAATTCAATATCATCCCTTTGTTGCCGGTTTTCGCTTTAATAAATGCGTTGGATCCCAATTTCGACTCAAATAATATTGTCACCTCAGAAGCTCAGTCGTTCACCTCCTGGGTATTTAGCTTCATTGTGCTTTAAAATGGACTTTTTAAGAAGCTTTTATAAAAAGCGCTATTTTCACCGGATTTATATTAAATCATTTTGCGATATCACTTTGTATTTGTTTGCTAAATTAGCTTAAATATTAGTATTTAGAATGAGTTTGGAAATAAACAATAAACATAATTATTGATCGCAGATATACGTGTAGTGAACGAAGTACTGAGCGTCCTTACATGCATGCACTTATTACATCTAATGACAAAGGTTATTTATTTACTGCCTACTTCGGATTTGTCCACATAATATGTATTTTATGGCCAAGCAAGTATCTCTCGCAAATACATAATATATAGTGCCAATTGCGTAAAACTTGTTTAGAACACCAATGCCACATACACAAAGTTACGGAAAAGGCCTGTTTAAGTTTAATTTAGGAAATTGTTTTTTAAAAATCAACAAAAACAACACCATGTTAAAAATTAAACAACTTTTAATATACAACTACTCAAACTTTTCAATTACAGCGAGAGCTTATTAAAGAGAATTGAATTTTGCTTCTAGTTTCCAATATCTATTTTTCAAAATAATAGCCTTATAATGTCCTAATTAAGAAGAAAGTTCGTTTAAACGGTTTAATTAAAAATAAAACAACGTTACGATCGTATCGCCGCTTTACAAATATTTCAGTTTTATATCCAATGCCTTATTAAATCCTTGTTTGTGTCTGAGATGACTTTTGAAGATGTACGAATTGGTTTAACTTATTGTTTTACATATTTTATATAACGATGTTGTTTTGATAAGCTTTTGATAATGGTGATAACTTTGGTTTTGGCAGGTAATAACGCTTACACCCTCCATATAAATTCATCTTGTTGTCGTGGAGGGGATATTAGCGTCTGGCAATCCAGCCAAGCGTTAAGCCAAGAGATACATTGACTGGGAAGTGGCTCAGTTTTGTGGGTATTGTACCATGTGAGTTACTTCTGGTACTTCTCTGATAGTAGAATGAACCGTGGGGTAACCCCATGGTTGTTATTGTTAGCCTCGGCAGGCAGCAGTCGGAGCATCATGGTTCGCAATTTAGACATTAGGTACCTAGGTACTGTTTTTTCTAGCTGGTGACTCCCACATAACCTGTATATATTGCAGGTCGTATGCGTATATGAAACGTTAAAAAAAGGTAGTAACCCGTAGACTTTTGCTATTTTTTTATTGCAGTACCTTAATATAAAGCCTGTTATATTCCTTGACACATAAACTATGTCAAAGTTAAAAATTTACGTCAATTCCTCAGTCAGTTTCTATGTAAAAGTAGGACGCACGAACACATTTTTGCATTTAGCCATCTTGTAAAGTGCTTTAAGTTCTGTCATCGCCTATTTTTACTGTTTTAGTAACTTAATTCACAAAATGACTTCTCGTTTTATTATATAGGTACGCTTTTAGACTTCACAACGCCAGGGATCACCAGCTACCCTCTGTAGTGAACGAAATGGAATGGTTTTAATAGCAGCATTAAAATTCACCGCCGAAAGGCGATGAAATCTCGAATTTCCCTTTGATTGTTTAAACAACTTCACTCCAACCCCTTTCTTTGCTTAATTGGGAAGGTTTGGTTCTTAGATATATACAAAATATATTTATTTTGACTTAAAAACTAACAAAACTAAATAGCACTATGTCCAAAATGTGTTTGTCAAAAGGTATTTATTTATATAGGAAATATACATATGTTAAATGGGTACATAAACTACTATTACATAGAGTTTGATCAAAATCTGTCCTGCAGTTTTTGAGTGAAATGTAAACAAATTAATTAATCTTTTTACAATTATTATCTATGCATAGTATAAAACAATGTGAGTGTTTGCCTTTGTCCGTTTCTCAGCTTATTTCTTTTAATTTCTCTTTCTCTCTTTACTAAGAGAAAGAGCGATAAACGAAAAAGGTTTGTGTATATAATTTGTAAATATATAAATTTACATGGTCAAGGGCGATCTCGAGCGAAGCGAGTATCTATACATATAATAAAATTATAATTAAGCCGAATCTGTACATTAAATATTTTTTGGAAAATCTTATTGAAATACATATTATTAACGATACAGAGGCCGAATCTATAGTTTTTAAGAATTTTTGTCTCTCTGTCACCGCATCACAGAAAAATCACTGGAGGGATATTGATGAAATTTGGTATGATGTACTTTGATTGACATTGATAAGTAATCACTCTGATTCTACATCAATAAATGATTATTATTATGATGATAGCTGGATATCCGGGACAACATATAGGATACTTTTTACTGCGGGAGATTATCTCATTTCCACGGGAGTACACGTTATAACGCAACCCAAAAAATATTTATGATCAGAATTTCTTGAAACTTGGTATTAATGATCTTCAATACAATTAAATAAATACGTGTTTTAGCGTTTTTTGAAATTTATCCCATAATGAGATAAAATAAGGGATGAAAATTTGTATGAAACCTACCTTCTTAAAATTTTTTTGTTGTAGTTTGAGCGCGAGCGAAGCCGCGGGATTTGCTAGTTATTATATATTTTTAAATCATGTCATAACGGGTAAAACTAAGGCAAACATATACACATTATTCCGGGTGCCAAATGAAAATAAATACAATCAAGCAATGTCCGGAGCGTTTTACTAGTATAATACATAATTCTGACTTACAGCCAGGTATAATATTGATGCGGGACCGGATGCGACGCGACGCTGGCATTGATCGCAGAGATTAACCCAATACGCTGCCCTGTGGTGTCGTTGCTACATGTAAAGCTTTGATTGAGATAAATTTGAACAGATTGCCTTTTATATATTCATGTTTTATTATTTACAATAAATATTAGTAGAGGTAGAAGGTTCGATATCGGTGGGGACATTTTTTGTATACTAGCGTATGCTTTTGGTTTGCTTTGGCTCTAACTCTCAATGCAGTGTAATATGATGATATTTTTACTTGATGGAATAAAAAATAGCTTATGTATCTTTATTGTAGATTATATATATAAAAAAAAAGGATGACATTGATATGGCTTAATCATAAAAGTGACAAAACGTAGTTTATGTTAGTTTTCGCTTTATATGTATGTATGTATAGTAATAAATTGGATTAATATTATAATATAAACTAGCGACTCACGCTTGCTTCGCTCGCGTTCGTCCCTAGGTACGTTTTCTCGGTTAGCTATGTGTATACATAAATAGTAGCTTGCTACTTTTAAGATATTCATTTAAATTATGTAGCGATTTACCCTCGCTTCGCTCGGATGCGTACGCCGTACGCGGATTTTGTTTACAATTTCATGGGTTTTAATTTTTTTTCGGTTAATTTTTTTTCGGTTTTAAAATGAAAGTGGCTGGCAGCTATCTGCCAGTGAAAGTCCTGTCAAAATCGGTCCAGCCGTTTCGGAGATTAGCCGGAACAATAGACAGACAGACAGACCGACAGACAGACAAAAATTGTAAAAAAATGTTGTTTTGGTATATGTACCTACCGTTGTTCATGAACAATACAACACAAGTACTAATTAGATAAACCAAACTTCAAGTCATTCAAGTTCGCATTTATATGACATATTTAATTTACGTTTTTGTTTACTAGATGGCGCTAGGTGTATTCTGAATCGCGCTATGGTTTGGTTTACTCTAAAAGTATATAAGACATTGTAAACTGTCAATAGCGTCTGTCTTGTTATAAGGGCTTTGCTCTTCTTATCGAAGTCCAATAAAAGCCTAACTTGCCAGCAGTACATTAGTTTGGTAGTTTTATTTATCAGTACATACTAGTTCATCTCAGTGCAAGGCTACCAGCTAAACTGATTAAACATTGGTCCTTCGAGCCGGATAAGTGGGCATTTTTGTCTTCGGTGTAACCCGCAGTGGATCGCTGCATTAGGGTACACGGTATTACCCGCAGCAGCGGTGTGACCGGCAGTGGTGGGCGGAACTAGCAGCAGCAGGAAAGGACAACTCGCAGTTACCACCACTGGAGGCGCTAATAGCAGATCAACAATAGTGTTTGTTTGAAGTGTAAAATCGTGAGTACATTTAAATTACTTGTGTCAGCGAATATTCGCACAGTAAAATCTTCAAGCAAAATTGAACTCTATTTCTATGGAGATTTCAACTCTGAATATTTATGGAAAACATCTGGACTTGTAAAAAATTTATGAACTGTACTAAACATTACTTAGTTTTTAGATTTAGTGAAATTATATAGGATAGTTAAGGACTTAGAATAATTTAGAGAAAAACGGGGGAACGGGGAACCTATGCCCGATTTTCAATTTTATATAAAGCGCATAAAACACTTGTAAAATTTTGAGAATTAGTTTGAGACTTAAGAATTTTTAAAAATCTTATTATAAATTTGGTTTTAACAATTTGATTATTAGAAATTTAATAAATGGTATAGTTTACTTTAAATGTATATTATATTGTAAAGTATTTAGTTTTGTTAACAAGCAGTTTTATTTTATAATATAAAATGGAAGGTTTAATAAATGTATTAAAAGATTTGCAAAATGTTATAACCAAAGGTCTAATAAACTTTAAAAAATGTAGTAAGGATAGATTAACGGTTGAATATATAGAAACAAAACAAGATTTATTAGAAAAAGACTGGGCTACTTTTAAAGATACTAATGCTAAATTATATGAAAGATTTAAAATAGAAGAAATAGGTCAGAAAGCTGTCAATATTTACGATTCGGTTGAAGATACTTATATAACATATAAAATCTTAATAAAAACATCTCTCAATAAAATTCAGGTAGATAGGGGATCTGTACAACAAGGGGATAGACCTTGTTCTGGTGCAGACAAGAATTCTAATTCTTTAGTAAAATTGCCAAAAATTACCATTCCTATATTTTCTGGTAAATATGGAGAATGGACTACTTTTCATGATCTGTTCACATCATTAGTTCATAAAAATGATTCATTAGATAATGTACAAAAGCTTCATTATCTAAAGAGCCATCTTTCTGGTGAAGCTGAACAATTAATTCGCCACACTCCTATAACTGAGGCTAATTATAACGAACGTTGGGCTCAATTGGAAAGGCGCTATAGTAATAAAAAATATTTAACAAATTGTATTTTAAAAAGATTGTTTGGTCAAAAACGTATAAATATAGAATCAGCTTCGTCCTTGAAAGAGCTGATTGATACTACTTGCGATTGTTTAAATGCATTAAGAAATTTAAAGATTGATGTGACTACATGGGATGTTATTATCATACATATTGTTACACTTAAATTAGATAGCGAAACGCGAAAGCAATGGGAGTTGAGTGTTTGTAATAATGATTCTAATAACGATTTGCCAACGTTTGATCAATTTAAAGTTTTTATCGAAAATCGTTTTCGCGCATTAGAATGTCTTGATTTCAAAAATGCTACAGTTCATCCGGCAAACAAAAGTAACTATCAATGTACTCATACTCCCAGAGTAATGATAAGCACAAAAGCACCAAGTATGCGTTGTGAATATTGTTCAGAGTGCCATAAGCTCTGCTTTTGTAAAAAATTCGTTAAACAGCCCATAGAGAGTAGACGTGAATTTGTAATGAAGAATCGGATGTGCTTCAACTGCCTGGGTAGTAATCACACAGTATATGACTGTAAAAAGGCTACTACATGCAGAGTTTGTCAGAAACGACATCATTCATTGCTGCACATTAATAAGAACACGGAGGAGAAAGGTCATACTAGTTTGTCAACGCCTACTACAGAAAGTGCCAGTACTTCAACTAATTCTAATCCTATAGTCTCCTGTTTGGCGACTGGTAAAATAAATAAATTGAGACAAATTTTATTAGCTACCGCTCTAATAAACGCTCAGTCTAAATCGGGCGAATACTATCCGGTCCGAGCTTTGCTCGACCAAGGATCACAGGCTTGTTTTATAACAGAGGCCTTAGTTCAATTTCTTAACCTGAAAAGGATACCTGTTCAAGGTCATATTTCAGGATTGGGAGATACAAGTTCAACCATAGCTAAGCATATGGTAATTATAAATATACGATCAAGGATCAATCAGAATTTCGTATTAAAAGTAAATGCTTACGTATTAAACAAGATAACTTCATACTTACCTGAACGAAGGTCAAACGCCCATCTAGATTGGTTGAGGGTTACAAATCTGTGTCTAGCAGATCCAGGATATAACACACCCAGTAAAGTAGATGTTTTATTGGGTGCGGATGTTTACAGTTATGTTATACAAGAAGGTTTATTTAAAAGTCCTACTAGTCCCTTGATCGCTCAAAATACATCATTTGGATGGATTGTTTCAGGCGTGACTAGTATAGAAGGTAATGAAAGGTCAAGTAATGTAAATGTAATGCATGCAAAAATTGATGATATATCAGTTACACTAAAAAAGTTTTGGGAAATTGAAGAAGCAAATAGTTCAAAGAAAATACTTACACCAGAAGAGAAGAGATGTGAGGAGTTTTATAGTAGTACAACTGAAAGAGATAAGAATGGTAGATATATAGTTAGGTTACCTTTTAAGGATGAAAATCCATCCTGTAGATCTGGAAATTCCCGAGCTATAGCTGAAAAAAGACTTTTATCATTAGAAAAAAGATTAGAAAGGGATATCGAATTAAAGGATAGGTACAAGGAAGTAATACAAGAATATTTGGAATTAGGACATATGAGGATAGTGGAAAAAAATGATAGTAATAAAGATATAGCAGTTTACTTACCTCATCACGCGGTCGTACGCAACGATAAGACAACTACAAAGGTTCGTGTTGTTTTTAACGCATCTCAGAAAAATAGTTATGGAGTTTCTCTTAACGATACTCTGATGGTTGGACCAACACTACAAGCCGATTTAAGACATACAATCTTGAAGTGGAGAACATATCCTTTAGCGCTGGTAGCTGACATAATTAAGATGTATCGTCAAGTAAGAATTGCCGAAAGTGATGCAATGTTTCAACGTATACTTTGGCGAGATAATCCTGACGAAGAAATCAGAGATTATGAACTTATGACAGTTACCTTTGGTACAGCTTCTGCACCTTATCAAGCAGTTCGTACCTTACACCAAGTTGCCTTTGATGAAGGGGATAATTTTCCATTAGCCAAAGAAAAGGTACTTGGTAGCTTTTATATGGACGATTTAATGACAGGTTGTTTTACTGTAGACGAAGGTATAGAGATATATAAGCAACTAACAGAATTACTAGGTCGAGGTGGATTTAAATTACAGAAATGGAATAGCAATAGCCAAGAAATAGGAGAAATGATAAGAGAAATGGAAAAAAGTGAAATGGAAGTACAATCAATTGAAGGTCAAACGGTAAAGAATACAAAAAATATGACACAATATGATATTACAAAGGACAAAGAACAAAAAGAAATAGAAATCAAATTAGACAGTACAATGAAAATATTAGGACTTACCTGGAATCGCAAAGAAGATTCATTTCAATTTTCCGTAAACATTCAGCCACTAACAACAGAACCTATAAGTAAGAGATCCATAATTTCGGATATTGCTCGTCTATTCGATCCTTTAGGTTGGGTCGCTCCTAGTATAATTATTGCAAAGGTATTTATTCAAAGGTTGTGGCTAGCCGGTGTTGGTTGGGATGAAAAGTTAACGTCAGATTTGACGAATGAATGGCATATTTATCGTAAGGAATTAGTGTTACTTAATGGTATTAGAATACCTCGTTGGCTTCACACAAAACGGAACGATGATGTGGAACTGCATGGTTTTAGTGATGCATCAAAAACGGCTTATTCGGCGGTTATTTATGTAAGATCCATCGATGTTGACGGCAAGGTTCAAGTATCATTGCTAGCTGCAAATACAAGAGTAGCACCCGTTAAGCAAATCAGTATTCCACGTCTAGAACTATATGGAGCAGTTCTGCTGTCGCAACTTCTGACTGAAACAGCAGAAGTTTTAAAGGTATCCGAGGATAAGATCAGGGCTTGGACCGACTCAACAGTAGTGCTGGCTTGGTTAAATAGCCACCCGACTAGATGGAAAACTTTTGTAGCCAATAGAACATCGCAAATCTTAACTAACATGAAAGCGTCTCAATGGTATCATGTGTCAACTAAGAACAACCCGGCAGATTGTGCTTCTAGGGGACTGCTACCAAGTTCATTATTAAATAGTAGTTTATGGTTTTCTGGGCCGTCTTTCTTGACAGATAGAACTATAACTTATAATAGATCAATTAATTTAATTAATTTAAAGGAAGATTTAGAAGAATCCACTAAGAGTCATTTAGCAGTTGTTCCAGATTGTTCGCTGTTGGAACAATACTCTTCTTTAGGAAAATTTAAATTTAAGCTATTTATCACGTTGGCAACTCGTACAAAGAATGATACAATCTTTTTGGAAACGATGGTCTAATGAATATCTCTCAAACCTAATGAATAGATACAAATGGGCTTATAAAGTTCCTGAACCAAAAATTGGAGATGTGGTCTTAGTCAAAGAAGACAATTTACCTCCGAGTCATTGGCTTTTGGGTCGTATATTGCAAAAACATCCTGGTGATGATAACATCACCCGTGTAGTTACAATTCGCACAAAATCTTCAATAATTAAAAGGCCAACATCAAAAATTTGTATTCTACCTGTTGCCGAATAAGAATTACATGTATTTATCATTATTAAAAAATAATATGTTAGTATTAGTTAGTACATAATATCATATTATATTTAAAAAAAGGTTCAACCTTATTAAAAAGGTTTAAAAAGTTGTCATACATTTTATTTATTATCTATTTAAAGCTTATATTGTTATTCTGTATGATTTTATTTTATACTTGTAAGGCTAACAAGGGTTTTAGTTTATGTCTTTTTTATATTTTGTTAAACCAATGTGGATGAAGTAGTTCTTAAGTATATGGATAAAATTATTGATAATATGATATAAAGAAAAGTAATATTTATGTATAAGAAGGACTTTCCCTCAGTGACGTCCTTGGTGGGCGGTATGTTCATGAACAATACAACACAAGTACTAATTAGATAAACCAAACTTCAAGTCATTCAAGTTCGCATTTATATGACATATTTAATTTACGTTTTTGTTTACTAGATGGCGCTAGGTGTATTCTGAATCGCGCTATGGTTTGGTTTACTCTAAAAGTATATAAGACATTGTAAACTGTCAATAGCGTCTGTCTTGTTATAAGGGCTTTGCTCTTCTTATCGAAGTCCAATAAAAGCCTAACTTGCCAGCAGTACATTAGTTTGGTAGTTTTATTTATCAGTACATACTAGTTCATCTCAGTGCAAGGCTACCAGCTAAACTGATTAAACAACCGTATATACATCTATATGCATTTAGTAAAAAAACGGTTATTTTAATATTAGAAATAGATACTCAAATTTTATTTATCTGTATAGATTCGAAAGTTTGAAAATGGGTATGTATGTATGTATATGTATTCTAGTATGTATATATTCACGCTGATGTTTCAGTTGGACAATTTATGCCTGATGACCTTTTTTTAATGTTATGAAATGCATTTACGCATATCATCTGTATAGGTAACCATCATACAGGTGACTATGTGGGACTCACCGGCTAGAAAAGCCAATGCTACCAACTAAAACTTAATGGAACCTCCCTCGCCTTAATAGGGCGTCGCAGGATTACCGGATGACCTGATGGACAAAGGCTACCATTATATACCTAAAACACAGTGAAATGAGGATAAATCACTAGTAGTGGGATAAAATTGCAGGCTAAAATAGTGCCGTTAATATTAATTAGAACATAAAAATGTATAGACACATCATACTTATCATTGCATAAATTTAAATAATATATAAATAACATATATAGACTATATTTTAATGTCCCTCTTATTCGAGGGAGACCATTGCCCAGCAGTGGGACGTTAAAAAGGGCTAAATACATACATACATAAATTAGATATATAGTTAACCTAATAATAATGTAAAATAACACTTTAAATGAAACTCAACAGTCTCTTAAGCATTCACTGTTAATTCATTCAGTGGTTCAGTTACATTAGAATGCAATTTAAAGTTCCATAACTTGATACCCCAAAGATTAATGAGACACTTGCCACTTCTCATATGATTTATAAATGCAGATGCGATCGAGTTTAATCTAGCGCTCGTACGCACCATAGTTGCTTTTCACACTAATTTTCCAAGTTATTTTATTCCATACTAAACTTAGTAAAAAAAGGGTGTTCAACTTGGGTGTATGTTTGTATGTTTGAGTATGTTACGCGGTATACTAAAGAATTTAAATTGAATTTTCTTTGTTTCTTTTTTCTTGTTGTTCTTTTTTTTTTGTGAAAAGGGTAATCTATACATTGATAAAAAATGTGCTTTTATATTTAAACTAATTATGTATTTGAAGTAAACACAATACTCGGTAATATTCATTTAAAATAAAACAAGCTGTTTCAAATTTTTATCACTTATTCCCCCCTCTTCCAGTAATAACATTTAACAGAAATACACTTTTACACTTTGTCGATACAACTTTAAATAAAATGATACGTTCTTTAAAAAGTGTTAAAATAAAATTTCTATGGTCTGGTCTTTAGATTTTGATTAATTAGTAACAAGGTTCAAACATTCTCTTACAAAAATACGTGTAATTATTGAAGAATGTTAAAAGACACATTGAAAATGTTATGTAATTAACATGATATATTACGATAGACCATTTATTTTTTCCTCGGCAATTTAAATTTATAAAAGAACTACCGACACATCCTCGCTCTGCTCGGGTTCGTCCCTACTTATGTAACGTGTTAAGTTTTAGTATAGATTTCTCAGAGATAAGATATTTTCCCGCAGTAAAAAGTATTCTATATGTTGACCCAGATAATCACCTATCAACATACCAAATTTCATCAAAATCTGTCCAATGGTTTTCTCGTGATGCTTTCCTAGACTGACAGACAGACAAAAATTCTAAAAACTATAGACTTGGTCTCTGTATCGATAATAATATATATTTCAATAAGATTTTCCAAAAAATATTTAATGCACAGATTCGGTTTATTTACAATTTTATTATATGTGTAGAAGATAGTATTTTGTCATCATTTCATTCTGACATATTAAATGAATAGGTTTTAAAGTAGTTTGATATGTAATACAGTCCGTGTGAAAGCACAGTGTGATTGTGACGCGGACGTACGTCGCGTCGTACGTATGTGAGCGCACTTATGATATTAATTATTCATCGGATCGGGCGAATAAACCAATTTCACGCTTCTTTGCCCCCGAATCATAGCCGTCGCTGCGGCGTATACAGGCTGATGTTTGTGGCTTTTCATATAATTTAATTATCATACGTTTTGAAGTACAGATAGGTGTTATATAATAAAAAAAATATTTTTTCAATAGCTTTGCTCATATTTAAGTAAAATATTATAACCTTTTTATATTGGAAGTCTCATTTATTTTCTAAGCCCATTTTTGTCCAAGGTTCTATTCCCATGATGGGTAAGTCCACACAAATCCTTTAAGCAGGTACAGCGTAAAGAAGTAAGTAACAAACTTACTCACAAAATTTCCCATTTATAATATTAGTATCTATGATTAACCGCTTCATGATTCTTACTGATTTTCAAAAAGCAATAAACCCTCACAAATTAAATACTAAAGTTAATTATTTCATCTGTCTATCTATATCTCTAATCATAATTTCAGAGAAAACATCCATACCAAATGTAAATACCCAAATTCCCCACCAACTCATACCATTTTGTATAACATTTACATATCAGTATAATAATAAAATACATAACATAATATGCTATTGTTATAATTTACTAACACGTAACCATTTCTAACACGCTGTACAGTCATAACTAAACGCGACCGTAAGCCAAACCGCGCGATCAAATTTGCCGCGTCAGCGCGCACGCGTTGCGCTTTTGACATCCACTGTGTAATTGTCGCTCGCTAATGTTACTGAAAAACCTCAGATAGTTCGTGTATAACTGACTGTTGTACATATTTGATTTTGCTTTAATTGAGAAACAAAAATCAAAATAAATCCGCGAAAAAATCCGAATGGTAGTTTTATTTAAAATAAAACTAGGTACGTTTTAATTTTTGAAGCGAAACTCTAATTCTTTTTCAAAAATAAAAGTAGCCTAAGTTACTCCTTATAATATCAGCTATCTGCTAGTGAAAGTCCCGTTAAAATTGATCCAGCCGTTTCGGAGATTAGCCGGAACAAACATACAGACAGACAGACAGACAAACAAACAGACAGACAGACAGACAGACAAAAATTTAAAAAAAAAAAATTGTGTTTTTCTTATAGGTACCGTATATAATTCCATATGCATTTAGTATAAAGCTGATATTTTGACATTACAAACATACACTTCAATTTTATTTATCTGTATAGATGTCAAATATTCGAGTATATAGAGGGAATATTTTTTTTTATATTGGACTCGTATCTGAGATACATACGTACATAATTGTATTATATACGTCTATTTAAATAAAGTGTATTTTAATTTTAATGTTACTTCCTCCGTCTTCACTACATATAATCACACATATCTATATATAAAAATAAATAATGATAAAAATATTTATTGATAACGTTTTAAAGATTACAGTTTATAAAATTATGTTCGATAAAAACTACTTTAGTTATAAAAAGGCAAAAACAAAATGCAGTTCCATACCTTTTTCTGTTTCTCAACAACTACTTTTCTTGACATTGGCAAAATAATCTGTGCTCAACTGGCACGCTTTGAAGCCATTAACAAGAGAACTGAACTGAACTACTTTTCTTTTTTTTATTCAGTAGGTACTTTATTATTAACGAAAAATAAAGCATTTATTTGACTGACACCTCTTTGTATCCTTTGATTTGTCCATTCTACGTTTTTACTATTTTCATTATGCCCACTGTAATAGTTTTGTAACTCTATGGTAAATTCTTTTATTTCACAATTTGACGTTTTCACTTCAATAGACTATAATCAACTCGTACCGAAAAATAATGCATTAAATTGTAAACATTATGTTACGGTTCATAATCTTTAGACATTTTACAATCTGGCTGGATAGATTTTAATCTAACGGTATTTACAATTTTACGGTGACATATACGGATAGACTTTTTATAACATGAAAAGTCCATACAGCAAAGTGCAAAGATAGTCAAAGAACGAAGGGTTAAATAAAATGTAACTACGCTCCAACTTCGGCATAAATTTCAAACCCTGATTGTGAAGACGGGTTTTCTTAAACAAACGAAGGTATTCGAATTAACATTTATATTAATTGAATATATTGTCTCGCTACTTGCTACTTGAAAATGCAAATATTTTAACGGTTATAACTTTGTTTCATCGGGGACGTTGATGGGAAAGCGAGAACTGAAATGTATCTCGAATTTGTTACTTTCAATTATTGCTGCTTACTTATAAGATAGGTAGTGGTAGCCCAGTGGTAGCGCGCTGGTTTGGGAAACCGACTGAAGCGGGTTCAAATCCCGGGTCTCGCACCTCTGATGTTTTCATGTGCGAATCATTTCTAATAAGACTACCACTTGACTTGCGGTGAAGGAATACATCGTGAGGAAACCTGCATGTCTGAGAGAACCTAGTAAGTTTTTGAAAGACATGTGTAGTTTGCCAACTTGCACTTGACCAGCGTGGTGGACTATGGTCTGATTATCGTATTGACTGGAGGCCCGTGCCCAGCAGTGGGATGTTAAAAAGGGCTGAATATATACATATTTAAGAGATTAAATAACTTAAAATTCGAGTTTAAATAATTCATGATGTACGTGTATGTACCGATAATAGCCAAACCTACATAGAGACAAAAAATTTAATAGTCCAAATCAATATTTGGAGTCTATACTCTGTACAGAACACGTAACAGTATTTTTTTTTAATATTTCATGTACAGATTTCGTTTTTATTACTATTTTATTATAATATGTTTAGGTATATTTAAGCATTCGTAACGTTTACATCATTTTTATTTCTTTTAATTTTGAATTAATTTCATTGACTTCACTTATTAAGTTATAAAATTTAAAATTATAATATAAAAATATCCAAACGATGTCTTGATTTTGAATAAGTTTCAGCCAATACTTATACCTATTATTTTATTATTTTAATTATTATTGTTATATAATTTTAATATATACTTATATATGGGACATGCAATCATATAAAACGTTAAACATGTAAATATTCTATGCAAATATTTTACTTGTTGTATTTGTTGAAATATATTCAATGTAATATTACTTTGTATACCACTTTTATTCATAGATCAATACCTTAGGTATCTCTCGAGATTTGATTACTTAGAAATAATATTAACATGAAACTACGAAGAGCTAAGTGTAAAGATGAGATGTTAGTTCTGTATAAAATATATGATGTATTATAAATGCGAAAGTTGTGAGGATGTATAGATGTATGGATGTTTGTTACAGTTTTACGCAAAAACTACTGAATGGATTTTAATAAAAAATTTCAATAATATAAACTCATACATCAGAATATCATAGGCAACTTTTATTCCAAAAAAATGTACGATTCCCGTGGGATAGCTTTGTTTCTATATACCTATATAAAACAAAGTCGGGTTATTTACACCATTTATAAGTTAAGAACGGCTGGACCGATGTTTATAATTTTTGATTCATTGGATTTGTCTCCATATTAGAATAGCAGAATAATCTTAGGACATTGGAAAAATTCACTAAAAAGAAATAATTTAAAATTTACATGGCTAACGTTGGTTAATAACTATCTATTCTAATCTATTTAAAACATACCTACGGACGAACTCGAGTGAAGTGAGGGTGAGCTGCTAGTAGTAAAATAAAAATGAAAGTGTTTATTTTTAATGTATACATTTCTAAACCATTTATCCGGTTTTAATGAAACTGGTGAGTTATTGTGAGTACGCCTGCTGAATACAGCAGGTAAGTGATTTACAATGTGTTTATTTTCACCTGGGCGGTACTGACAGCTTGTAGATACTTAAGCGATTAACTTCTATATAGATATTACTAGTAGCTGTGATTCTTTAAAGCTATACTTCTGTCAACATTTCGAATAATATAATATTATTTATTGTATAGAATAGAACAATACAAATAGCAATGTGGGCAAAAGTGGACTTATCCCTAGAAGAGATCTCTTCCAACCAACCTAAAAGTGAAGCTGAAAAAACCTAAAGTTAGGAATAGTGCTAATAAGCAAGCTAAAACAGTACAGTTAGTACAAAGATGTATTGTAATATATAAAATAAGTTAAATAATATATTTAAAGATACATAGTTTATATATAATGTATATAAACTATTCATTTATTATTATTATTATGTTAATTGCGCAATAATTTGTGTGAGAAGGTGCTTGCTGAAGTTTTTTCTTTTTAAGAAGTTCTATAGGGACTTTAGGACGTCTTTAAGTAGTTCTTTTTAGAGCAATGCGGCATGCACTGAAAACGAAGGCAACATTTTTTGTGTCGCTCTTGAGTAGATATATCGATATTTCTAAACATTTACCATAAAAAATTGAAACTTTAACCCATGAGATAGTTAAAGAAAAGATCCAACTTAAAAATAAATACGTTTTAACATTTTGAAACAGTAAACGTTTATTAAGTTTGAGCAGTTATTGTAGGTGATAAATAACAAAATAATGGGCGGGCTGACGTGACTCATGAGTCATGGGTAACGAGAAATGAAACAAGAAATGAATTTCAAATTCGCCTGACTCAAGCATAGAACCTATGCACTTCGCAATAAATTACACGTATCCACTGCACCCTAGTTACTATTTTATTGTGTAGCTATAAAATAATTAAATTTCCATAACGTGCTCATGCTACGTCTCGTTGCTCGCACTCTGACTGCCTTTGAATTATTTGGAGGGGAATTTAAGGTTTTTGTACTGTAAAGCATTAATACCATGAATGGTATCTTCCTTATACTCATTTGCTAACCGTGACGAAAAATGGCTGTTAATATTTATGTGTTATCTATACATATAATAAAATTCTAAGTCGAATCTGTACATTCAATATTTTTGGATAATTCTTATTGAAATAGTCATTATTATCGATACAGAGGCCGAATCTATAGTTTTTAGAATTTTTGCCTGTCTGTCTGTCTGTCTGTTTGTCTGGAAACGTATCACGAGCAAACCACTGGACAGATTTAGATGAAATTTGGTATGATGATAGCTGGGTATCCGGGTTAACGTATAGGATACTTTTTACTGTGGGAAAATATCTCATCTCTGAGAAAACATTCCTAGGGACGAACTCGAGCAGACTGAGGGTGAGTCGCTACTATTCATATAAAGTAGGCGCCTATGATTATCTGTTTGTAGTTGTACAAAATGTATTAGGATATGAATCATAAGTAGAAGTGCCCATTTATACCATTAAACATTGATTAAATAATTTATGATAGTGATAGTTTAACATAATAAATGATATAATGGACAGATGTAATTTATTAAATCAGTTACTTATCTTCAATTCAATTTTCTTGTAAATTAATGGCTTTAAAACGTTTTTTATCTTTTACCTAATTTTATTTTTTTATTTTGAATCTTTTACCTAATTTTCAATATTTGTTTTTCTAACTAAATATTTTTCAAACAAATTTTTCATATTTCTACATAATGTAGCTTACAAAGTTCAAACACCGTTACCCAAGCAGTGGTACATGACAGTACACATGCAAACAAAGCAATCTACAGCATTTGAATTGACGCTTTCGGGTATAAATTGGACATGTAAATGTCAGAGGGAGCGTTGTAATACGAGGCTTAGGCGTCATAGCTTTTATCCTAACTAAGACGCTACAACTATTCACTAATGTAAAGCTCATTCATATAAGCTGAATATGTACAGAAAGATTTTAGATATTTTTATTGATTTTAATAATAATAATATTGTTAAATATCATTATATTAAAAGATTGGTCTTAAGTTTGTGCTCTATAAAATGCCTTTATAGACGATGTTTATAAATTTATCTATATTAATACATAAAGCTGAAGAGTTTGTTTGAACGAGCTTCTCTGAATCTACTGGTCCGACTTGAAAAAGTATTTAGAAAATGGTAATGTTTTATTTATTCTGATACATCGAATAATAATTTGAAATTAAACCCAATTGTAATATATAATGTATACCAAATAATTTCTTTTTAAATGGCAAAGGGAGGCCTCGAACTGGTTTAAGTTTTTTTAAGTATAAAAGCGGATCCTTAGAAAAATCTTAAAATTGTGAATGAATTATAAAAATAACAGTTGGGTTGTTTTTTTATATCATACAGAAATAAATTTCAAACTGTTAAATTATGGCAATATTAATTAGATTTTTTTTTAAATCTCTTTAAAATCGATGCCAATTCTCATTTCTTCCAAAGTAATGTTTAATTTCGTGAGTAGATATTGTTTGTAACAACTATATAATAATTTTTGAGGCGCCAAACCTTAGTCTCTCCCGTGACCATGATTACTGAAAGCATTCGAAACGTCACCTAAAATCTAAATAAATCCGAAAAAAATAAAGAGTGCGTGTATGAATGTGTACACGCTCAAGAAGTAAAACTTCTGTAGGTTATCGGTACTTTTTATGAAATTCAATTTATGTTTTAAATAATTGGGATAGGTGAGATACTAAAAATAATTCATATTAGGCATATTACAATCATTTATTTATAGAATATTATTTAAAGAAAGAATATAATATTATATATCATTTGTCAGACAATAACAACGGTTACCATGGCAACAAACGTACGTACATTTTTTCGTAACGCATTCACCAGCTTACCGCCCGTGCGTAAAAAAGTTTTACTTCAAAAATCCGAAAGATAATTTCACTTAAAACGTATCCTAAATATAACTTACTAAGTAAAAACATCTGTACATTATAACTTATTATGACTGAAGTATAATATAATTATTCGGCCAGCTGTCAATACAGAGTTTTGTTTCGAATTTCATCAGAATCCCCAGCAGAGCGATGCGAAATGTAATTAAGTTGAAATAACTTTTAGTAGAGAGTTGTGACGGATTTGGTGCTAACTAACTGGTACTTAGTTGTAAGGTTTCAAAGTAGGGACGCGGACAAGTTATTTGACGGTACCAAATATATTTTAGGTTCACAGATTATTTTATAATTTTGTTAAGCCTTATTATAGTTTGCTTTGTTACGTGGGTGGAATTAGTGACCTTTTTTGACGACATGTATGGCTTAGTTTGTAGTAGCCCTACTTGCTGTGCTAGCGGTCGCGGATTCGATTCCCGCTGGAGGCATTCATTTGTGTGATGAGAACGAATGCTTGAACTCCAGTTATGAGTGTTTATATTTTTAATATGTACATGTATTTAAAGTTATATGTGTGTAGTGTATCAACTATCTGGTATCCATAACACAGGCCTCGTAGCTTACCATGGAACTAGATGGTGATGTGTGTTAATGTCCCAACATATTTATTTATTTAAGTAATCTCATTGCTTGAGATGAAAATGGAAAGCTTTATGAGTATATATTCTCCAATATAAAAAAAATACTATCCGGATAAGGCAGAGGATATATTAATTCATAAATAAAATGTAACGAATTACGTAAAGTAAGTTTTGTACTACTTTTTAATATACTTTGGACGATTATTCTTTCAAAATGAAAATACAGCCAATTATTATTTTAGTTCATAAACAGACAAAAAAAATATTATTAAATATAACTACGAGTTGCCCGCGGCTCCTTTCTTGTAATAGGTATGTATCTATACAATATACGTATAGAAACATCTAGAACATACATATTTATCCAACGAAGACGTTGTAAATACACTTGATCGCTTAAAAAATTTACAATTATTAAATACTAGCTTGGATATAGTATATATTCGCTTGAATTGAATTAAATATTTTTTTTTATACTTTAAATATATAATTCTTAATTATAAATGTTTATCGGACCGATTAAATTGTTATTCCAAATATTGAACAGATGTGACAAAATAAAAAAAAACATGGATATAGTTTTTTTTTAAGTATTAAAAGTTTCCGTGGACCTTAAGAAACATACAGAAAAATAAATTAGCCGAATTGGTCCAGCTATTCATGAGTTACGCGCTTACCAACATTCATTTTTATTTATATAAAATTAAATATAGAAATAATGTCATGTATTTGTACATGAGTAGCCATGTACGGACTATGTAAACAAACAGCGTCGCTAAATAAATGCAGTGTCAAATGATAATGTTAATCCGTCACGTGCACTGCGCGTCCCACGGGGCTCAGGCAGCGCAGACGGGCGGCTCTTAGACTTTCGTAATACTACTGTGAACAATTTTTTTAATATACATTTTACTGTATAAAATAATTATGATTATGGTTGATTATTTTACTGATTTTAATTATATGAGAAATAATTTTTTAGATGCACTTTTTGACTTTTCAAGATTTTCATGATTTCACTTTCATACTTCTTTTAATTTTTTGTCCTGTTTGGAACACGTCGATAGTATTGAGTGATACTAATATTACTGAACTTCTGATATTTTCAAGTGCGAATCATTTCCAATATGATAACCACTTCTCTTACGGTGAAAGAAAACATCGTGAGGAAACCTGCATGTCTGAGAGAACTTAGCAAGTTTTCGAAAGACATGTGAAGTCCGCCAAGTCGCACTTGGCCAGCGTGGTGGACTATGGCCTGATCCCCCTCGTACTAAAAGGAGGCCCGTGCCCAGCTGTGGGACATTAAAAAAAAGGTCTGAACTCACTAATATAACTGCTTCACTTCTATAGTTGTTATTTCTATGGTATGTTGTACGGTGATGTTAAATCTACGACTCTTTACAATAAATAAGCTATAAGAGACAAAAAAAAATGTTTAATTTTCAGCGATAAGTGCTATCAAAGAAACTAGTACACTAAGTTGATTCATAGAAAATATATATTTACGATGGTGGCCTCGATAAAACTAAAGTGTATTAGATTCTTATACAAGTAATTTGTAAAATATACGTTACTTTATTCAAAAACCGCTAGTCTATGTGTATAAATCAAAGGAATGCGTGCAAAAAGGGGTGCCAAATGACACGTGTCACGCTCCGATTGGAAACCGTCTTTCTTGCAATTACTGTGAATAAGCTAATTTGGTGATCGCGGAGGAGTCATATCCCTCGTTAGCGATTATTTATATTTTAACTTTAGCCAACACGTGAATTTCTTATTTAAACTAGAAAATTTACGTGTAAACTCTAACATACTAAATAATTATTATCTATACATATAATAAAATTGCAGCTAAGCCGAATCTGTACATTTAATATTTTTTGGAATATTTTATTGAAATAGATATTTTTATAATACAGAGGCCGAATCTATAGTTTTTAGAATTTTTGTTTGTCTGTCTGTTACCGCATCACGGAAAAATCACTGCAGGGATTTTGATGAAACTTAGTATGCTGATAGCTGGTTATCCGGGTCAACATGTAGAATAATTTTTAATGCGGGAAAATATCTCATTTGTGTCGCTAGTATAATATGATTTTGGCTCTCGTCTCAGAGAATTCGAAAGAAATATGTATGTATAGTGGAATCGTAGTATTATAAAACTTTATTAAAAAAATCACTAATGTAACCACTAGTATGTTAAATAAAATAATAATAATTTCATAAAACATAATTTTTAACTTTTCGCTTTTAGGCACGGGCCTTCAAATCGAGGGGGGTGCAAGTTGGCCAAATGCAGGGAAGGATTTCACTCGTCTCTCGCAAAGTTGTTAGATTCCTTCAGACGTTCAGGTTTTATTTTGATGTTTTTCTTCGTCGTTTTAGCAAATGGAAATGTTGAAAATGAAGTAAAATAAAACCTAATCTATGCATATAATAAAATTGTAACTGAGCTGAATCTGTACATTAAATATTTTATGAACAATCCTAATGAAATAGTCATTATTATCGATACAGAGGCCGAATTTATAGTTTTTAGAATTTTTGTCTGTTTGTCTGGGAACACATTACGATAAAACCACGAGACAGATTTTGATGAAATTTGATATGATGATAGTTGGTTATTCGGGTCAACATTTAGGATACTTTTTAATGCGAGAAAATATCTCATCTCTGAGAAATCTATACTAACCTTTAAAACGTATCTGGGGACGAACCCGAGCGGAGCGAGGGTGAGTCGTTAGTGTTAAATAAAAAGAATTGAAATTTTAAATTTGTAGGCATAGGATATTTTAATGTTAAAAAGGTATAACGTAAAAATATCTATTTCAGTCAACAATTCACACGTAGCATCACAAACAAGGAGGAACAAGAAAGACAAAATAATTGTATACATACATATAATAAGTATAAAAATATGGTTTAACTAATTGCAGTAAGTGCTAACTAAACTAAGATAACTTCATATTTGAAGCTTTCGAATCTTTCACTAATGACATATGTTATTGAATTATTTGCAAAAGCAAGTTGGATGAAAAAAAAGATATTTACACATGTCCAAATAGGGAAATGGGTAGTGTCAACATCGCTGACCGGGGGGTCATAAGCGAATTGATAAGCCTTTAGATAACAATAGGGTTATTGTGCTAGCTTATTGTGCGTCTACCAAGCGTCAGCAGCAAAATATTTTAATTTTAAATTACTACTATAGGATGTTTTTTGTTGTATGTTCAAAGCCAAACGAGTATTACTAAAAATGTATTTAAATGTAAGTAATTTTCTTCAAGTAAAAGTTTTCAAATTGCCATGAAAACGTGGCATTGTGGATGGCATTCTTAGTAAAATTTTGTATTTAAATAATATGGTATTAATATGCTTTTAGATACAAGCAGTCTTACAAGAATTATATTGATGAAAATAAAAAAATATTTTTGAGATGACGACAGTTACAGGACATAGGTCATGTGCGATAAAGACAGATTTGATAATACTCGATGTGATTTGATTACAGAAACGCAAACAAAAAAAATATAAAGTTTATATACATTATTAAAGCATGTAGTAACGCTGAATAGACAGAAGAGGGTAAATTTTAAATATTACATACGTATATCACGTTTTCGCGTTTAGCATAGATTTCTCAGAGATGATATATTTTCCAGCAGTAAAAAATCTCCTATATGTTGACCCGGATAATCAGCTATTACCATACCAAATTTCATCAAAATCTATCTAGTGGTTATCTTGTGATGCGTTCCTAGACAGACAGACAGCCAAAAATTCTAAAAACTGTAGATTCGGCCTCTGTATCGATAATATTGACTATTTCAATAAAACCAAAAATCATAATAAATTCACGAAATAATTCGAAAAGATAGTTTTATTTTGAAATATTTCAATAAGATTTTCCAAAAAATATTTAGTGTACAGATTCGACTCGGTTAGAATTTTATTATATGTATAGATAGCAGATCATTGTCTGCCACTAATGTGCAAGAAGCCTACGGGCTATCCTAACTATTTATTTCAAAGGGCTATTTAGGAGTGACAAAAACCCTTCAAATCCTGTATGGAGATAGATAAAAACGTGCGACCTGCAACGCGTAAGGTCACGAATTTCATTAGCAGCGTTTAAAAGGTCCGTCCCTTGGGCCTGGACATTGTGTGCCGATTCTATTAGTCGTGTTGACAGAATGTAAAGGATTGAAAATGTTTATCAAAATGACTGTGTAATTTATTTTACTGTCCTTAAATCATATTTTTTATCTTTTAAAAGTTATAAATGTATTGAGAAATTAAAAATCAAACGCGCAAGAAGTCATATAGCATATACTCAGTCGAAATTAAAGATTCTCATATTATTCTGGTTAGATTTTCAAATTATAATAAAGTTAATTAAATGATTGATATAAAGTAAAAAAAGTAAATAAAAGCTACTGCAGTGCTGATTAATACAGAAAAAGAGCTGTAACAGCTTAGATATAGATAAAAGTCACGATATTACTTCCTTCTTTGTGTGTTTATTGTTTAATTCGGTTCAGTAGACATTTGTCCAGGAAAATAAAAGTCTTTTAGTTCAAAATTGTTTTCGATATCAGTATTTTTGATCGGCATCATATCTACTGTATTGATTGACAGATTCGTTCGACTTATAGGATTATCCACATATCGCTAATTGAATCTTAGTACAGTAGGGGAATACAAAAACGTTAGATTTACTAACGTCAAGGGTGTAGTTTAACCTCCATCTGAGGATGCATTGTTCTATTGTCTTGATGTTTTCATACAATTTCCTTTTCAATTACATTAATGATTAAAAATATTTGTTATTTTTGCCTTTGTTGTTATTACAATAAAATAGCTCGCCAAAAAACTAGCCTATATACGAGTATTATACTAGCGGCTCAACCTCCCTTTGCTCGGGTTCGCTTGTAGAATATCAGAAACGAATCAACGAATCTATCCCACAAAAACTGTCATTTTTATGGAATAAAAAGTAGCCTAAGTGCTATTCCAGACTATAATCTATCTCTGTGCCAAATTTCATCCAGATCTGTTCAGCCGTTCTGGCGTGATTGAGTAACAAGCATCCAAATATCCATCTACACTTTTATATTTATAATATTAGTAAGGTGACAAAGTATTAAGCAAATAAATTTTATCTATTGTTAGTAATGAAAGCATTATCAGCTCTATATATAGAGATTATTATTTTAAAACTTATTTTTTAACATAGGAAGTATATTTTAGATAAATTAAAATAAATACAATTGATGTAAATTTTCTTTATTCATAGTTTTTCCTCAACATTTTATGCTAAAATTAATGAGTTCTGTGTAAAAATGGACGTAAAGTTTTGGACTAATAAACTCTGGTTACATATTTAGTTGTAGTAATATAAAGAAATAATATATTTTGATTTTTTGAAGTATCATATAACTTCCCTCTATATACAGTTTTACACCCTCTTTTATATTTTCTATTATTCTTACAAAACATTTATAATAATAATAATAAAAGCCTTTATTCGCTGACCGTTTGTACAGTTTTGACTTACATAATGTGTGGTACTTAAAACATAACAATATTTAAAATCTAATGTATAAATAATTTATTCAGCAACCAGTTTGTTAATCAGGTTTTCCTTCGACATAGGCCTCCTCTAAAAAACAAAACATTTATAATCAGTAGCAAATTTCAATTTTAAAACATTTGTCGTCAACATCAGTAACGAGATTCAACTTTAAAAATATTTTTTGTACCCGTTACGCTATTAAGGTCGTCTTGGAATTACACCATTTATTTTACTAAAAAAAAACATCAACAGAATCAGTCGTACCAATTACAAACGTTTCATGACCACTTGCCCCGAAACTTCATCAAAACGATACAAAGCAAAAATGTCGTGCGCACGATCGGACACCTTTCACAAAACGAGCATGTCCACATCACTGCGTCCCGACAATAGCCAATTTGACACTAAGTGGGAAAAAAACTAAAATGGCTGACAATTAGACCAGCACGAGATGTTAGGGTGTGTTCACATAAAAATATTCCACATTACCTCCTTTTATTTGTTTAATTTTGCTTATTTTATCAATCTTTTTATCTACTAGGATATCTAGGGTATCTAAAGGAACAACTATTAGAAAATATAAAATATTTCATACAAGTTTATTATAATTTTGTATATAGGTATGATTTTGTCGATGTTGTATAAATAATTTGAATTATTAAATTCATTCATGTTGAAGAACAATAAGTTTTAATCTCACAGGGATGTATATGAACGTGCCTTTATTGAAAAAACTAAAAGGACCGACAATTAGACTGGTTCAGGAAGCAAGTGTTTAAATTTCCATTACCCTTTGAATCGCTAAAGTTAACAATTGATGTCTTTTTCAATCGAGATGATTCGATTTTCCCCTTTTGTTATTCAGACAATGGCAGTTTCTCTGTTTGGGAAGAATTTATGTATAGAAGTGGTTAATAGCTGGATCCCATTTGGCTTAGAAATTGGCTTATTTAAATTTCATTGTTCCTGTGAGTTATTAAAATCATCACCCACCACGCATCATTCACAACTAGTAACTAACCTTTGTCTTGCTTGGGTACATTCCTGAGTGCCTAAAGGTAGTTCCAAATCTGTCTACATATGCATTAATTGTCATCTAAATCTGCTCAGCCCAGCTAGAGTGCAGGAGTAAAAAATATATACAACATTTTACTACCAAACTTTTGTATTTATAATAATTAACAGGTCCTGACAGAAAGTGTACGTCAAAGTAGAGTCACTACATTCATTTTGTTTGCATCGCAAATAATAAAGCAGAATTATATTTTAAATTTGTATTGTAGCTAATTCTTTTTTAACTACATCGTATTTCATTTTTGGAGATATATAGATACAATATACAGACTGTTTTGTATTGGTAACATTAATGCACAATAGATGGCGCGCGAGTTGTATTGGATAATATGAAACTTATCAAAGTAAAGACGGGTAAGCGGATAGCTTTAAAGTTAAGGTCACATTATGTAATACCTACCTAACTCCTAATATATATATATATATATATATATATATATATATATATATATATATATATATATATATAATAACAATAAATAAACATATTGGGATATTAACATACAGCACCATTTAATTGCATGGTAAGCTACGAGGCTTGTGTTATGGATGCCAGATAGTTGATACACTACACATATATAACTTTAAATACATACATATTATAAATAAAACTCACTCAAACTCAAACTCGCGATCGCTGGCACAGCAAGTAGGTTCACTACAAATTGAACCAAAGTATCGTCAAACACATCTATGAACATACATATTATGTACCTGTATCACTTTACACCTGAGCGAAGCCAGATTGGGTTGCTAGTCAATAATATGAATTCTGTCATCAAAAACGAAACATTTACCAGCCAATTAATGTGTCTGTTTCCCAAAACTGACAGCCACAACTAATGTGACGTCACATGTCAAATTAGTAACGCTTGTTGAATTTTGCTTTTTTAAATTTCGTCGCCGCATGATTGGTGCCTGCTATCGACCGCCTGCCCTCTCGTGTGGAAGCATAGCGGCCAATCAGAACAGTGTTTTGTGACTTTTTTTTTTTTTTTTGCCACACAAATTTATATTCTACTTAATGTTGAGCAAAGGCTTGAACATTAAGTAGATCAAAATATAAATTTGTATTCTTTAACGATTGTAGATTGCTGGCTTGCCTTAGCTGGTGGTTTAGACATATGATCATTCTAGTAATTAACATGTAACTGTAAAATACACAGACAAACAGACAACATTTCTGATGATTTTAGCCTTGTTTGACCTTTGGCACCATGCAAATAACTGTAGTATTAAGCTTACTTTGGGATAGTTGTTTAAAGGGAGGTATGTATGGTAACTCATAACCCATTTCAGAAAAAAGAAAGGTTTATAATACCTGCATTCTTCTATGTCTCACCTACGCCTGTCAGACCTGGCCACTAATACAGAAAATAGAACACAAGCTAGGGGTATGCCAAAGGGGAATGGAAAGAAGTATGTTGGGCCTGAGGTTGGGAGATAAATGGAAAAATACAAAAATCAGGAACATCACTAAAATAACAGACGTGAGAGTAAAAACTCGAACATTAAAATGGAAGTGGACAGGTCATATGATGAGAACACAAATGGGAAAGTGGACCAAAAAAGTTACAGAATGGTACCCAAGGAATGGAAAAAGATGTAGAGGGAGACAGATTAAAAGATGGGAGGACGATCTGCTAAAGGGCTAGAGAAGGAAAGCGCTGGACAGGTACATGTGGAGAGAATTTGAGGAGGCCTATGTCGCAAGGCAACCTGACCCGGTAGATGATAAATAGAATCTGAAGATAAATAAACAAAATTATAAGATACATATTAAGAATAAATTAGTTAAAAAATGTAGTTTAATTCATCTTTAAATTGTATGTATACAAAAAGGTCAGAGGAAATAAAGGCTATTTTTATTTTATTTTTATTTATTTTATTTTATGTATGGTAACTCAGTCAGAGGATTTTACTTATGTTAATTATTTAGTAAAAATGTTAATTGGATTGAAAAGACATAACAAAAGATAATATAAATATAATCAATTTGAACCTTTGTTTTAAAATCTTCCTAATAAATGATTTAACCGATTGTAAAATAATCAAAATGGCCATTTTATATCAAAGTGTGTATATATTTCACTTATACATATGTAACTTGGCTAAAAGATTAGTTTTTATATTATGGTTCACCAAACGTAGTTTTAAAATTATCTTAAAAGGTATTAATACTATCCACATACTCGAGCACGTCACAGCTTTTCCAAAGTGTGGAAAACTTTTAGTTTCATGCAAATTTATTTGCTGCAAAAACAACTCGGCAGACTGCGGTGCACGCAAAATGGAAAACTTGGCCTTCTTTAGCAATATCGCAATATGTTCTCGAACTTAGAATATGGAATTCATAGAAGAGTCATATTTACTATCTTACTATAAAATTGAAGTATTGTACCTATTTACTTAAACTGTAAGTATTTTTTTTATTTAAATGTTTTCTTAAATTGTATACAATTATGTTATAAATCCATACGAATTTTATAAATACTTATAAGATATCCGACTGCTTGTTTGGTTTGATATAGAATATCTAAGCAGTTAAAAAATGTTGATTTTTAGTATAGGAAATTTGAACCATGACAAGTTTCCAGTTTTTGATTAAAAAAAACAATAATTTAATTCATTAATAATATTAATATTTCATTTCAAAAAAAATAGTTTTAAATAAAATTTTAAAGATAAATAGTGAGTGTAGTGATGTTATTTTTCACTATTCTTAGCTCTATGATGTGTTTAAAAAGAAAAAACTTGAAGGTAAGCTGGTCGGTTCGTATAATTTAATTTCATGAGTGGCCTACCGTCTACTACGCAGAATAGTAATAAGAGAACTTTCAAAACTTTGATGGGATCCCGCAATTGGTTAAATAACTTTTAATAATCTTGATCTCGCCGATTATAATTAGCGTCGAGCTTAAAACTTTGTATTGTAATGCATTGATCTCATCATTATAAATGGTTGGGAGGTGGGGGGAGGGGGGGGGGGGGGGGTGCACGGTAAGTAGGGTATATATGAAAATTTGTTCATGTATGTATGTACATTTGTTTGTTATACTATCATGCTGCAACGGCTGGACTTATTTGGATGGAATTTAGTATATAGATAAACTGTGAGCTAGAGTAAGACATGGACTATTGTTAGTAATACAAGCAAAGAAAGGATAAGGTTAGTATTTGGAGATTATAGTCCGAGAGCTAGCGAACAATTCAGGGTAGGTTCTTGAGGAATTATAGAAAATTTTGTAATTGTCCTTGAAGGACCCCTAAATAAGATAGTCGAGGTATGGCTGACGGGTAGCGGCACCCTAGCAACCCTTGATTTTTTTTCATCTACTTTAAAATATTCACCAGCTCTCCTATTATTATGGAATAACTTTATTATAGAATTACATACTTAGATAATACTTTCTTAGATTTACGCGAATATTAGACATTTAAATAAAACTATCTTTTCGGATTTTTTCGCGGATTTATTTAGTTTTTTGTTTCCCGATGTTTCGATTGCTTTACAGCAATCATGGTCACGGGAGAGACTAAGGTGTTAGATGTCTCAAATGCATTATATAGTTGTTACAGACAGCCTACCCACAATTAACAAAAATGAATTCAAAATATTGATAAAAATATACATACTTAGATTTGGTGTTACTTAGATATATTTTTGTTGACATATGTAAGTAAATGGCATACTCAGAGTACATTTGCAAGAGGAATTGCAGCAATTTCATTTTGACGTATCTGTAATTTACACAAGAGTTTTCATGCACCTAACGCTTCTTGAAATATAGTCAAAGCATGTAGTTTGGCTTTTTTTGTTTTTTACAGCTCCTAAATAATGTAAAGTATTTGAAATGAAATCAGTTGGAAGGAGCTGATGTGCTTTGGTGCTAGTGAAGTGTATTTCTATGTGTATTTCTGATAAAAGGCTTTTTAATTCTAATTATTAACTGTTCTATAAGAATCCCTTTAATTAGAAAAAAATACTTCATTTATAATATTGATTTCATTTAAAATAATTTAATTATACATTTTTAAAACAACTTACTTTTCTAAGTAAAACGTTGAATTTACATATTTTTTTTTATAATGCAACATCAAAAAAAATATTTTTTGGTTGGTGGTTTTTTTAACCTTATTATGTCTATCACTAAATAACTAATAAAAAAAGTTTTAAGATCTTAAGAAATTATTACATTAGTACGCTGAGTTATTTATAGCACACATGTAGGTTAGAAGTGACTGACTGTTCCCCAGGTAGCCTATTAGCCGCCGTCACTCACTAATGAGATGTTTGGTTTTTTCTAAACATATTTTAGTCTAAAAGTTTTAGGTTTAATATATTATATCTATATAGAAGAACAATAAATACATAGAGAGGAAAATTTTAATATCGAAAAGAAATTATACAATATTGATAAATCACCTTAGTTACTGCTACACTCTACTAAAACTTAGTTCTTTCTAGACTATAGAATATGTTACTAACATATATAATTTGATATTGACATCAACTTAAAGCTATATATCTTTTTATAAAAAGTTAGCTTATTAAAAAAATGCGTATGCGTATATGGTAGAAGTAAAACCTCAGAAAAGTAACCTACGAGAGAATGAGATGAATATAGAGTATCAGGAGTCGGATAATTATAAGGTTTTTTTTTATAATATTTTTATCAAGTTTAAAAGTTATTTTACATTTTATTTGACATAAATATACATTTATTCAGATAATAACAACGGTTACCATGGCAACATGGCAATATGTATATCTCATTCTCTCGTGAGCTTAGTCGCATTTCCGTTTCATCGAGTTTCAAATCACAACGATTCTAAAAAAGCTTCACTTCAACAAAATTAATTATTTTTACATGAAAATATACTGCATCTTTATGTACGTAGGATGAAGAAGAGTGACCGGGCACCCCTAGGTAGGCAATTAGCCGCCCTCGATCGTAATGAAATGTCAAACTTTTTCCACACACCCTCTTATTTGTGGCATTTTGAAAGGCCGATAAGGATTTTTTGTTTAAAAACCTGCCAAATATATCTTTACTAATATTATAAAGAAGAAAAAATTTTTTGTTTCTTTGTTTGTATCAAATACAGGACCGATTTAGATGAAATTTGGTAAGAAGATAGTTTAAGACTCTGGAAAGGACATAGAATTGTTTTTATCCCGGAAATCATCCTTTAAGGGGGTAAAAATGCGGATGAAAATTTGTATGGGGAATCAATCTAAGGACGAACTTGAGTGAAGCGAGGGTGAGTCGCTGGTATTTTATAAATTAAATAACTACTACGTAATTTACTTTTGAAATTTTAATAAGATATTTTATTTAGTTATTATAGGGTTGCTTATTCAATTATACTAATATATAATAGTTTTATTTAAAATATAATAATTTAATTCATTTGATTTGCACTAATGCATAATGTGTTGACATTTGTTATAATTATAGGTACAATTAATGTGGACATTTATAATTTAAAATAAAACACTATATACTATCTTAGTTTTACGCGAATATTTTCCGTATTTCTCGATCAAACCCGGAAACAAAAATCAAAACAAATCCGCAATAAAATCCGAAAAGATAGTTTTATTTAAAATGACGAAAGTGATAACCAAGGATTAATTTCCAAAATGTATATTATTGATTTAAAATGCACAAATATATAAGTATATTTTCATCTGAATTTACCGAGAGCGTTTTACTCTACATGAAGTAAAACACAAAAGGCTCTATTTTAAAGGTAAATATGTTCCTTAGAACAAGTTCAATTGAGTATATCAGATCGAATTGTGCAAAATCTATGAAGGTCCGAATAGAATGGGATTCTCAAACAAACGCCCGTCCAACGAACCGAGGCTGGTGCAAAATAAGATTTACCGTTCATATTAAAGTATAAGAAATAGGAAAAATTCGATTATGCATGACATGGGTTATTTTGATTTATATTTATAAAGCCGCTTTGTGTTTTTCACATGAGCTCATATCTCTTTGAAGAGTCCCATTTACAGTATAGCATAAATATAAATTATTACAAAGGTGTAACCATGTCTAACACTCAGTTCTCGAGTTATGGTCCATTTAATTCAGGCATGGTAGTATTCACACCGCTTTTTTGTATACAGGACTCGATCTAACTAAACTATACAAATATAGTTTACTACATAAAAATGTCAAAAAAGGTTTATTATAAATTGTATGATCTTTTTTGATTGCATTTTTTCCAAACTACTCGTAAGCTCTTTGACGTCCAATAAATAATAATAGGGTAAAAAAATGTATATTGAATAAAAATTTTGTCTTTGACTCTAACCATATACGGTAATCAAACTTGTACCTTTCTAATAAAACTCTTTGAATTTAATAGGTTATTTATTGATGTAGATTAAAGACACATCACTCTAACCTTAAAAATGCATTTCTGCAAATAGAAATGATTGCAAAACCGATATATGATAATTAATAACTCACTGCAAAGATAAATAGCTCAAATAAACGCAGTCAATACATTAAAGTTAAATCCAACAACAGATATCAAGTTACACACTTGATAATTTGCTTTTTAACTAAAAAATACGCTAAAATTTATATTGTGAGACATTCATTGATGTTTAGACAGACCCAGATGACGGACCTACTCAAAAATAATATATAAAAAGAAATATACACGCGAATCTCGCACCTTCTACCTTTTGCAAGTTGTTAATGTTACAAATTAAAGGAAAAAAGCTTATCGATGAAAGCTTCAGTAAGCATATAATTGAAAAGTTCGACACAGCACACCCGTACATGATTGCAAATTAAAAACTTATTATTTCCATTCGTTTCTTGTGTGCGAACTGACCTGTTTAAATTTCATAAAAATTATATATATTGCTTTTTTTTTCTAAACTATTTAATATTATAGAAAAGATCTTGTTTTTTTTAAATAATTTTAATTTCTACAGATTTAATAATGCATTAATTAATCTATACTAATATTATAAAGCTGAAGAGTTTGTTTGTCTGTTTGTTTGTTTGGTTGAACGCGCTAATCTCAGGAACTACTAATCCGATTTGAAAAATTCTTTTTGCATTAGATAGCTCGTTAACTGAGGAACGCTATAGGTTATACATCATCCCGGAAAAATGTACGGTTCCCGGGGGATAGACTTGTTTTTGTCTAGAGACGAACCCGAAGCGAAGCGAGGGTGAGTCGCTAGTTATAATATAAAAAATAACCTTTTTTTTATATAGGAATAAATATGAAATAGAACATAGAAAATTTAATCGTTATGTCATTCAAATGTTATTCTCATACATTTTTTTAATTTTTTAACATAAAATGACATTTTGTTTAGAGTACTTTGTTTTTGTTAAATCTTAATCGATTGTCGTTACGCTTAGCCATGCTTTAAGCTTCTACAAACGCTGTAGCGACGTAGCACCCTGTGATGACTTTCCTTGGGAGTTGGCTAGTGCTTCATAATAAGCCTATCTTCTAAATAAATTAATTACATAATTAATCAACGTATATTTCGATATCAAATTCGATGAAGAAGGAGATATTCAATAAGGTATAGGTGTGATTTTTTGTACAGTTTAGGCAATATTTTCACCAATGTTGAACCAGTATTGGAGATTGTTCTTGGTTTTTTATAATAAATAGAGGATTTTAGTAAGAAAATTCTATCGCTTGTATAGAGGAATAATTAATATTAAAGTGAGTGTAGCTTTCAATTGAAAAATAATTATTATGTTGATCCAACGGTACGTTAATAAGGTGCATAACTAAATTCCAAAAGTATACAAATGACAACAAACAGCCATCACAGTGTTGTGATGATAAGAAATGATGGCAAAATTGGAGTTTGCATAACTAACATGTCTGGGTTGTCTCCTCAGGCGTATGCAAATACTCGCGAATTGCGTCGAGCTAACTTTGATGATTGTTCGGCGTCGCACAATCATAGTGACATGTTAATACAAGAGATTGTTAATGTACTGAAACTATAAAGCCACTCATTGTGACATCTGTACTTGTATATATGATATACACACGTTATGTATGTTAATAATACTTTCTTAGATTTTCGCGAATATTCAACATCTATCTATATAAATAAAAAAGAAAGGTGCTAAGCTCAAAACTCGAGAACAGCTCGACCAATTCAGCTATTTTTTTTTTCGTATATTCCTTAAGGTACACGGAAAGATTAAATAAAGAGAAAAAATATAAAATAACCTGCCTACTTTTCTATACCTATGTATGTACATTGTACTTACAGTTAAAATGTATGTACCTAGGGACGAATCCGAGCGAAGCCAGGGTGAGTCGTTAGTTTTAAATAAAACTATCTTTTCGGATTTTTTTCGCGGATTTATTTTGTGTTTTGGTTCGCGACGTTTTAGTCAGAGTTCCTGGTCTCTTGCGTGACCAGGATTTC
Source organism: Argynnis bischoffii washingtonia (assembly GCA_033884665.1). Classification (NCBI taxonomy): domain Eukaryota; kingdom Metazoa; phylum Arthropoda; class Insecta; order Lepidoptera; family Nymphalidae; genus Argynnis; species Argynnis bischoffii. The sequence goes on from CM066622.1 coordinate 766,445, forward strand.
TGCAAAGCATTCGAAACGTGGGTAACCAAATATCTAAATAAATCTGCGAAAAAATCCGAATAAATAGTTTTATTTAAAATTTTATTATGTTCGTTTGTTTGTTATATATATATCGAGAATATTGAAATGAACGTCCTGGGACCTAGGAGGTATATAGCTTTCTATTTTTTTCTTTTAGATCTATCTATGTTTCACAATATCTTAATTTACGTCTTAATTTTAGACTTAGATAAACATCACTTTATATAAGAAACATATTTTTTACATTAAAAATTGTTAAAAATAATAAATAATAATCCTTAAACAAATTCAACGTGTATACCGAAATTTGCGATGGAAATTGTTAATTAAACATCAACGAAGCAACGAAGTGCGAAAAGATTTCCATTCGCAATCTGAAGCAGCTTCCTTGCCTAACGATCATTGTCGGTGTCACAGAATCTTACAAATAATTCAACGAGAACTTTAGGCGCAAATACCCGCTTATGTTAATGTTAAAACTGTTTCAGAATTCAAATCCGATCTTCGAGTGTCTAGAATGCCGACCCTTGGAAATTTTACTGAACTTATGCTGAATATCTTGGCTGGGTAGGTACTTGGGTTTACATTGTTTGTTAGAAAAATATTGCTTTTTTAAATGGAAGTTTGATAAAATAATTTATATCATTGCATCTTAATATTATAGTTAAAAAAGGTACAAAATATATTTAAAGAATGAGAGATCAGGTTTATTTTAATTTTTATGGTGCACCATGTTTCGAAAATCTTATAAAAGGAAACACAGGTTAGCTTTAAAATTATGATAGAATAACTAAGGTAGTTAAATATGATATTTCTTATATATGAAAATAATTAATATAATAAATGTTCTGTGAACTTAACTATTGCATTCTAGATTTTTTTAATTGACTTCAAAAAGGACCCTATTTGAATCGTCTCTTTTGTTGTGTATGTTACGCGCACATTGAATTTCATATTTCTTTTTCGAGCATTTTATCAAAAATATTCTTTTTTTTTTTGAAAAAAAAAAAAACGTTTTTTCTTTAAAAATTTTTTATAAACTACAAGCGGCTGTTTCGCTCGGGTTCGTCCCTAGGTATAATCTAAATATTAGTATGGAATAGATAGATATGGGTTGTATTATGACGTGTTTTCCCGTGGGTATGAGATAATCTCCCGTGGTAAAAAGTAGCCTATGTCATTCTCCATCCCCCAACTATCTCCACACAAAAAATCACGTCAATCCTTCACTCTTTTTCAACGTGAAAAAAGGGCAAACTAACAAACAAAAAATAAACAAATACACTTTCACACTTATAATATTAGTACAGAAGTATGGGTTCTATCATACATTTTACTTATATTATAAAACTATACTTAAAGGCATTCCAGAAATTGGGATAGATCATTACACAATTCAAATATTCTTAAACGGGGGAGTCAATTGTCAGCTGACCCTTTGAAAGGGTGCGCCCATAGCTTCGGTCGCGTCAGTCACGCTTCACTGGACGTATTATTAGTGGAGATTAGCTTTCTGCTGGCCTCGTCTTTATTTTGGAAGTTTCTTAACTTTTATATAGTAATTATAAGTTAATGGTAATTTAATGGTTCTGACTTAGCTAAAGAGATCTAGTAGTTAGAAATAGATCTTCGCACATAATATGAATTTCAAAAATGTAACAAACGACTATTTTAGTTTATAAATGAAATGGTTAAATCTTTTTTGGGATAACAATGTGTTTAAATCATTAAAAAAATTTTTTTCTACTGTTAGGGGTAGTTTAATAATTATTTAATTTAATATTATATGACCACCTCTGTGTTACAGAGTAGCAAGGCTCGCTGCAACAATAAAGCATATACATATGTTTGCGACTGCATAATACTATGTTTCTACGTCAATATACCATCTTTTTACTCAGTCATGTTATTTTGTTTTTGTACTTTAATTTTTTTATTTATTTTTAACTCAGTCAAAAAATTTATCGAGGAAGACAAATCCTCATAAGTAAATTATTCTATATATAATATTTTAACTTATTTATATAAATCTTTACGTAAATCTGATGAGAGTCCTAGCTATATTTGTACAAACCTCAAAGTACACAATCGCCTAAAGGATTCATTACGGGCACCAAAATGTTTCACTCAAAGCGGTTCCATTATCTCAGTAAGCAATCAAAGTTCTCGCATCCCATAGATTCGATTAAAATCCTGTCTTGCACTTTCGAGCCGATCGGTTTGACTTACGAAAATAGATCCTTGCAACTCGCAATGGTTAATTCAAACTTGCAATATGCTCGACGCAACAAAATATTTTAGTATGAAAGATTTCGTTAGACATAATAATCTATATGTATGAAAGTCGATATGTGTATGTATGTTCTCTATAAATATGTTGGGACATTAACACGCAACACCATCTAGTTCCATGGTAAGCTACGAGACTTGTGTTCACTACATATATAACTTTATATAGATACATATTATAAATATAAACAATCATGACTAGAGTACAAATATTCGTGCTCATCACACAAATGAATGCCCCTAGCGGGACTTGAACCCGCAACCGCTGGCACAGAAAGCAGGGTCACTACAATCTGAGCCAAACGTGTCGTCCAAACGCGAAGTCCAAAACGACTGGAGCGATTTTGATACTAGTAAATTTTCAGGCACTCTTCAGATTAGCCTAGTGGGTAATCCTGTAAAGTTTGGTATCGATCGGAAGTTTGAATGCAGGCGAATCCATGGATACTGCTAGGTCAATAATACACAAAAACCATTGCAAAATTAAGTTTGAAGGACGTCTATACAGTGTATAGCATTATAAATCGTTATTCAGTAAGTATCAGCAGAAAGTATAAAAGTATATTATACATATATAGGTAGGATGTGACACTCACTCTTCATTAATCCAAATACTAATACCATAGATAAAGAAAATATGTTTATTATTATAATACTTAGTCAGATATATGTCTGAGAACGGGGCGTTCCCAGAAGATGCAAAAGTCTTGAAGAGTATGATGAAAATTGAAAAGTCGAAGTGATCGTAGCACTTTACAGTCTGTCCTGTTAGCGACACCGCTAGAGATATAGCGTAGCGAAATGTACCATTTGAGTTTCTTTGTTTTAATTGTATTATGAAATAAATATATTTTATTGACTTTAAATCATTTTTTTTATAATTTTTATTTCTTCTAGTTTTTGTTGCCTTCTCCAGTCATTTCATTTAAGGATTTTTGTATTAAAATAATGTAAAAACTAACATCTTTCAAAGAAAATTTATTTTAATTTAGATGATGATCTAAATGGGGGATGCCTCATACATATCAAGTGCATTACTCTTCGAAATCATCCATAGGATGCTACCAGTTCCCATAAAACACTTGCCCAAAACAAACAATAGAGGACATCTTTGAACCGTTTCCAATTACACGTGAGTTGGATAATAAAGAGCGCCTGTTTCTTTCACTCCGCACTGTCCGATTATTACGGATAAATGACCGTCTTAAAGCTTTATCTGTGGCCCAAGTGGTGAAAAAAATGACTTATTTTTTTTTAAATCATATAAAGAAACTAGTATACATGTTTAAAAACCTTAAAAAAGTTTAAATAATATTGAAATCAAAATCTTGTTGTATTTTACAACTTTATGTGAACTTTTATATAATAACTAGTGACTCCCTCTAGTCCCTAGGTATGTTTTAACGCTTAGTATGGCATAGATAGTCGAACCCTTGCTCTGTGAAAAACCAAAACAAACCTACCCCACGGGAGCCGTACATTTTTCCAGGATAAAAAGTAATCATGTGCTATTCCATCCTATAATTTGTCTCTGTGCCATTTCATCCAGATCCGTTCAGCCGTTCTGGCGTGATTGAGTAACAAACATCCATCCATCCAAACTTTTTCTTTTATAATATTAATGGGATGACTTTATACGATATTACAATAATATATATCGATTGAATAAATTTATAAGGTAAATCAAAAATTTGTTTTTATTTAAATAAACCATCTGCTAGTTAATTTCGAATGAAATGCTGTTAATTTAAAGTTATTTCGCATTAAGATGAAATCATTTATAAGAAAAATAAATAACTGCATTCTTATGTTTGATAATTCACAATGGACAAAGATTTTATTTTATTTTGTATGATATTCTTACTACTAATATTACTAATTGTCTCTGTCTGTTTGTCCTCCATACACGCAGGAACTAAATCGACATGATTTTTGTTGCAAAGAAAGAGAGAGAGAGAGAGAGAGAGAGAGAGAGATACTAACGGAGAGTGACATCGACTGAAGTTACAAACTAAAACATATACCTATATTAGATTTTCTCTCTTTAAACTTGCACCATACAATCAAAGTGGGCGCAAGCACGAAGGGCTCTGTATTGCCATCGTTATGGGAACTCATCTCGCGATATAGAGAATTGATAACTGTGCCTTTCTATTTGAGCGAAAAGTCCGCCAGGAAACTGTTTAGACCCGGTCTATTTGCGACCTGCTGGTGACATTTTTTACAAGGTTAATAATAAATCTAATAAATACATATCTCGTGTAACAGTGTTTGTCATCGCACTCCTTCGAAACGGCTCGACTGATTTTAATGATTTTTGTTGTATATTTGGTAGGTATGAGAATATGTCGTAGAGTCTTTTTTACCCTCCTACCCCCACCCCCATTTTTTGATCGCGATTTTAGTATTTTAGTATAAACAGTATTATATAAATACATAAAATAATTTCTTTGACTTTTTAAATGTTATCATTTTTAAACTTAAACACCCCATTCAGAATTATGGCTATTTCTGAAGTTATATTTTCCTATAGGAAAAATACAATATTTTTACTCTATTGAGATTCATATTTTAAAGATGAATAACTCTTTAATGGATTACAGTAATATCTTCCAGTTTGGGCTCATTTCATTCATGTACTTTATCAAAAGCATATTTTTCGTGTTAAAATAAGCCGTAATCAACTTTTTTCATTACACACTCGTATTTAAGTTCTTATTTAATCAAAAGTAAAAAACTTTGCCTCTCAATAATTACATAATCTATACAGATAAAAAAAAATTGGAGTGTCTGTTTATAATATTAAAATAACCGTTTTTTACTAAATGCATATGGATGTATGTATACACGGTACATATACCAAAACAACATTTTTTTCAATTTTTGTCTGTCTGTCTGTCGGTCTGTTTGTTCCGGGTAATCTCCGAAACGGCTGGACCGATTTTGACGGGACTTTCCCTGGTAGATAGCTGATGTTATAAGGAGTAACTTAGGCTACTTTTACTTTAGAAAAAGGATCAAAGTTCCGCGAAAAAAAATTAAAACCCATGAAAGTGTGAACAAAATTCGCGTGCGGTGTACGCACCCCAGCGAAGCGAGGATAAATCGCTATATAATTTAAATGAATATTTTAAGAGTAGCAAGCTACTATTTATATATACCTAAACATAGCTAACCGTGAAAACGCAACTAGGAATGAACGCGAGCGAAGCGAGCGTGAGTCGCTAGTATTATATAAAAAATAATCAAAATTATATTTTTTATACAGATCTATCACAAAAATAACAAACAGGACATTTTATATACGGAAGGGTCCATACATTCTGGTATAAACTGTGATAATCTTCTTTCCAAACAGTGTACTTTACAATGCTGGATTAAGCATACAGCATAGGGGAAGCGTGAGAAGTCACGCGCTGAGCTTTCATTATTGATAACTACATTTGTATAGCGATAAGTATTTTTTTTTTGGTCAACAAAGCTTTTTGTTTGGTGTGGGGACGATTTTTTATATTAAAATTGATCTTATTATAATAGAAATTAAAAATGTAATTGTATTTGATTAAAAATAACAATCATTATTTTTATAATCGATAGTTATTATATAGTATTAAGTTTTATTTTTATGATGAAATTTTATTTGTCAGTAGAAACTGCTAGATAAGTCCTATTTAAATGTATACATAGGTGGAATATATGATTTTACTCTAAATTGAATCTATAGAGAATACATTATGGAAGTTCATAAGTTCAATCCTAAGCCAATATTTTTAACTAGCGACTCACCCTCGCTTCGCTTCGGTTCGTCCCTAGACAAAAACACATCAATCCCACGGAAACCGTATATTTCTTCGGGATGATATATAGCCTATAGCCTTCCTCAGTTAACGGGCTATCCAGTGCAAAAAGAATTTTTGAAATCGGATTAGTAGTTCCTGAGATTAGCGCGTTCAACCAAACAAAGAAACAAACTAACTCTTCAGCTTTATAATATTAAGTATAGATAATTAAAGAAAGGAAAGTAGTCTCAAAACAAAACGCGGCGTTAATCACTGTCATTTTGAATACTGTTATTTTAACTATAATAAAAACCAAAGAACTTCAGAATATCAAAAAAAAAAAACTTATTTATTAATTGTATTATATAGATAGATATCTATCTATACATATAATAACATGCTGAATCTGTACATTAAATATTTTTTCGAAAATCTTATTGAAATACATATTATTATCGATACAGAGGCTGAATGAATAGTTTTTAGAATTTTTGTCTGTCTGTCTGTCTGTTATCGCATCACAGAAAAATCACTGTAGGGATTTCGATAAAATTTGGTATGATGATAGCTGATTATTCAGGTCAATATATAGGATACTTTTTACTGCGGGAAAATATCTCATCTCTGAGAAATCTATACTAAACTAGAAACGTAAGTAGGGACGAGTCGCTAGTATATTTATAAAAATAATAGGTGCGTCAAAACAAATGTAATTTCGTTATGCACGTGTGTACACCGCAAATGTGCTTCATTTGATTTTGCAAATTATAATTGGTGCTATTCGCTGCTTTTTGAATAGCGCGATACGTGCGCTGCATAACTGGTCAACATGTTACCCTCACCGCCCAGTCGATGGGCTTAGCTACAGAAATATATATTTTTTTCGAAATGGAAAACTAAATTTTTAAGGTTTGGTTTAGTTTGTACCAACCCTACTTGCTGTGCCAGCGGTCTCGGGTTCGAGTCTCGCTGGGGGCATTCATTTCTGTGATGATACTTATAATATATATGTATTTAAAGTTATATATGTGTGGTGTATCATCTATCTGGTATCCATAACACAGGCCTCGTAGCTTACCATGGAACTAGATGGTGCTGTGTGTTAATGTTCTAACATATTTATTTATTTATTTTTTCAGTGCAGAAGTTTTTTTATCAACAATTTTACATTTAAGAAATACATAAGAAGTGAGTTTTTTCCCAAGACTATGTTTGCAGTAAAACATTCGAAACGTCAGTAACAAAAAACCAAAATGAATCCGCGATAAAATCCGAAGAGATAGTTTTATCTAAATTAGCTAATAATCGCGTAAATCTAAGAGTTTATTAAATACAGAAAAAAATAACATTACAATTACAAATTCAAACATACTTATTATTTATTTAATATAGTACTATGGTAACAACGTTTAACAATGGTAAAAACAGGTAAAAAACAATATGTCTCGACGTTTCGATTGTTTCACGGCAATCGTGGTCTTTGGTCGCGGTAAAGACTGAGGTTTTTGACGTCTCAAACGGCGTCAGACGACGTCTATCCACAAAATTATACACTAATTTGGAAGAAAAGATGTGCTTTTGAGATGAAACACTAAACATAATATAATGTAATCTTATAGTTTGACTGGGAAATGAACAATAATATGAGTCACTATGTTTTTAACTTAACAAATAAATCAGTATTAGTAGTAATAAATTTCAAAACAAACAAAATTAAATCAAATCACATGTATTATACATATTATTAGATTTGGTTAATAGAATATTTTATGACTGCTGTAAAGCATTTGAAACGTTGGAAACCAAAAATCAAAATAAGTCCGCGAAAAATTCCGAAAAGATAGTTTTATTTACGTTTTAACGTTTAGTATTATTTCTTAGAAATGAGATAAAATCCCGCAGTAAAAAGTATCCTATATGTAGACCCGGATAACCAACTATCATCATATCAAATTTTATCAAAAACTGTCCAGTAGTTTTCTCGGTATGCGTTCCCAGACAGACAGACAGACAAAAATTCTAAAAACTATATATTCGGCTTCTGTATCTGTAATAATTACTATTTTAATAAGATTTTCCAAAAAATATATTAATTAGATTTGACTTAGAATTTTATTATACGTATAGATATAAAATATCCGCGTAAATCTAAGAAAATATTAGGATATTACAAGATTTTTTCAGAATTCCATATCTAGATGAGCTATAACTTTTTTTCCTGTGAACGGTAAGCTTTATTATTTATTATTTGTATTGCGTGCACGTAGACCTCTTTAACGGCTTCTGATTGAGTTTTTAATGCGCCGCTCAAATTTATTTACTTTTATCGTTAATTGTGGAAATTATGTCGACTTGATTGTAATTATTTTACACTTTTTCAGTTATTGTTAGCGCTTGTTGTCACTTTATTATTGGTTGGTTGAAAGGTTTCATGTCTCTATTGCAGAGATTATAAGTTCAGATCTAGTTCGAAATATGCACTTATATCGAGCTATGAATGTTTGTATGTTTGTTACTCATTCACGCTGAAACGGTTAGACGGGTGTGGATGAAGCATAGAGAGAAGAAGTATAGACCACTAGCGACTCACTCTCGCTTCGCTCTGGTTCATCCCTAGCTTGGATATAGAAAAATGAATAAGTAAGTTATCCTTAAGAGATAGACATATGGCTTTTTTAGACCTTTTTAAGGTGTACAACAATGTAGTATACTATTTTGACCTATCTCGTAGGGTTCAGCCAGTGTTTGCAATGTAAGCACAAACACATTAGAAACCTCTAAAATTTTTAGTGTTTCTCTAGTATATTATATATATATATATATATATATATATATATATATATATATATATATATATATATATATATATATATATATATATATATACAGACAGCGGGAAGCGACTTTGTTTTATACTATGTAGTGATGATCTGGAGTAATGCATAGGCTATTGTTAGGCATCGAAAGACGTGCCCGCGGGAAGCAAGGGTAGGTGCTAGTTGACTATATATAGGTTATCTGGAAGAGATCGACTTTGAGATAAGACCTAGTGTTACTTTGTCGTTTACGAATATATTTTTTTATTATCTGTTCTTAATGTAAATTATTATGTACAATAAAGAGTACTTTACCTTACTATCCTTTTTTAACGTTGTCTGTCCGTTTATCAATTTGTACTGTGTAGTTTCATGAACCCCCGCCTGGCAAAGGGAGCTCGCACAGTATACATTCAATAGCTCCCTCGAGCTACTGAGTGTGTACTGTGTAGGATATTTTTTAGAAAATATGTAATAATGTGAATCCATATTTGTATTTATGTATGTATATACATACTTATATTATTAGTTATCCTTTTATAAATATTTGAATTTGAATGAAAAGTTAAAACATTAATTAATTAACTTTCTATTACGGAATTTAATGGAGTTTCCTTATAAAAATCTAATTTAATTATTTAATTGAAGAACAAAGAAGTCTCTTTTTTATCTAGAATATATATTTTGCATCTCAGCTAAATACACTAATTGTATTTAGTTTTACTGTTTTAAAATATATATTTAAAGATTTCACTATCACAACTTAATATCTCCCAGAAGTTTTTATCTCTTTGACAAACGACCTTGAAATCTTCATTTATAATTAGAAAAAATATGCGGATCATTGAATTCTTCAAAGATCCATAAAATAAAACTTATGAAATATTTTCATTCATTTTTAAATATGTTAAGTACATATTATATAAACTTAACCTTTTTCGTCTCATTGTGAGAACCTCCCTTTAATACGAGGGGGATCAGATCACAGTCTACCAAGACGGCAAAGTGCGGATTGATGGATTTTACATATCTCTCGAAAACTTGCTAGGTTCTCTCAGACATGCAGGTTTCCTCACGATGTTTTCCTTCACCGTAAGGCAAGCGGTAATCATGTTGAAAATGTTTTACATATGAAATAATCAGAAGTGTTAGTCCCGAGATTTGAGCCCGCTTCTATTAGCTACCACTGTACTGAAATATAAATTACAGGCTTATTTTATTATATTCTTTATTGCACGTTAAAAGAAATACAGTAAAAAATTGACAATAAACTTAGTTAACAAAAGGTGGACTTATCTCTGAAAGAGATCTCTTCCAGTCAACACATGTGGAAGAAGATGTCAGCGGGCAATATAGTGCAAGAAATAAATATACTAGAAAGAAGCGTAAAAATCACATATACAATATACATATATTATATATTTTATGGCGCTTTTCCCCGCTAATTTTAGTTTCAAACAGCAGAACCGCCAATTGTATTTGTATACAAGTAATTGCAATACATCAATATCGATTGCGCCAGTTGACACATTCGTTTCCATCCAACAATTGACTTGCATCATTAAATTTTACATCCCTACATAATTTACAGGAAAAATGTACATAGTGTTAAGGGATGTATTGCAAATCAAACAAATTCACTGATTGCAACCCGCGTCGCTCAGAGCCAGTGTTTGCGGTCGTTAACAAGTTGACACATTGCAATGCGTGCCGTTCTCAGTCGGTAATGCGTGATCATAATAACTGATTTTACTATTATCCCTATCTGTCTGTATCTGTAATTGTATGGTGGAAACTTGGGATGTAATTTTGTCTGGTTGTTTGATGTATACTAGCTTACTCCCGCGTCTGCGCTTGTCGGTTGAAAATATTCTATGTAATTGAGAGCTTGTGAAATATTTTTTTGAATTTTTAGTAGTTTCTTATTTATATGGAAAAAAATAAGTAAATTTCACAATTTTTTAAGATAACGTACAATATACATTAGGCATGATGTGATCAATGTTTTAGAATTATTGTAATTTATATATAATTATGAAAAAAAAACGTCCCGCTGAATTTCATTCGCCAGTTCTTCTCAAAACTGAGGCTTTCCAAAATACTAGTAAACGTACAATATTCTAATAATTTAATGCTGAATATAAAACTTTGTATATTTACATACAATCAAGTTTTGTAATGTAAACTATAGCCCAACAATTTGAAATTTAAACTATATCCTATTCAACTATAAGGAAATTAAACGACAATTGCGACTTCGCTTCCCAAATCTATTCGTAAGATACTTTTCAGTTCAAATTTAAAGACAAACAGCAACTATGCAGACGGCCCTGTCTGCGATCCATTTAATTAATACCGATTTACTAGTTAGGAGTCGGTACGCGTGCGGCGCCTAATTCGCTTAGCTCTTCAATAAATAGCTGAGCACTTCTGTTATTATCATAATCATTTTATACTGTACATTCAATTAGATCACAGTTTGAATATCGTTACTAATATTAACATTTACGCTGAAAGGGCTAGACGGATTTGGATGAAATTTAGTACTTATAGTTTGCAGTGACCCTACTTGCTGTGCCAGATGTCGCGGATTCGAGTCCTGCTGGGTCATACATTTGTGTGATGAGCACGAATGTTTGTACTTCAGTCATGGATGTTTATATTTATAATATGTATGTATTTAAAGATATATATATATATATATATATATATATATATATATATATATATATATATATATATATATATATGTGTCTGGTATCCATAACACAAGCCTCGTAGCTTCCATAGAACTAGATAGTGCTGTGTGTTAATGTCTCAACATATTTTATATATATATATATATATATATGTATATATATATATATATATATATATATATATATATATATATATATATATATATATATATATATTATGTGCCACAGTCCTTGTGAGATGTATATCTAGTGCAATAACTATGCTAGTTAGTGCAATAACTGTTAAAATTTTATGGTTGCCACTGTCCAAATACATTATTTTATAGATTTTAGTTATAAGCTTTTTTGTTTGATACATTTGATGTGTTGAATTATTTAACGCGGAAAATTTTACAATACTAATATAGGAATAAAAATTATCGTTCACTTTACTATGGAAATTTCGAAGAACCATGCATATTTTACTTTATAGCTTTAATTTATAACTATGTTTCTTTATATTGTGTTTCATATGTATACTACTACATTACTAATTTTTTTATGTAGTAAATTACTATACTATATTTAGATATTTTATTTAATTCAGCTTACTTTTAATTCGACGTAATACGCGAGCGGAGTCGCGGATTACGGTGAAATAGAAAGGAAAATATACAATACAAGGTAGAAAAACAGCATCCGAGTTTGTATAAAACATTTCATATAAGCTCGAAATATTTGAGATTGCTCGATCCATAGCCAGTGCTTAAGAGATGGTTTAACACTTAATCGAATCACCCCGATCTCATTGAGTTTCGTGTGGTTCAAAATTCGTATAAACTGTACTAACTCTATGTTTAACTTAGACGTTAGTGAGTTAAGTATTTTTGGTGTTTCAGAATGAAATGGAATAGTAAAATGCTATTGAAGTTATATTTTTCTTCCTAAAATTAATATTTCTAAATCTAGTAAAGAAGCATTTTATTTGTAAAAAGGGATTTCATAAATTATTTACATAAATCTTAATTAAATTTATTATAAACTAGCGACTCACCCTCGCTTCACTCGGGCTCGTCCCTAGCTTGCTTCCCAATACTAACTTTCATCCCCATTTTCACCCCCTTAAGGGATGATTTCCGGGGTCTCAAACTATCTTCTTAATAAATTTCATGTTAATCAGTTTAATAAATCCAAAGATTACCCCCTCTAAAACCTTACAAACACACAAACTTTACCTCTTTATAATATTATAGTAGACTAGGTTGATTCCCCATACAAAATTTTAATCCCCAATTATTACACCTTTAAGGAATGATTTCTTGAATGAAAAATATACTTTGTCCTTCCCAGGGTGTCAAACTATCTTTTTACCAAATTTCATCTAAATCGGTCTAATAGTTTTTGAATTTACTCATTACAAACATACAAAAAAACAAATTTTTCCTCTTTATAATAATAGTGTAGATGAATAATATGTTTCAACGTTTGTTTGTCTCACGTAGCAAAGGAGCGACGAATCGACATAATTTTAGCATAAAGTTAGTTTATGGACTAAAAAGTTATACAAGATCACATATCTTGTTGAATTAAGATGTTACCTTGAAATATTAGTCTGTTTAAAAGCGTTAGTTAAAATAAAATTTCATTTTATTTCATTCAATTTGTCAGTCACAACTACAAAGTACATGTAGGTTAAGCCCCGTGTCTTACTCGACTTATTAGGTTAATTAGCTGATATGCTAAGTAAGGAGTGTACTGCAGAATGCAGTATGACCTCTGGTGCCTTTGAGTATTAGCTTCATGTACGTGAGGTACGATTACATCTTAAGTGGTTATATGCAGCACATTAGTACTACTTTGTATCTTCTTCTTGATGTGTGAAGGATTTGACGATTGATTATCTAGCCTATATTTTAACTGCCTTGGTGTGTAGTGGCTAGCATGTACAGCTGTATTTATAGAAGTCCTGGGTTCAAATCCCGGGTCGGGTCAAGTTTAGTTATTGAGTTTTCTCTAAGAAAGTCCATGTAAAAACCCAGAGTTGATAAGTTGGCGGTGTTTTATCTTCGTGCCTCGAAGAGCACGTTAAGCCTCTCTTAAACTAAAAACTAAAGTGAAATCGATAGTAAAGTAAAAAAAAGAAATCTAATAGATGCGATTATTCAGCGACAATAAAAAAAAACTAGGGACTTTTTAAAGGGTAGGTTATTTTTCTCCCACTGATTTATTAAAACGGAATAAATAATTTGTTACAGTGCTCCTAAAATTAGGTCTAAAATACGACTAATTCAATCTTTGTGGGAAAGAGAAGTGTATGTGATCTACTTCGAGTGAGAGAAGGACAGATGCAACACTGTCACCCTTGCACGAGTGACTGCATTTGGTATACCGTTCGCATAATAACATTTTTATTTTCATTGTTGACGTAATTAGATTTTAATTAGGCTTGTTATTTTAGTTCTTGAGTATTCCTAGTAGGGATACAAATAAATGTTATAGAAAATAAAAATATATTGATATTTTTTCCAATAAAATAGGTAAATATTTGAAAAAAAAAAAAACATAAGTGCACCATAAATTGGGAAACAATTATTTCCTGTATTTTATATAAAATCCACAAACGATTCCTAGTAAAATTGATATCATCGAAACCAAAAATAATAGCAAATAATATAAAATATTTCAATATCCAACAAAATATATCAAAACAACCACAATATGTTTCGCAAAAACACAAATATGATTTTATTAAAACAATTTTGGTAAATGCATAGTAATAAATCGTTATGCTGACGCTACTAGCACACGTGTGGCAACGAGCCTTATAATGAATAGCCGTCGCCTGCCGCGATATTTCAGCGAATTAACAAATGGCACGTCGGATGGGGCGCTGGGCTCGATTTTTCTGCACACCTAACTACCTGATGTAGATGCGGTCCGCTTGATGGTACCAAACAAATGTACCGCTCGGGATATTTGTACACTTGTACCTTAAAACCACTACTCGACATGAATTTGTTAAAATAGTAACTTTTATATTATTTACAATACACTATTATGGTATATGTCCCATGGGAATCGTGTGAAGTATTAAGATCAAAGTAAGTATCGTTATATACAGAATATCACGACAGTTGCTAAATGAGACAAGCATGGATCAATAGATACTTTTTAAGTAATCGATCAAATTCAGACAAACAATAGTGCATTCTATTTACTGAGGATCTTATGCCTTCTTAATTTAACGCTACATCCCCCCAGCATTTCTTTTATGGTATGTATGCCTGCGGATCTGGAGGTCCTGATAACCAGTTTCGGATTGGGCCAAGGTAAATTATTGAGTTTTTCTATAAAGAAATTCTCACGAACAGCCTGAAGTTGAGAAGTTGGCGGTGTTTCACCCCAAAAGAGAGCATGTAAAATCATTAGTCATTCGTCTGATCTCTCACTGATTAGATCGATTATTGTCGTCCTAATGGATTTTGATAGAAAACGAAATAGAGAATGCACTGTGTCTATGCCGTAGCGGAAGTCGGTAGGAATATTTTTTTTTAATTTTATGAACAATAAATGTTTTTAAAAGCAAAATAACGCAGACTAAATTAATAAACGTGTTAAGGGACGCGGGAACACCGGTGGTTTAATTAAGAATTAATTTCTTAGAAATTATCCTGGACTGGTTAATATGTTAATACGTACACACACTCTAACATAACCTTCTTTCTGGCGTAGCCGGGTAAAAATACTAATCATAATACTTTCTTAGATTTACGCGAATATTAGACATTTAAATAAAACTATCTTTTCGGATTTTTTCGCGGATTTATTTTGATTTTTGTTTCCCAACGTTTCGATTGCTTTACAGCAATCATGGTCACGGGAGAGACTAAGATGTTAGATGTCACAAAGCATTATATAGTTGTTACAGACAGCCTACCCACAATTAACAAAAAATGAATTCAAAATTTTGAAAATTAGCATCAATGTACCTTACAATATTTGTTAATTTTAATTTTAAACATTTTATAATTTTAATTTTAAACTTGAAATATGGAATATTATTTATATAATTTTTTTTTAATTTTAGCTATTATCATTAAATAGATAACAGTAATATAGCTCATGTTATATTAAATTTTAGAGAAAACGAAACCGGCTCATCAGATTTGAAAGCTAAGTAAATTCCTAGTACATCCACTCATAAAATAGTCGACATCAAAACAATATAACAGTATATTGTTGTTTAATCTGCATATTTACTAACCCCAAACGCCTTGCTGATCGCTTGTGATTATTATACCGGCCATTTGAATATAAAATCTAAATTGCCATGCATACAAAGCAGAACGGTGAATAATTTCTAAGGGGACAGGATAAACGCTGTGACTTAATAAGGTGTGATAGGATTTTAATACGACACCATTAATCATGTATAGTTATTTTAATACTGTCTGCTCCTGTCCAGATATACCATGTATTTCTGTGTGTTTTGGTAAGATTAAAAAAAAAAAAGTTAATCGCACTGTATAATATGAAAAATATATATGATGGATATTAAAAAAATAAAGTATGATAAAATATTTTAGTTTTGGTTTCAGTGAAACTATAACAAGATATAGAAACTCATCGACTAATTTATAGAAAAAGAGAACATTGCGGCTCAATGTTAGCATTAATTAAAACAGGCGTTAATTTTATATTTAATAGAAATTCAAATTTAAAATTGCTTTTTGACTTGTGAAAATCGACATAAAGAATATAATTTTCAGTATTTAAATAACAACTGACATAGAAAAAAATCAAAAATAAATTCACTTGAATGATAACATATCAACGTGAACAATATTTTTTCTAAAAGAAGCTCAGTTAGAATGATTTACTGATTATTGAATTATTCAATGCCATTATAATAAAAGTCTAGTATTTATCAATGTTTTGAACATTCCAGTATTAAGTGTACAATTAGCTGTTTTTGTGGTCCATTCCAAATTGTTACATTTCAAATTAATAAAGGGTAGCTCTTTGGCAAATCTTCTCTCATCCGACAGGTGAATGCCCCTGGGAGTCAATTATTCCATAACAAATAGACGCGGCGGATTCGACCGGATCAATCGGTTTATCATTCACTACTTGTAATGTCATGAAGTAAAAATAAAATAATAATAGTAATAAAATACACATAACCTGGCAACATTGTACACCGATAAAATAACGTTGCAACTCAATTTTCACCCACTCATTTATATTCAGTTAGAAAAAGCTGTTATGTAAACCACAACACTTCTCGCATTGTTAGAAAATTTTTGGCAATGATTTAGATAAAAAATTTACCTCACCTCTCTAAGTTTTGAGTAATGTCCGTGTTAGAGAAAAAAATTAATAGTAAAAAATAGAAAAACAATCTATACATACTCACAAACTTTCACATTTATAATATTAATATAGACAAAGCTTGTCGATACTTCGACGTGACCGGTGAGAGTTAAGATGCAGAACCGACGCGACACGTGCTCTCCGAGGCATGGGGTTGTTACACCACCAGCTTCCCAACTCCGGGCTACTACTAAGAATATCATAACAGAAAAAAAACAGTAATTAAGCTTGACCCAACACGGGACTTGAACCCAGGACCTCCGCATCTGCAGCCGTACATGCTAGCCTCTAGACCAAGGTAGATAGATCACTTTCACCGTATTAGCAAATGTAAAATATAACATGAGGCCCGAGTTCGAACCATCACTTAATTTTAGAAGTAAGTTACTAAATTCGGATATCATTACTATTATTGTCACCCTTGTCGTGACTTACATG
Organism: Argynnis bischoffii washingtonia; assembly: GCA_033884665.1. Classification (NCBI taxonomy): domain Eukaryota; kingdom Metazoa; phylum Arthropoda; class Insecta; order Lepidoptera; family Nymphalidae; genus Argynnis; species Argynnis bischoffii. Next base: position 783,839 of record CM066622.1, read on the forward strand.
ATTTATTTATAGAAGATATAATGGTAATGGTTTTCGACAGAAATTAAAGATAGTTATGTTTTTCGTTCAGATATAGCCCTGAACAATAAAAATGTCTAATTTTCGCCTAAATCTAAGAAAGTATTATAATAAAAAGTCAATTACATTTTTAAAGATTTAAACGTGACGAAACAAATTAACTTGACGGAAAATATTTATTCACTTTATATGATCGAGAACATTTTCTTAAAATAAAGTTTTATAAGACCTTATTTGTACCCTTTTATATTTTAATAATATTATTACATTATAATGTAATTTTGCTTCGCTTGGATTTGTCCCTAGCTTGCTTCCCAATACAAACTTTCATCCCCATTTTCAACCCCTTAAGGGATGATTTCCGGGATAAAAATCCTATATACTTTCCAGGGTCTTAAACTATCTTCTTACCAAGTTTTCTCAATATCGGTTCATTAGATCCAGAGATTACCCCCTATAACCTTACAAACTTTACCTCTTTATAATATTAGTATAGATGAAATACTCATAAAATGAGAAGTATCGGAATGAATCTACATATTATACTCTATCAATAAATGACTAATGGACTTTAAAAATTTACCTGAATTTAATGGAAATTAAAACGAGATCATCAGATAAAAGGAGCAAGTATTACCAATTGAAGCACGGGCTGTTTTAACAGATGAAGTGCTTGTACCAAGTATGTAATATTTACAGACAAAATAGCTTCAGAGAATTGTGGCCTTTATTCAGAATAATTAAAGCATATATTCGTTTAATATAATTTATATATAGCATAAGCGATGGCTTCGTAAGTAACTTAATTTGCATGTCCATTATGCATTTCAATAACCTTTTCATTTCGTTCAAATAATTCGTCGTAATTGGTCGAAGGTCTGTAATTTGGACCCTACATATCGTAGATTATTAGGACGCCTTTATTCCCGATGCAGCACGCGCCTGCACGTGACCACTAGTTAGCTATTACTGTACTTTTGTTACAGTTTTTAAAGTTATTTGAGCGTGTGATTACTTTTAGTGACTTTTCGCTTGATTAGCCGACTCTGTGATGACGTTATATAATAAGTGAGCAAATGTTTTTTTTTTTAAATAATAAAAATTACTAAAAACCAAAGATATTTTTTGGTTGCAAAAATTTCTTTAAACTCGACATATCTAAAAGATTCACCCATGTCAAATATGTATACTATATTTTATATCATGAATGTGGACCATAATATACGCCTGTGAGCAGTTCTTGCGCATCCCACTGACTGTGATAGTCAGTCTGCAAGTTAATGCTGAAATAGAACGGATGATCTGCAAGTATTTCGTTTATTGTTTCTCTTTTATGTAGATCTGGTGGTAATTCTGAAAGAGAAAGCGTATTATGTAATATGAGAGGTATTATTTTTAGTTTTTTAAATGCCTCGCCCCTCTCTTGGTGCGGAGCTTATTATCCTGCCGGGCGCGAAGCCAAAAGACATGCAGACAACGCAAGAGACAGGTAGGCGACTTCGGTTGGTGGTGTACCATCCGGATTGCTTCTGGTACTTCTTTGACAGCAGAATGGAACTTGGGAGCAAACCCTTGGTTGTGTGGTCTACTTCAGCAGATATACCATCGGGGCCTCGTAGTTGAGTGCGTAAGTGACCCTATGACACTCAATTAAGACGCGGGAGGGAGGTTTCGCTCGGTTTTTGTCGGTAGTACTGTTTTACCGGTAAGTCCCAAATGACAACCTGTATGTGTACAGTTTGTATGCCTAAATTCATTTTCGAACAATTTCTGAAGAAACACCTTAAATTTTTTGTAACAGCCATTACCTTCTATTGGATGTCTAAATACACCCATTTCATCAACATGGATGTAATTCTTCTGTTTACAGTTGCTTAAATATATATATTTGGTGGTGCTATTTTCTTTTAAAATACTACGAAGCCCCGAATTCGTTTCATTGAATATTTGCTTAACTCCTATCTGAAATTATATTATTAAAATAAATAGATAATAGTATATAAATAAATCTTTTTAATGAAAAACATCATTATTCTTTTTTTAGAGGATGTTTTTTCCAATAAAATTTATCTCTAACTACCCTCTTCTAGATTACACCTTAATTTAATTCAATTAAGAACCATGAAAGTCATTGATAAAAAAATAAGCAAAATATACCCCCATCTTTTTGAACTCTGTTAGTTTTAAAATAAAATATTTATCTTTACTTATTACCTTATTAAGAAATTTATTCCAATTTACACTTGTTTTGATTTTAAATCTTGGTAACATTACGTTAACATTATCAGGTTGCATCCTTTTATAAATTTTCTTTAAGAAATCTGGATCGTTTGAAAGTTTTTGTAAAAGAGATCCCAATCCCTTTGCTGTACTCGGTACGACTAAAGTCATGGTTAGACCAAAACTGGCTAATCTTATATTAACTACCTATGAAAAATGAAAAGTGTGTGCAGTCTTAAAGTTTTAAGTATAAGTCATGCACAAATTATCATTTGGAAATTTTTAAATGTAATCAAGATAATTTATTTGTTTGTCTGAATCTTATTTGGATTTATGGAGAGCTCTAATGAAAAAATGCATGTAGTCTTTAAATGTGTACTTAAGGTTAATATCAATATGACCTATCCCCTTGTGGGTTTCTTTAATAGAGTTAGGTTTTAGAAATTAGCTCCATACATACATACATTAATGCATACATCAAAATGTATTGCATCAATATTTCTTCGTGTAAATCGTATTGTGACAAAATTTCAAAGCAATCGATAAAGAACTTTCGGAGATTTTTTGTACAGAAGATATAAATAAAAATATAATTTTAAATATACTTATATTTTCTACCTGTAAATTATTTATATCATCCTCCAAATATAAGTACATATCGGTTTTCGACATCATCGGCACCATTGATACACTACCGTTTTGATGATGGAACTTCATATCTTTTGTTAGTTTTATATCGAAAGGGAACTCCCAGGTCACCTACGATGAGATTATCTTAATTTTACTTATTCTTTAAATAAAAAAAAAACAAGAATCTTCAAAAATATCGAAACTATATTCGCATTTGCGTGTGCGTTCGCACGCATGTGTGCATGTGCGTTCGAATGCATGTGTGCGTGTACGTTCACACGCATTTATATCGTATGAGTACGCGCGCGCCCGCGTTTGTACGTGTGTGTGTGTCTGTGTACTCCTTCACAATTCCAGCTAAACGGATTTAGATGACATTTAGCCGCCTAGTACACAAAGTAAGATCTGAGTGGCAGCTGTAGAAGTTAGCGATAGAAACAAATAAGAAACAGACAGCATTGTATTAAGTCACATTTACCTTAAGATAGGCGACATTAACGATTAAAATTGAAGTGTTGTTATTAATATCTTTTGGCTCTATCACATCTGTAATCCTTTTGTAGAGTACTCTATCAATCTAAACCAAAATGCAGTTAATTATTGAGATAGGTTACACGATAATATCATTCATTACATCTAAAAAATACTTTCTTAGCAGTACTGAATTTGATATTGTAAGAAATTGTCATGTATTATATAAATATATGTGTAATAGTCACAGATATAGTTTAAAGTCTATTTCAAGGCTGAACTACTTAAATTGCGAAAATACGTTAACGTTACGTTTAAACGTCTTTAAACGTCCTTTAAAGACTTAACATCTCGACTTATCGCATCTATTGGTGACAAGAAATCTTTTTTTGTTTTCGCTGGGGAAACCCATCATGGAGAACCTGTAGCCCATCAACAGGCAGGGTACAGTGTGATCCTTATTCACTAGAGCCCACAGCGGAACCAGTCGCTGCAATGCAATGGGTTATTGCAGCGCTTGTGCACACACTACAACCCCATAGTATGATGATGAGACATGTATTAATTTTCGCTCAAAGAATTGGCATTGCCATTCAGCAGGGGAATACGACATTTTTGTCACAATCCCACGTGGGTATGACTTGTTCAGTTACAAATAATTCTACATTTGTTATATATATATATATAAAACTGTAACTAAGCTGAATCTGTAGATTAAATATTTTTTCGAAAATCTTATTGAAATAGACATTATTATTGATACAGAGGCAGAATCTACAGTTTTTCGATTTTTTGTCTGTCTGTCTTTTACGGCATCACGGAAAAAACCACTGGAGGGATTTTGATGATATTTGGTATGATGGTAGCTAGTTAACCGGGTCAACATATAGGATACTTTTTATTGCGGGAAAATATCTCATATCTGAGAAATCTATACTAAACCTTAAAACGTAAATAGGGACGAACCTGAGCGGAGCGAGGGTGAGTCGCTAGTATATAATATAAATCATAGTTTGTAAATTAATAAAGTAAGATTAATTTAATAAATGCGTTGCATATTTACCTGTTTATTAATAAATGACACTGAATATTTAGGATACTTATAGCTAACTTGGTCGATGGTAACCCCAAAATCGCTGCTATTCAAAAAAGCTTTATTTATATCCGCGGTATAGTTGACAATTATTTTATTAATAGTCACTAAATCTATGTTTTTAAATTGCGACATGATTTCTTTCAGATTTGCGTAGCACATTTGTAGCTGAAACGTTATTAAAATTATCTTAAAAAATATTTTTACTTCAATGCACTTGTACCAATTTGGCAAAGTTGGGAAAGATATTAATAAAAAAGTAAATATAGTTATCTTAATTATTTACAGAAGAAAACCAATTCGTTTGCAAATCATACGACAAACTAATAATCTATACTAATATTATAAAGCTGAAGAGTTTGTTTGTTTGTTTGTTTGTTTGTTTGTTTGTTTGTTTGGTTGAACGCGCTAATCTCAGGAACTACTAATCCGATTTGAAAAATTCTTTTTGCATTAGATATCCCTTTAACTGAGGAAGGCTATAGGCTATATATCATCCCGGAAAAATGTACGGTTCCCGTGGGATAGATTTGTTTTTGTCTAGGGACGAACCCGAAGCGAAGCGAGGGTGAGTCGCTAGTGTATAATAATATACAGAAGTAAGCTGTAATATTTACCATGGAATCAGAGTTAAGACCAAGGACATTAAGTAACTCATCTTTAGCAGTTTTTTGAGCAAATAAGGCCAATTTACATAGTGGAAAGCGTACCAGTAAAGAAGATACTACTATACTCTTATTGGCGTTTTCTGAGAATACTTCCTGTAATATTAGAAAAGTCATGTTAAACTTCTGTATACTTTAAAGTTTACTAAATAAATGCCATGATTATGGTTGATGTTATTACGGTGAAGGAAAACATATAGTTTTAACTGTGTATCTGAAAGAACCTAACAAGTATTCGAAAGACTTGCTCAGTCCGCCCTACTTGGCCAGCGTGGTGGACTTTGACCTGATCCCTCTTGTATTGAAGGTATGCCTGTGACCAGCAGTGAGCAGTAAGTGAGTGTGATGTTAAGGGCTGAATAGGATAGGCATTTTAAATTTGAAGGGAGATTGTTTTTTAGCTTATTCGAACACGCTTACCTCTGAAAATGTCTGTCGTATTAATTGTAAAATTCTTTTTTCATTTTAAATCAAATGTTTTGAGAAAAATTGCAAAGTCCCGAATATCACGCTTTTTATCTTAGAAATACGCGAATAAAGTCAAAACATAAATCGGTAAAAATATTGCTCATCTTACCAACGCCAATTTTCTTCTTAAACTATCATATCCAGATTCGGCAAACGAACATATGCATAATATAAACACAAAAACTGAAAATACAATACGATTAACAAAAATAAAATTTTATAATATTTGACATAAAACCGGTCATTTACCGAGAAAATTCATTTTATTTTAAATAAATGGTGTGTTTCATATATTATGTACTGAATCCATGAATGCGACTGAAACTAGTGAGCCGCCCTCGTTTTGCCAGACTTTATGGTATTTTTTTCACTATATAGCTTCTTCTAATAACATGTTAAAAACACAGATAAAAGTAGCAAAGTTATAGACAGACGTATTCTAACAATTATATAACATACTAGCGACTCACCTTCGCTTCGCTCGGGTTCGTCCCTAGGTGAATACCTATACAAACCTATACAAACTTTCTTCCCCATTTTCACCCCCTTAATGGATGATTTCCTTAATAAAAATATCCTATTCTGTAATAAAAATTTCCAGGGTCTCAAACTATCTTCTTACCAAATTTCATCTAAATCGGTTCAGTAGATCCAGAGATTACCCCCTACAACCTCACAAACTCACAAGCACACAAATTTTACCACTTTATAATAGATAAGCATTCTAATTATTACATTACTAAGCTTATTTTATATTTAGTAATACACACATAACCTGTTATTGGGGTAGTCAGACAAAACATAGTGGCAAGTGCAAAATCTTCTACAAAAATATTTCTTTTCTTTCTATCATTATCATTGTTCTCTTCATGAACATTGGATTTCATCACTTGATGAAGATCTGTCCTTTTTTAAGTGTCATTAACCCTTGGTCTTCACAAGTCCTTCAAGTTCCCTTTCCAATTCGCCTTCTTTCACAGAATATCTTTTAGATTTTCTTTCTAAGAGTCCAAACAATTAGACTTTTTTTTAGGATTCCCCGAAGAGTGCCAACGGAAACCTATTACTAAGCCTCCGCTGTCTGCCCGTCCGTCAGAGGGCTGTATCTCATGAACCATAATAGGCAGAGAATTGAAATTTTCATAGAGTATATATTTCTATTGCTGCTATAACAAAAAATAATAAAAATGAATAAAAATAAAAGTACAAGAAATATTTCTTAACGTTAAGTAATGGTACGGAATCCTTCGTATGCGAATACGACTCGCATTTAACCTATTTTTTCATTGTTAATATCACACTTTCATTTAAATTTACGATTCTAGGTATATCTTGTTTTAACTTTTACTCCAATATCATATTCCTTCAATACATAAAATAAACAGACAGTTTTTCGATCATTTATTTTATATAACGAGGCGAAATATGAAACGTCACAATAAAAGTAACAAATATTCATAAAATAATGCTCGCATATAATAAAGTGAGATGTAAAATTTTATGGGCAACTTTATATTTACATAAGTGCTTGCTCTGTTCAACTTCATTTCAGTTGAAATAAAAGGGCAATACTTAAATATTTTATATTTTAATATTTATAATTTGTTCAATTTTTTAAGTATGTATTAAAAAATCAGTAGATTATAATAGGATTTTATTGAAATAATTAATTGATACTAGTAACTTACGTAATTTGCTTTAGTCCTCTCTAAATTCCATGACTAAAATCTCATAAAACTTTCATCTTTTATGTGTATATTATGTTATTTATTAAATATGTACAATGTACATATATATTATTATAATATTTATATATTAATATTTATACATTAATATTTATATATTTATATATTCCCTCATAATTGAATTAGTACTGAAAACATTACATTTATATTTACATTTACTTTGTAAACACAGTATGTTTGATGTGCATATCATTAACATAATGAATTTAATTATTCAGACTTTTCTTTTCTTTTTCTTTCTTTTTTCAATGTATGAGTAGGTACTCTGTTGTACATTATATATCACAATAGAGTTATCTAATTTTGGCAGTACTTGTTAATAACTTTGTGCTCAAACTGTGTTTTTATGACGCTGTAAGATTATCAAATAAATAAGTACTGTTGCGTTTCCACTTCTACAAACTTTTTAACTAAAAGATCATAGATTCCTTTTTGCTTTAACATCTTTTTTGTATACCTGTTGTATTTTTTTTATTATTTACAAAAAAATTATTTATATATACATATACATATATATATATATATATATATATATATATATATATATATATATATATATATATATATATATATGCTTAGTATACTCGTAGATTTTTCATAGATGAGATATTTTCCCGCAGTAAAAAGTATCCTATATGTTGACCCCGATAACCAGCTATCATCATACCTTATCAAAATCTGTCCACTGGCTTCTCGTGATGCGTTCCCAGACAAACAGACGAAAATTCTAAAAACTTTAGAATCGGCCTCTGTATTGATAATAATGACTATTTCAATTTTCCAAAAACTATTTAATGTAGAATTTTATTATTTATAGATATATTATGCTTCACGATATAAATTCTTGTATTTACAGTATACAAGTAGCCCTTATCATTTCCAACGAAATCAACTATTAACAGTTAAAGTGCTGTTTAAATTGATAAAACCATTCTTTTTCTATCGCTTATCCCATGGGAGACCTTTCTGTTTTCTATTATGAAAGCATGTCAATCTCTTTAAATTTCCTATCTATTAGCAAGTCTTTGCAATATTTTCCTGGCATTCCGTATATAAGAGACAGTTATCATTTTTCTACGAATATATTTTGGTAATTACTATAGTAAAAATAAACCTGATATACTTGTTTAGTCACAGTATATAAATAGTGTAGTTCATGTATCTTAAATTTATTCCACGTATATTTCCACATCTTTTGTATTTTAAATATTTACTCAAGCCAGGAATTGAACATGCGACCGTATTAACTTATACCATGTCTTATCACAGTAGTACTATACGTATTTAAGAAACGCTAACTAGTCGAAAGACTTAGTAAAGTATAAAGAGTAGATTAATCTGAAAACTGTATAAGATCGTTCGGGATAGATAAGCAAGTCGTACGAAGTCGATAATGTAACCGAGGTCTCGGCTCGCTTTGACGCGAATCAAATAAGTCCCCGGGAGAATAGTAATAAAATTGAATCGAGCGCCTGCCCAGATGTAGCTACGGATTTATCGCTCACTAAATGTTGTGACACACCGAGTACCTCTAATCGTCTTAAAATTAAATTAATCGATATTTTTAATGTTAGAATATAAAAAAAAATATCTTTTCGGATTTTTTCGCGGATTTATTTTGATTTTTGATTCTCGATGTTCTGAATGCTTTACAGCAATTATGGTCACGGGAGAGACTCAGAAAAGATAATTGTATTTAAAATGTCAAATGTTCGCGTAAATCTAAGAAAGCATTATGTTAAAATATTAATTAAATAAATAATAATGACAGACTTACTGTAGGTTTATTAGAGTTTGACCTATATGTTACTACATGTCATAATTAAGAAGAATATAATATTTGGAATATTATTATATAATACGTTTACGTATTTAATATAAATGATTATATCTGTGGCGATGTGATCGCTTTCAAACTATTATAAGTTAGTTAACTAGTTATTGCATATTTAGCTTTATTTGCAGAAATAAATGTCCCAAAGAGTTCTTCTCAAGACTGAGGAATTACCTTTCTTAATAGATTTCGGTAGTCTCATAACGTTCAGTAAAAAGGTAATATTTTAATGCTGAAAAAGTTACTTAAAGTTGGATCAAGCAAAGACGAAGTAAGTTATAGTTTAATTAACCCTTAAAATTATAACTAAAACCAGGTGTGCCACTAACCTAGCGGTCCTCGCGCGCTCGCTTACACATTCGTCGAGCTGCATCCAATATGTTTCCAAGAATATTGTCTTTAACAGCTCCTTTATACCGACGATAGATTGTGTGGAAACCGTACTGTCTATTGCGAATGAAAATCTTTATCGTAGCATGAATATTTTGTGTGCTTTTCCCCGATTTAAGAAAAATTGTTTCATAATGTAACGAATGGGCTGATGCCGCGCTAAGAATATGCGGCACGATTTTGAGTTATTAATGTGGAATATATTGTATCTTGATAGTTTCTTTTAAGAGTTCTATTTACTCTTAGTTTATTATAAAATAAATCGTTGTTTACCTCATAATGGTTACTAAGCCAATAATTCCTCTTTTGGATAATGGAAATATTTTTGAAAAAGTATCCCATAAAGGTTTAAAAGAGTTGTACAGCGAGAATAAGACTTGTAAAATCGCGTTTGCTAGTGCTTACAGAAACTATATTAAACTTTAGTAATTATGTGATTGTGTTCGGGATTCTTACATAAATGTTAGATATTTTGATGTGACGTAGTATTTAATGAATTTTACCTCGCCAGTACTTCTGTGTCATGTGTCATACCTTTTCGAACTGGTGCTAGTTTTTGATAATGAAATAATCTTTTGTACAGTGATTTTAAATTTTATGCTTAATTTTTTTTTGACTTGGACTCTGTTAGATTATTTTATATTTATTATAATTTTATGATATACAAATAAGGAGTTGGTAGAATTAGATGGATATTCCGAAGAATATATTATTAGAATAGAACTTTAAATGAAATACCAAAATTATTGCTTTTCGTTTATTAATCTATACTAATATTACAAAGAGGTAAAATTTGTGAGTTTGTATGTTTGTGAGTTTGTGACGTTGTAGGGGGTAATCTCTAGATCTACTGAACCGATTTAGATGAAGTTTCGTAAAAAGATGATTTGAGACCCTAAAAAGACATAGGATACTTTTTATCCCGGAAATCATCCCTTAAAGTGGTGAAAGTTTATATTGGGAAGGTAGCTAGGAGAAGCTAGATATAAATCAAATTAATAAATAATTATTTTAATAGATTATTATTGCCTCGTCAATTTATATTATAATAAATATTTACATTCTAAAATAAAAGATGTAATAATTATGATGACTACGCGAATAATGCTAACAATATGGAAACTCTATTAAATAAATTCTAAATTAATTTATATTTACGTTTTCGTTGTAATTATAATTTTCTAAAGATAATAATAATAATAATAAATACTCTTTATTGTACACCCACAAAAGAAAAATTGTACAAGAAAAATATATAAAGAGCTATGTACAAGAGGCGGCCTTATCGCTAATGCAGCGATCTCTTCCAGGCAACCTTAAGGTGTTGGAAATTACAAACTGTAAGGGAAGGGGTGTGAACAATATAGTAGAAAAACAAAAACAGAAATAATAGTAATAATACAACAACAATAGTAATTCATTTTATAATACTATAAATAGATTTACATATCAAAAATATATATGTACCTACATACATATGTACATAATAATAATACTATATAAATAATGAGTACATAAATATATAAATAATATTATATAATAATAATAAATATATTATATTGTATTAAATAAATAATAATAGAATACGCAAGTAAAAGTGGCATAAAAACATCCAAAGATGGTAAACAGATTACCTATGTTTTTAAATAGAGTGGAAATACAGTTTTAACCGATTTTTAAAAGAGTTATACGTTTTGGCGCCTCTAACGCTCAAAGGAAGAGAATTCCAAAGTCGTGAGGCAGTTACGCTGAATGACTTATCATTGAAGGAAGTGGAATGAGAAGGTATTTTTAAAATTAAATTTTGACAGGAGCGCAGGTTTTTCGAATGAGAAAACCCCAGAAATTCAAATTTATCTTTTAAGTAGGGAGGAGAGGATGGATCAAACAGAACACGGTGAAGAAGATGAAGAACATGAGTATTCCTGCGAAGGCGGATAGGGAGCCACTTGAGCTTTTTGCGAAATTCAGAAATATGGTCATATTTTCGTAATCCGAATATGAACCTGATACATAAATTTTGAAGCCGCTCAAGCTTATTTAATTGCTCCTCTCTTAGATCAAGATAACAAGAGTCAGCATAATCAAGTATAGGTAAAAGGAGAGATTGTGCTAGCGCAATTCTTGTAGGAATGGGGAGAAAGTTGCGTAGCCGACGAAGTGATGCTACGGATGCAAACATTATTAAGATTTATAATCCATAAGTTTCAAGTAATTCTGATCATAAATATTTTTTCGAATTGTATTATAACGTGTATTGTTGCGGGAATGAGACAATCTCTCGCAGTAAGAAGTAGCCTATGTCACTCGCAAGCCCTCCAACTATCTCCACACAAATATAAAATATTAGTGTGGATATTTATCATTTTAAAAATTAACGTTAGATATATTTTTTTTCATAGACAGAGACAAATATTTTCATTAGTTCATTTATTATCATCATAATAATATTACTTCAATAATGAATGAAAATAATAAACCACGATTTCTACTTCACAATTACACACAAGAAATATTGAAATTTATGTTAAAATACGTTTTCCCATTTACACTGACAAATAAAATTTCAATATTTTTCATACAAATTGCACACATTGCTCTAATTACAAGAAAACCCCAACAAATGATAACCCTTTAAGCTAATACTAACAGAAATTCATCAGAAAACCTAATACCATGTAATTGAATGAATATTCAGACATCTTAATCAATAAAAGCATTACGGGTCCCATAGAAGCGTCCACCGGCCTGTGAAATTGGACTCCAGAAGAGAAGGACGGAGATAGGAAACAGTATGTGTGTGAAAGAGGCAACTATGCAGGTTTTATAAATCATTTTTCCTGGCACGACGAGGCTTAAGGCCAACTGCAAATTGTAGACTAAAATAAAATCTAAACTTGTTGCATCAGTACTGTGACTGAACTGTGGCTAGATTTGTGAGGAAACGTTAGGTGGAAATGTATTGGTTTTAGGAAAAAACAAATAATTTTAGTCGTATTTCTATATATTTAAAATTATGTTATTATATAAACCTAGATGGAGATGGCGGGATGAATAAGACTCCTTCCAAAGAGAGTGGCTTATTATGGCGAAAGATAGGGAGCAGTGGGGAAAAAGTAGGACGGCCTTTGCCCTGCAATGGGACACTACAGGCTTATAATAATAATATGTAAAAATAAATAATATTAGTTTCGCTATCTAATTTTTTTTAAATTTCATATATGATTTTGTCCAATACCTTCTAAGACAGTCTGTGTATTTTAAAGTTTACTATGTATATATTAAAGTTTATTGTTTTCTTGTATATGTATAAGACCTTAAATCTATTATTTTTATGATCAAAAATAACTATTTACGTGTACACTATATTTTTAGATCATTTAACGAAATAATGGTATAATTCTTAATTTTTAAGTGAAGAAAATTAAAATTTTAATTTTCTACATATATTTTTCCTATATACTCTATCTCTTAGTCGGAAGTGTATAGCATGCCTTAGTTAGTAAAACGCTGAATGGCGATTATTTCTCTTTGCGTTTAGTTAATCAATTATTCTAATATTGTTGGCGGAGACGCGCACGTTTGTGCCTTCTGATTCCCGCCTAACGAGACAATGTATGTTTCATTTGTGGCTTTTGCAATTTTATTTCAAATATTCTATACTAGCGACTCACCCTCGCTCCGCTCGGGTCCGTCTCTACTTACGTTTAACAGTTAGATTTCTCAGAGATATTTTCCCGCAGTAAAGAGTATCCTATATGTTGACCTGGATAACCAGCTATCATTATACCAAATTTCATCAAAATCCGACCTGTGGTTTTTCCGTGATGCGAAAACAGACAGTCAGACAGACGGACAAAAATTCTAAAAACTATAGATTCGGCATCTGTATCAATAATAAAGTCTATTTCAATAAGATTTTCCAAAAATTATTAAATGTACAGATTCGGCTTAGTTACAATTTTGTTATATGTATAGATAGATATATATGTATATATATATATATATATATATATATATATATATATATATATATATATATATATATATCCAAACGTTAATGGGGTATAATAAAAAAGCTTTTGTAAAATTAAAAATGTAAAAATAAAATTCTTGACAACACATTTGGCTCAGTTTGTAATGACCCTACTTGCTGTGCTAGCGGTTGCGGGTTCGAGTCCCGCTGGGGGCATTCATTTGTGTGATGAGCATGACTCCAGCGGCCAGTCATGGGTGTTTATACATATAACTAGCGACTCACCCTCGCTTCGTTTCGAGTTCGTCTCTAAAAAAAACAATTCTATCCCATGGGAACCGTTTATTTTTCCGGGGTGATATATAGCCTAAAACCTTCCTCGATAAATGGACTATCCAACACAAAAATATTTTTTCAATTACATGCAGTAGTTCCTGAGATTAGCGCGTTCAACCAAACAAACAAACAAACTCTTCAGCTTTATATTATTATAAGTAATAAGTATAGATATGTATGTATTTAAAGTTTATATGTGTAGTGTATCAACTATCTGGTATCCATAACACAAGCCTCGTAGCTTACCATGGAACTAGATGGTGATGTGTGTTAATGTCCTAACATATTTATTTATTTTTTATTTATTAAAGGCAAATTTAAAAATTCAAGATATGTCTCATTCATGATGGCGTAGCCTTCAATGGGACATTGATGGTTATGAAAGGGACATATAAACAAATTCATAGCAATTATTATAGAAGCCCTTATATTTTATATTATCTCTTAAACAAAAATACTTGCATATTAAATATTTATACATATTTTTTTCTTATAATTTCGTACTTTATCTAATAGATAAGCCTCAGAAGGCTCGTTATATTTCAAGCTATCCTACCTAATGAACAATACTGTCTATCGCTTGACCTCTTGTAGGTAGCGGAGTGTAGAGAGCAGAGTCCGGCAATGCCCTTCAATTTGTTATGTAAATGTACCTTTTGTCCGTCCCGTAGAACCACTCTATAAATTTGTTGAAATGCGAGAATTTCGCAGCCAATTTCGCACGATAACTATACATTGTATACATTTACTTTAGTTTTGGTCTTTATTTAACGATGGTATTTAAATATGGAATCGTTCTCGAATATTCTTTAGGATATAGTAAAAAATTACAGTTTTAATTAAGCAGAATATTATATCTTGTTTATTTTGTAACTAATCTGAGCAAAATTTACCTTAGCTTTAATGTAAATAAGGAATTTTAATTTAAATAGTAGAATATTTTTATGTTTCTTATTTACATACAGTACAAGTGCTGCTAGCTTTGCCATACTGACTACTACATACTAGTAACGTACTTCTGCTTCGCTCGGATACATCTGTGGGTGCCTTTATAAGATTATGATCGACTTTTGCTTCGCTTCAGGAATTGATGTTGTTTCGTTATTTTCTATTGGTGCATTATATTATACATATATTAGCGACTCGCCCTTGCTTTGCTCGGATGCGTCTTTAGGTACGTTTTAATTTTTTTGAGCGTAGCCCCAATTCTTTTTCTAAAATAAAAGAAGCGTAAGTTACATCTTATATCAGCTATGTGCCAGTGAGAGTCGCATTAAAATTGGTCCAGCCGTTTCGGAGATTAGCTGAAACAAACAGACAGACAAATAAAATTTTAAAAAATTGTGTTTTTCTTATAAGTACCGTATATAATTCCATATGTATTTAGTATAAATCTGTTATTTTGACATAACAGACACTTAAATTTTATTTATCTGTATATATTTGACAATACCTTCCGGAAAATACTCTAAATGATAATTAAAATTGCATCAAAATCTGTCCTACAAGAACTATGCGTAAAATAGATAAGATATCAATAGCAACTAAATTTTTTGTTTTAAATGTATGATGTGCTTGGATGTAATCTGATTATGTATGAAGAATAAATGAATGAACTGAATAAATTATTATACATATTATGTACCAAACAGATACAGATACTAAACAAATCAGCATTATTATGGCAAATGAACGTATTAACACCTATAAAATTCTTTGTGATTGTTAAAAAAGAAATTTTTAAAAGCAATTGCGGACATTTTCAGTACAATAAGTACGAACACTCAATTATGCAGATAACAGTGTATAAATCATTTATGCCCGCGACACGCGTGGGACAAATAAGCTTATCTCGCCAAGGTGAAATATTGCTTGCGACTCTCGTTGAGAATAACTACGTTGTTTTAACCTACTGACCAAATTACCGGAATTGTTGGATAATTTAGTCTGTTGGATATTTATTTTTATGTTATCACTAACTAAAGCTTGCGGTTGCGCGTGTGAATTTTACTTCTTCTACTTTTAACTATCAGTACTTGGCCTAGGTGAGTTCGAGCTTCGAGCTTTGCTCGGTGTTTTTTTTGAAAATATATAAAAATTACGTTTTCTCAAAATAGATAAACTTAAAAAGAAAAGTCTAAATACAAAGTTTGATACAAATCATTAGAGCCGTTTCCAAGATACAAATAAATTTATACATATACGTACATATAGAATATACAAGAATTGCATATTTAATATTATTTTAACTATTATATAAAATACGTGTACATAATTACAAAACTATAAAGTAAACATTCCCAGCCTTTGGTTTATTTACGGGAAATTTCTGAATGTTGAAAATAATTTAGTTTGTCAAATATTTTTTCAGGATTTTATAAATAATAAAATATTGGTAATGTGCGAGTAGGTTACGCACTCAGTGCGTAACCTACTCGAGGTTACACACTGAGTGACATAGTTATTTATATTGTAGTAGTATGATGGATTAACCTACATGGATACAGTGCTTTTGTAGAGCGATCTGAAGACAAACAGACGGTCAGCAGGCTAGGATTCCTAAATCTAGAATAGAAATTACAATTAAGTCCAGTCAAAATAAAAATAATATATGTGATTAATATTTAAACGTTATATTAATCCAGGTTGCTCCCTCATAGCTTACGGGTCGCGTATTTTAAGCCTTAGTATTTGTGTTCGCACGTCAGTAATAGCGGGTGGAAATGACGGCATTGCCAATATCCGGTCCGACGATAGTGCGAAGGAAATTCTTTTTCCCGCGCTGCCTTCGCAAAAATATAATTTATTGACAGATTTCATTAAACTGTACGCGATTGCAACCTGACTTCACCACGTGTTTCTGATTTTTAAGCAAATAGCAGCCTTTTTGTCGTATAAAGCTTTAAAATGTACGAATTTTTTTGAAGGAAAATATTTATTAAGCTTTTTACATTATGCATTTGTATTTAACATTGCTTTTGTTCAATTTATTTAGTGAAAAAGAAGAAGAAATTAAAATATTATTATTTGTAAAATATGATGTATGTAAATATTTTATGTTATACAAAACATACGCATAAGTTACTTTGAAATAAAATAATCGTATTATCTATATATTACATAAATAACTATATCAATGTATGCTTGGCGTCAACATATTCCATAACATATTTACCGGTGGTAGGACTCTGTCAAGCCTGAGGAGTCCGACTGGATGGGTACCACCCCACTATCTATTTCTGCCGCCAAGCAACAATGATTGCATTGTTGTGTTCCGGTTTGAAGGATAAGGTAGCCAGCGCAATTACAGGCAAGAGGCATAACATCTTAGTCCTCACAGTGATAACGTACCGGCGGTTCTGCAGTTTTGTTACATAAAACTTAAGTGCATGAACCGTAGGTGTTATGGGCGACAGGTATCGCTTTCCATCGGGTGGACTGATCTGATCGGGATTCTATTATTGAATACCATAAAAAAAAAACAGACAGACAGACAGACAAAAATTCTAAAAACTTTAAATTCGGACTCTGTATCGATAATAATGTCTATTTTAATAAGATTTTCTAAAAAATATTAATGTTCAGATTCGGCTTAGTTACAATTTTATTATTTGTGTAGATTATATTATTGTGCTATGTAAAAGATCATTTACTAGTGACCACAGATAAGATTCATTGAAGATTTCTCTAGAATAATATTTAAAATATCATAGTTAAAATTTATAATTAAACTAGCGACTCACCTTCGCTGGGGTTCATAAGTAAATTTTAATGGATGGAGTAAATAGGCTATATATTATATGATATATAGCTTATAGCCTTCCTCGATAAACGGGCTATCTAATGCAAAAAGAATTTTTCAAATCAGATTAGTAGATCCTGAGATTAGCGCGTTCAAACAAACTCTGCCTATTTTTAATATTAAAAATAACAATATAGATATTAGTAATTACTTAGTAAAATCTTACTAATATTGTTGGTCAGTGTGTCGTTATGTATGGTCGATCCTATCGGACTTTGAAAGTGAAAAGGAATAGAGAATGCTCTTATGCCTGCGTGTACGTACATTATTGCACTATAGTATCTCCGGACCAGTATATTGGCTATAATTATAAAGTAATGACTTTAAAATATAGTATTCATCAACGCTATATTATATCATTACTATAATCTATACATATAATAAAATTCTAATTGAGTCGAATCTGTACATTAAATATTTTTTGGAAAATCTTATTAAAATAGTCATTATTATTATCAACACAGAGGATCTATAGTTTTAGCATGATTGTCTGACTCTCTGTCTGGGATCACATCATGAGAAAACCACTGCAGGTTTTGATGAAATTTGGTATGATAGTAGCTGGTTATCCGGGTCAACATATAGGGTACTTTTTCTACGGGAAAATATCTATTCTCTGAGAAATTTATACCAAGCGTTAAAATCACATCACAAATACAGTGCTTCAACCTAGTAAAAATTGGAAAAAGAACCTCACAAACGCTGTAATTTTTAATTAAATCCCGCTATACAGATCTCTATTTCAATCTTAGCGTAATGAGGCCATGGATTATCGTTTTCTGTATTTATATAAAAAGTGAATCCTCACTGAGGATAGCCCTCAGCTATATTTAGAATTACCTCGATGGTCTAGTAGCTACGGTGTCAGTTCTGCAGGTCCTGAGTTCGAGTTACGGTTTGGGCCAAATTTAGTTATTGAGTTTGTCTGAGACATTATTAACGACCCAGAGTTCGGTGTTGGAGTTTGGAGTTAGTGGTTTTTTCGCTTAAAACACGCAAAGTAATCGAAGTATCCCATCAGAATTCCAGAGATAAATGAGTGCATACACATTATAATCACAATATATTCGATGCAAACTAACAAACAAGCAATCAAATCCTTCCTCTTTATAATATTAGTATAGATAAATAAATAAATTCCACCAGGAAATAATTTAGCTGTTGACATAAACTGATATTATATACACGATATTCCTTACTCTTCCCTACATGGGTGAAGAGGGTTCGCAGTCACTATTAAAATCTATTACAAAAACATATCAAAAACTACACAAAATCTTCAAATTTGAACGCCAATATTAGAGTATCTTATATCTTAAGTAATCTGGTGCCTCGTTTACACAGACTTCGCAGCTCATTTCTACGCTACATAATGACCGGTTGGGCGGCCACGTAGCAATTTGCATGTTAAGAGCTGGCTTCGGTAGCCCCTGTCGACGCCATTCAGGTACGAATCGATGATTTGATCATCGCCCTATCACGCAATTCAATAGGTATTGTCGGGATGAATATTGATGTTAATTGATTTTAACTATTGCTCTGTCTGCAATAAAAACAGTTAGCGGTAATGGTTTTCGGGTTATTATGTGCTTTAGTTTGATAGGATTTGGTTTATGTTGGTTAAATTTTGGCGGTTGAGTAACTACGTAGGGTGTGAGTTTGATTTTTATGTTAATTGAATGCTTGTATTGTATTTTTTTAAATGTTTGACGTCACTTAAGGCAAAGGTTAGAAGTAGGACCACTGCCCGATGTTTGTCCTTGTTGTATTATGCTTTCTATTTAATCATTATTTTATGAGTTTACCGGTCCGACTGGATGGGTACCACCCCCTTATCTATTTCTGCCGCCAAGCAACAGTGATTGCATTGTTGTGTTCCGGTTTGAAGCATAAGGTAGCCAGCGCAATTACAGGCAAGAGACATGTCATCTTAGTCCTCACAGTGACAACGCACCTGTGGTTCTGCATTTTTGTTACGTAAAACCTAAGTGCATGAAACGTAGGTGTTATGGGTGACAGGTACTACTTTCCATCAGGTAGTCTGTCTGCTCGTTTGTCACTGAATCTCATCTCAATTCATGTGGAAATTAGCTGAACAGATTACACTACATTTACATGAATTGATGTTGTTTTGACTTTATTTACAATACTAGCGGCTGACTCTCGTTTCGCTCGGGTTCGCCTCTAGGAAAACAAAAATAAACCTATCCCACAGGAACCGTACATTTTTCCGCCATAAAAAGTAGCGTATATATTCTTTCAGACTATATTCTATCTCTGTGCCAAATTTCATCCAGATTCATTTAGCCATTCTGGCGTGAAAAAATGACAAACATCCATACTCACAAACTGTCACATTTATAATATTAGTATAGATATACATAGGCTTAAATATTTTTTTCCAACGACTCAGATATCATTTTTATAACACTCCGTGAATAATGTCAAAATATGAAAAAAATAATAATATAATTAACGCTTAGTCTAACAGCTATTAAAAGTTATAAAATACGAACTGTTACAAAATATATAGAATTAATTGGAACAGATATTCTTATAAAAGTTGTTCTTGTGCCTGCTATTGATTTTTAGGGTTCCGTACCCGAAGGGTGCCAACGAAATCCGACGACGCGTTTGACTTAGTTTGTAGTGATCCTACTTGCTATGCCAATGCTTGCGGGTTCGATACCCGGGTACCGCTGGGAGCATTCATTTGAGCACGAATTTTTGTACTCCAGTCATGGGTGTTTATATTTATAATATGTATGCATTTAAAAGTTATATATGTATGTATAGTATATCAAATATCTGTTATCCATAACACAAGCCACGTAGCTTACCATGGAACTAGATGATGCTGTGTGTTAATGTCCCAACATATTTAAAATTTTATTTGTCCTGACTGACTGACTGACTGATGGATCAACATGCAGACTAAACCGCTGGTCGTAGAAACGTTAAATTTGGAGGACGTATTTCTTATATGATGTAGGGGATAAAAATAGGTAGTGAAATTGGTAAGAAAGTCCACCATTTTTACGATTTATAAAATTAAGGAATACGTGTATCAATCAGATTATTCGAAATTCTTCACCTGAGAGGATACTCATACATTTGAAAACCATTACAGCTATCAATTTATTATTAGTTATAACATAAAGTCAAAGAGTTAGTTTTTTGTGTAGTTTAAACGCGGGCAAAACCGCGGGCACTGCTAGTTTAACATAAAAATGCATACAATTATGTCACCAAACGTCAAAGTCTCCGAGTTATCTTGAATAACGCAGTGCACTACACGAGAATCCTTTTAGTTCATACGTTATAGTATCTAAATTTATGCAACATAAGTACTGTTTCCGATTTTATTTGATGTTCTAGTGCTCTATTGTACTGTCTTGTATACTGGCGACCAAGTATAAGCATTGTGAGTTCCTAGATTCAAGTCCAGTTTCGGGCTAAAATAGTTACTGGGTCATTCTTTCATGAAAAACTCAGTAACAGTCCGGAGTTGGGAGGTTGGCGGTGTATACATCCCTGTGCCACGGAGACCACGTTAAGTTGTCCTGCTTCCGCCTTATCTCTTACTGGTTATTTCGATCTGTCTTCCCATAGGAATATCAAAGTTAAGGAATATAGAAGAAGGGTAGTGCATTTGTCTTTGCGCGCTGGCCATACTCAGTGAAGTTGGCCTTAACCATGATTGGTCTAGAGGGCATTATTATTGTACGTCAATAGATTATTTGTCAAGTTGATCTAATAACTAATTTAAGTGGCTTCAGTTAATAAAGCCCTGGGTTCGAGTCCCGCGTAGGTACTAGTAAATGCCTACAATTAGAATATTGGTGGTCGATCTTGTGCTCCATCTCTGTTATCATGTCCCCTTCATGTTGAACTCGGTAGAAATACTAAGAAAAGCATGAAGCTATGTTTATGCATAAACTACACCATGCTATCGTGGACTGTTCTAAGCCAAAGGTAAGATTGATTGAAATCTATCACTATGATATCATTAAAAAAAAACTTCTTTAATTTCACAAATATAATTTAAAAAAAAAGCTTTTTATGTATATTTTAATATGACCAATACATATAATACATATGCCTACATATAAGAAGTTTGAGACTTAAAATCAACACTTATTTTATTTTCATTTGAGTATTCTTTATTATAATATCCTATAAGGATAATTAATCTTTACTTTTGAATGTGAAAATTGTAGATTTTTTTAACATATTTTTAAAATTTAAAAAAAAAGGCTTTGAGATGGGATTATCTAATCTTATGTATTTAAACAAGCAATTCTTGTATATTTATTTATTTATACCGGCGATCTCGGAAACAGCTCTAACGAATTCGCTGAAATTTGGTATGTGTAGGTTTTCGGGAGCGAAAAATCGACCTAGATTATTTTATGTCTGGGTAAACGCGTGTTTTCGAGTTTTCATGCGGTTTTCTTTGGCATTAATTAACGCAAAATACTGTCGAGAATTTCTTACGCACGGGCATAAGCATCGTGGTCAAAAGACCAAGGTGCAAGACACTTGTGATTGTTAATCACAAGTGTCCGGGTACGAATCTTAGTCGGATACAAAGTTTTTACTTTTATTTTTTTGTATTTATTCAAGTTTTTTTTTTTAATCTAAAAATACGATATAACAAAAAAAGAACTCCGAGCGAAGCTCAGTCGCCCAGGTACTGGAATGATAAAATGGCAATCACGGTGACTAATCATTTCAATTCGCAATACGAGAGAAAGATGGGATTCTATGGGACATTAAGGAGCTAATGTGATTTTTCCCTTCATGCTGTAAAATATGATGAGCTTTTTTATAATTTTATGAGTTCATATGTCAAATCAAAAAATCAGCTAAGTGCGAGTCGAATTCGCACACGAAGGGTTCCGTACCATTGTACATGTACTTTTTAGTAATATGAATGTAGTACTATATGTATCTAGTAGGTATATTAAGTTCGATGATCGAGTAGGACGAAAATGTTTTTTGTATTTTTATTTTTATTATTTGTTGTTATAGTGGCAATAAAAATACATACTTTTTGAAAATTTCAATTGTCTACCTATTACGGTTCATGAGATACAGCACTCTTACAGAATGTCGGAAGGACGGACAGCGGAGGTTAAGTAATAGGGTTCCGTTGGCACCCTTCGGACACGGAACCCTAAAAATGATAATAAAAGCTCGGTGACGAATAAAGCTTTCAAATTGAGATTTAACAAGTAATTGAGTAGAATTATAGTTTTATTATTTGTCATAAAACCTTGTGAGAAATTAATTTATGTAAATGATTTATATTATATTAGATCTAAATTATATACCTGTGACTCTTTGTGTGTAATTTATTTATTATTACTATTGTTTCGCCTCTAATGGGCGTAGCGTGACGTTAGTCTGTAATTTTCCTCCATAAATTAAGTTTTAAATGCAAAAAGAAATTTTCAAATTAGACTGGTAGTTTAGAGATTAGTGCGTTCATAAAACAAGAAATTAAAAAAAAACAATCTTTTGAGCTACATTAGAATAAAAATATAGTTTTTATTTTCTACTAAGTAAAATACATTTTATAATGCTAAGTATGAAGTTGTTCAACATTTAGGTTCACATATTGTCGTGTTCTTTATGCAATTGGAAGAAATTGGTTTAGGATCATCATCGGTGGTGCTACAGCCTCCAAATATTGAAGCGGTCCAGTGAATCCAGTAGTGGCTATTTAGAACTTTTAATCTGTAATTTATTACTACCTTTTAGCGTTTAAATGACAAATGACCACAGGTTCTAACCCCCTAAGGAAAAATAAATGGAAGGTAAGTATTATGTTACTGTTGAGGTGTAAGAATGATAATGTATATAGGTAATAAATTTGTATAGTTTTGTGGGGAAATCGTTCTTTTTCTGCTTGTTATGATATTTGAAAAACATAGACATTCTATTAACTTTTAATTTCTATTTACTTAAAAATAATATTCGGGTGTTTATATTTAAAATATGTATGTATTTAAAGTTATATATGTGTAGTGTATCAACTATCTGGTATCTATAACACAGGCCTCGTAGCTTACCATGGAACCAGATGGTGCTGTGTATTAATGTCCCAACATATTTATTTATATTTATTTATTCTTTATATAACTTAGCGCTACTTTCCATTACCTTTTATTTAAATGTCATGAATAAAAGCCTAAGAAATTGATATTAACTGAATCCATCAAATTAGTAAGTCTCTTATAATAAAAATTTTCTCTAATTCTAGATGCGATTTAGTCAGACACAATGGCAGTATCGCTTCAAAAGATAATGTAAAAAAATTGTAATGCTTAATTTGATGTTTATTTCAATCGAAAACTTCAGAACAATTTACATGATGAATGAAGACGGCGACAAACTGCACAGTGCTTTTTAAAACTTCACTAATTTCGCCAATTTATACTTAGCTCTATTCCATGTTTATTTGAAACGCTCTGTATTTTTTTTCCGCCGAACTTTGACAAAGAAATCAAATTAAAATTTATAAGAATCTGTTACGGTCTTCATAAATATTTAAGATATATTAATTTAGGCGCAAGTACTTACTTTGTACTTAGAATTATTCTCGTTTTAATTATTATAGCAAAGTTGTCTTTTTATTATATTACTGTTGAGGAATAACAATGAAAATGTATATAGGTAATGAATTTATATACTTTTGTAGGGAAATCGTTCTTTTTCTGCTTGTTGTAATGTTTGAAAAACAATATAATGAAGGTTATTATTACACTCTTAGAAGGGTTTTTTTTAATTAAATAGATATACATTTAATTGATAATGTGAAATTTGGTCCACAATCTGCTAAGAAAATGTACCAAAAATATACTCATAGTATAACTAAAACATACGAATTGAATATTTTTATTAACTACTAGTAACTCACCCTTGCTTCGCTCGGGTTCGTCCCTAGGTTGCTTTCCAAAACCTAATTAATTAATTTGGTTTCAATTTTTTTTTATGGGACCCCATTTTTTTCTAAAATAAAAGTATCTTAAGTTACTCCTTATTACATCAGCTATCTACCAGTGAAAGTCCCGTCAAAATAGCTCCAGCCATTTCAGAGATAAGCCGGAACAAACAGACAGACAGACAAAAATTGTAAAAAATGTTGTTTTGGTATATGTACCGTGTATACATCCATGTGCATTTAGTAAAAAGCGGTTATTTTAATATTACAAACAGACACTCCAATTTTATTTATCTGTATAAATAGACTATTTTTGTAAGCTTTATTAAGAGTAATTAGTAACTCGTAAATAATGTATTAAGTTATAAAATATACTTACTACGGAATAAACTTTAATAGCTATTATTCGTCAAATCTAGAACAATATATGTCATACGTGCCCATGGCCTTTAATATATGCCTTCATCTGTAATATCAATATAATATTTTGTTGTGCAAAATCACGAAAATTTCGTACCACTTGGCCAGATCGTCATTTGAAAAATAATTATTTCAAATAATTAATTTTAAAACTTTAACAAAAGCTTCTACGTTGTCCTTCAGTTTAAAAAAGAAAAAAGTACTTTAAATATGATAATAACCATTAAAGACAAGAGTTCAAATAATATTGTTTATTATTTTATTACAACAAAAGAAAATAAGTTTATTTCATCAAGCACTAAATTATCTCCCAAAAAGGGTTTCTAGAAGCTCATTTCGACCGTCAAAGGAAATGGCAGATTAAAAGTAAATAAGCTGTATGGAACATAAGGCGGGTCCACACGGCCCTCACGTCGAGATAAAGGTGCCATTCGAGCGAGAAGATACGTATAAAGAATTTTCAAAGCCAAAGACGGTAAGCCTTCGATAGATTTATTGTTTAAGATTGTACTATGGACAACGTCGCGTACTTTGTAAATACAAAGCTTTGATTATTTTTAGAAGCATTTTGTTTAGAAAGGATAAATACGGGATACTATATGTTGGATTTTGTTGGCGGCTGAGGATTTTCTAAGAAATATGTTTCATATATTTCTAATACAATATAACCTTTATTGAAATAATATAGTACGTATAAAATAGACGAAAAAGCTTTGATAATAATTAAAAAAGAATTAATTACTAGCAGAATCCGCGCCCGTGTTCAATCTATAAAAAAAAAACTCTTTGGTTTTATGCTATACAGCAACTCACTCTCGCTTCGCTGGGGTTCGTCACTATGTATTTATATAATATTGTTATAACGAAAATACTAAAATCGTGATTAAAAATGGGGGGGGGGGGGTGGGGGTAGGAGGGTGAAAAACACTTTACGACCTATTCTTATACCTATCAAATATACAAAAGTTTCATTAAAATCGGTCGAGCCGTTTTGGAGGAGTGGGACCACATACACACTGACACGAGATATTTATATATTAGATTAGGCGCTAAAGCACTATTTACCTACATTATAAAAGCAAACTGGAGCTTCACTGTAATCGAACTCCTAATAACCTGCACTAGAATGTTACTTGCAACATAACTATGTCAGTTAAATATTTTTATAAAGTAATTCACTTAATCCCACCGAATAAATTTCTAAGCCGTATTAGGCAAACATAAATCTGATTTGCTCCTACAAAATCCGAACAGGCGTACAGTCACTTTAAACAGCGATGTATTGAAATTCAAATCACTAGCGCTGATAATGCAAAGCCGGGTGAAGCCGGGCGCTGGCTATTCCAGTATATCAATGAGAGTTTTGGCAAGAGGATTTCGAATTCAACTTCGTTGGACTGCCTCCACTAGATATATTACATACATAGGATCTTATGTATTTTCTAGACTCGCGATATTCGGAGTTTATTTTGTCGTTTCGTACGTGTTGGCGATTTGAATTATTTTGTGTGTTTCGTGAACTTTAAATAATGGCAGAAGTCAGAATCATTCTTAGGTGCAGTAAATGTTATTTTATAGAGCCTAAGGTATTTCAAAACTAAGACAAGATCACATTGAAAAAAAGACCATCGGGTCTCTCTGAGCCCAACAGTCTACGCTTAAAAAAAGCTAATCACATAAGGGTTTCCAATGTAATCATTAAAGTAAAAAATAAAAACTAAGGGTCCTTACGCGTAATTTCCACTTAAAATTAAAAAAAAAAGAATTTCTGAAATACACAAGTATTTGTCCAATTCTCTACGACTACCTTCTCTTGCAAAAATGTTAAATTAAAAGCTAAATTTTTATTTACTATTATAAAAATATATAATGGTTATTATATACTCATTATATTGTTTCAAAGTTCATAGAACATAAAGCATAAAAATCTCTTTCTTATTTACTTATATTTAGCCCTTTTTAAATATTCCACTGCTGGGAACGGGCCTCCCTTCGATACAAGGGGGATCAGGCAATAGTCCACCACGCTGGCCAAGTGCGGGATGGCGGATTTCACATGTCTTTCGAAAACTTGCTAGGTTCTTTCAGATATGCAGATTTCCTCACCAAATTGTCCTTCACCGTAAAACAAGTGATAATCATATTGAAAGTATCAGTTGCAAGACCCGAGATTTGAACCCTTATTCACTTAGCTACTACTAATTATCTCGACCAGTATTATATCATATCATACCTTCTTAGATTGTTGTTTCGTAAAATTTTAACAAAAAATAATTACTTACAACTCAGACTAGTCATAAAACAGTTCCAGTAAGCCTTCTCCTTTTTTTCCGTTTCCCTAGAAATTGTGCAAGTGGGGCATAAAAAGGCCAAGTCGGTCACTAAAAAAAGCATGTCGATGGCAATTGCGAATTAAGGAGGCGAATTGGACCAGTCCCGCTTCGCTATGCAAGAGTGAGCAAACTTATTAGCGAGGAATCGGTTATCGGGCTTTCTTTGCTTTTTTCAGGTGATCGCAGGTGGATTGATTGGACGCCCGATTGATTGCCCCGACTCGTTTCTAGCAAACCCAGTTACTGTTAAAATGATATCTAACTTTCTCACACCAATTTAGATGTTGTTCTTGTGTTTTCTGTTTACTGTGTTTGATTTTTTTTCATTTTTTGTTTTTGGAGTTTATGTCAAATTATTTTGAAGACAAGAATGTTTTATTTATAACTGTTCGTTATTTTAATGTAATCAAGTGTATTTATGTAGGGATTTTTTTTATATTTAATACACAAATATTTGAATAATTTTTTTCAAATAATGTAGGTTTTATCAGACAGTCATAATCTTAAAAATTTTTTTTTGAAATGTAAGATTTCAAACTTCATTCAAAAATGCTTAATAAATACTCTTTTTTTAAGATGCTCAATGATAAACGAGTAGACAGCCCACCTGATGGAAAGCGGTACCTGTCGCCCATAACACCTACAGTTCATGCACTTAGGTGTTATGTAACAAAAATATAGTACCGCAGGTACGTTATCACTGTGAGGACTAAGATGATATGCCTCTTGCCTGTAATTGCGCTGGCTACCTTATCCTTCATACCGAAACACAACAATGCAATCATTGTTGCTTGGCGGCAGAAATAGATAAGGGGGTGATATCCAACCAGTCGGACTCCTCAGGCTTGACAGAGTCTTGCTACCGGCAAAAATATTCAGTGCACAACTTAAAAATCTTAAAATATAATTGTAGGCATAGAAATATATAAACGATAGTTTAAGTTGAAACAATTTTATTTTTAATTTTACTTCTTAATTACAATACATGAATTATATATAATTTAATATGCTCCATTCATATATTTATAATAAAATTAATTAAAATATAAAGCACAGTATAGAAAAAAAAATATTTACAATATTATAATAATTAATCCATCTTGGAATGAGTTGATTATATGAAAATACCTGAGTGACCGATCTCGGCTCGGCATTGTTCGAAAAACATATAAAACTGTGTGTTTTCAGAAAAAAACGTCTATATAGATTAACTTGAAAAGCAAAACTTTAACTAAATACATAATTTGATCTATATTTAAATAAAACTATCTTTTCGAATTTTTTCGCGGATTTATTTTGATTTTTGTTTCCCGACGTTTCGATTGCTTTACAGCAATCATGGTCACGGGAGAGACTGACAGTCTCTAAATCCGCGAAAAAATCCGAAAAGATAGTTTTATTTAAATGTCTAATAATCGCGTAAATCTAAGAAAGTATTATTGATCTATATTTTTAGTGCTGTTTCCGAGATACACGAGAATTGCTTGTTTAATAAAATAATCTAGCAATAAATAATGTAAATCTTATATGATTTTATATTGAACTACCGATTCACCCTCGCAATTATTTTCCAGCAATAAAAAGTATTTTGTATGTTGACTCGGATAACCAGCTATCATTCAAAATCCCTCCAGTGGTTTTTCCGTGATGCAATAACAGACAGACAGACAGACAAAAATCTGAAAATTATAGATTTGACCTATGTATCAATAATAATTTTATTATATGTTTAGACAACTGGTGACTTTATTCATTTTTTCAGGTAAAAATAGTCTTATACAAAAAAATCTTAAACAGTAAAAATACAATTAGACCTATTATGCTTATATAATATATTACCCTAAGCTATTAAAAATGAACTGATTTGTCATCAAAAGTGACGGATGCTAAATAAGTATGTTTGACAAAAAATAATAATAATAATTCGCTTCGCTCAGGTGCGTCTCTAGTGGTTATTAGTTTTGATGTATATTTTAAGGTATAGCCAGCGTTAGCTATGTAAATTTCTAGAATGATTCGACAGAATCAGTTATAATTTTCTCATGAGAAAATAAAAGACTTTTCTGTAGTAACAGGTATCCTAAATGTTGACACAAATAATAAGTTATCTCTACAAAAAAAAATAGATAAAATCAATTAAGTACTTTTTGCGTGAAATGTATACAGATATACAGACAAACAGGCAAACATTTTAATAATTTGTTTTGTTGTCTACATTCTGTACACAATACGTTACAAACTAAAAATATTTCATGTACAAATTTTGCTAAGTTACTGTTATATTATATGTACAGATTCGATTATACTTATGGAAACTGTCAATGTAGGTATACATTATACATATTTCTAGCTCATTTGCAGCGCCACACGAGCATTACCCCGAGCCCCTGCAGTTTCATTAGCCCAATAGCCGTTATTTCCAAGCGATAGATTTTTATTTTTATTATTATTTTCCAACTATTCTCTTATTCTGATTTAATTCTAATTTATTATTTTAAATATATAAAATATATACAAAGAAAATATGTTAGTGTTCATGTTTAAAAAAGAAACATATTATGTATACTTTGCCGGATAAAAAGCAATATATATATATATATATATATATAATAAAATTATAACTGAGTCGAATAAAAAATAGTTATTATTATCGATAGAGAAACCGATTGTAATATAGTTTTTAAAGTTTTTGTCCGTCTGTCTGGGAAAGCATCACTAGGATACCACTGTGTAGACTTTGAGGTATGCTGGTAGCTGGTTATCCAGTTCAACATTTAGAATACTTTTTGCAACCGACTTTAGATATTTTTAATATTTAATAAAACGGAAATGTGTAATATTATATAGGAATAATAAATCACGAAATTATATATATTATAAATATTTTGGTATCTCAATTAACACTTTCCGCTCAGAATTAAATAATTATTTTAATAAGAATATAGATTCTGTTTTGACTCGAAATTAAAAGATAGTAAAAAGTCGTAAAACAAGTCATCCGTTGCTTAAATACCGAAAAACAATGTGTGTTAATAATAATAAATAAATAATATTTATAATAAAAATGTCTAAGTACCTACAATTCTAATCTAAAACATAAATAAAATAAAGTGTAGTTCTGGATAATAAGTGTTATGCAGTTTGAGGCTGTAAGTTTTTACGAAGAAGGCGTTTAACATTTTTACTGTGGGAAAATATCTCGTTTCTGAGAAGTTTATACTAACCGTTAAAATTGTACATACCTAGGGACGATTTTGAGCGGAGCCAGGGTAAGTCGCTAGTAACAAAATATGTATAAAAGGTATTAATTACATATTAATTCATAGTATATTAATTTCAGATGTTTTAGTTTTCTATTAATAGCATTAGCAGTAATGGCAGTCTTTTTAAACAGATTCGTACAATGTACAATTACAAAACAAATCTAAAAATATCTGAGAATCACGTATTCTGACTATATGACAAAACTATCGACCATGTCGATTCTGTCGCTTTTTAATTTTCTGTTAACTATAGCGATTGCAGAAAATCATTTTTTATAAAATTTATCTATCGTTAGTTATAGTTGCTCAATTGATTTCTGTTAATTTATTGATATTTTGCTAGTTATAATTTTATATTTCGTAATATAATATTGATGTTGATTATTTATATTTTATTATTTACGATTTTATTATATTGATACAAGTTGAGTTTGTTATATTTTAAATATTAATATTTTAAAAGTATTGTTTTCCACCGTGGTGTAATGTGTAATCTGTAGAAGATAGATGGCGCCACATTACACACAACGGTGGGGCCATAGTGTTTAAATAGTTGCGATAGTCATTTTGTAGGGAATTATGTAGAATTAAATAAAGAAGAAATTGCTGAAACTCGAAGTTTTACTTAGAAAATCATTAATAACTCTATGTAAATGAAAATATGACAAACATAATTTTTTTAAAAGAAGTGGAATCGGTATTCTTAAATTTGCTATTGGCTTTTTATCTAAGAAATTGTCAATATAAAGACGTAAACTACAAGAAGGCATAAAGATAAATTCGTATATATTAATTTATTAAGCTCAACGTCAGATGCACTTTAAGAGTCTGAAATATATAAAAACTGGCACTAAATAGTAGAATAATCTATTTCTATAATCTAGGCTTTAACTTCAAGACTACTACGGTCTACAAGAGGAATATAGAGAAAGTTGTACCTGATAAGCGCAGTGAAGCGTTTGCCTTATCACTGGGATAACAATAAAATTACAGTATGGAACGATACTTACGTTTGAATTAACATATTATACAATTATTATATAGGTGTTCGAAACGTTAGGTAAATAATAATTTTAAATAGTAGTATACTTTTTTCTACAAGACGTTGATATTTTGTAATCGTTTTTTCTAACAGAGAATTAAACAAGGCGAGCCTGACTCTAACACCGAGGGTTCCGTAGCATTAATAAAATTAAAATAAGGTTGAAATAAAAGAAAATGTGATGTAATTACACGGGTTTTGGATATTTTCCTTCACTCGATCCTATAAGGGTTCTTTTTTTCTTGCTTAAATACGAGACCCTAAATAGTACGTAACTTATTTATTTATATAATACATAAACCACGTGACTGTTACTTAGAATATTATATATAGTATTGTAGTACTTTGAAATTTAATTATTTTAAAATTCATTCATGTTACTGACGTGGTATTGCATGTTGTGACCTTTAACCAATGAACATTTATCATTTGAATATTAGCATATTATGAGTACTATACTACATATATTAATGTATCTTTTGTTGGTTATCCCTTAATAATTATTATTTTTTTGGATACATTGCCTAAAAAGTCCAATTGAAATACTTTTAAATTTTCTAAACCACAATGTTTGTCCGTTCGTTGTATACATATATTGAAACCTACAGTAAATGTGTTACATATTTATATTATAACACAGACTTAATATTTCGATATTAATTCCAAAGCCTTCATATATTATTTCTAGATGTATCGAGTACATCGTTAGAGAGACAATAAAGTACAAGCCCCAGTGCATATCATTGCAAGTAAACATACCATAAAGTCGCCTAACATCCCTAACTCGTGTTTACAAAAATCGCTGGGGACCGCCGCGGACTTTTACAATTTGTTATGCAAATGCGCTGTCCGCACTAGAGATGTTCTTGTATTTTGAGGACTTAATATATTACCTCTGTCTCTGTAGAAGATATAGAGTAAACTCGGTGTTTTGTTATATATGCGAAAGTTTGACTGTGTATGTATGTTTGTATGTTTCTTACTGTTGTAAGGGCTGGTTAAATTTGCATGTTCAGTACATAGTTAGATTATAACTCGCAGTAACATATAAGCTACCGTAAAGCACCTTGGGGTGCACCCGAGCGAAGTTGTAGTAACTACATAATATATAATCTATATATACAAAAAAATAAAATGGAAGTGTTTGTTTGAAAAATAACGCCTTTAAATGCATATGAAAGTATATACGGTACATATAAGAAAAAAAATTTTTTGTCTGTCCGTCCGTCAATTTGTTCTGGCTAATCTCCGAAACGGTTGAATTAATTTTGAAACAACATTTACTGGCAGATGTTATAAGGAATAAGTTAGGCTTTTTACCTACCTACCTAACTACCTAGGAATGCACCCGAATCGAGAGTAAGTCCCTAGTATAGCTATCTTAATAATCTAAAACCTTTGCTATTGCTTAGATAAATCCAGGGACACTTCACTATACCAATGCAATCCCAAGTAATAGGTCCAGTAAGTTCAAAACAAACTAACAACTGTAACAATTTACATGGAGCATACCACAGGCGCAGTCGGGTGATTTCCATAACTAATTAAATTGCGGTGGAACTTGCCCGCAGGTGTCACAACTTGGATGCAGGTGTCTGTTGTTAGTTGCAGAGGTGTCGCGGAGTGTACAAAAGACTTATTTTGTTGAAATGAACCTATTTATGAAAATAATATTTTATTTATTTTATAAAAAGGAGAATGTATTTTTTTAATATTATATTTGATGACACGTTTGGCTCAGTTTGTAGTGACCCTACCAGTTGTGCCAGCGGTCGCGGGTTCGAGTCCCTCTGGGGGCATTCATTTGTATGATGAGCGAACGAATGTTTGTACTCCAGTCATGGGTGTTTATATTTATAATATGTATGTATTTAAAGTTATATATGTGTAGTGTATCAACTATCTGGTGCTGTGTGTTAATGCCCAAACATATTTATTACAGCACAAAATAGCTAAAGTACTTGAATATATACTCGCAATAGAAATAGAAGTTATAATTGAAGTCAAAAATTGTGGTATTATTGGTAATAAAACTTGTAAAGGCGCTTGAAAGATTTGACCTAATCTAGGTCAAGTATAATGATTTCAAATAAAAGATTCGTCGATTTTAACGAACTTATAAGCAAAATTATTCTAACTTAAACATATCCCTTAGAAGTGAAAGTTTAAGCCTCTTTTCATGAAATCGATCAAAAAGTCACTTTATTAAAAACATTTTTTCCCATAGAGATAATTGTTGCACGTACTTAAATTAACTTTATACACTTTTGAAAGCGCTGGCTATCTAGATAATAACAATTCTTGGAGGATTTCATTTATAGGTTGGGATGCAATCGCAACGAGTCTGAATCGATGCGGCGCTCATTACGAGGACGATTCAATTTCAACGGATAACCTTATAGTTTACCTTAATGCTGATCACCGACGTTTATTATCGGCAATTATAGCTATAGTTAGTTATACTCTGGTTATTTAACTTTTATTTATTTTGAATCATACTTTTAAGAGGACCAGTTCATGCCTGCAGCATTAAAATGTATGTTTGTACGACTGTTACGTTTACCCTAATTCTAACCCCCCCCCCCCTCCCCCTTCCCCCCACCCCTCCCCTCAGCCGTTACATATCGTTATCTTTAAGTTTTCGTTTGGTTTTTGGTTTTATATAAGTAATCACTGAAGCACAATATAAGTTCATTATTATAGTGTCTATGCGTAGTAATATATTTTTATTTTGTCCGGCCATATATTAAGATTACGTATTTTTTTATAATTTTAGCTTTTTGTTCTACTTTTAAAAGCTTAAATTAGTAAAACAATATACTTATTCATAATCTACTAAATGATTGGTACTAGAAATAATATGTATATCTTTCAATAGACATTACGTAATATTGTACATAACCATTATAAACTTTACGATACAAGTAAAAAGTTCATTTTCAAAATACACAAAGCGCTTTTAAATTGTATAAAGCAACACTGCAATCAGTCTGACTAAGCGATCCACATTTCCGCCGATAGATGGCGTTGAACCAATGGTTCATTACTGTGCAATACTCCTTTGTATCGAAGAGCTCGCCCTTCCGGCCTTTATTTCGAATTGAAATCGCTTTGTATTACACACACACTACACACACACACACACTTGTATTGCACACTATTTCGTCAATTTCTTTGGGCAGCGATGTAGAAGGCAATAACGATGATTTCTGATTTGATCTCTGGTGTTGCTATACTGATTGATTTTGGATATCGATCCTGGTTATAATTAAAGATGTTAGATGTGAAACAACTATCGGATGGGTAGGCGAAATAATATTAATAATTCTATAACTTAAAAATGTATTTTAATAAATTAAAATTATTAAAATTACTACGCTAAAATTTAAGGATATTAAAATTTAATATAAATTAATACAAAGTCCGAGTTAATTAGACCACCAACAAAGTACTTAATAAAACATTACACCATACACAGAAAATGAAACAAATAAAGTAGTACCTTCATTAGGTGATAACGATAATCAAAACTTATATGAAAAGGCAAAATAAAATTTTGAATATTAAACCAAAAAAATTCTTAAAATGTACGATTTAAGTTATAACAAGTATAAATTAAGTTAATCTTTCTATATTTTGATTGGTTGAATTTTTAATGAAAATAATCATTATTATTTTAATTTCACTATTTAAGTATTTTTTCATATACGCTGTAATAAATAAATCTTAAGGCATATTGCTTTTGTATTATTAAGACGAATTGTGTGTATGTAAGAGGAAAACGCTACAAAATAAAATTTCATCCACTTTCGTGAGGCATAGTTACTTACATTATATAGATTTTTTCCATAAATATACTTAACTTTAAGAAGCAAATAATATTATTTTACTTTCTAATTAAACAAAGTAACGGATAAAACTCAAAAAAGTTTAAATTATTTCATTTAATTAGGTACATTTTGTACTAAAAAAATCTAAGCAACGAGCTTTTTTATCGGTTAATATTAAAAGTAAGACGCGAAACTACGGAATGCCTACGCTTCGTAGAGCCTCTACGGCGTAGCTTGTAGCATTCATAGCAGTTGAAAGAAAATCTAGATACTATTTCTATTTCAAGTATTTGAAATTATAATGATGAAATTGGGGTTTTAGTGTACTATTTAATATGGTATTTTAAAATGAAATCTATAAATAAAAAAAATTACAAATATATGTATAATATGGGAAAAATAACTTTTATAAAAGAATGTTTTATTAGGTTTTAGGCTAATACAACTCTTTTAACTAATACTAGTATCAACTCAAGTGTTTGAATTTGAAGTATAGAAACAATCTGCGTGCAAGATTGCTCAAGGAAAATGACAAAATATATTATTTGAAGTTAGGTTATAGCGATTATTTTTCTCAATTAATTACTCTTATTTTTCTGAAAAGTTGCCTAAAATCTTTTAATTTTACAATTTGCAAGAAAATTATATTGACCATTAGAAATATAGTTTACAGTTCCGTAGATGTTTTCAGCAAAAATTTTCATTGACTCATATTTATAGCATTTACAATGTTCCTTAAATATCAAAACACAACAATATTATACAAAAAATGAATGAAATAACTTATCAAGTTCTCAGTAATAATACCCTACGATTCTACATATATAACCATCATAAAACACCTGTTTCTATACTTTATACAAAGTAAAAACTTAGAAATTAGCCCTATTAAATCTTAATCCAACTTATACCGAACTAAAAATAGTATTTAACTATACTTCGCTATACAAACACCATTACAACAGCACACATGCCTACTTCCAGTTATTCTAGACCTACGATATCAGCCGTTACAGAGTCTGAAAGCTCGCGGCCTCAGTGCCACACCGTCGCCGATACCAGAAGCACGCGCTCTATATTTTTTACAAAAAATCGTAAAAAGTTTCCAAACTATTCATAATATATATAATTTTTAGAATAATTTTCCCGCGCCCGAGCGCGCATTTCTAACCTCTTTATATCTCTATAGCCGTAGTTTAGTCAAAGCTAACTCAGTTGGTTGTGAAAATTGTGTAGATGCATGTATAGGTCAGTGTTAGATTAGCTTAGGTTTTGTATACGAATTATTTACGTGTAGTTTAGGTGTTAAAGGACTGTAGGATAGAAGTTATCGTCGCATCGCTGGGGTAAGTTTACTTTTAAAAGTTTAGCCCAACTGTTTATTTACTTATTACAAACTTATTTTAAGTTATAATCTTTTGTAATAAAACTGTTTAAAATCATAAAACATATCAAAACCCAAACATTTATTATAAATAATACAAAAATAGAAAAAATGAAAATTAAAAAAAAAATCAACACAATATAGTATAAAATATACTTTATCTATCCATATTAAATAATTATTTAAGCAGGAAAAAAGATAAAACGTAGATAAAAAAATATAATGTAAGTAAAAAGTTTTGTTTACGTCCAACTTCGCAAAACATTAACACGTGACACTTGAAAGTGTCTCACTAAAAAGCTTGTAGCTTTTATACTAAACATAAATAAAGTTTATCTATGATAATATTTCCATTGATACATAAGCGTATTTGATTATTTGAGTACATAAGGATTTTTTTTGGATTTATTTTGATTTTAGTTACCGACGGTTCTAATGCTTTACAGCAATCATGGGCTCGGGAGAGACTGCTTGAGACTGAAAAGTTTACCCACAATAAAAAGTAAATGCGAACATCATTTTACTATTTTCTTAATTATTTTTGTCCATTTTTTAATTTTTCACTTTATTGTGTTATAACCTCACTAGAAGCGAAATAATAAAAGCTTTGAGTAAGACAGAAAAAGCTCCACGTAATATAGGTATGAAAGTTTTTAAGAATATATTGTTTAAATTTTCATAAATTACAGCGATTTTCCTCCTTTAGGATGCCTTTTTTGGAATGTTTAAAACTTAAATTATTATACATGGATAATTTAAAAATATAGGTTTATATTAGTAAATGGCTTCAATTTATATAATATATTAATATTTAAAAAACTATATATATTTATATTAATATATAAATATATATTGTATAAAATAGCCATTAATATTATAAAAAATCTATTTCTACTTTCAATTTGTTTCTACACAGAATCATGTAACATGAATCATGTTGTATATTAAATAAAAATATTATGTATACGAGTATAATATTATACTGGCGATACTATAGCCTAGTAGCTAATCTACGTATAAATGAAAATATTGCGTTTGTTAAATATTTGAGTGTAAAAAACATATTTAAATAGTTTTTAAAAATATGTTTTCTTATCACGTTAGGAAATACATTAACGCATA
Source organism: Argynnis bischoffii washingtonia (assembly GCA_033884665.1). Lineage (NCBI taxonomy): Eukaryota > Metazoa > Arthropoda > Insecta > Lepidoptera > Nymphalidae > Argynnis > Argynnis bischoffii. Next base: position 821,830 of record CM066622.1, read on the forward strand.
CTACCTGCATACATACAGGTGGTTATGTAGGATTCGTTGGCTAGAGAAGCTAGTTCTACATACTAAAACCCAACGGAACCTACCCCGTCTTAATGGGGCGTCGCAGGATCGCTTACGCACTTAACCACGACGCCTCGACGGTAGCTTACTGAGACAACCTAGCACGGGGATGCTCCCACGTTCCGATCTGATCGGTCGGTTTACAATTGATGAAGATATTGCGTAATATAAATGAAAATATATATATACAACCGAATCGAACTTTGATTTTATTGAAGTCGGTTAATAATTAAGTTTTATTTTATAGCGGTTTATTATAAAAAGCTTAATTTCAAGTTCTGGCGCATAAGTACAAAAGCAGCATTGATTTTAAATTAAACTATCATTTAAAATGTTAAATATTTGCGTAAATCTAAGAAAGTAGCAGCTATCTTGTTAAATAGCTATTGAGTAAGTACTCGTAGAAAAAATACAAGGACGGAACGTTTCAATGGTTCTGGTATCTGCATAATAGAAATTCATTCATTCCGTTGGACTTCCGTGCACAAAACACGACACTTCCACTATTCAATTCCCATATCGAAAGTGAACGCTAAGAAAAAATTATTGAAAGTTCATCAAGAGAAAAACGAAACATGAAATACCGCGTGAGAATTTTTAATATTTCTAACTACATATTTAGAAATATTAAAATTGGTTTTTAAGCTTATCATAATAGTTACTCGCGTTTATTCATGGCTGTTCTTATAGGTTTTTAGGGGTTGAATTTCGAAAAAAAATTACAGATACCTAGTCCATGTGTCCAATCTACCTGCTAAATCATCATCATATTTGTAGATCATACTTTCTGAGATATGTTGATTATGAAAATAATCATTTATTTAATATAGAAAATACGAATTAATCATCATACTAAGTTTTTCTATAAAAAGTCCAACAAAACTTCATGTAATTACATTAATGAATATCGAAATGATTGCAATGGAGTCAGCGATGCATACTTTACTTCAGACGAGTTTTTAATCGCTAAATGGATTCAGAGATTTTTGCATTTACATATCTTTACCTTTCATCCTCCTATGGCGGTTATATGTTTGGTGAAATATTTTCACTTTTAAGGACTTTATAACGAGAATAATATTATAGAGGGGTTGGAAATAAAGGTTTAATTTACTAATGTGTATTCATGAATAGTAAATTTTTCATTTTCATGTATTTCCCCTAACTATGTATAGAACATAAGCATACATAACATATTATTCGATTAGAATAAATCTCGGGCCGGAGATCGGAATAATTATGTTTATTTCATATATTAAGATGAGGCTGTCTGGCGTATTTGGGATAGTATATTGTCTTTTCAACGGAATCATATAGTTAGGGATTGTAACGGATTCGCATCTTGGATGTAAGCATTTTCATATAAGTATGTTTCAGTACGTAGAGCCTTTTGGTAATGCACTCGTTTCAACATTTCTTGCAAGATCTCTCAGCGAGTTCAACGTTTATTGCAAGATTTTCACGTGTGAATTCCATTTCTATTACTCACAAATACGTTGAAAAAACCTGCAGGTTTAGGAAAATTTAACTAGTGTAGCATATAAAGTTTATGAAAGTGTAGAAACAATGGCCAAATCATTCTTATATTAAAAGTATATTCATGCCCAGCAGTACGAAGTTTGAAGGGCTTAATTTCTTATAATATCAATATCAATAAACTACTCACTGCCCTACTATTTTTACTGCCTTCATTCTAATAAGATGAAGTGTTTGGCTGTGAAATTGTATCTAATCATGTTTAATGCCTTTTAGGTAAAAAAGCGGAAAACCAAAAGAAATAAAAGTAACAAGTGTAACGATAATAGTCGGGGAAGTAAAGTCATGACGGTATTACTTAATGGATTTGTTTAAACTATTACCGCAAAAGCGAGACGTTTATTTCATAAAAAAATAAAAATGTTTGCCCGACTAAAGTAATTGTGTTGAAGATCCTTTTTTCCTCGCACAAAAATTGTCTCGCAGAATAATAATGTTTATAAAATGCACTTGGTTTAATAAAACGCTTAAAAACAGTTTATTTTCATATGCAAAGTATATTATTTCTATAGATTTACTCGCTTTACAAGTAGAGATACAAAAAATATTTTGTCGATATTCGAAATATATTTTTGCAATTGTAGGTCCCTCCAGAGTGAGATCTTCCGTACATTATATAATATTATACTGTAATATTTTATACTTCACGAGAACCCCTAAAACATCGAAATTAAAATTAACCTATATCAATCTCCAAACAATAAAGTTCAAAAACTGACTATAGATAAACAAACACATTTTAACATTTAAAACAATACAATATTAAAACTTTTTTTATTATTATATAACAAAACTAGCGACACACCGTCGCTTCGCTTCGGGTTCATCGCTAGACAAAAACAAATCTATCCCACGGGAACCGTACATTTTTCTGGGATGATATATAGCCTATAGACTTCCTCAGTTACCGGGCTATCTAATGCAAAAAGAATTTTTCAAATCGGATTAGTAGTTTCTGAGATTAGCGCGTTCAACCAAACAAACAAACAACTAAAACAAACTAACTCTTCAGCTTTTTAATATTTATAACAAAACTAGCGACTCACCCTCGCTTCGCTTCGGGTTCGTCTCTAGACAAAAACAAATCTATCCCACGGGAGCCGTACATTTTTCCGGGATGATATATAGCCTATAGCCTTCCTCAATAAACAGGATATCTAATGCAAAAAGAATTTTTCAATTCGGATTAGTAGTTCCTGAGATTAGTTCAACCAAACAAACAAACAAACAAACAAACAAACAAACAAACAAACAAACAAACAAACAAACAAACTCTTCAGCTTTATAATATTAGTATAGATTGGTAGTTAATTTATCAACAAACTAAACTATTTTTTTTAATAAAAAAGTACAAAATATATACAACTTTTATACAAATGTAAATAGTATTACTTATATAATGTTCTATTGAGCATTTAGAAACTAACGTGGTATCCCAGACTATCTAATAAATTTTCGTTGAGTGTGACGAGCCATTAACGTCTAAATAACAGCGAGTTTCCGATCTATTGTACCTGCAATTTACTTCACAATCTGATGTAACGTAACGAGAAATATAATTGTACTGAGATTTATGCGATTATCTATCAATGGAATCGCTAAAAAAATAAAGGGGTTTACAATTAGACAAGATGTTATCTACAATCGTTAAAAAATAGATAAAGTTTTTGCTGAAGTGACAAAAGTAATCGTTATATCATAGAGTAATATGTCTTTCCCATATACTTTTTTTTTTTAATTTTGTTCTTCAATGATTGTAATAATGATTTCTTGTCTAAGCCAAAGAATCAAATACATTTCATATTTGCGATTTCTATCATCGACATTTTTAAATGACGATAGAAATAATATTTTAAAAGCGTAAATTTAATATTTTCTGAAAAATCGTAAGAAAACTAGACCAATTAAATATTTATAATAAATTATCGTTGTATAGGTAGAATATTAGAATATTGTGATTAACAGTTCCTGTAAGTGAAAATAAACCTTTTTAAACGTTTTAAATGAAACAATTTTCTCAAGTTATTTCGGTATTATTACGGAAAACAAAACTACGATATCTAACGCAAAAATAGTTTTATTAACATTCTATATAAAAAACACAGTTTCTCTTAAATCTCCTGATTTTCCAGATAAATTTTCCCACAGTAAACTTATTGGACTGGACTAGTACAAATATTTTGAAGCAAATAGATGGAGATTGCTTAAACTACATACACTTCAAGTCGAAAAATATGCCCCTAACGATACCTATAATTAGAACTAAATTACTCCAAAAGTAGGAAATTCCAGCTAACGTGATATTAGTGAAGTAATAATTAAATATTAGTGTTCGTTCCATAATCAAAATTTGACCATAATATAAGAAAAAAACAAACAGTCTCCAAAATTTTGTATTGATTGAACACTAAAGCTCGTCAATAGCTACTAAACAAAAAAAAAATCGGTTGACAAACAGGAGAAAAATTGTTTTATGTTTTCCTTTCTAAGACTAAATCTAGATTAACAAGAGAATTGAAATGATTTAAAAATAGGATACTGTTTAATATTTATAATACTAAAAACTTAATTAAACATATGTGGCGTTTTTGAAAACATATACAATACCTTAACTAAGTGTATTCATTTTTATATATAAAAAATGTGACTCCGTGAGTGGTACTTCGTAACGACGCACTGTTGACGTAATTAGGACGTTTGAGTGTTGCCAGGTTAAGTCTGTCACATTTTTGAGAGGTAAATAAATGAGTTTGCTTTTAAAATACGCACACTTTTAAAGGTTTATTTGACTAGCGACCCACCCTCACTCCGCTTGGATTAGTCTCTACATACGTTTTAACGGTTAGTATAGATTTCTCAGAAATTAGATATTTTCCCGCAGTAAAAAGTATCTTATATGTTGACTCGAAAAACCAGCTATCATCATACCAAATTTTAATAAAATCTCTCCAGTGATTTTTCCGTGATTCGGTCATAGATAGACAGACAGATAAAAAATTTAATAAAATCTATTGATTTGGCATCTGTATCGATAATAATGTCTATTTCAATAAGATTTTCCAAAAAAATATTTAATGTGCAGCTAAGTAGTTAAATACCTATATTAGGATATATTTGCAAGTAGATTTGTGATTTTGAAAATCTGTTTTTAAAATAAGCTTTCGCTTTTGAATTATTTAGACTAAAATTATTATTTCAATGAAATAATAATTATTATACGTAAATATTGCTTCACTTAAAAAAAACATTTAGGATCTCAGTTATATTTTACTGTATACTGGTTTTTAACAGTATAAAAAATGCAGAATTTAAATATAACAGTAAGAAAAAGATTCTTGCAAAGTAAAAAAGTACAAAAAAATATGTATATTTTATGTATGTATATATATATATATGACATCATTTTTAGAACTTGAAAAGTAAAATATTAACAAGTGTTACCATATCGTGGGTAAAGGCGACCGCAGACGAAAGTTAGTACGACATATAATTTAATTAAGCCCAAGTCAACGATCCGAAATTGATGGCGAAAATAATGCTATAAAGTTACCCCTTCGAAATAGTTTTGCAATGCTTAATAGCAACCTGTACATTTGACATATTCATAGTTAAACCGTTGGTTAAATTTATTGTTTTAATTAAAATTCACATTGTAAGATAGTTTTGGTTTAGCAATTAAATGCGTAATGGTCGCCCTGTTGCCGTAGTTGTACCGTATTTTATATTTTTTTTAATAACATTTATTTCTGTACTAGTGACTTATACTTGCTTCGTTCGTATGCGTCCCAAGGTATCTTTTGCAAATTGATACAAAAACATTTAATTTTCTTTATGTATAACTAGCGACTTATCCTTGCTTCGCTCGGGTACATTATTAAGCTTGCTTAATTAAGTCCAAAAAATTGCTATTTTTTGCACAAAAAATCCTCGCAGGTGTATACAGAGTAATGCATCAGAGTTTCATCACAATCGGATTAATGGTTTAGGAACGCATAGAGGACAAATATACAAACATTTATTTTTATTTATATATGTATAGAAGAAGATATAATATGTAGTAATATAAATATTCATCTTTTGGCAAATTATCTGTGTCAGTTGAGGTAAATTTTATAACTAACAGTGAGAGTAATAGCTATGAAACAAAAAAGAAATTAGAAATTTCAACGACGTTGAAGTAAATAGTGAAGACAGACTTTTTGAGTAACAGTTATTATATATCATGTACACTTCATGAAGACCAGGGCTAAGTATCCTATACGGTCACCAGCCCTCAATTACCTCTTATGATGCTACGTGACGATAACCGTAAAACCGTAACCATATTAAAATGTTCACTGTCATATATGCATATAAAATTTGTTTCAATTATAATATTACCTGTCTACTTCGAAAGGACTATTTTTAAATAATCATGAATTAATTAAACAATCAATTAATCAAACAATTAAACAATCAACATCGATGAATTTAATTGTTGAATACATAATGATAATGAAAAAATGAAAAAATGATATAGCCATTTCTCTATAAATTATGTATTCAACAATTAAATTCATCGATGTTGATTGTTTAATTGTTTGATTAATTGATTGTTTAATTAATTCATGATTATTTAAAAAATTTAAAATACATAATTTATAGAGAAATGGCTATATCATTTTTGATAGAAATTCAGAAGTAAAATACTAGTGAAAGCTACCATGTCGAAGGCACGTGAAGGATGTAGTGGTGGAAAATACACTATAAATAATTTCATTCGTATACGAAATAAATGTACATCGGTTACATATTCTAGTATTTTGCGTATTTTAACAAACATATCTACATACATATAATAAAATTCTGATAGTATTGAAATTGTCATTATTATCGATACAGAGGCCGAATTTATAGTTTTTATAATTTTTGTCTGTCTAGGATTGCATTACGAGAAAACCACTGGACAAATTTTGATGAAATTTGGTATGATGATAGCTGGTTATCCGGGTGGACATATAGGATACTCTTTACTGTGGGAAAATTTCTCATCTCTAAAAAAATCTATACTAAACGTGTCTATATAATTATCTAAATAAAACATTTTCCTCTCGAAATGGTCCAAACAATTCCAAACCTGTACTTAGCACTGTCACAAGTGCAAACCCTTGAGAAGTAATTTACTGCTTCGGGTTGTATTAGTTTTTGTACGGCGCATCGCTTTCAATGAACTACTGTGAAGTTATGGAGACCACAAAACAGGTTATTTACTTTAGTTTCTTTATATGTATGCTTTTTATATATTTTAACATAGATCGAAGGAAATTTTCCAAATCTATTCATATAAAGGATGGTATAGTTGTTAGAAGATCTGATGCTGTAGGTCATCGGTTCAAAACCTGATCTGTTTAAATATTCAAGAAGACTCGCCAGTCGCCGTAGTAAATTTTTTGTGACAATTAACATTTATTTTCCAACTTTTCAAGAATTTTATCATTCCTTAAACATATGATCAATAACTTTCTTTTTTTTTATATGTATGTATGTTTTGCATGTAATAATGTTTCTACTATTGTTATATACCGGAATCGAACCAGTGACGAATGCATAATAATGAAAACACAAAAAAAAACGTCGCATTAGATCGCGGCTTTTAAATCGAGGCTCAATAAAAACTAGAGAGTTAAATTGCAACTCACACCTGCCCATATTTCGGCAGAACCTCTATAAATTCCCGTAAGAAAACAGTTCAATTGGCCCGTCCTGAAGATATATGTAGGAGAAAAAACTGTATATCGTCGGTCGTAGAATGGAACTTGTTATGGGTATTAGAATTTATGTAAATAGCGGTTAGATTTTTTTTATCTTATATAGGTATATCAGACACGAGCCGACGTTTTCTTTTTAAAATAATAATTGACTTTTATTCAGCCCTTTTTTCTCACTCCTAGGCACGGGACTCCCTTCAATAATAGGGGGATCAGGCTATAGTCCATCATGATGGCCTTGTACGGGTTGGTCTTGGTTTTGAAAACTTGCTAGGTTCTCTCAGATGTGCAGGTTTCCTCACGATGTTTTCCTTCAGTGTACGACAAGTGGTAAACATGTTGGTAATGATTAGCACATAAAAATATCAGAGGTGCGACACCCGGAATATGAATCCAGTCGGTTTTCCAAGCGAGCGCGTCACCTCTGGGCTAACTTAATCTTAATAATAATAATAATAATTGTAATCTTTATAAAATTGACTATGGAAAAATGTAAAGATACCTAAATGTAACTATGGTATGTTGGACAAAAATGGGTAATATTAGTTGAGATATAGCAGACATCTGCCTTATAAGATATATTGACATAGATTGAAATTGTTAGCATTATTATTATAGATTTCATTAAAATACACAAGTATTACATATATGAACTACTACATGAAAATTAAAAAGATAAAACGTTTTAAATAAACTATGTCTTCAAATTTTTTCGCGAATTTATTTAGATTTTTGGGGAGCAAAAACTTTTATTTATGTTTCATAGTTATTATTTTCACTGTTACTTATAAAATTTATCATAATTAAAGCTGATAATTTGCAAAAAGATGAATATGTACTTATATTATCTTTTATCTATAATCTATCAGTTTGTAATATTAAAATAACCGCTTTTTACTAAATGCATATCGATGTATACACGGTACATATACTAAAACAACATTTTTTACAATTTTTGTTTGTCTCTCTGTCTGTCTGTTTATTCCGGCTAATCTCCAAAACAGCTATACTGATTTTGACGGGACTTTCACTGGCAGATAGCTGCTGTTATAAGGAGTAACTTAGTCTACTTTTATATTAGAAAAAGAATCAGGGTTCCACGAAAACAAATTTAAACCCATGAAAATGTGAACAAAATCCGCGTACGGCGTACGCACCCGAGCAAAGCGAGGGTAAATCACTATATAATTTAAATGAATATCTTAGAAGTAGCAAGCTACTATTAATGTATAAACATAGCTAGCCGTGAAAACGTATCTAGTCGCTAGTCTTCTATATAAATAAAAAAAATATAAAGTATTAAATAAAACATGTGCCAAGGCATTATCACTAATAGCGAAAGTGAAATCTATACTAATATTACAAAAGTGAAAGTGTGTTTGTTTGTCCTTGTTTCACGTGGAAACAGAGCGAAGTACTGGCGTGATTTTTTTTTGTGGAAATAGTTGGAGAGCTGGAGAGTGACGTAGGCTACTTTACTACGGGAGATTATCTCATTCCTACGGAAAAATACGTTATAATACAACTTACAACAACTTATCATATCTATGTATATATATCTATATTAATATTATAAAGCTGAAGAGTTTGTTTATTTGATTGAGCACGCTAATCTCAGGAACTACTAATCCAATTTGAAAAATTCTTCTTGCATTAGATAGCCCGTTAACTGACGAAGGCTATAGGCTATATATCATCTCGGAAAAATGTACGGTTCCTGTGGGATAGATTTGTTTTTGTCCAGGGACGAACCCAAAGCGAAGCGAGGGTGACTCACAAGTATAATATATTCTATCTATTCCATACTAACCGTTAATACGTACTTAGGTACGAACCCGAGCGAAGCGTGCGTGAATCGCTAGTTAATAATTATTGTTGGAATTATTATTACGATACTTATCATTCCATTTAATTTAGATTTTATACAACATTAATTAACTATTTCTTGGAATAGCAAAGGTAGAAGTAAAAGTAATTAATATTTATCATCATTACATTGAAGTTCTCACTAAAATAATAATTTCATAATTAGCAAGCCTGATGGTCTCAAATTTTTGTATAATCTTTCTTTTTATAAGAATATGCCTACTATGTATACTAATGGAAAATGATATTATACTCATACCTATGTACATAGGCAAAGGCTGAAAGCTGTTTGTCAACCGATTTTCTTTTCTTTTTTTTTTCTTTAAAAGCTTTTGACGAGCTTTAGTGTTAGAAAAGTTTATGGAAAAATTTGGATATGATATAAAATATATATAGGTATATTCTATTCATATATTATGCTTTCCTCAAAATTTTCAATAATGATTATGGTTGAATTGAAACTCCTGGGCGAAATTATTCTAATTGCGTCCATCATATCATAATCTATCATTTCGGCCCTAGGAACGTTTTAACGATTAGTATAGATTTCTCAGAGATGAAATATTTTCTCGCAGTAAAAAGTATCCTATATTTTGACCCGGTTAACTAGCTATCATCATACCAAATTTCATCAAAATCTGTCCGGTGGTTTTCTCATGATACGTTCCCGGACAGACAGACAAAAATTCTAAAAACTATAGATCGGCCTCTGTATCGTGTTAATCGTTAATAGTGACTATTTCAATAAAATTTTTAAAAAAATATTTAATGCACAGATTTGACTCAGTCATTATGTCTTACATGTACAGATAGATATACTTATATATAAGCATACTTATTATGTAAAGCGTAAGTTTATTTTCAATTCATGATAGAAAATAAAGGTATTCATTTAAATCTTTATACGTTTATTGGAATTTCCCCAAAAGGATTTTTGGGCTTTTGAATTCAATTTTCGTTTCATTGAATTGCAAAAGCAAAGCTGCAGGTAAAAGCTAGTCGGGTATAAATGTTAAATCGATGCATCCCTGATTTCGCAGAGCCATCAGTCTGCCGTATCCCGATACTCCGATTAATTACAAGCACACACATTACTTTACATTGCTCTATATATAAAACACCGTGCGTCTGTACATAATCCACTTCGTTTAATGTACATAATGTACATTTAATGTATAGTATATAGAAACGAATGTTGACATGATAGAGCAGCTGTAGTGTAGTGATTAGATTTTTTTATTGGTAAACGTATTGTAAGTATTGTACGTATTGTAAGTATTGTACGTATTTTTAACGTACTATTTTAAACGTACTATTGCTGAGCATGGGCCTCCTTTTAATACGAGAGGGATCAAGCCGTAGCCGTAGCCGTAGCCGTAGTCACGGTCAGTCAATCATGGTGACGGTAGAGCCTCTCCCGTAAATAAATACGCGAAAAAATTAAAAAAATAGTTCTATTTAAAACTAGCAGCTCACCCTATCTTCGCTCGGATTCGTCCCTAGGTACGTTTTAAATACATATAAATAGTTATTAGCCAGTGTTAGTGGCCATGTATATTATACATTTTTTTCGTAAATTTAACCGATGTTTTAACAGTTATTCTACTATTCGGAGCGGAGACAAATCCAACAAATCAAAAACCATGAAAATCGGTCTAGCAGTTCTCGAGCGTTGTAACAAACTCGACTTTGTTTTATATGTAGGTACCTATAGATATCTTTTTTTTTTTTTATGACATTCAGTGACAAACGAGCAGACAGACCACCTGATACGGTGGATACGGAAAGCAGTACCTGTCGCCCATAACACCTACGGTTCATGCACTTAGGTTTTAAGTAACAAAAATGCAGAACCACAGGTGCGTTGTCACTGTGAGGACTAAGATGATATGCCTCTTGCCTGTAATTACGCTGGCTTCGAATCAAACTAAGAAAGTATTACTTTGATAATATTTAACAGGACATACGGTAACATTTTAGTTACCATCGTATATTTAAAGTAATTAAAATGGTGTTAAATAAATAAATACTTAATTACTATGTAATAAAAATTACCGTCGTAATTATACGAGGATGCCATCAAAATTCCGACGTCGACGTATGCAAAACGCGCCGTATAGTGAGATTAATCACTCGTGTCACTTTATCACCGGAGTATAGAGCAAATATACGCTTTACCCCTTACGAAATAGAAAAGACGCACAATATTCTTTTCCGCCCTGGTTTTGCTCTCGTGTGAAATAATGTGGGTTACACACTACGGCTATTAATAATTTTCTATATTATGCTTCAATGTCGTGGGTTTTTGAAATTTCTTATTTAAAGTTTTTTCCACGACAAAATTTTCTTCGCTCGGGTTATTCCCTACGTTGATTCCCCATACAAATTATTATCATTTTCACTCCCTTAAGGGATGACTTCCGGGGTAAACTATCCTATATCTTTTCCAGGATCTCAAACTATCTTCTTACCAAATTTCATCTTAATCGGTTTAGTAGTTTCGGAGCCTATTCGGTGCAAACAAATAAACAAACAATCAAATTTTTCCTCTTTATAATATTAGTGTAGATTACTTATTCACTTAACACGATAATTGAATACTTTTTTTTATAATTCATCTATTTCTGTGCTTAAGATAAATAAAAGTGTTGAAATCATAAACTTCAATGAAAAAACAAAGCGATACACGTAGAGCGAAGTGTAAATATGCGTAGGGGTGATAAATCTACGTCTACCGCTGGCCTGTTGTATAAATAACCGAATAATTGCTATTTCATGTTAAAATATTTTATTAACTTTTTCAATCATATTTCACTCAACAATTTTATTGTTATAATGAATGTATGTATATTTTATCAAATTTAATTTCAAAAATGTATGGCATTTTTTAAATTTACTATTGATTAAATGATGTTCTCCTGACCGATTCCGGCCACGGCGGCCAATCTCATTGAGACTAGCCAATTGCGCAGGAGATATTATAGTGCAGCGCGTGTGAGAAAGAGCGCAGACACAAGTGCACTCTCTATTCCTGTCACTCTCATACTCCGGTGGGACGACACGAGACACGACCGGTGAGAGTTAAGGCGCAGGACCGACGGCTTTACGTGCTCTCTGAGGCACAGGGGTGAAACACCGCCAACTTCCCAACTCCGGGCTGTTACTGAGGCTTACTATACAGAAAGACTCAATAACTAAACTTGGCCCGACCCGGGACTCGAACCCAGGACCTCAGGATGTGCAGCCGTACATGCTAGCCACTACACCACCGAGGCAGTTTAATGATTATATACTCAATATATATATATATATATATATATATATATATATATATATATATATATATATATATATATATATATATATATATATATATATATATATATATATATATATATACATATGTATATGTATTTTGCACTAGTATTTGCCAGTGACTTGCTGCGAATAAGTTTAGTGTTAGTTTTTCTAGAATTTAGGATACTAAAAAAATATTATGAAGCTTTATTTGAAAATCTTATTATGTTAATAAGCTACTTTTTTTTTGCGATCCTATTCACGGGATAAGTATGATTCAATATGGGCAAAACTACTTCAGTGAAAATATAACGAATACATTCACTCCCTAATAAACTGTAATAATATGATGAATAATAATTGGTTTTTAATTTATGATAGTTTGTCTTTCTTCCACATCAGGCATAGTTTATAGACTAGAGAGAGACAGACTACTTTTCGACCTTATACACTAAATAACTTTCTTGGGTTATGCAAATAATTATAATAATAAAGATCTGTTTATGATCTAAGCAAAGTGGAAGCAACTCGACAGTTATATACGTGAAAATATCATGGTTATTTTAATTTGTTATTATTATTAACACCATAAAAGGTCGCAAAATCTTATTATTAATCGTATGTTTCACATCAAAAGTCAAGACTAATAAGATTTTGAAATGATTATGTTATAGTATGATTTACTATGCAATTTTAGCAAAAATAGGTAGAAAAAAAATAATAATTCAGATTCGAATTCAGTGAATCTTTGAGGCTTTTTCCTAGTAGTATTCGAGATTATGCTCAAAGCAAAATAATTTCCAGCACCATGTTTAGATCTAACCATATTTTACCGTATTATTAAATGCTTATTTTAAATCACCTACTTACAAAGTATAGATGTTATAGATTTTTTAAACGAATTTATTAAACTGTTTTCCGACAGTAAAAAGTATACGTTAATCCGGATAACAAGCTATCATCATACCAAATTTTATTAAAATCTGTCCAGTGGTTTTCTCGTGATGCGTACCCAGATAGATAAACAGACAAAAATTAAAAAAAACTATAGATTCAGCCACTGTATCGATAATAATGACTATTTCATATAATTTTCCAAAAAAATATTTAATTTGACTCAGAATTTTATTATATGTATAGATTTTTCTGTAAGACATAGTCTAAAATTGCTTGCAACGTATTCATTTCAGTTTCAGAACCTCTGTACCCAATATGTATAGGTGTGAAGATACCTAACAAACGGTAATAATGTGCGTACAGGCGATAAATCTCCTTCTATCGTTGGCCCACTGCATAAATAACGGAATAATTGCTATTTTCGCTATGGAACGTGATATATAGACTAGGTTTTACTGAATTTTAGTCGGCGCCAATCAATAATTTAGAAATGAATGCTCTATATTTTAATGAACTAATTATAATTCAGTTTTGATATTATATTTTGTAATTGCATTTTTGTTATGCTACTATTAAATATCATACTCTGTTGTATGCTAATCATGACGTGACGGTTTTTTTTAATGTTGGGAAATTCATTTACGTATACCATCTGTAGACATTACTGGTGGTTATGTGGGATTCACCGGCTAGAAAAGCCAGTACTATCCACTAAAACCCAAGAAACCCTCCCCCGTCTTAATGGGGCATCGCAGGATCGCTTATGCACTCAACTATGACGCCCTGACGGCAGGTCTGCTGAAGCAGATCACAAAAGCCATGGGGTTGCTCCACAGTCCACTTTGCTATCAGAGAAGAACCAGGAGCAACCCGCATGGTACACCGAACCCACCGAAGTGGGCCACCTCCCTATGCGTTTCTTGGCTTCGCGCCCGGCTGAACTGCCGGACGCTAATGAGCCCAACCGCAACAAGGTTAAGTCGTTCATATGATGCTATCTATGTCCCAGTCAACTTCATCAAAATCTGTTTCGCTTAACAGTATAGATCTACCTGTGAACTAAATTTTATCCAATTCAATCGGACAACTGTTACAGTATAAACGAGTAACAAACATACACACAAACAAATTTTCACATTATATCAACAATATAAACACAATAATGAGATAAGCGTGTGAAGATATACTCTGCAGTCATAAATAAGCAAGTGCCACCGCACTATTTGTTTATGTATAAATGGTAATCGGCCTAAAGGATCCAGTTTGAGTGGTGTGAAATTAAAATCATTTGCATACTTACTTACTCCTGTATGGTAAAATTTACTGGCAATTGTGATAAAATCTAAGTTATAATGAAACTTATAGAGGTTCTGTAAATATCTATAGGTACATATAATAAAATTCGAATCTGTACGTTAAATATTTTTTGGAAAATCTTATTGAAATAGTCATTGTTATCGAAACAGAGGCCGAATCTATAGTTTTTAGAATTTTTGTCTGCCTGTCTATCTTCATCACGAGAAAACCACTGGACAGATTTTGATGATATTTGGTATGATGATAACTGGGCACCCGGGTCTACATATTATATGATTCTTTTTACTGCGAGAAAATATATCATCTCTAAAAAATTTATTAACCGTAAAAAAAAATTCTAAGGACGAACCTGAGTGGAGCGAGAGTGAGTTGCTAGTAATGTAATAAAATGTCATTAACATTATTATTAACTTGGATATGTTATAATAAGTGCATTTTTTAAAGAATAATATATAGAAAATTGATAATTTTAAGATGTTTTGTCTGTTTGTTTATTTATTTATTTATCTTTATTGTGGTAAGAATATATTATAGGGTGATTTTCAAAAAATATTTCACAAAATAAAACACTTTGACCTCTCCATTCTCATCCTGTATATAAAGAAGTAATTTAATTAAAATAAACAAAGCTTTTAGAAATTAAAATAAAATAACTTATGTATTTAGAAGTTGAAGCTAACGGTGTGTATATTCTCTAGAGGAGAAATTTTACTATCGTAATAATACTAGCCTCAATAAGCTCTACGTCAACTCTATTTATCTAATTGTTATCTTTTTATGTTTTGAAAGCTTTACAGCAATCATGATTACGGGAGAAGTTAAGGGATGGCTTCAATGCGAGGGTCGGGACATAGTCCACCATGCTGGCCAAGTGCGGGACGGACTTCACATGTCTTTCGAAAACTAGTTAGGTTTTCTTAAACATGCAGGTTTCCTCACAATGTTTTCCTTCACCGGATGACAAGTGTCTAGAAATATCTACTTTAATTTGTGGCAACCTTTCTAGTTGATACTCTTATTTAATCATGAAGGCGAGGTCAAGAGTTTGATTTCCGCGAAGGGCAAACACTACATGATCTATGCGTTTATTTATTCCGGTTAAATTAAACGGAAACGCTTAAGATTCACCTTTTTATTCGTGAAAGTAGGGAACTGCGAACCCATGACACTATGTACCTTTCAAAAAGAATATACTTAATTTAAGTGTATGTTTTTGTGCGTATAAAACGCGATATTATCGCGTTAACGTGTAGACAGTTTAACCGTTTATTTTTATTGTTATCTTTAATGTAGAGTAATGTTCGTAAAGTGGTCGAATGTTCTACCTAACCATTACTGAAAATTTGAAGAAAACATAATATGTGAATAAAATTTACTTATCTATAAAAAAAAAACCTAAATGTTTTCAAAATGATTATACCTATACATATAATATAATTGTAACTAAGCCGAATCTGTACATTAAATATTTTTTGGAAAATCTTATTGAAAAATACTTGGTTATTGATACAGAAGCCAAATCTATAGTTTTTAGAATTTTTGTCTGTCTGTCGGTCTGTCTGTTACCGCATCACGGGAAAACCACTGGATAGACTTTGATGAAATTCGGTATGATGATAGCTGGTTATCCGGGATCAACATATAGGATATTTTTTACTGCGGAAAAATTTCTCATCTCTGAGCTAAATGTTAAAACGTAACTAGGGAAATTCGATGCCTTTCTAGAATGTGTTGTTCCTCTCTTTCTCTTACATACGGCAATTTACGAATAACTGTTCTTATCTGAATTTCGAAACTTCTAGTAATTTCGATGCTTATCTGGAAATGTTCTGACAACTGTCTTAGGATATATAAAGCATGTTTCACACATGTCTATTTAATTATTATTTTCGGTGTAATGACGTTACACACATTACGCGACAATATATTTTCATTAACAGTGTAGGTACTTCCAGGATAATATAGTATTTGTAAAATGTATAAATTATATATTTCTTTCATAAATAAACTTTTCACAATACTGATAACCCAAAAAAAGGATGCCATAGCGGAAATTTCCGATACCAATATGCCTATGAATGTATCGAAAAAAATATATCATTGTCAAATTCAATATGCCAGGCCGACATATTGTCTCGCTAGCAGAGCATAAACTGTTTTTTATGCATATATTCGTACAACACTTACCTCTGACTTTACTTTCGTTATTAAAAGAACTGGAAAGCAATTTGACGACACGTTTGGCTCAGTTTGTAGTGTACTTGCTGTGCCAGCGGTCGCGGGTTCGAGTCCCGCTGGGCATTCATTTGTGTGATGAACACGAATATTTATACTCCAATTATAGCTGTTTATATTTATGATATGCATGTAAAGTGATATATGTGTAGTGTATCAAATACCTGGTATCCATAACACAAGCCTCGTAGCTTACCATGGAACTAGATGATTCTGTGAGTTAATGTCCTAACATATTTAGCTGGTAAGATATTATTGGTAATTTATTGTGTATGTATGTATGTATTCAGCCTTTTTTTTTTTTTTTAACGTCCCACTGCTGGGCACGGGCCTCCCTTCAATACGAGGGGAAGCAGGCCATAGTCCACCACGCTGGCCAAGTGCGGATTGGCGGACTTCACATGTCTTTCGAAAACTTGCTAAGTTTTCTCAGACATGCAGGTTTCCTCACGATGTTTTCCTTCACCGTAAAGCAAGTGGTAATCAGGTTAGAAATGATTCGCACATGAAAATATCAGAGGTGCGAGACCCGGGATTTGAACCCGCGTCACTCGGTTTCCCAAGCGAGCGCGTTGCCACTGGGTACCACTGCCTAATTTTAACTGTTAATTTATTATCGAACCGGAAATACTTTAACTGATTTAATAACTAAAAAAAGAGTACTCAAAAGATTTGAACCCAAAATGGCGAATCACCAAAATGATAACATGAGTTTTGGCTGTAGATAAGCAATTTGTTATCTTTGCTAACTCAATCTATACTAATATTATAAAGAGGTAAAGTTTTTAAGCTTGTGAGTTTGTGATGTTGTGATGTTGAATCTACTGAACCGATTTAGATGAAATTTGGTAAGAAGATAGTTTGAGACCCTGGGAAGGATAAAGAGTACTTTTTATTCCGGAAATCATCCCTTAAGGAGGTGAAAATGGGGATGAAAGTTTATATGGGGAATCAACTTAAGGACGAACCCGAGCGAAGTGAGGGCGAGTCGCTAGTTATTAAATAAAAATGTTTAAGCTTCTGTAGACTTAAGATTAGGCCTTTCCCACTGCTTCGTTAACAGACAGATAAACCAGCATAAAGCAATTTTTCTAGATTTTTTTTACAACAAATGTTTAGTAAAATTGCTCTTCTAAAGCTTATACTAACAGATGGACAGACACTCAAAATATTTTGAATAACTCTTTGTGTTTGCAATAGAGTATAGAGCAAATTACCGTATGAGCAATTTGTTTACACAAATTTAACGAAATATTTTACATGACCTTACACATTTACGATTTTTCCCAAAAATACTTTCCAATTATATTGATCTTAGCATATTTACCGTATAAAAACAAACAGAAAGGCTTCGACTACTTTATTGTATTAGTATAAAGGTTACATTCGCAGCGCGTCACCGAAGCCTATTCAAGCGGATAACTAGACGGCAGATACGGAATGACAGAATAAATTTCACAATATCTTTGATAATATTTATCTAAACGACTGTGATTTATCTTTTTGTTTATAGGAAGTGTTAGGTTCCGAATAGCTTTGGATTTTTCTACTATTTCTTTGTTGTTATTGAAAGGGTTTTCGAAGGTCAATTGTCACGTGTTTAATTTTGAAATTCGTTGGCAGTTTATGTAACATTTACAATATTGTTAGATTTACTACTAAAAATGTACTGCCTCGGTTGTATAGTGGCTAGCAAGTACGGCTACATATCGAGAGGTCCTGAGTTCGAGCCCTGGGTCGGGCCGAGTTTAGTTATTGAGTCTTTCTGTTTATTAAGTCTCAGTAACATCCCGGAGTTGGGAAATTGGCGATGTTTCAGCCCCGTGCCTCGGAGAGCACGTAAAGTCGTCGGTCCTGCGCCGACACTCTCACCGGTCGTGTCTCGTGTCGTCCCACCGGAGTATGAGAGTGAGAGGAATAGAGATTGTACTTGTGTCTGCGCGTACACGCGCTGCACTAGTGTACAATATCTCCTGAATAACCATACATTTTTTCGGGATAAAAAGTAACCAATGTGCTATTCTAGATTATAGTCTATATCTGTGCCAAATTTCATCCAGATCCGTTCAGCCGTTCTGGCGTGAAAGAGTAACAAACATAAATTCTTACAAACTTTGACTTACGTAGGATTAGTCTTATAAGATTATATTATTTATCTCAACTAAATCGTTATTTGAGTCAAAATAATACCATTTTACTTTCTTTCACAGATTGCGGTACACATCTCGAGCCCAGGTAATATTCATTTCGAACTTTTTCCAACTTTAAAATTGCAGTGGCGTCGGCGCATTAAATTGCCCCTCCCCCCTGTTTCCTGTTAACTTTGCTTTTGTTGCGACCCCCGTGTTGCGAACTTTGAATTTCATTGTAAAGACCTCGTTTACGAAAGAAATAAACCCAACTGTAACTGTTGAAATTCGACAATTCTTAGATTACTATTAGTTTCTAGGTTATAAATTACCTATATTTTATTAATTATATTTTAAGTACATATATAATTATATTTTATACATATAAGAAAAAGAAATTTGTACTCTTAAATAAATTCCAAAGCTTTCGCGAGACTTTTGCTAAATTAAGCATTGAAATGAAATTAATTACAATATATTTTATTCAAATAGACTGTTACAAGCAATTTTGAATACCATTTTCTTATTATTACTAGTTATTCAGCAATATATTTTAAATTTGACTTAAATGTCCGGCGGAATTAAAAACCACTGATCCGAAAGGCAGTTTTTCTGAGAAGAGCCGGCGAGAATTCAGACAAGAGACAAAAGAATCTACTTCTTAATAAATTCTAGTAAATCTTGTAGAATATGATAGTAATTTTTTTAAAGACACATGGGTTACATAATTTTTTTTACCATCCCACGAGATGGGCACAAGTCCAATGCGAGGGAATCTGGCTATTCACGTGCATGTAGCGAACTTCACATATAGTTTAAAAACTAGATAGGTTCTCCCAGGAATTCCATGGTTCTCTAAATGACCACACCACTAGGCACTACTGCAATGTTATAAATTTAGTGAGTTAAACTAAGAACTCTTAAATTGAACGAATCCATGTAGTTTTTGTATATATAGTTTATGTGATAAACATTGTCATGGGGTAGTTGTTATGCTGCAGCATCAATTATTGAGATAATCTGGTGATGGGATATATTATATAGTCTGGCAATTACTTAATTTCAAAGTAAAATTCACAAATTATGTATGAACTAACAATCGAGCACGATTATTTACTAGAAAATTTTACTTTAAGAACATACAATCTTATGAAACTTATAAATAAAGCCCGAACATTTACATCAGACTCTTGAATAATAGCCGAAGTAAGTAAGGTAGGTACTGCGTGCATAATAAATAGGTACGCCATTTTTCGTTGACAGTGCAAATGGGAAATATTCTAAACCTCTGGTAGCTATCTCTCTGCTCTCACTCGAGCTTTAAGCGACTACTGGATATAAATTATATCAAAGCTACATATTTTGAAAAGAATTTATTTATATCTCAAACATATTTTCGACTTTATTCAAATAACATAAGATTCATTTTGTACTGTTGAAATAAAGTAGCGTTCTCAGTAGGACAACGCAAAGTGCATGCATTTTATAGTTTAGTGGAAATGAAATGAATCAAGATGGCTGAAAATATGACAAATCTTGGTTTTTATTTGTCTTGACGGTGTTTCTTGTGTGGTTTTTGAAAGTATTTCTTGTAATAAATTACGTTTCAATGAGTTATTGCTAACTCCTGAGTACTGTTTGTTGTAGTTTGTGCAATTAAAGATGTCGTAAATATGTTACTTTGTTAGCATAAATTTAATTAAATTAAAATTCAATTTTATTTCATTATTTACACTGTGTTGTCTGCACTCGTTCTTAATAATTAGTTTAGTTTAGCAATAAAAAGAAGTCGAGGAAAAACATCGATTCTTATTCCTTATAGGTGCATATACATAATATATCTATTTACCTAAATTCCTGTAATATTTTTAAACATATTTGCTTTATCTGTGCCTATAATTTGTTGAAGCATAAATGATTATTTACTTTAAATAAGTTTCATTAGTTGTAGCCCACTTGTAACGCGTTGCTTGGGAAATCGAGTGAAGCGGGTTCAAACCTTGGGTCTTGCTCCTCTAATATTTTCTTGTGCGAATCATTTTCAAAAACATTACAACTGAGAGCAATTTTGAAAGACATGTGAAGTCCGCCAACCCGCACTTGGCCAACGTGGTGGACTATGGCCTGATTTCCATTGTCTTTACGACCATGTCCATTAGTGGGACATTAATGAGGATTAAATACATTTTGTTAAAGTAGATATTTTATAAACAAAGTTATAGGTAAAGTATGTATATACAAAAAATATATAGCTGCCTCGGTGGTGTCGTGGCTAGCAAGTACGGCTGCACATCGAGAGGTCCTGGGTTCGAATTCCGGGTTGGGTCAAGTTTAGTTATCGAGTCTTTCTGTTTAGTAAGTCTCAGTAACAGCCCGGAGTTGGAAAGTTGGCGGTGTTTCACCCCCTTGCCTCGAAGAGTACGTATAGTCGTCGGCCCTGCGCCTTAACTCTCACCGGTCGTGTCGAGTAGTCGTCCCACCGGAGTATGAGAATGACATGAATAGAGAGTGCACTTGTGTCTGCGAGTACACTTATGCACTATAATATCTCCTGCGCAGTTGGCTAGTCTTAATAAGACTGGCCGCCGTGGCCGAAGTCGGTCGGAGGTCATTATTATTATTACACAAAAATATCTTAAATAATAATTATTTTTAAGGAATAATAAATTTCAAACCACTTGTAGAAGCAAACCGCCAAATGTTGAATTATCACTTTACGACGTAGTAAAAATTTTACGACGAACAATTTGCACGTTTGTGTCTAGTATGGGGATTATTTCCTTTTCCTGTTAAAAGGTATTTACGAGCATAGACAATTTGACTATCTACAGTCGATATCGCAAATAGAAAATTAATAATTATATGGAAGTGACGTATTTTATCAAATATTTATTTATTGAATAAGGCTTACCAACTAGAGTACATACACAAACTTAAATTTAGACATTTTATTACTAGAAATTTAGTATTAACAGAATGATTTCTTTTAAATTTGTACATTGTAATTCAAAATTAATACATAGTATAAAACAAAGTCGCTCCCGCTGTTTGTACGCTTAGATTTTTTTAAACAACGCAACGGATTTTAATGCAGTTTTCAGCAAAGGATAGAGTGATTCAAGAGAAAGGTTTATATGTATAATATATATATATATATATATATATATATATATATATATATATATATATATATATATATATATATATATATATATATATATAATATTCATACTACCCGTTAAAACGTACCTAGAGACGAACCCAAACGAAGCGAGGATGCGTCGCTAGTATATTATCTATATTAAGGTACTTGCAAGAGATTTTATTATAGTTTCTTTAATATTTGTTTTGTTCAAACATATTGATCTGATCAGATACTAGTGCTTAGATAAGTTATCTGTATATAATTATCTATGAGCAATATCGAGTGTAGATAGATTGTCTTATTTCACTAATATTAGCTTAGAATGTAACATGTTTTCTATCAACTTTATCGCTTATTCCATCAAATTTAAGTGAACTTATACGATTTCAATTCAGATTTTTTGTGCTTTATAGGTTTGTTCACCACTTCGCTTAACTGCTTTGTTAGTCCAATGAAGATCCGGGATTCCTGGCTTCAAGTCTTGGGTGGACAAAGTTAGTGAGTTTGCTGTCAAAATTCTTAGATCCAGCCGGAGTCGGAGAGTTGACAGTGTTATCTCCATATCTCAGAGAGCACGTATCGCTGTCAGTCCTACGTTTGATCTCTCGCCAATCGTATGGATTTGTTGTTCCACCAGATTCTTAGAGTGAAAGCAATAGAAAAGCATTTGTATTTATATATATGCATACTTGTGCACTATAATATCTCCTACGTAGTTGCCTCTCACTGATTTTTGCCGCCACATTTATATTATTACTAGCGACTCACGCTCGCTTCGCTCGCGTTCGTCCCTAAAGACTCTAAAGTCCCGTCAAAATCGGTCCAGCCGTATCAGAGATTAGCCGGAACAAACAGACAGACAAAAATTGTAAAAACTGTTGTTTTGATATGTGTACCGTGTATACATCCAAATGCATTTAGTAAAAAGCGGTTATTTTTATATTACAAACAGACACTCCAATTTTATTTATCTGTATGTATAGATTTATTTGTAAAAAAATTATTATAAATTATAACAATAAATAACATCGACAGTCCACTCGTCACTGCTGATAAATGCAGTTTTCGAAAAATCAAGTTCATTTAACCTACAATTAAAATTATACAGTCTGTAAATGTGTTATTTCATTTTTCATAAGCAATTTTCACAAAATCTAAATATTAATTAAATAATTATATTTACTATAAAACATATATATGGAAATATGTATTATGATGGGAAAATTATAGTAATTAATGAACAAACCTAACTTATTTGTAAGATACTAGCCATCTTAATTAAACTCTCTAATTATAGAAATGAAGATACTAATTGCTCCTCCAAATAGAAAGAAATTGTTAACTGTTTCTTTCAAAGACCTCTTTTACGAGCTGATGACAAAGAAGATAGATGACATAATGACGCTAACGACAGCATAATTTGGCTGGATTGTAATTGCGAGTATTTTGTACGGTTTGAGACAAGAGAATCATTACTACGAATTACCAATAGGGAACGTTACTACTGTCGCTAGCGTGTTAATAGACTATAGTTTGAAATGGTAAATAGTGTAGATAATTCTTCACGCAATTTCTTGACATAACACAATATATAACAAATGAGGAGTATGTATGTGTGTATAAAATATACCTAAGTTAAAATAATGACAGACGTGTATGTGATGTGAAACTTAAGATATTAACAAGTTCCACTCTCAAGATAATCGTAGAATCGCAGAATTTGTGACTACGAAAAATTAAAATCTATAAAAAAAATGTAAAATATTTTAATAGATATTAGCGTTGACATATGGATAATTTAAAATCCTAAATCATATTGTAAGGGCATTTAATAAATAAAAATAATAATAGTGGAAACCGTTAAAACAATAACAGTTACAAATTACTTTATTAATAACACAATTAATTTAAAAGCTTTTTTTTTAATATTATTATGAGTATAGTATAGATATAGTTACCAACGAGAGTATAAACAAACAAACGCGTTCGCTAACGTTAACAAAAACGAAACATCTAACAACATGGTAGAGGCAAAGGCCTAAGGTAGAGAATTAACGAGTGCCATTACAAATTGGTCGGATTACCCTATATCGCGCCGTGCTTGCTAACTCTAATAAATATCGCTTAACTGTGCTTGCTAGGTATTATGCCTACTGGGGCTTGGCAACGCCAGCTCTGGTGAATGCATATGACTTTAGTTTATTAAGAGATTATTGCAAGGATCACTATGAGATTAAATATTAGGATTTGTTATTCATATACGTGGTTTGTAATTTAAAGTAACAAAAAAGAACATGTAAATATATTTTTTTAAGTATATTTTTTTTGGCAAATTACAAATCTCACTGTTATCTGAAGTCTTACATCTTAGTTTATAAGTTTTCAATATATAATGTAGATAATTTATTATATATATAATTTTATTTCGAATTTTTCTAAGCCCGGTTCGAGGAATTCATAATTATAAAAATAGAATGTGCCTGTAATTTATGCTAATGTGATAAATGTGATAGTTTAGATGTTTGTATGGATGTTTGTTACTTAATCATGCCAGAACGGCCAAACGGATCTGGTTGAAATTAGGCAAAGAGATAGATTATAGTCTTTTTATCCCGGAAAAATGTACGATTCCCGTGGGATAGATTTGTTTTTTTTTGTTATAAATAAAAATATTATCGAAAATATTTGAGAAGTAATAAAGACTTAAAAAATGATAATACATTAAATGATACGTTTTTAACATTTTAAATAATCTCCATCGTAACATTGTAAGGCCTAGGCAATTTAGCGTTGAGTGTCGTTACAAATTGTTCAAATTACGCCGTAGTGCTAGCACAATATTTCATTATTCTCTCATTTAAAGCTATTAATCAGGACTACTAAAGTTTAAAGTAACATGCCTGCTAAATATGTGTTTACAGGTTCGATTTTCATGTAAAGTATAATTTAGTTGATATGCAATTTTCTATTAGTAATGTTCTCAAAATACAATATGAGACATGCCCTTCACTTGTTAAGGAATTTAAAGTATTGTTTAAATTTGTTTTTTGAAATTTTGGGATTACAGTTAGTCAGTCAGTGTGTGCGAAATCTTAGTGTATGAGAGAGTCTGAAAGCAGGTATAAAAAATATTTATAATAATAAAACGTCAAATTTGAAGAGACTTTATTTAGCTTGTCATTAGAACAGTATTGTTAATATTATATATTTTTGCTCAAGACGATGTTTATATCGAGTTTAATAGACACTAATGCCTGATAAATAGAAACTGACCTATATAATGTCAAAGATTAAAAAGAAAACACGTGTAACTGTTTTTTAGGTGTTAATTTTCCTGTTTGCTGTCTATTATTTATTTAGTCTTTGGCTTCATTAGGCTTGATGTCTCCGCCGACCCAGATACAGTCGTTTACGCAAAATTGTTTCATAATGACGACCGTCTAGAACATTGGTGGGTTTATCTGATTACAGTTGTGGTTACAGGATCAATGCTTGGTTGAGGCGAGTTTGTTATTTATTTAACAAACAAAGTTAGAATAGAATATTATATCTATAATTTTACCTATTTTCATTCTTTGTTTTAGTTTGTAACCCTGTATTTCTAAGAGAACATAACTAGTTTTCAAAAGTCTGCGAAATACGACTAGTAAGTAAGGAAAGCCTTTGCCCAGCTGTGGGATATAAAATAGGGGTTAAATTAACAAAATAAAATAATTATAATAGGAGTAAAATTTCTATTTAATTTTGTTTTTTCACGTAGTTCACAATCGCCATAAAAACGTGTACGCAGGACAATCAGCTCCTTAGAACGTTTATTAAAGCGAGCAATAAAATAAACTTGAGATGAATCTTCAAGAATTTGCATTTTATCAGCCGAAGAATACAACTTTCTTGTTGGACAGCGTTATGCTGAAGTAAAACAACGAGTAATTATATTTAATTTAAAAAATATTTAGTTTCAGAATATTTTATCTATTCATATAATAAAATTCTGAATCAAATTTGTATATTAAATATTTTTCGGAAAACGTTATTGAAATAGTCATCATTATCGATACAGAGACCGAATCTATAGTTTTTAGAATTTTTATCTATCTGTCTGTCTGGTGGCGCATCACGAGAAAACCACTTGACAAATTTTGATGAAATTGGGTATGACAATAGCTAGTTATCCGGGTCAACATATAGGATACTTTTCACTGCAGGAAAATGTCTCATCTCTGAGAAATCTATACTAAACGTTAAAACGTAAATAAGAACGAACTCGAACGGAGCGAGGGTGAGTCGCTAGTTTTATATAAAATAAAACTTGCTGAAAATAAAAAAAATGTACTTTACGTATGAAAATTATTTATCGATGTCTTGTATTATAGAGCTCTTTCTTTTATTTAATTTTTTACATGTTACTAAAACCTAAAGAACTACAGTATATCTTGCGGTTTAATATATATAATAATAATCTTTGGAACGGCTTATCCGATTGTAATGGGACTTTCACTGAAAGATAGAAGAGTTTATAGGGTTCGCTACATATAAAGGATGTTTTATTTCAGTAATATTAAGGGTTCTAGCGCAAAAATCGAAAACCCTTAAAAAATACGCAAAATTCGGATCAACCATTTTATTAAAAAGTCCGCGATAGCATGTGTGTATCTCCTAAAGTATACTCACAATAACTATTTTTATATATATACAATGTACCTAGGAACGCACCCGAGCGAAGCAAGAGTAAATCATTAGTATTTAATAAAATCAATATAAGATAATATAAGTCTATATATGGAGTAGTTCATAATATACATATTTACTTTTTATATACACAGATGTCGTGACGAGATATTTTCACAAATGAAAAGTATTAAGAAAAAATAATGTATTATACCAACTATTCTACATAATATCAACCACTCACCTTCTATGATAACAATTTTCTTTTCGTCTTCATCCCCATTTTATTACCGGCGACAAGTAGGGCCCGATTGTTGCGGGGATGCGAATTATTTTATATTTCGCCATTACCCAGAAAATGAAAGATCTACGGAAATATCGTTATTGATTTTAACGTTATTTGTCTTGGAATATTGGCTTGTTGTATAGAAGACAGAAGCCTCCGTGTAAAATGTAGAAAATTTCATATTTATGAAAAATGTGTTTCTTATTATATATTCTGTTTCGAATGATTAGTTATAAAATATATAAGTGTAGATAGTATATTATAGTGCACTTTTATTTTGTAATTAAATCAATAAATATGTTATTAATATGTTAGGACATTAACACACAGCACCATCTAGTTCCATGGTAAGCTACGAGCCTGTGTTATGGATACCAGATAGTTCATATACTACACATATATATTTTTAAATATATACATATAAACACCCAATTATAAATATAAACACCCATGACTGCAGTACAAACATTCATGCTCATCACACAAATGAATGTCCCTAGCAGGACTTGAACCCGCGACCGCTGGCACAGCAAGTAGGGTACAAACTGAAACAAACGTATCGTCAAATTGAAATTAACACTAATGTCTTTGTGCCGACTTTTTTCAATCTGACTGGTAATTCCTGAGACATAGTAATATAATATAGGTATTTTACTTAAAAGGAATTAAAACTATTCACTTTTTTAATATTACCTATTATAGATTAAGTATTTTTTATACAAAAAATATTTCATAGTTGAATCATTCTCTGCCAAATCTTCCAGTATTTGATGCCTCCATCACATTGTCTAATGGCCTGAGCTGCATATAAGGTTTCAGAACCCTTGAACGTCCGTTATTTAGAAATTCCAATTTTCTTGTATTACGTAGCTCCGGCGCAAATTAATACCCACTACCAGATTCGTTCATAATGAGTGCGATAAAACAATCCAGCCATTACGAGCTGTACGGGTGTATGCCGCCCTTTCCGTAAAATGTTGCGTTAATAAAATTTATAATTTTGTTAAATGCGTTCATCATCTCATTATGTGATATAAGATATTATCAAGATTATGTAATAAGTAAAATATTGCTGCAAAAGTATGTTAGTTGCTCTAACTCTACGAAAATGAGTAAAGGACCTATAGTCATTGGTAGGAAAAGAAGTGATGTGGGCGCCATTTTACAATTTTACACGTAGTTTACGCCAGATATATAGGTACTATTGCAAAGTTACTTAGGTACGCTGCTTCTAAACAAAAAAATATTTAAGACTTGAATCTCTTTATGTACTTTTAAAAGCTTGTAGGAAATTTTTGTATTACTTATACAATTTTTTGTAAAGGTTTAATTCATGTAATTAATTACTAATGTTAATTTTATCAACGCTTTTTTGTACTGTTATTTTGTGTAATAAACATATTAACAAAATCATTATAATATTACAAAAATAAAATATATTTCACATATATAATATTACAATAACAATATAATATTCTCATACTTAATTGCATTTTCATGATGATTTCATGAACATGAGTAACAAAACACAATCCACAAACCGTCGCTACATTCAATCTTTCAACAACCAATTTGAAATAATACAAGTAAGTATAATACAATAATAAATCGACTGCCAAAAGCGTTTCAAAGCTTCGTCCAAATCGCAATTGTCTGAAGAAATAGTAAAGAACGTTAAATTTGATAAAGACGCAATATGGCGTACTCGAGGCCTTATAATAGGCAATTTTCGACATCCAATCCCAGCACAATGGCAGCGTAGATTTAAATATTTCAAACGGCCTTTTGGTTTCTACTGTCGAGTGCTCTCGATTGCAATCCTTTGACGTCGCCTTCGGTTCGTTCGATGTTAGATAGGGTATTGTTAAATACCTGTGCTATCGATATCTTGGAAAATTTCGACTATTAAATTAGATTTTTGAATGTTTTGCTTTAAAGTATTATTTTTTTTCGTCTTATTTTCCAATATTTAGATACCTCTATTAATATATGCTTTTATCATAAGTATATTTTTTAAATTTTGGCACGTACTATATAATATTGACGACACGTTTGGCTCAGTTTGTAATAACCCTACTTGCTGTGCCAGCGATCGCGGGTTCGAGTCTC
The DNA here is from genome assembly GCA_033884665.1 of Argynnis bischoffii washingtonia. NCBI lineage: Eukaryota > Metazoa > Arthropoda > Insecta > Lepidoptera > Nymphalidae > Argynnis > Argynnis bischoffii. Next base: position 851,122 of record CM066622.1, read on the forward strand.
GCTGGGGGCATTCATTTGTGTGATGAGCACGAATGTTTGTACTCCAATCATGGGTGTATATATTTATGATATGTACGCATTAAAAGTTATATATGTTTTTTGTAGCAACTATCTTGTATCCATAACACAGGCCTCGTAGCTTACCATGGAACTAGATGGTGTTGTGTGTTAATGTCCTAACATATTTATTTATTTATTTATTAAGCATATGAGAATAAAATTTGAAGGACAAAAAACAGTTGTATGAACACGAAAATTCCTGAATGAAATCGCAGTTAAAAACTCGCAAAAGTGTATTCTGTGTAATTTTGCTCGGTGAGTGTAAATAAGAAACTAATACAGTTTACATAACTACTTTATTAGTGATATAGTCTCATTACTTCAGCTGTTCTAAAAATTAAACTTGAAACATAATGATTGTTATGAGTTTAAATCAAATTCTTTCGGAGATTTTTGCTAAGAAAAGAAAAGTATTTCTCTATCGTGACCATGATTGCTGTAAAGCATTCTAAATATCAAGAACCAAAAATCAAAAATCGGACAAATCCGAACAGTCAATTGGAGTGTTGCACGTATTCAAAGTTATATTTAAGCAGTTAAAAATACTTCATAAAGTACTAGCAACTCAACCTCGCTCCGCTCGGGTTCATCCCTAGTTATGTTTTAACGTTTAGTATCTCAGAAATGAGATATTTTCCTGCAGTAAAAAGTATCCTATATGTTGACCCAGATAACCAGCTTTCATCATACTGAATTTCATCAATATCTATCTAGTGGTTTTCTCCTGATACGGTAACAAACAGACAAATAGACAAAAATTCTGGAAACTATAGATTCGGCCTCTGTATCGATAGTAAAGTCTATTTCAATAAGATTTTCCAAAAAATATTTAATGTACAGTTTTTTTTAGTTACTTATTATATGTATAGAGTAACTTGTAACATATATGTACGTCCCACTGCTGGGCACGGGCCTCCCTTCAATACGAGGGGGATCAGGCCATAGTCCACCACGCTGGCCAAGTGCGAATTGGCGGACTTCACATTTTTTTTTTTATTGTTAGATAGGCTTGCGCTTGACGACAATCAACGCTAAAGCACTGATGAGGTCTAGGTTGGAGCGCGCTTGCCTAAAAGATGCCTATTCACTTCTTGCAGTTCTGTGGTAAAAAGGTGAAGGAGGTACAAGGTTGTGAAGTTCCTGCGAGCACTCCCCAAAGTATATCCGATAGAAGATCGATAGACAGGCGACATTGCGTCGATGCTTTAAACTGAGCATTTTTTCCTGTGTTAGTTTTTGATCACCTATGATACGGCGGGCGCGGCGATCTATCGAGTCTAATGCATTGAGTTGATACTTGGCAGAGCCATCCCAGAGGTGGCAGCAGTACTCCATGGCTGAACGCACCTAAACTTTCTTCTTTCGAAAACCTGCTAGATTCTCTCAGACATGCAGGTTTCCTCACGATGTTATCCTTCACCGTTAAGACAAGTGGTAATCATGTTAGAAATGATTCATACATGAAAATACCAGAGGTGCGAGACCCGGGATTTGAACCCACTTCACTCGGTTTCCCAAGCGAGCGCGTTACCACTGGGCTACCACTGTCATAAATGACATTAACAAATTAAAAATGACTGTATGAAGAATGATTTAATTATAAAACTTTTATATTCTACTCAGTTTTTTTTTTATATATTAAACGTACTTATACTTTTTATATATTATTTACTCACACTCACCGTCAATTTAAAATGAATATTAAAATCTCTAAATCATACAAATACGAAACAGAATTTTCTGCTACTGCAAATGGGTTAAAAACGTCCCTATTTCGCGGCGCATTGTCTGAAATTAATTTTCCTTTTCCGCCCGATGCATCTTTTATAAGATAGTGGAACAAAAGTGAGGGAAAAAATAAAAAATACTAAGGTACTTTAATAAGTGACGTGGATATTGTCGAACGATTTGTGTAATTGGGGCCTTTTTCGTTTTTCGTTGTAACGCTTTCATTATAGGCCTGGTTAATTTGTTTTATTTTCCGTAATTGATGATATTTTGTAGAAGAGTAAGAATGCGCGATATTTTTAATAAAATACTTTGAAAAGAATTCCTTTATTTTATTATATTTTAAATTATTTAATATTTTATGTATTGTCAATATTTAATCTATACTAATATTATAAAGAGGAGAGATTTGTTTGTTTGTTTGTTTGTTTGTTTGCACCGAATAGGCTTCGAAACTACTAAACCGATTTAGATGAAATTTCGTAAGAAGATAGTTTGAAACCCTGGAAAGAACATAGGATAGTTTTTACCCTGAAAATCATCCCTTAAGGGGGTGAAAATTGGGATGAAAATTTGTATGGGGAAGCAGCCTAGGGTCGAACCTGAACGAAGCCAGGTTGAGTCGCTAGTTATATAAATAACAAGACTTAGAAGATTAGGAAACTAGGTTAATTGAATCAACCATAGTGTGTGGAGGAATTATTTTAAATTAATTTTACTAAATACGATGAAATGTGAGTTTGTTATTTAATATTTCACGCAGCGACTTCAATAGCTCAAATGACTAAGCTAGAACTACTTCAAATCCTCTTGTCATATGTGGGTCATATGATGATCTTACCTGGTGAAGAAAGCAAAGTAAGGAAAACAAGGAGAGATTGTTAGATTCCTATGGAAAAAAATATAATATAATGAATAAGATATGAATATTATAATTATATATAATATGTTACTGAAATTAATATTTTTGGTAACATGCTACTGTCCGTTTTATGCGATCAGGCTTCTACTGCATTGTAGTATACTAGCGAGTCACTCTCGCTTCGCTTCGGGTTCGTCCCTAGACAAGACACAGCTATCCCACGGGAACCGTACATTTGTCTAGGATGGTATACCTTGGCCAATAGCTTTCCTCAGTTAACGGGCTTTTTAATGAAAAAGATTTTTTCAAATCTGATTAGTAGTTCTTGAGATTAGCACGTTCAACCAAACAAACAAACAATCTCTGCAGCTTTATAATATTAGTATAGATAAGAAATTTGTTCATTTAATAATAAATAATTTTTTGTTGGTCGTTTTTGTTAATCATATTTTCTACATTTTATATGCTAACTTTGCTATACTACTGTTCACTGCATGCAGCCTTATCATTCAAGAGAATATGGCAATAACACTATACATTACCCAAAATCTTTATAAAAAAGATTGACTAAAACTGATTTAATAATTCTTCAAGCCTATAAAATATTTTTAGCAAGATACAAAGTTGAAAAATCCATTTTATCAGTATAGATAACTTTATATGATATCATTTTCAAAAACCAATTACATTTACCAGAAGTTCAACTGCCCGGGGCGGTTCGTCCGATCAGAAATTAAAACGTTTTCAATATAACTAATGGCCTTTTAAGATTTTGTAAGAATCCTTCGCCAAGATATGCGGATATCTCGTAAATTGATAAAGTTCTTGGGTTAATTTGATTTAATGGGCTTTTATTTATGTATCAATCAATGGAAGATAAATTGTGTTATCGTTAACGTTTATTGTACAGTTATTGCGCTGTCGCAATTTTTTATGAAGTTCTAAAGAAAATAACGTTTTAAGTGTTACGTTTTATCCATAACGATTTCTTAGATTTTCGCGAATATTTAACATGTTAAATACAATATCTTTTCGGATTTTTTTGCAGAACTATTTTGATTTTTGATTCTCGACGTTTCGAATGCTTTACATCAATCATGGTCACGGGAGGGACTAAGGTTTTAATTTTATCCGTGATTTCGTTCATGTGGTTCAATGTGTTTTACACATTGGTAAAAAGAGCCGATGATACTTTAAGTTAATATTTTTTGTTAAGATGGTATGCTACTGCTAATTTATTTACGATTTAACATTTATAAAAGATGGATGGATGATTTAACCGTACAGTTAGCAGATTTTAGGCAATCTTATTAGACTAAAGTAAGAAAAACATTGAATTTTGAATTGAATCAGAGCGAATTTAAGTCGTACATGGAGGTAACCTTAAATTTATTTTATGTATCTATATTTATATGTTGGGCATGTAATTTAGCAACTATTGGGTTGAAAATAAAGTCGTTTAGAAAGACTCGTTATGACGCATCTGTCTCAACCACAGACTATCTCTAAACTAAATTTTTGATTAAAATTTTCAATTATACTTAGAATATTATGTATTTTTCTCAATTCCTAATAACGAATGGAACGAGATTTTAATCGCAAATAGAAATAACCACTTAAGCAACACGATAAACCACTTAGGTCTAAGAGATGGGCACCAAGGCTGAGGTTAGGCGCTGAATTTAATTGTATTCGAGCACTAGTTCTATACTGCTGTAAATGATGTATTATTCATAGTGACTAAGATCTCGACGGGTTTTCATACTAACTGAATAATGGATGGGGTTTGAGAGTGAATGTATCGCTGTTGTCATCGCTAGTTTTAAGAAATTATACCTTTTTTTTTTGATTTTGCCTTGTTTTCGGTAGCTGAAATTCAGCAAAGGACTTTTGGAGACATCCCATGTGACTACGGCCTGTGTTGTTTTTGATTTTGCACTTTTATGTTTTTAAATTATTATATTACACTTATTTTATTTTTAACCGACTTCCAAAAAGGAAGAGGAGGAGTTTCGTTTTGTTTTTTTGAGAGGATGTTTGTCTGTATGTATTTTTTTATTTCTTATTTGAAGTATGTTTGTCATATTAAGTTTTGTTCAATGCTATTGTATTTTTTTCAAAGTCGAATATTTTTTCTTAAGTACATAAAATTTCAATTAAATTTAAATTTCCTACCTTTTTCAATGATTATTATTAATGAGACAGAAGTGTAAATCATTTGTTTAGCGAAATTTTGCGGTCTCGTTAAGAGCGATTAATCTTGGCATCTTAATATTTAAATAAGCATGACGACTCTTCAAATTAATTTATAATTAAAGATGTTATTTACCTGGAAGTTATTCAAATTTCAAATAGCATACTTTCTTCATTAAAACTTTCTTTTTTGTAAAAAAAACCTATATAAAAATCAATATACATATTTATAAGTACATATAATAAAATTGTAACTAATTCAAATCAGTATATTAAATATTTTTCTGAAAATCTTATTGAAATTTTGTCACACGTATCACGGAAAAACCACTGTAGGGATTTTGATGAAATTTGATATGATGATAGATAATTATCCGGGTCAACATATAGGATACTTTTTACCTCAATACAAACCTCAAAACAAAATATTTCACCTCTGCGAAATCTATACTTAACGTTAAGACGTAAATAGGGACGAACCCGAGCGGAGCGATGGTGAGTCGCTAGTTATGTATAAAATAATAAATTACATAAAAATCAAAAATCTTCTAGTATATATTTTTTTAAATAAATATATTAAAAATAAAATTTGTAATAGTAACACACACAAGCATACATCCACGCACACACACATTTTTTTTCTCTTGATAAGTTTTTTGTTTACATTAACTTACCTTATAATAACGTGTAATTTCATGTATTGAATATGTACTGAAATGTGGTGGTACTAGCTCTTGAAACCACAGTTTTCCAGTTCAGGAGTTAGGGCTGTGTGTATTTGTTATGATTATGTTGTTTGAATAAAGTTTGTTTTTATTTGATTTTTCTTTAAGTTTAAATATAAATATTTTTAAGTTTAAACATATGTATATCTAGTTAGTAAAAGATATTTTCATACTTTATTTAAAGTATATTTTGGATTTATATTAAATAAAGATATCATGCCCTTAATTAATTTATTTTAGAAAGTCGGCCATACTCTATAATAAAAAAGTAACTTTTGCAAATTTTTTATTGATAACACTAAAGCTCGTTAATAGCTACTAAACAAAAAACAACTGTATCGTTTTTACCTATTTATTTATAGATTTCGTTAAAAACGATTTCCCATATTTCCACGATTAACGCCGGAAATCAAATTTAACATGCATATTATTTAAAGAAATCTTTCATATTCATGTATATATTTAACATTATTTTATATTTATGTATTAAAAAAGTAATTATATACCAGCTATATTACAAAGAAACCTGTCGTTAGTAGAAAATTACATCGTATAAAAATGTCGATTTGCATAAAACAGTAAGAACTCCGTATCTACCGAATAGCGCTCGAATTAACATTCTTTTGGAAATAAATTAGAACAGAGCGTTAAACTGAAATAGACGGATTGGGGTGACCACGATACAATATTCTTGAAGAAAAGTAAAAATATAATAGATTTTATGACATTCCTAGACAAATTTTGATTACATTTTAAGAGCATTACACAACTGTCTTTATAACAAAAACATCTGTTAAAAATATTTTATTCTCAAAATGCGCAAATTTTTGAAGTATCCTATTATAATCTAGACATAATTAACTTTCGATTCATTAACGTATGCTGTATTACAGGTAGTACGTAAATGACGAATTCTGCGAAAAGACTACGACATATAGAACATTTGCTATTATATTGATTATCTAATATTTTATTCAGCACTTTTTAACGCCCCACGCTAGCCAAGTGCGGGTTAGCGGACTTCACGATATATCTTTCGAAAACTCACTAGGTTCTCTCAGACATGCAGGTTTCCTCACGATGTTTTCACTATACAGACAAAAGGTAATCTTGGAAATGATTCGCACATGAAAATATCAGAGGTGCGAAACCCAAAATTTGGACCCACTTTACTCGGTCTTCAAAGCGAGCGCGTTACCATTAAACCATAATAAATAAAATACCATTAAACTATAATACTTCAAATAATAATAAATAATTTCTAAAACATATTTCTTAAAATATATTGATATTTGTACCTACTGAAGGATATCTTATTAAAAATAAATGCTTATGCCTACATTAAATCTTGTTCCAAAAAAAAAAAAAATCGACCGTAGCCAAAAAATTAATGTCTAGAACTACAAGTTTTATCAATTTTATCTCAATAAATCGAAATTTCTATATATAAAAAAAAACGACTTCCAGGTACTGAAAAGTAAAAAATAATTAAACGGGGGTTTTCATTTAGAATATAAACATTTAATTAGATAATAAACTTAATCAGAAGTCCGTGTGCTTTGATTTGTATCGGCTGGCACCGACTAGTGTAATTTGAAATAATCAAAAAAGTCTCTCTTATTTATTGGTCACCTGCACTAAAGTTATGTGTTCAAGATCTAAGGTGGGGGCGGAATAAAAAATTGCTTTTTTTAAATAGGTTTTGTGGCGTGGAGTGATTTAATGATTTTTTTCGTAATTCTCATGCAATACACGTGGTGACGAGCGATTTTTTATTTGTAATTGATTAAAGGAGGTGTAAATTCCTTAGGGGGTGTGCACAGAATGTAAAGCAGGACAGGTTTTATTGCTTTGTGATTTAAATTATGCGATGAGACAGTTTATTATTGGTATTTTGATATCAAAGAGGCTTTCTATTTTATAAATAGAATAGATTTCATTTTTATATAATATGTATTTTGTGTTTTTTTTATCGCAATGTTGTTAGAGTTAAATGCTTAATATACTTTAAAAAAGAAAGTGTTATTTTAAGGTACTTCTTTGCAATTTTTTTTCTTAAAATTATTGTACATTTTTTGTGGGTATACAGTCTGAAATATCTATAACTTTTAAGACATTAAAAGTCTCAAGAGAAAAAATGTAAAGTCATCAAAAGTCATTATGAATCTATACTATGACTATGTTTACTGCAAAGCGTTCGAAACATAAAGAACAAGAAATCAAAATAAAAGTTGCGATGAAATCCGAAAATATAGAGTTATTTAACATATCAAAAGTTCGCATTAATCTAAGACAGTAGTAAAAATATTAAGTTTTCTATTTTATAAAAAAAAATACTTTTATTGACTTAATATTTATATATTTACTATCTTAAGCTATTCAGGTAAATAAAATTGAAGTGTCTGTTTGTAATGTCAAAATAACAGCTTTATGCTAAGTGCATATGGAATTATATACGGTACTTATAAGAAAAACACAATTTTTAAAATTTTTGTCCGTCTGTCTGTCTGTCTGTTTGTTTCGGCTAATCTTCGAAACGGCTGAACCAATTTTAACGGGACTTTCGCTGACAGATAGCTGATATTATAAAGAGTAACTTAGTTTACTTTTATTTTCGAAAAAGAATTAGGGTTTGGCTCAAAAAAATTAAAACGTATCCAGGGATGCACTCGAGCGGAGCGAATTAGTTAAATATTTTCAGTACAATGAAAACCAAATTTTTTTCAAATCGAACCGATTATAAAGTCAATATATAAATACATTTCCACTGCACCTATGCCACCTAAAGCCATCAATAATTCATATAAAATATCTGAAAGCCGATTTTAGTAAAACAATAACACTCCTTCAATACCCATCATCTCGACAATAAGTTCACATAATCCTGGATTTATTCCTTTCGCTCCAATGGCAGGGGCGCTTCTGTGTCTTTTTGTGTTTTTTATTATTTGACTTTTCCGCTTTGCATCTACTGTGTGACGTATTAGAATTGTAAGATGACTTACGACTTTATTTTATGAGATCTGAATATATGTATGTGCGTTAGAATTTTTTTAGTTCACATGCAGTTGAATGTTATTTTTATAGGTAGTTACACTAGAGACCCACCCTTGATTCGTGAAACGTATAACGTTTTAACGTTTAGTATAGTTTTCTTAGAGAAGTGATATTTTCGCGCAGTAAAATGTATCTTATATGTTGACCCGGATAACCAGCTATCATCATACCAAATTTCATCAAAAACTATCTAGTAGTTTTCTCGTTATGCGTTCCCAGACAGACAGACAAAAAATCTAAAAATTATATCCAGCCTCTTTATCGATAATAATTGCTATTTCAATAACATTTTCCAAAAATATTTAATGTACAGATTTGATTCACAATTTTATTATATGTATAGATATGGTCTTTTTATGGGATGAATCCAAAAAAATTATAAAAACGAGAAAGTATTATTAAAACAATTGGTCGAATTTAAAACGTAGTAGCTAAGAACCTTTAAGCCGTGTAGAAGTACGAACACACAAACACCTGAATTTTATAGATATAATATTTATATTTAATTTAGTTAAATATTTTTTTAAAGCTAACGACATAAAAATATATGTCTGTTCTTGGCTTTATTTAGCATTATGAATAAAATATATTCCAATCCGTCTTTCACATCTTCTCTAGAATATTAACATCCATTTTTACACTATATATTAAAAATTATATAACACCTACTTGTGTGCGTTGGAATTTTACTATAAGCATACTAATATTACAAATGCAATAGGTTGTGAGTAATATCGCAGGCATGTAACAGCTCAACAAAGAGTGAAATTCAAAATGGAGTTAGGTTATATCTTAGAACTTAGTGCTTCCCCATACAAACTTTCATCCCCATTTTAGCCCCCTTAAGGGATTTCCGAGATAAAAACTTTTCTATGTCCTTCCCACGGTTTTGAGTTATCTTTTGACGAAATTTCACCTAAATCGGTTCAGTAATTTCGAAGCCTATTCGGTACAAGTAAACAAACAAACAAAAAATGTTTCCTCTTTATAATATTAGTATAGCAGTATACATAACTCAGAAGAACATAATATGCTAAATTTCATCGACATTCTTACCAGTGAGAAGAGGTTGGGCCTAATAATAATAGGTATTATAAATTCTTATGAAATTAATTTATGTTTTAGTTTAAGATTATTTTATGTTAAACGACTTACTAAAAAGTTCTGAAGTATGAGCTTTAAGTGGACATATGCCCTTTATCCCCGCCTCCCTTATACGAGCGGCGCCGTACCAAACTAGTAATATTATTAACCCTAAATCTATAATAATATTATAAAGAGGTAAAGTTTGTGAGTTTGTGAGTTTATGAGGTTGTAGGGGGTAATCGCTGGGAAGAATATAGGATACTTTTTATCCCGGAAATCATCCCTATTATATAAATTGAAATATTTTCCACATTCCTCTTAGAGAGTTGTTAAAAAATTGAGACATTTTCCACTTTGTCAAACAGAAACTTGCGACCATGCTGACCAAAGCTATAACAATTCCACTGCACTATCACTTCTTATATCAATATGATCATATATATTATTCATAGAACGCATTCAAGGAAATAACAAAGACATACATCAATACATTCCTTTTCGAATAAAGTTCTACGGAGGGATGGTCAATCTAATGTCGAATCTATAGAGGCTCTACTATAAGACTGTTAAATGAAGTGGAAAATTAGGGGGTTTACGGCATTGACCGATGCGATCGAATCCCTGTATAAATAAAGCGAAAATATGAGGCGAAAAGTGAATTTAGATGTCAATTTATTGTGCAAGATCTTTTAAAATATAGATACTATCTAAGTGATATAGGGATATTGCGTTCGTAGGTAAAATATGAAAGTTATCGTTCAGTTTGGTTCTTTTTTTTTTAACCGTGATTTAAAGTCAATATATGCAATCTATATTAATATTACAAAGAGGTAAAGTTTGTGAGTTTCTGAGTTCGTGATGTTGTGAGTTTGTGACGTTGTAGGGGGTAATTTCTGGATCTACTGAATCGATTTAGAAGAAAGGTAAGAAGATAGTTTGATATCCTGGGAAGGATATAGGATACTTTTTCTCTCGGAAATCATCCCTTAAAGGAGTGAAAATGGGGATGAAATTTTGTATTGGGAAGCAAGCGACGAACCCGAGCGAAGCAAGGGTGAGTCGTTAGTGTCTATATAAATAGAAATGTGAATTTTCGTTTGTGTAAATTCGCAAATCATCGAAAGATCTTTTCCAATTGCTTTGAATTTTTTGACTTACGAGTATTTTCCGTGGAGAAAGTTTTTATGCTATCTATTTTATTAATATTCACATATTCAAAACCGCGTGTAAAGTCTTATATTAAAATGAAACTGTTAGGAATCAAAGTTTTATAATGTTTTTTCCAAATGATTTTTATTCATTTTTCAAGCGGCTTAAAAACACAAAGGTAGAAAAAAAACCGCGTTCTGACTTTTATTTAAGAAAGCATTAAGTCAAAATAGATTCGCTATTGAAGCTAGCTAAGTATAGTAAATATATCTTTTGAGTAGATTACTAACCAGTCCTTTTAGACAAGTAGATTTTCATTTTCGACATCGCTTATAGAAAACTAAACAATAAATATAATATGAAAATTGCATAATCTTACCACGTGAATTAACGCTTGCATTTACATATATATGTATTTACTAGCGGCTCACCCTCGCTTCGCTTGGGTTCGCCTCTAGGAAAAAAAAACAAACCTATTCCACGGGAACCGTACATTTTTCCGGGATAAAAACTGTTATTCCAGACTATAATCTATCTCTGTGCCAAATTACATCCAGATCTGTTCAGCCGTTCTGGCGTGATTGAGTAACAAACATACATCCATACATCCTTACAAACTTTCACATCTATACATATAATCTATACAAATAATAAAATTCTAACTGAGTCGAATATGTACATTAAATATTTTTTGGAAAATCTTATTGAAATAGACTTTATTATCGATACAGAGGTCGAATTTATAGTTTTTAGAATTTTTGTCCGTCTGTTACCGCATGACGTGAAATCTACTGGGTAGATTTTGATGAAATTTAGTATGATGATAGCTGGTTATCCGGGTCAACATATAGAATAGTTTTTACTGCGGGAAAATATCTCATCTCTCAGCTGAACGCTAAAACGTAACTAGGGACGAACCCGAGCTGAGTGAGGGTGAGTCGCTAGTTTATAATATTAGTATACTTATTATTTGATGTCACTTTTCACTACTGCGGTGAAACAGAAAAAAACAATAAAAAAATAACATATTGTGTCACGAATGCACATTTTTAACTTCTGCACTGCTACAAAAGACTTTCTGCGTACTACCGGAATGTGAAGCCGCAGTAATTTAAGCTTAGCTCGTTATCTATTTGTCGATATTATCTTTTACAATGTAATACATTACTCGATTAACACAGTGTTTCACATAAGCTGTAACAGTAGCAGGCAATGTATAGTGAATGAGATAAACCCATTAGCTCTTGCGAATGTTTGTAAGTTATGAGTAAGGGTAGCTCTTCTAGATGCACTAGACTATGATAATTAACGCTCGTGGATCGCTTTCGCGCGAAATTCGCCATAATACCGCCCTAAAGTTTGGTATTACGAGCTATTACTTTCACATGGATATCAAATAGCTATATAAGAGATTGTTGTAAAGTATGTATGTAGCTACGAGTATATAATGTGTAGTAGTTGAAAAATGTAATCTATATATAGTTACAAAACAATATCTGTACATGAAATATGTTTTAAGAACAATGTCAGTTACGTATTGTGTATAGAATACAGACCCCGAAAAAATAGATATTGAAATGTTTGTCTTTTTGTCTGTATGTCTGTGTGTATTTTACTCATATCGTACTTTTACGGGTTTCTGTGAAATATGACAGTTTCTTTAGTTAATTTTAAGTAAAAAAATTGAATATATTATGAATTTTCCATAGCGCAGCAATCTGAAATGTATACGTTCATAAGGCTATTTATTATTGCAACTTGCAATATATATAAATAGGGTAAAATAACATTTTTTTTAACTATTAATTGATATTTTACCAAGTCAATAGATAAAAACAAAAAAAAAAAAAGTTTATAGGCCTAGATGAAATAAAAGAGTGCAAACCAAAGAAAACCCTGCAATTTTTAAATTCTGCAGGGTTCAATGGTTCACTCTAATGAAGAATATGGCGATCACAATAGACCAGAAATGGTCGCAGTGACACCATAGCCGCAAATAAGAAATAAAAAATAAATAAATAATAAGTCAATAGATAATAAGGCGAACACACGTGCCTTATTACTTTCTATATGGTATAAACCTGTCAACAACGCCGTATACTTAATTACTGTACACTCCTTTATAATGAGAGAGATACTAATGTACGATATCCCATTGGAATGTAGGTAAGATCAAATCAGATGTTATAAATTTTATAGGAACAAGTAAGCTTTATTATTAGAACTTTAAAAGATAATGGAGCTTTGTTTAAGTTATTATTGTTATTTTTATATTTATGTATGTATGTATGTTACGTTATTATTTTTATGTATGTGCGTATGTATGTATGTTTATTACTCGTTCACTTCCGAACGGTTGGACGGATTTGAATGAAATTTAGAACTCAGATAGACTATGGCCTAGAGTACCACAAAGGCTATTTTTAGGCGCGTTTGATTGTTTGTTTGTTTGGTTGAACGCGCTAATCTCAGGAAATACTAATCCGATTTGAAAAATTCTTTTTGCATTAGATAGCCCGTTTACTGAGGAAGTCTATAGGCTATATATCATCCCGGAAAAATGTAAGGTTCCCGTGGGATAGATTTGTTTTTGTCTAGGGACGAACCCGAAGCGAAGCGAGGGTGAGTCGCTAGTATATTATAAACTATGTTGCTTCCGATGCTCCACTCACATTATACGTTTTATCTAGGATATAAACTATATCCATTATTAGTTATATTCAAATCTACTTAGCCGGTATAATGTTAAGTAAAAAATGCAATAGGAGTTTGGCATTTACAAAAATAGTGCTATTAGTGTAATGTAGGCACTACCTGCTATCAAGTACAAAATGAATTTGAAAAACTATCAATACAAATTATAAAAAATGTTTACTGAGCTTATATACAACTCTTTTTTAACGTCCAGACTTCACATGTCTATATACAACTGGTTAGATTCTTACAAATATACAGGTTTCTTCACCATGTTTTTTTTTTCTTAAGACAAGTGTTAATCATGTTGGAAATTATTCACACGTGAAATTTCAGAGGCAAGATCTGAGATTTGAACCGGCTTCACTCGTTTTCCCAAGCGAACACATTACAACTGGGCTATTACTACATCTACTTACTTTTACTGAGTTTACTGATTTATTATTTCGTGTACATAATGAAAAGTATAAAAATAGTTATTTTTTCTATATAATTAATATAATTAATTAATTGATAGTTCGTTTTAGTTAACAATTTACGCTTAAATAAAGGAAATCGAGCTTGCGGTATTAATTTCCTAGCAAAGGTTTCAAGTAGCGCTAGTGCGAAACTTTGCTATGGTATTCTAAGTTGTATTATATTACATATTTTAAACAAAATAGAATAATTAAATTAAAATATATAAATAATGTTAAGTTTATTTATAAACTAACGATTCACCCTGGCCTCACTTCGCTCGGGTTCGTCCTTAGATACCTTTTAATGATTAATATGGAATAAATAGACTATATACTGTATGATATACAGCCTATAGTCTTCCTCAATAAACGGGCTATCTAATGCAAATAGATTTTTTCAAATCAGATTAGTAGTTCCTGAGATTAGCGCGCTCAAACAAACAAGCTCAGCCTCTTTATAATATTATAGTACAGATATACAACACGTAACAAATAAAATAATTAGCTAAGAAATCGCCAAATTAAACATTAGCCTCGAGCGGGACTAAAAAACCTGCGATCTTAAATATAGAGACAGAAAAACTAACAAAAATAATTTCTGACACAAGGATAGTAATTGGAATTGTCTAGAGATATTAAAAAATGTCATCAGTGACACAGCGGTAACATGACTGCCTGAGAAAGCTAGTGAATCGGGTTCAAATCCTGGGTCTCGCATCTTTGATATTTCTATGTGGGAAAGATTTTCAACATCATTGCTACTACTTGCCTTACAGCGAAGAAACACATCGTGAGAAAACTAATGTCTAAGAGAATCCAGCAAGTTTTCGAAATTATGTGAAGTACGTTAAAGTCCACTTGGCCAGCGTGACGGACTATGGCCCGAACCCCTCGTATTTAAAGGCCTGTGCTTAGCAGTGGCACATCAAAGGCTTTAATAGGCTTAATACAAAGATTAATCACATTGACTATACAGATTGAATATTTTCAGAGACGAGTTTAGTAAATGGGACGCGGCCCCTGAAGAAATGTTTTGGATAGGGGAAGTGATAGGAAGTCAAATATATAAAAATTAATTTGATTAAAAGCAGAAGTCAAAAGTTATGGAAAACTTTTGACTCCTTTGTTTCCCCAAAATACCACCCACTCTTCCAGGAGCCGCGTCCCATATACTAAACTGCAGCCTATTTTCCAATATATTCCATAAAATTTCCCAGCATTAGAAAAAAAAACATTGAAATACTTTCAAATTTGACTTTTCACTTTTCAATTTAAAATCGAAGATAGTGTAACGAAACAATAAGAGAGGTGACGCAAAAGATAAACACCTCGGAACTCCTGTTGCCCTAATGAATTTTTCATTAATTACGGATCTTCGTAAAACAATAAAGCTACAAGAGGCTCGTTTCCTGCAATTGAGCCCTCGACAGCGTAGTCGAGAGCAAAATTAATATTGATGCTGCTCTCAAATGTTATCTTAGGCTTTTAATAATAAAGGGTAGCTCAGAAAGATTTAGTTTAGGTGTCGCACGTTGTACTTCAAAAACTATTAAAGTAATTAATACAGTTAAATGTCATTTTTAGCGTCTATTTTTCGTAAACAGTTTGTTTATGTGCATGCTTATATATACCAGGGGTGGCGAGGCTCCTTGATAGTCCTAGCTATTTTTCAAAATTTGGAATTTTTCGCGAGCCGCAATTAAATGCGTATTTAAAGGTACGCAAAAAAGGTATTAAGATTTTTTTTTACACAAATTATATTCATTGAAAATATAAGTTAAAAAAACTAAAGCTTTTATATATGAAACAATGAACTTGTAATTATGAACCAATAATATTACTTTTTAGATAAATTTATTCCAATCAACCTTTTTCTAAATTATAACTGACCTTGGTGAAACGTGCGCGCTAGTTAACATAAATATTTTGATTTTGAATTGCATGCTTGCTTGTCCATGGTGATTGTAAAACAGTACCTACGCTTTTGTTATTTTTGACTTTGCATGGATTTCAATCAATTTTCAAATTATAACTATAAGAACTCGGGTACATTTATTTATTGAGAGCCACAAATAATCCTTCAAAGAGCCGCATGTGGCTCGCGAGGCGGATATATACGATATATGTATGTATGTACGTTAGTTAAAGAGGAAGTTAATACTTTATATAAGGTATTTTTTTTTATTCCATAAGCACCAACTATACCAATAGAAGTTATAGCCTGTAAAAATATAATAAAAATTAATCAAAAGTAATTTTTACTTGCTCATCGAGTATCTCAAAGGCGTTAAAGTTTTATGTTTTGCTATAAATTAATTATTTTTAAACTTCTTTTTACTGTTTTAGCAAAATAAAGTCCGTTTTGCTAGCAAAGCATGTAATCGATAATATGTCTGCGATATCGATTATGTTAATTACAATTAATACATAATAATTTATAGTAACTTTCTCAAATTAAATATTTTCCGTGATTCTGTATTCAGACTTTTTTTTAACGTCCCACTGCTGGGCACAGGCCTCCCTTCAATAAGAGGGGGATCAGACCATAGTCCTCCACACTGGCCAAGTGCGGATTGGCGGACTTCACATATCTTTCGAAAACTTGCTAGCTTCTCTCAGACATGTAGGATTCCTCACGATGTTTTACTTCACTGTAAGGCAAATGGTAATCATTGAGTGGTTAGAAATGATTCGCACATGAAAATATCAGAGGTGCGAGATTCGGGATTTGAACCCGTTTTATACGGTTTCCCAAGCGAGCGCGTTACCACTGGGCTACCACTGCTTTCAATTCCGTCCGTGATTCTATTTACGCATAACAAAAGTTTTAAAAAACTGTATAAGCCTTCACCGCTTTAACTTACATCTTCCGGACTCAAAAATTCTACCTACTATTACTATATATTATATGCATATGTGTATGATAGTAAATCAGTAAAGAAAAACAAGCCATAATACACTTTAAAAGTTTAAAGTTCCAATAAAAAAACATTATTAATATCTCAGTATACATAAATATTTATTTTGTGTTTGACTTTTCAACAAAATTATAGTTCATATTTTCCTCATATCCATACGAAGTACGCGTAGATATGGCTAATACATCAATAAATATTTATAGAAACATGCTTAAAATCTCAGTTACAGTTAAATATAAAAAAAAAAAATATTACTATTTTTTAATAATTTATTTAATGCAAAAAAATATTATCCCTACATAATAATAGTGCCGAGTAAAAAATACCTTTTCCCAATTGTCGAAAACAATTTGAACTTTATATCTTTCCAAAGAAGCTTTTAAGATGAGATGAGCTTTATAATTTGCGAGACGCTGAAATTCACGCTTCAGATATAATTTATCACCAAAAAATCCGATGAAAACAAGATTAACAGTTCTTTTAAAAGAATTCCGTCACCCCCAAAACAGTTAGACCGACTCAATCCACCACGCACCAAAGAACACGAACGAAAAAGTAAAAATAATAATTTAACAGATGAATCCTCTCCAACGGATAAAAGGAAACGTGAAAGTGGGAAAGTTTGAACAATTCGAATACTACAGGGCCTAAGGTAACCCCCTGCGAAACTACTTTTGATTCCGCTATGCTTTTGTCTAAGTTACTATTTCAGTTCAATTGTGGAGATCGTTCGAGTAAAAGGTGAAGATACTCGAGATAACTTTGTGTGTGCCGAGTATTGGAAGCTTTTTCTAAATTAAACTTTTATGTATCGTAATTCTGTGAATGTTTCTTATCTAGACTCCTGTTAACAAGCGGTTGTGCTGCATCATATTATACTGTTGTAATATTTACTTCAGTTACTATAACACAAAAATTAGCAATCCGTAATTAGGTTTTTACCTTTCAACTTTTTTTTTTCACAAAGCATACTGGTGGTGTATTTAATGCCATATTTTAATTTAACCAAACTGTTATATTATATTTTCAACTATAAATGCATTAATTGAACGAATATACAATAAAATATATTTAAGAAATAATAAAAGTCACATATTTAGTTGGTAAATAGATTTGGATAGTTTTAATATATTATGTAAAGATATGTATTTTCTATTCAAAACTAAATACAGACAACATTTACTGGAAAATTCAGTTGTTTAAAGCTATCCGGAGTATCGACATCTAAGTTCAAGCTTCTTGAATTTGAATTTTGTTCGGAAGTAAGTGAGACTTGAAAAACAAATGGCGATATGCAGGTATGCTACAAAGCTTTGACAATGGTAACATCGGAACGTTGGATGCATTCGAACTTTAATTCATCCATCGAAAACTACCTTGACTTTGATATATGGATTCTTTGAAAGACATTTTGAATTTGTACTTTCCAAGTTCACCCTAAAAATTATCATAAGTCTTCATTATTGAGCCTACGTAGTTTTTGTTCTACAAAATGTTATTCTAATTAACTAATTAAAATTTATAATAAATGAAAAACAAGTGCGAGTCTGAATTGCACATCGAGGGTTCAGTAGCATGGAATATGTAAGATATATATAGTTGATAGATAAGTATTTCAGACAAGAATGTCATTTTGTATCATATTTTTCAGAGGGTCACTTTTTAATTCAATTTTAGTTTCAAAATTTTTTTGTACTTTATTGACAATATATAATATCACTTAATATGACATTTGCTTAAATAATCATGTAAAATTATGAAACTTAATATCCTTACAACTTTGGTATAACCACAGATCATATATAGAATTATATGACGTATCAATTAAATCTATTCTAATGAATTTCTATTAATAAACTAATTTATAATTCTAGCGAATTTGAGTCATTATTATTTAAAAACTAACTGAAACTGAATAAAAAAACAAATTCCACGGGAACCGTAGTACTTTCCAGGATAAAAAATGACCTGTATACTATTCCATACTTTAATCTATCTCAAGGTCAAATTTCATCCAGATCCGTTTAGCCGTTCTGACATGATTGAGTAACAAACATCCACTCAAACTTTTAATTTATAATATTAATGTTAATGTTAAAATGAAATACATGTCTTCATATATTAATTTGTTTGTTACAGATGCGTAGTCAGTGTTCTAGCTGCTTTTAATCAAGGTAAGATTCACGAGGTCTTCGAACAGTATAACTAAATATATTGAATATATAATGAGGGAGTGATTGCTCTATTATTTATACATTTTTAATTAAAAAATAAATTCAAAACTAGCAATAGAGCAAGTAAAAAATAATTACTATTGATGAAAACAAAAATGGCGTAGAAATTACTTTAAAATATTCCATTGTTAGAAGTGTTTTGTTGAAGGTGAAATAAAACCCGTTAATATATTATAATGAAACTAGCGTTATATTTTAACGTTAGATAGATTTCTCAGAGATATTTTCAGGCTAAAATTTCAACAAATTTCATCAAAATATGTCCAGTGGTTTTTAGTGATGCGTTCCCAGCAGACAGAAAGAAAGATAGACAGACAAAAACTCTAGTAACTAAAGATTCGGCCTCTATATTGATAATAACGACTTATTGAAATATAAGATTTTCTAAAAAATATTTAATGTACAGATTCGACTCAGAATTTTGTTATTTTGTATACAAAACATAAAAGAAAACAAATTGAGTATCTATGTTAATAAATATTTAATATGTAAAATAAAGTCCGGTTAGTCACACTTTGTATAACTCAAGAACGGCTGAACCGAATTGTATGATTTTTGATTTATTGGACTTATCTTCGTTTCGATTAGCAGAATAACTATTAAAACATCGGAAAAAATCACAAAAAAAGGGATGCATTTGAGCGAAGTCTCTAGTTATTCATAAAACCATCTTTATTATAATACTTTCTTAGATTTACGCGAATATTAGACATTTAAATAAAACTATCTTTTCGGATTTTTTCGCGGATTTATTTTGATTTTTGGTTCCCGTTATTTAACCATCTTTATTTTAAAAAAATATTCATCTCTACATAATGCTTAAATTATGTAAAATTTCCCGAACCATTAAACACGGTTAAAATAGAAATTCAATTGTAGGTTTAGCCGAAAGTATAAAATGGACTAATATTAACGTAGCTCTTACAGCAGCTAATAAATGTTAATTCTATAGTCAAGTATCTCTGGCTGCTTTTACACCGTTCAAATTTTTTATTTTTATATTTGTACTAGCGACTTATCCTTGCTTCACTCGGGTGCGACCTAAGTACCAAATATAGTTCATACATAGTATTCAGCCCTTTTTAACGTTCGACTGCTGGGCACGGGCCTCCCTTCAATACGAGGGGAATCAGGCCATATTCCACCACGCTGCCCAAGTAGGGGTTGCCGGACTTCACATGTCTTTCGAAAACTTTCTAGGCTCTCTTAGACATGCAGGTTTCCTTCCTCACGATGTTTTCCTTCATCTTAAGACAAGTGGTAATTATGTTGGAAATGATTCGCATATGAAAATATGAGCGGTGCGAGACCCGGGATTTGAGCTCACTTCACTCGGTTTCCCAAGAGGCGCGTTACCACTGGGCTACCACTGCCTCAATACATAAGTTAGTATGTTATTCTAGATTTATTTATGTACTAAATTTCATGGCATCAATGGCAGTGGTAGCCCAGTGGTAACGCGCTCGCTTGGGAAACCGAGTGAAGCGGGTTCAAATCCCGGGTCTCGCACCTCTGATATTTTCATGTGCGAATCATTTCTTACATGATTACCACTTGCCTTACGGTGAAGGAAAACATCGTGAGGAAACCTGCATGTCTGAGAGAACCTAGCAAGTTTTCGAAAGGCATGTGAAGTCCGCCAACCCGCACTTGGCCAGCGTGGTGGACTATGGCCTGATTCCCCTCGTATTGAAGGGAGGCCCGTGCCCAGCAGTGGGACGTTAAAAAGGGCTGAATACACTAAATTTCATCCAAATCCGTCTAACAGTTTTAGCGAAAAGATGTAACGAACATACAAACATACAAACTGTCGTATATATAATAGTAGTCAAATGTAACTCATTTTTGTCCGCGGTTTCATTCAAGTGGTAGGTATGACGGTAAAGCCTTTGTTATCCTAGGACTTTCAATTCGTCGATATCCATTGATTTAGGTATTGCAAAAAGTAACTCAAACAGATACTTCTATACATATGAACATTTATAACATCGGCGTGATTTAATTGTAAGTTTTTTTTACATCACAAATAGGTTTAAGGCATAAAGTATTTCTAGTATTTTTATCTGCTGAAATAAAGAATTACGTCATTCTTTGATATCGGGGTTACTGTGCAAGAAAAATAAAGGAGCATACATTCTGTCTTTAGACAAAATTTTAGTAGCTGCTATAGTGAAAAACAAATCACCAAAAATCTCTGAATAGCTTTTCTTACATATGTACTAATATTGTGAAGAGAAAAGATTTGTATTTTTGTATGTTTGTAACGAATAAACTCAAAAAATACTGGACCGATTTAGTAAGAAGATAGTTTAAAACCTTGAGATAGCTTTTTTTTTCCAAAATCATCCCTCAAGGGGGTGAAAATGGGGATGAAAGTTTGTATCGGGAATTAACCTAGGGAAGAGTAGCTAATTTTAAATAAAATTATCACTCGGATTTTTTCGTAACCATTGGAAACAAAAATCAAAATAAATTCGTAAAAAACCCGACAAGATAATCGCGTAAATCTAAGAAAGTATTAGCTTTTCTTAGAATTGCCATAATTTTAAAATGATTTAAAGCAATGTTTAAATATTATTCGCGATGTTATTAATAACGGTGTGAGCCCGCCTTGAAAGGCACCCTCTGCGTTAGAGATCAGATAAATATTTACGGAGCGCGGGCGGCGATCTGCCACACTCGAGTTTAAAATTCTAATTTCATTGAAATCTCCACTAATGACGTTCAGAGCTCTTATTACATTTATTTGAAAAATCGTAAAATATGTTGAATAAATATGGTTGTAAAATTATTTAAAAGCTGCGATTTGTAAATGAAACCTTGGTTAGAGGGACGGTTTTGTGTTTTTAGAGGATTTAATTCCTTAAATCTGTTTAAACTTCATAAACTTTTTATATTTATAATATGTATACATATATTTAAAGTTATATATGTGTAGCGTATCAACTATCTGGTATCCATAACAAAAACCTCGTAGCTTACTATGGAACTAGATGGTGTTGTGTTAATGTCCATATATATTTACTTATATTTTTATTAAAGAAAGATTTTTTTTTTGGACTTGAACACACATTTGGTTTAGACTTTGGAGGATACGTCCTATGTATTCCTCGAACGTTACTACTAGTACTAGGTTACAATAAAACCTAAGGCTTCCTGGCAAATATTTTTATTTTGCATTAGCAAATATGAAAAATAATCGTCCTCTATACAATTTAAATGAACCCAACGACTGCGTAATTTAATTTACCACTTATCTATTATCACAAAATAAAAAACCAAAATTATTCATTATATCTATATCAATACTTAATATTATAAAGCTGAAGAGTTTGTTTGTTTGTTTGGTTGAACGCGCTAATCTCAGGAATTACTAATCCGATTTGAAAAATTCTTTTTGCATTAGATAGCCCGTTAACTGAGGAAGGCTATAGGCTATATATTATCCCGGAAAAATGTACGGTTCCCGTAGGATAAGTTTGTTTCGGTCTAGGGACGAACCCGAAGCGAAGCGAGGGTGAATCGCTAGTTTATAATAAAATTCTAACGGAACCTAATCTGTACATTAAATATTTTTTTGAAAAATTTTATTTAGTCATTGCTATCGATACAGAGGTCTGTCTGTGTCTGGGGAACGCATTACGAGAAAACTACTGGAAAAATTATGATGAAGTTTGGTATGATCAGTTATCCGGGTCAACATACTTATAACTAGTATACTTTTAACTGCGAGAAAATATCTCATTTCTGAGAAATCTATACTAAACGTTAAAAAGTCACTAGGTACAAACCCGAGCGGAGCGAGGGTGACTCGCTAGTTTATAATAAAGAAAGCGCTTTAACACAATGTCAGGAATATGTCAACCAATTTGTTCAGAGCGGCATACAATATAGGAATAAGATTTTTTCGAAAATATGAATTCAGTTTATTATGTTATACGAAAATTAGAAGTAAATAAATTTATGTTACATTTTAGACCGCGAAAATTCTGCCCCTGAGCAACATAAAAAGTACTAAAGATGATTCATAAAGAATATTCAAAAACTAGATTTCTTATGTGTGTACATAATGTACAACATATTATATGTTTTTTCGTTAGACTGGAAAAAAAAAACGGCCTCCATTTCGGGTGGATATTTTTGAAAGTAGAGTACGTACTTTGAAGATGATACCATATTAATTTTAGAAAAAAAAACATGAAATTGTGGAATGGTTCCTTGAAAAGAAAATTCTTAAGTTAAAGTAAACTTTCAATTAAAGCTTATTAATTATGTATTTATCTATTTTTTAGCAACTAGCAATTGTAGATAAACTTATTTTATACCAAAACTACTATGTCGATAGAAAAGACAATTTTTTTATCTATTTATTGCCCTAATTTTTGATCTGATTTTTGCTTTTTATTGATTAAATACAATAAATAAATACAAGCAAATTGCTGATCTACAATAAATTGATTGAGACAAAACCAGCGAATTTGCTAAATACATTACAAAAAGACAAATAAAGGGAAGCCCGCATCGAAGACAGCAAACAAAAGAAATTGTCAACAACGTCAATTTTTCCCTATACGAAGTTGAATGAAAAGCTAAAATACCGATGATAATGATGTATTGGGTCTGTCTGTACGTGCGGCAAGATCAAATTAGGGAGCTTTATTTTGGTTTGACGTTTTTAGGGTTTCATGAAATTATAGTAAAACCTTTTGAATATGTTATGTTTTTTAAACTTTGTATTATGCAATTAGTATATCTATACATACATATAAATTAATATAAAATGTCTGTCTGTGATTACAAAATAACTATGTTTTCTCAAGTACATAGAGTTATTTATTAGATACTAGTACCTGAAAAAGCGTATGATTTATTCCGGTAATTTTTAGGGTTCTAGAGCGAAAATTGAAAATCCTTAAAAATTTACGCAAAATTCGAATTTACGTTTTTAAATTGCTAAGGACACACCCAGGTAAAACGAGGGTAAGTCACTTGTAGTAAAAAAGCTACACAGATGATATCTCATATTTACGAAAGCAAAATAATTTCAGTGTTTCTATGATTTTTTACTAAAAATTTCACTTATCCAATCTCTATCTATTCTATTCAGCCCTTTTTAACGTCCCACTGCTGGGCACGGGCCTCCCTTCAATACGAGGGGAATCAGGCCATAGTCCACCACGCTGGCCAAGTGCAGGTTGGCAGACTTCACATGTCTTTCGAAAACTTGCTAGGTTCTCTCAGACATACGGGTTTCCTTACGATGTTTTCCTTCACCGTAAGGCAAGTGGCAATCATGTTAGAAATGATTCGCATATGAAAATATCAGAGATGCGAGACCCGGGATTTGAACCCGCTTCACTCGGTTACCCAAGCGAGCGTGTTATCATTGGGCTACCACTGCCTTATCCAATCTCATGGTGTAAAATAAATTAAATATTGTCGCGAATGATTGAGTAACGTAATTTTTTTTTTATTTGTCTTATTATTTGAGGAGCGCACGCCATGAATTTTGTCACATTCCATTTCATATTTAGGAAGATTTTCAATATTTTATTTTAATAAATAACAACTTATTTTAAGATTTTTGAGGATAACAGAAAAGAATAAAATAGCATTTTCCAAAAGAAATAATTTCTAAGAATAATTAAAAAATTGATTTTAAGTCATGTTATAGAGAGGCTCATTTTCTTTATACGGAATCATTTTTTATTCAAATGGCTCCCCATCATCATTTTTCCTGCCACTAAATCACAATTGATCTGTGTAGTGTTTATTTGCTCAGTAAAAGGGATTTAGGCAATTCGAGTAGCTCATACCGGCTTACCAGCTTTGTGGTTACTGTTTCGACGTTGCTTACTATTTATTATTATTGGTTTTATTTTATTATTATCGTTATTATATGAAATACATTTAAACATTTATTATTGATATATAAAAAAATATATTAAAATATTACACGCGGACACAACTTATGTAGCATTCCTTAAAATACGTTTACTTTGTATATAAGTACATATTATTATTTTATCATTATTATTTGTTCTAATAAATAGATATGTAAACCTATATAATATTACTAGCCTTTGCTTCGTTAAGACTCTCTCTTAGTTTTTACTCTTACATTTTGCAAAATCTAACATAATCTCTTTATTTCCAGATAAGACGTACTCTATAGAATTTTTGATTCTAAAATTAAATAAACAACTAATATCTCTGTAAAAATATATCATAGTAGATGTTAAAGTCAAATCAACAAAAGGCATTAATACTATTAGAATACTACCGACTTACCTAAGTTTTTTTTTAGAATTCCTAAGTGTCTATTGTAAATTTGTATAGGTACAGGTAGCGTCACTTTAGTAAGATATATTATTAACTATGTGTAATCGAGGTTTCAGTAGGTAGTGGTAGCCCAGTGGCAACGCGCTCGCTTAGGAAACCGAGTGAAGCGGGTTCAAATCCCGGGTCTCGCACCTCTGATATTTTCATGTGCGAATCATTTCTATCATGATTACCACTTGCCTTACGGTGAAGGAAAACATCGTGAGGAAACCTGCATGTCTGAGAAAACCTAGCAAGTTTTCGAAAGACATGTGAAGTCCGCCAATCCGCACTTGGCCAGCGTGGTGGACTATGGCCTGTTTCCCCTCGTATTGAAGGGAGGCCCGTGCCCAGCAGTGGGACATGAAAAGGGCTGAATACATACAATCGAGGTTTCAGATGATATTTGTGTTCTAAATTTCACCCAAGTTCATTCAGCGCTTTCTGCATAAAGGAGTAACAAAGATTTACACAAACATAGTGACGGGATGGCCAATAAAACGTCGATATTCTCGTAATTAATGTATATATTGTACTGCTGTCTACCAAATATTAAGTAAAACTGCCCTAAATAATCTGACAATGTTCATAACGAAAAATATTGACAATTGTCAACTGCCATTCCTAAAAATATATTTTATAATTACAGAGTAAAAATTCGGTATATAAATTAATAATCCTAACAGCTCGGCCTTCCTGAGCAAATGCGAGTCCTCTCGCAAAACAACGAAAACTACAAAACAAAAAAAAAAAAAATAAAATGCATAAATGTTGCTTAGTAAGCTAACTCAACAACAACATAAGAGTAAATCAACGAAATAACCATATAAAACTTAACAAATTTTAAGCATGAATTAATTTAACAACAATAAACAACAATACATAAAAAAAACAAATCATATAAGGAACCAAATACATTAATTATTTCAATATAATAATTTAAATTAACACACATAACTAATTATTAAATTTCTAATTCCGCTATCAGGTATCAGATTTCTATAGTCATCTGTGCTATCTCTTTCTCTGCATTGACCGTGTCACGGGCCTGCAAACGGTATGATCTGCTGGGGATATCCATGCTATACAACACTCACCACTCAGCTCACACCGTCGCAGTCTGCCCTCTGTCATCTGTGCAAAAGTAATCATGACACTGATACATCTGTAGCCTACATCTGCGCAGTCTGCGACTTAGTTATCTGTGCTAATCTTTAGCACTAACAAAGTTGCCCACGCTGTAGTCTGCTACTGTAATCATTTGTGTCTCAGCACTGACTATTTTCTCATGTCAAATCATAAATTACTCACTGTTGAAACAATTAGTATGTTACTCATTACTCTGAATCATTATCTTCAGTGGAGAAATTTAACACGTCTAATATTAGTAATCTAATAGTCAGTATCTGGATTAGAATCATTAACAGGACCCCTACTCAGCGCATCTACATGGCCCATTTTACTCCCTGGCCGATATTCAATTTCACAATCAAACTTTTGAAACTGAATCCACCACCTAGCTATACGTGGGAACGTTTTGTGAAAGTTGTACGCAAGGCACTACAGTCTGTTATAATTTTAAATTTTATGCCTAATAAATATACTCTAAATCTATTTAATGAAGATATTACCGCAAGTGTCTCTTGTTCGAACGAATGCATCCTTTGCTCTTCACTAGTATTTTTTCGACTATAATAAGCAACGGGCCGTAACAAATTATCAGCCTCTTTTTGTAATAAGATTCCTGCTTTACCCATTTTAGACGCATCTGTATGCAATTCAGTTTCAAGCTTTTGATCATAGAGTGCCAATATAGGTCTTTCCATTAGTTTTCTTTTTTACTAGAACAATAGGACTAGCGTATGAGGATTTTGATTCTTTTATTATCCCAGCATCTAACATATCTTGAACTATTACCCTAACTAACTCCCTATCTGCATATAGTAACCTATACGGGCGATAAACAACAGACTTAGAATCAGTTAATTCTATTTCCATTTTAACAATATCTCTATATCCTAAGTCTTTAAGACTAGACAAGAAACAAGTGTTAAATTCGTGAAGTAATTTTTTAAGTTATCAATTTGTTCGTTACTTAAAATGTTGCCTACATTTAATCTATTTAAATCTTCTGAACTTAAAATAATAACTGTCTTTTCATTATCAATTATTTTAGCTCTATTTATTAAAATATTCTTATCAATATTTAATTCATTGTCAGAGATACTTAAAACTAAAACAGAACTTTTGAGATTTTCAAAATTATATTCGCCTGACATTAAATAAAATTTATATTCAGGCTTTCCTCGTATAGAACCATTAACATAAAAGAACCTGTATAGTTAGTATCCGAGGTGATTTTAACGATTCCAATAGTTTTCGCAGGTATCGTGAAAATAAACAAAGCTTTTGATTAGGATATCGCTTAAAAATCAAACCATAGGGTGTTTTAGTAATAGTGATTCCTGGTTTTTCGGTAAATGAGTGCCCTACTAAATGGGATAACTAATTATATGCTTATTATACTTATTATTATTTGCAACAATAAAAATCTCTACGGCTTCAATAATATTTTGAATCTTAATATTTACTATAGTTGATCCTATTGGTAGGACTAAGTTATTGCCTAAGCCTCTCAAGTTAGGTAAACCGGTTTCTCTCCATTTTAATTTCAGTTTCAGTGCAACGTTGAGGCGTAACAAAGTACATTAACTGCCCAAATCTATATAACCTTGTATTGTTTCAGCATTAATTTCTACATCCAAAACAAATTTCTAAATTGTATCTGAATCATTATTTACTTTCAATACAGTTTTATCCGTTTTTTTCATTACTTGTTGACGTTAACTTCGGACATGTAGCCGCCAAGTGACCTATTCTATTACATATTGTACATCGCAAAATACGTTTTGTGCATCTATAGCTATAGTGACCAGGTTCATTACAATTGTAACAGATAATCTCTGCGTTATCACTCTGAGATCGTATGGGTTTGTTATTATTATTAGAAATAATGTTATTACTTATAGTATTTTGATTGTTTTCCTTTTCAAATGAAATTTTAATTTTATCTGTATCCCGTAACTGTTGCTTAATAGATTTAAAATATTTTAATATTTGTTCAGGTTCAGTAAAACTAGCTGCCTTCGCACCTAACCTGATCGACCTATCATCTAATCCATATAACAAACAATCTACCGCACGCTTATGGAAAATTTCAAGGCGATTTAATAATTTTATTTTAGCGTAATAATAATGTTCTAATGAGTCACCTATTTTAGCTTTTACTGATAACATTTCTGTAAGCAATTCTGCATAGTCATCTCTACTAGGAAAAGATTCTAATAATTTATCTTTCCACTCAGTCCAACTAAATAATAAGGAGGGTAATCCCTCGTACCATGACTTCGCTAAGCCAGCTAATTTTGGCAAAGCATAATGAATAATCTGCCTATCTGACCAACCATATATCTGTGAACACTCCTCTACTTTACTAATCCACATATGCACTGATTGATCTTTCGACATTGGGTCGAATTCGGGTATAACATTGCCTAGGACTGGGAATTTTTCGGTTCGACTTTGACTATTGTTCATTGTTTGTAACATTTCTTGAATGAGTAAATGAGTATCATACAAACTATTATCAACAGAAGTACGTACTCCCTTTCTCTGGTCCTGTTGGCTATCCACTTCAGTATTCTGTCTTCGTCTTCGGGATCGAATCCGCGAGGCTGCTGAACTTCGGCTGCGACTGCTGCTGTGTCGACGTCTTCTTGCTTTTCGTCCCTTTGAACGGCTTCCAGAAGTTCGTCGTTTACGCATGTCAGCCCGCGTACTACTCCGACAACTCGAACTGCTTGAACTGCTACTATTTTCACGTCGCCGTGGATGCCGCGCCCGACTTCTATGGATTCCACAAGCATCTTTACATTGTAATCGAGTCACGTCATCCGTATGCTTGTCTCTCGTAAATTTAGGTGTACCATTTTCAGGCCTTACAATTTCACTATGATGAGGACTTTTTGATGTACTCATATTAATATTGATGTAAAATGTCGTTAGCCGAAACGTATTGTGGAAATAACACCGTACATCCCACTTCTGAGATGACGGGATGGCCAATAAAACGTCGATATTCTCGTAATTAATGTATATATTGTACTGCTGTCTACCAAATATTAAGTAAAACTGCCCTAAATAATCTGACAATGTTCATAACGAAAAATATTGACAATTGTCAACTGCCATTCCTAAAAATATATTTTATAATTACAGAGTAAAAATTCGGTATATAAATTAATAATCCTAACAATAGTTTAAGGTTTAAATTTTGAAAATTAATATTTAAAAATTCCATCGCGCTTACCGATGAAATAATTTTCAATCGCTAATATAAAAGCGAAAATTAAGCTCCTTTACTACTCATTAATAAAAAAAAACCCTGTTATTCTTGAGCTTTAACTCTGATTCTATTACAACCCCAATAAACAATCAATAAGCTTCACAATAATATCCAATACATAATTAATAACAATAAGAAACTTATTTCTAACTAGTAATTCGACGCAATAATGATATATTAGGACATTTCTTCTGACATTAGTGGGTGGTATTGACATGTTTAAAGCCTAGGTGGCCTATTTGCGGCTTCGATATATGGTTTGTCATGTCCGACCCATTATACCAATTGTAATGCATTGTGTTGTGAATTATGAGCTATTTAAATCTTCTAAATGTTAAAGATATATCGACGCTTCGAATTTTACTATTTATGACGTGATATTTAATCAATTGAGCTTTTATTAGCAACTAACAAAATCCGTGGCTTCGGTCGTGCTAAAACTACAAAAAATAATCTCTGGAAAGGTAGGTTTCATACACATTCTATTGTTAGACATTTTCCTCTTTTTACTCTATAAAAAAATGATACTTTCGTTTTATTTCACAAAATACTGTCATTTTTGTCAATGAATCGTCAGACGTATCCGGATACAATCAACTTAATTTATTTGATTCACTGATTGTCTGACGTTTTTGTTGTCGCGCAAACAGCGTTGCAATTACAGCTGTTGACAAAATCAATCGGAGCCCCACCGTTCGTGATATATAAGACATGTTTGTTAGTTCTGGTTTGTATGGAGAACTCGTAAAGACTAAGTAGGTAAATGTTTTGATGTTATTTCTAAGTAATAGTAATTTCATTATTGATTAAATAGAATTATTTTTTTTGTTACGTATTTAGTTTATTTCTAGATCTTGGTCAAGACGTGACGCTCGCTTGGGAAACTAGTGAAGCGGGTTCAAATCCCGGATCTTGCGCCTCTGTTATTCCATTCAGACATTTCTAACATCACCACTTGTCATACGGTGAAAGAAAACATCGTAAGGAATCTTAAATTTACGAATTTATGTGAAGTCACACAACCTGCACGTGGTCAGCGTGGTGGATTATGGCATGATCTCCCTTGTAGTAAAGGGAAGCCCATGTCCAGCAATGGGAAGCCCGTGTCCAGCAATGGGAAGCCCATGCCCAGCAATGAGAAGCCCATGCCCAGCAATGAGAAGCCCATGCCCAGCAATGGGACGTTAAAAGAGGCTGAACACAATACATACACTCGGCTGGTAGAACAGTAGTATTCAATACTCAGCGCGTAGTTACATATAAATACTAAAAATCTTTCATAATATAAAAGTTTTAGTAATATTCGAAAAAGAGCAAATAGCTTTTATCTAAAAGCATAAGAAGCCATCATACATTACTATGAACTATTCCATGAATAATTGAATCTGACGGGCGTGCCGAACGAAACCGGAACAAATAACGTTTGCGGGGCATTGTTAATGCTCTAGTGATGTATATAAAATATCGTTTAATCATTTAATTTTATATATAATAGTTAACTATCAATAATTCAACTCTGATTGGTTTCTTTTTGCAATAGCTTCAATATTATAGGAAAGAAAAACTATCTACTGTGCTACGATAAAAATATTTGACTACAGGATAAGATATGGCTTATATACACATAAGGGAGGTTCTGCTGGGTTTAAGTATATTAAACTTTTTTAGCCGGTGAGTAACATAACCGCCTATATTTTTGCAGGTGGTAGGAGTAAATGTATTTGCTGACACAAAAAATGGCCTCTATACTCACATGGCATGGCAATATGTTGCTTCATTACAGCATGATAAGTTTTTTAACTTTATTATTTATAATAAAGTTATGCATGAATAAAGGTAGCAGAAAATACATATAATGCATTAAGTATAAATTAAATAATAAAAAATGACCTCGATAGAAGTTATATTATTATAATATATACATATAACATCAATTTTAACAATCATCTTTAGAAATACGCATGGTATTGAAAAACCTTAGTATTAAAATGTTAAACATTTTATCGATATTGTGACCGTCCAACTCTAGTCTGATTGGGGCTCAGAAGATTTCCTCCGCTAAGTTTCTTCGCTGATGGTGTTTCTTTGTAATCTACACTATTTAGTTCCCGCCTCAGACGTTTCATATCGGATTTGAATAAACTGTTGTGAATAAGCAATATACACTTTATTGTTTGAGGATCATAATATTTTTGAAGTTATACTTCTTTTGGGACGTTTGGAAAAAATTACGATTTTTACGACGCGCGCGCTCACGGACAGCCAAAAAACGACATGATGAACTTAGCTGATAACCGTTTGTTGCCATGGTAACCGTTGTTATTGTCTGACAAATGATATATAATATTATATTCTTTATGTGTAATATGCCTAATTTTTTAGTTATACTCTATGTGATTTTACGTTAAAATAAGCGAATTATTACAGTGTTTATCTGATTACTATATAAGGAAAGTAATGCGTTTCGAATGTATATAATATGTATGTAGATATGCAAATACACAAACAAAGAGTTGATTTAAGCACCTTTTCTTTTTTGAAATAGGTTGATATTGATCAGCTTTTATATGGTACACATTATAATATAGCATAATTCTAGAATAATAATTTCTCAGATTTACGAGAATATTTAACATTTTAAACAAAACTATCTCTTTCAATTTTTTCGCCGATTTATATGATGAACTTTGAGACGTCTAAAACCTACCATGACCATGATTGATGTAAAGCATTCGAAATGTCGAAGTAAAAATCAAAATAAATTTACTAAAAAGATAGTTCTATTAAAAATAACACTCAATAATTGAATCCCTAACCCCTTCCATACTACGCTACGAATGCTACGAAGTGACTTACTGCACCTAACGTTTTCCAATACGAATATGATACACATAAATACATAGTAATTAACACTAGCATAGTAATGATATGCCAAGGAGTATGTAAGCTTGAGAACATGCCCTAGATTTGAATAAACCTCTAAAGGAGACCTCATATTACTAGTACTGAATTACATTAGCTATTACTGTTAATGCTAGGTATATTCTGTTCATTTAATAACTTAGCATTTGCATACATAAGCTAGTTAGCTTAACTTACGTCTGGTGAATTGTGCTTTTTTATGATAATTAGGGTTTCGTACCCAACAGGTAAAACGGGACCCTATAACTAAGACTCCGCTGTCCGTCCGTCTGTCTGTCTGTCCACCTGTCACCAGGCTGTATCTCATGAACCGTGATAGTTAGATAGTTGAAATTTTCACAGATGATGTATTTCTATTGCCGCTATAACAACAAATATTAAAAAATAGATTAAAATGAATATTAAAGGGGGCTCCCATACAACAAACGAGATTTTTTGCTTGTTTTTGCTCAATATTGATAACGGCAAAAGGTAGACGCTTGAAATATTAACAGAATATTTAGTTATGTATTCACTTCAAAAACAAATAATTACATTAAAATAAAACATATATTTAAGTGAGACTCCCATACAAAAGACATGATTTTATAGTTTCTGAAAGGCAGTAGTACAGTGGGTTCAAATCACGGGTGTCGCACTTCTGTTATTTTCATGTGAGAACCATTTCCAACATTCCACCATTCCACTTGTCTTACGGTAAAATACAATATTTAAATCATCAATATATATATATATATATATATATATGTATACATAAGCTATATATATATATATATATATATATATATATATATATATATATATATATATATATATATATATATATATATATATATATATATATATATATATATATATATATATATATATATATATATATATAGATGATTTAAATACTGTATTTTACAGGTTATGTATATATTGATTGACATATTATCATTATATGGGGTTTATATTTTGGTCTAAGCCTACAAAATAATTTGAAATTTATTCCGATTTCACAAAGCTCGTATTTTTAAAATTTGATATATTTTTTTTAAATTGATCAAATTTGTTTTCAAGGATAGAAGAAGATAGAAATACATTTGTTTATATTATTGAGAGTAAAATTAATAATTTCGGTGAAAATGGTATAAGAACTTTTTAATTTACATGAAAGGAATTAAATTGAAATTACAGAAGATAATTATAAATACAAAACTAATGTACACTTAGTTATTACTATACGAGTCATGTATGAGTTTATTTGCATTATTAGAGTATATAACAATTTATTATTACAGATATAACATATTAAATTATGATGTAGATTTGTAATTTGTGAGATACTGGAACAAAAATGATATCATAACATATATATACACGATTGTCTTGTTGTATACAACTTAATTAAAATGAACCTACTAACACCTTAATAATATTATAAATGTGAAAATTTACATGGTTGGATGTTTGTTACTCAACCACGCCAGAACGGCTGAACGGTTCTGAATGAAATTTGGTATAGTAATAGATTACAGTCTGGAATAGCACATAGGCTATTTTTTATCCCGAAAAATTGTACGGTTCCCTTAGGATAGATTTGTTATTGTTTTTCTAGTGACAACGTATAAGCCGCTAGTAATTTATAATTATTGTAATGTACTAACAATATATTGTATTATGGATATTTTCTGAAATACATGATTATATTTTTATAACATGTCCTGCACACAAACATAACCATCATCTACACAGTATATTGAGATATTCATTGGATTCAGTGAAATATTAAAGCTCACGCATTGCAGTGACACGTTAGAAAAATGACGTGTCACTCTGAAGATAAATCTTAGGTCATAGTTAGATGCACTCTGAAATTGTTGCGATTTATCAACCCTTCCCGGTAGAGCGTGACGCCTAGTACAGTTAAGCAGAAAAGTGGTAAATATTAAATAATACAATATGTTATATTTTCTTAGATTTACGTGAATATTTGACATTTTTAATAAAGCTATTTTTTTCAGATTTTTCGCGGATTTATTTTGATGTTTAGTTCCCGACGTTTCGACCAAAATTCAAAATAAATCCTTAAATTAAATCCGTTTTATTTAAAACACAATTTGTTTTCTAAATCATGGCGCAATATTTTTATTTGATTTTGGAGTAAATATTAATGATACTAGGCGAAGATAAAAAATATTGAAAAGGTCATTTAAAGTCATATAAATAAGAACAATACTAGCATCCTCCCAAGAAAAAAGAAATAAGAATTATTTAGTGTTAAAAATTTTTTACAATTATCTAGTTTATTATTTACTAAAACATAACTGTGTTTTGTATAAATTTTTGATTTTTTAAATAAAATCACTGAAATAAGTTTTAGTCCTATTTAGTAATAGAAAGAAATAATACTTTTTTAGATTTACGCGATTATTTGACATTTTAAATAAAATTAAATAAATATAAAAACGATCCCGTAATAACGAAAAGATAGTTTTATATAGAAAAAAAAAATAACCTGAAATACTTTTTAATAACAGAATTTTATTCTTAATACATATTTCTGCTTGTGTACGTCACTGTACTTATAGCCGTGGACAGTGGCGGGCGACAAAAAATATTATAAACGATATCTGAACTGAAAATAGCGATCACATCATATTGCATCCCTGTGATTTTATAAGGGGAGAACTTTCGTTTTTTCGAGTGAATACATCTTTTTCGAACCATTTATCTCTGAGTTTCGATTGCTTTAATTTTTAATATAACTTCACTTTCTCTTCTAGTGTTTCATATAAGGCGACAAATATAAAGTATATAAGTCTTTAAAAGGTTCATAGTATTAAATAAAAATATTGCTTTTTTTTTTAAATAAAGGCAAATACTAACGAATAATTTTTACTTTAGTCAATCTATACTACATAATATTATAAAGAGGCAGACTTTATTTGTTTGAACGCTCTAATCTCAGGAACTACTAATCCAATTTTAAAAATTATTTTTGCATTAGATAGCCCGTTTATTGAGGAAGGCTTTATATTATATAATACACAGTCTATCTATTCCATAGTAAGCGTTAAAATGTACCTGAAAAGAAAAATGCTAGTGTTACCATATTTCTGACTTTGTTACAAAATTATGTATTTTGTAATGAAGTCACAATATCTAAATAATTTTGCTTTGCCTTGTTACTTGAAAACAACTACTCTATATAATATCATAAATGTAAAATTTTGTGAGCCAGAACGGCTGAACGGATCTAGATGAAATTTAGCACAGAGATAGATTATAGTCTGGAATGATACACAGGCTACTTTTTATCCCGGAAAAATGTACAGTTCCCGTGGGGTAGATTTGTTTTTATTTCCCTAAAGGGGAAATTTCGATATTTCTTTACATAACATTGAAAAAAAAAATCTTAAAATCAAATAATTATTCAAATATACAAAGTAAATGTTAAAAGCAATCTTTTTTAAGTTTGTTTTATGACATGTAACATTAGCACAAGTAACTTACCCTTGCTTCACTCGAGTGCGACTGTTGTCTAACAGCTTATGTGTTTTCTCATAACCTATCTATGTACTAAATTTCATCCAAATGGATCGAGCCGTTCCAACGTGAAAGACTTACAAACATACATACACAAACCTTCGAATTATATTAGTAATGTGTTGAATATACATATTCTTGAAATCTTCTCGTAACTGCATAACGTCACTACACAGTGTTTGTTCCTTCCAAGCAGTATATCCTTGCAGTTAATGTATGCCAGAGCATAATCTATTCGGTAATGTATTTAATGGACAAGAATGCATCATGCTAAGCACACAGACTATTGATTTAACTTTACATATATATTAAAAGTGCCTTTAGAAGTCGTTCTAAGTTTTGTACTGAAGGAACTGTATCGAAGAATATGTTTAAAATATAATATTGTTTACATATCACAATAAGAAATAAGTGTTGTTAAAATTACTTTTTTATTATTTAAAAAGAGTACTACTGAGTATTGCTTTATAAGTGTTTACTTTAAAATTAATTGTGCTAGTCAAAGTGGAATTACTTTCTTCTTTATATGAAAGTTTGATTATGGTATAACATATTAAAAAAAATATAAAAATCGACCCAAAATAAAAGACTTATCATGTAACATACAAAAATATAGTACTAACGACTCACCCTCGCTTCGCTCGCGTTCGTCCCTAGCTTGATTCCCTATACAAACTTTCATCCCGATTTTCGCCCCCTTAAGGGATGATTTCCGGAATAAAAAGTATCCTATGTCCTTCCCAGGGTCTCAAACTATCTTCTTACTAAATTTAATCTAAATCGGTTTCGTAGATCTAGAGATTACCCACTACAACGTCACGAACTTTACCTCTTTATTATATTAGTATAGATAAGTAACTATAATATATCAAAAAAAATTACTACTTTAATATGTAAGACATTTTAATAACTATCTCCCCTAAAACCATATTTAATGCGCTACTGAATATAAAAAGATGTTCACGCCTTAGTCCAAAAGATTTATGATGAAAATCCAATTTTACTTATCTAATCTCCGAGTATTGTGTGCATACATGTATGTGGCGACTGGCGGTATGCACTCTGTATCCTGCTTGGCCATTGTAAGTCGATCGTGCGGATCGAATCGGTGCACAAAGTTGAGTGCGTCATAAAGATTTATCGATGGCCCATCTCCGCTACTTTTTCATAATTATAAACTTTAGATTTTTCAAAATATAATTGATGTTGGATTTTTAAAGATTTTTAACGTTTTGAAAGTAATTAATGTTGTTTTTTTTTTAAATATACTGGTGGACCCGACAGATGTTGCCCTGCCGAAATGTTGTCTTGGGTGTACTAGTAATAAAAAAAAAAACATATCCTAGAACTCGACTACCGCTCCATCTATCGAGAAAGTAAATCCAGTTGTAAATCTAAACCATTCAGGGAACCTTTCAAATACACACAAAAAGTTTCACCAAAATTGGTCAAGCCCTTAAGAGGAGTTCAGTGACATACACACGCACAGAAGAATTATATAATATATAAAGAAGAACAAAAACAAATATATCCCACGGATACCGTACATTTTTCCGGGATAAAAAGTGTCTATGTGCTATTCCAGAATATAATCTGTCACTGTGCCAAATTTCGTCCAGATCCGTCCAGCCGTTCTGGCGTCATTGAGTAACAAACAATCAGACATCTAAACTTTCACATTTATTAATATTAGTAAGTGTAAGAAATATTATTTTTGCATGGAGCTAGGGGTCTAATCAGTATAACTAGATTTTATTTGCTGGAATTTACGAATTTGATTCTTACTTGTGGTTATTTGTGTATTGGCAAATTCTTTGTTAATTTTAATACTGTAAAGTTAGAAACACCATAATGGCCATAATGAAAAAATGAGTGATCATATAATTTTTTACGTTACATACATTTAGAAAAATTTTACGTATTATCTTTGATATATAAAATATATATATATATATATATATATATATATATATATATATATATATATATATATATATGTATACATATTTTCAAAGAAATCTTCAAAAAGTGGCGTCGACATTGTCACGTTAAGTCAAATCAAAAAATAAAATAAAAAAATCGAAAGTTCTAATTTCTAAGTATTTTTTTAAACAAAACAACGTGCGTTGTTAATTTTGTCATCCGAAAAGCAATGAATGGAAGAGAATTGAAAAAAGCTCAATTCCATTTCTAATTGTGCACTTCTTTTTGAGGGATACTTTTGAGACGTTAAATGTGTATCTTGAGTTTTTGTATATCAATACGTTTTAATATAAAATTTTAGGTTATTTTATAAATCTATACTAATATTATAAAGCTAAAGAGTTTGTTTGTTTCTTTGTTTGTTTGTTTGTTTGGTTGAACGCGCTAATCTCAGGAACGACTAATCCGATTTGAAAAATTCTTTTTGCATTAGATAGCCCGTTAACTGAGGAGGGCTATAGGATATATATCATCCCAGAAAATATACGGTTCCCGCGGGATAGATTTGTTATTGTCTAGGGAAGCGAAAGTGAGTCGCTAGTAAACAAATAAAATCATGAAGCCAGAACTTCACACTATCGATTATTTCAACCACAATTAAGCATTGTCACAATTAATCCACTAATGCACAGAATCTCATGTCGAAGACAACAAAAGGTTTCATTAGGTATCGAGTGGTGGTCAAATAACGAGGGCCTGACCGGAGTGGTCACCAAACATTAATTAACAGATTAATTGTATCAGTTAATGGCATACTTTGGTTCGATTGCTGAGTAAATACAGTTAGAAATTAGTGAGGCATAATGTAGAGTCTAATGTTGACGGTTAAATCAACAGACCTATAGAAATATTATTTAAATATTAAGTGTATTTACACAGATAAATATAATTGAAGTGTCTGTTTGTAATGTCAAAATAACAGCTTTATACTAAATGCATATGGAATTATATACGGTACTTATAAGAAAAACCACAATTTAAAAAAAAAATTGTCTGTCTGACTGTCTGTCTGTCTATCTGTCTCTCTGTCTGTCTGTCCCTCTGTCTGTCTGTCTCTCCGTCTGTCTGTCTGTTTGTTTCGGCTAATCTCCGAAACGGCCAGGCCAATTTTAACGGGACTTTCACTGGCTGATAGCTGAGATTATAAGGAGTAACTAAGGCTACTTTTATTTTAGAAAAAGTATTACGGTTTCGCTCAAAAAATTAAAACATACCTAGTTATATTATGATAATTGTTTTTATACAAAAAAAGATACACTGACTATCCGTTTATTTTAAAAGTAAATTATATATCTTCAACAGTAGAACTTTTTTTTGAAATCTTGATTTTGGAAGCCATTCGTTAACTAAAGAATTATGTAAGTCGGTTTATATTATACGACGATATCGGGTAACATACGTACATACATACACTCGAACAGCTTTTCGACTTGAAAAAGCAGAACTTGATTGTTTTTGAAGTCGGACAAATCGTATCATAGGCATGTATTATTAAAAATGCAATGAACAAACTTCCTTGCGCTAGAATATAAGAATAAAAGTATAACATAAGTTATATAATTTTACAACTTACAGTTTAGATGATAGGTAGTAATGGCAATGAGAATATATATATATATATATATATATATATATATATATATATGTATATGTCTATTTTTTTTACTGTATGAATTGTTAGTTTGTGGAAACTTTATTGGTGTATTTATTATTTTTATTGTTATTTGTTGTTTGTGTTGTATCACTGTATGTTTCCCTAATGAAAATAAAAAAAAAAATATAAAAAATATTTTAGGCTTAACAAAGTCGAAACTAATATAAAGGGTAAAGCATTTGCATTATAAAACAATTTAAGTTTTTCTTCTAAACAGCCAAAATGTTAAAAGGAAATTTGTGTGAAGAAAGAAGTTTCCTTTCAGTAACTTTCTAAATCATAACCTTTTATTTAAAATATGTCGAAGTCAAAATAAGGTATCCCGGGAGATTAAGGGGCTTTGGAAGTGACTGTATTTTTATGTAAAGCACTTTCAACGAGTTATTTGATAGAATATTGATTTTAAATATTTCTCAAACTTATATATCTTATAATGTTTATGTATTTATACTTAACTAGCAACCTACCTATGCTTCACTCGGGTACGTTCTTAACAGCCTTTTGTATTTATAACATTACAGTTATTAGTACAGATAGAACCACCTTTTGGCAAAATGCAATTAGGTACTAATACATTTTGACGGCACGTTTGGCTCAGTTTGTAGTGACCCTACTTTCTTCGCCAGTGGTCGCGGGTTCGAGTCCCGCTGGGGGCATTCATTTGTGTGATGAGCACGAATGTCTGTACTCTGGTCATGGGTGTTTATATTTACAATATGTATGTATTTAAAGTTATATATGTGTAGTGTATCAACTATCTGGTATCCATAACACAGGCTTCGTAGCTTACCATGGAACTAGATGGTGCTGTGTGTTAATGTCCCAACATATTTTATTTAATACATAGTAAAATATGTTTATTTATGTCATAATCTATCATTTAGCCATACACATTCACACAGCTATACAAACTTTCGTATATTATTAGTAATTCAAAGTCATGAAAAAACACTGTAGATAAGCGATTTTTATCTTAAAAATATAGGTATTTAAAAATAATACTGAACTTTTAAAATATTTTTAAGAGCTTTTAAAGTCCTTATTTCTTTAAGATCCAAACTAAAAGATTATTTTATTAACAATCTCTGCGTAGAAACCCTATATATATTTTATTGACTTTTCATAATTACCTTTTGCTATGACGACAAAGGAAAACATCGTAAAGAAACTTGCGTGTCAAAGAACATAATTAGTTTTTGAAAGATCTCGAGTCCGCCAAATTGCATGTAGCCCTGCGTGATGGAATATTGTCAATTATGTGATGTATTCAGCCTTTTTTAACGTCCCACTGCTGGGCACGTGCCTCCCTTCATTAAAAGGGGGATCGGGTCATATTCCACCACACTGGCCAAGTGTAGGTGTGGCGTACTTCACATGTCTTTTGAAAACTCACTAAGTTCTCTCAGACATGCAGGTTTCCATCACCGTAAGGCAAGTGATAATCACGTTAGAAATGATTTGCACATGAAAATATCAGAGGTACGGGACCCAGAATTTGAACCCGCTTCACTCGGTTTCTCAACTAAGCGTGTTACCACTGGGTTACTACACTTTTTTTCATATGTTCACATAATAATGTTGTTCACATTTAAAAAGGTGTGAAAATATGCAACAATGATTTAAGAATTACCTATTTGTACTTTGTTTTGACTAATTATAATCATCAAAAAGATTAAGAAGTCGTCAAAAAGATTTTAAGGAAAGTATACATAGGTATTATCCTATAATATTAAATAAGGAATTCCTGTATATATAAAAAATATGGAGAGGGCTATAATTTGGTTCAAATTTTGTATTTCGATAAGAATTTGCTTTCCAATTTTATTTATATTGGTGTATTATCTGTAAAAATGCAATTTTTAGATTTTTCCGAAAAGCGTCAATTGCCTAGGTACTATATATAAATTCATATTATCTGATCTCTAAGAAGATAATCTCATACTCAGTATACAGCCAGCAACTCTTCAAAAACGTTAAAAATAAGAAACTACAGCATAAAGGAAAAGCATCTTAAACTAATTTGACCCAAATGGCTTGGCCAATTAATCATCAAAGTTCGATGATCGCTTATCATAACCTAACCATTAGATCACAGTAACTGTCATACATCGAACTGCAATCACTCAACTATCAGTCGCTGTCAGGTCACTAGCTTGTTTGAACTGCTCTTATCACCGCGCTGACCAAACACGCGCGGATATTATCGGTTGTACGACATTTTGGATGCGGCTTTTGTTCTATGTAATAGAAACTTGTTTTCTAATTGCTTAATAGGTTTTTGGTACTATATTTCCTTTGTTTTGATATAGCGACTTAGCCTTGTTACGCTCAGGCACGCCCATAGGTCTCCTGTTCAATGTGAGTTCACCTTGCCAGCCGGACGTGAAGCCAAGAAATGCACTGAGAGGCGGTTCACCTCGGTGGGTGGTGTACCATGTGGGTTGCTCCTGGTTCTTCTCCGGTAGCATAGTGGACCGTAGGAGCAGTCCCTTAGTTGTTATGGTCTGCTTCGGCAGACTAGCCGTCGGGGCATCGGGGTTGAAAGCTTACGTGATCCTGTAACATTCCATAAAGACAGGGGAGGTTCCGTTGAGTTTTAGTGGCATCGGCTAGAAAAGCGAGTGCTACTCGCTTCTCTAGCCGATAAGTCCCACATAACTACCTGTATGTACGTAAGTGGTATGCTTAAATATATTTACTAGCATTAAAAAAAAGTCACATCCCTAAGTAGGTATAATTATAATATTATAACAGGCATTTTTATTTTTAATAGTAGTTTATTTGTTGCTTGATATTTTTGCAGTCGCAAAAGGCATCTATAGACGCAACAAAGCGAAGCAAAAGTACATCACTAGTTTATTAATAAAAATGACCAATTTGTTAGTAACTTAAAAATCGCACACACGAAACACTGTATTTAACATCATTTAATTACACATCCATTGTTTCCAGTTTCTTTGTTCCTAGGTTCAGTCAAACAAAACAGCCTGACTGGAACCTGATTAATAGCACCGACTACGTTCAAATGAATACAGTTTAGATCTCGATATTTAGCAAGCAGATTGCAGATGTAGCACCAGTGATAAATGACGCGTCGACTTGCAGGATTTTACAATGCTGAATTTATCTCTTGGAGGCAGTTAGATAATAGATTTTGATTACCGCTTTCTTTTTAAAACAGCCTTTTGTACAAAGCGGGGGACTGTCCACGTTTACATAATAATATTTATGTTCCGTATAGTAAAAATGTATTTTTTTATAATTAATGAAAATACAGAAAATATTTGATTAGTAAAGTAGGTGTTAATTGTAATTCTTTCCTTTTCATATAAGTTAGGTATATTTTGAAAATAGAAATGAAGGAACATATTCATATTCATGTTAATATTATAAATGTGAAAGTTTGTGAGGATGAATGGATGTTTGTTACTCTTTCACGCTAGAACGGCTGAACGGATTTGGCATGTAATTTGGCACAGAGATAGATTATAGATGGAATAACACATAGGTTACTTTTTATCCCAGAAAAATTTACAGTTCCCGTGGGATATCTGTTTTCGT
Organism: Argynnis bischoffii washingtonia; assembly: GCA_033884665.1. Lineage (NCBI taxonomy): Eukaryota > Metazoa > Arthropoda > Insecta > Lepidoptera > Nymphalidae > Argynnis > Argynnis bischoffii. Next base: position 894,663 of record CM066622.1, read on the forward strand.
CTACGGATGAATCTGAAGCGAAGCGAGGGTGAGTCGCTAGTAAGACTAATAAAGTAATGCTACAGCATCACTTGTTGTTGAGGACAAAGAATATAAGCTTGTTTTCAAAACCATGATATCGTGCTTATATACAATGTATGTAATGTAAAAAGGCAGTGGTAGCCCAGTGGCAACGCGCTCGCTTGGGAAACCGAGTGAAGCGGGTTCAAATCCCGGGTCTCGCACCTCTGTTATTTTCATGTGCGAATCATTTTCTAACTTGATTACCACTTGCCTTACGGTGAAGGAAAACATCGTGAGGAAACCTGCATGTCTGAGAGAACCTAGCAAGTTTTCGAAAGACATGTGAAGTCCGCCAATCCGCACTTGGCCAGCGCGGTGGACTATGGCCTGATTCCCCTCGTCTTGAAGGGAGGCCCGTGCCCAGCAGTGGGACGTTAAAATGGGCTGAATACATACATACATACATACAATGTATGTAGTATTACTTGTAAATATCTTTTATACATTTAGATTTTAGACAGTGGTAACACGCTTTGCTTAGGAAACCGAATGTAGCGGGTTCAAATCCCAGGTCGCGCACTTCTGATATTCTCATATGCAAATCATTTCCAATACTTACCACTTGTCCTACGGTGAAGGAAAACATCATGAGGAAACTTGCATGTCTGAGAACCTAGTAAGTTTTTGGAAAACATGTAAAATCTGCCAACCCACACTTGGCCAGCGTGGTGGACTATGGTCTGAAACCCGTTGTTTTAAAGGGAGGGCCACCCCCAGCAGTAGGACGAAAGGACTTAATACGTAAATATATACATATATTTAGAAAAAACACAGAAACAATTAAGTCATATATAAATCCTATCGATTTATTCGATAAAATAGTGATGGTGTCCATTTTTGCACTTTTATTATGTTCGATTCCCGGTTCAGGTAAACTTCAAAAAAATAAATGTAGTTATTATTATTTTAAAAAATAAAGAAATGTTCCCTTTGAGTAGGTAACTCTTGATAACTTCAATATTTAAGGTACTTTTCTTCCATGTCACATCGATTAGTTCCACCCTGCATAATAAGTAGAATAATAATTTATTTTATTAAATGATTCAATAAATAATAATCTTATCCATATAATTATAACGGTTTCAAACCTCCAGCAGAGTCGTGAAGGGCCTTTCCTTAACATCATTAATGTAATTTCCATTGTTACGGACAGCGTGACCTACGAACGGTGATTTGCATTGTGTATTGATTTATAGTTCAATGCTTTTAGGACATGTGTAGAGCACACACGATTTCTAGTGAGTCAAATTTGTAATGCACATATCGATTGATACATTCATTTTCATACATGTATATGTGTTTAAGGCATTTATTTATACACGTGATCGTCGATGTGGTTGAAAATCAACCGCAATTCATTAAGTTTGATCGATATTGAGGTTCTTTTTACAAAGTTATATGGATAGCCTATAAAATCCAAAAGAACTTTTAAACAGCCCCATAGATTCAGAGATTTGAACGTACAGACTCGTATAATATTGGTGAAGGTTATCTAACATCATGCTACATCTTTCAGCAGTGAAATAATTATATATAAATAAAATGCGCGAGCGGATTCGCGGGTAAAAGAAAGTCAATAAATTTTGGCTTTCTGCAGTCCTCTTCTATATAAATTTTAACTATGCCAAAGCTCATCCTCTTCCGTACATGTAATATGCTTAAAAAGGGGTTCAAAGTTTTCATGAATTAATATATAGATTTTTTAAGGCAGTGGTAGCCTAGGGGTAGCGCGCCCGCTTGGGAAACCGTGTGAAACGGGTTCAGATCCCTCTCTCTCGCACTTCTACATAATATTTTCATGTGCAATATTAACATGATTATCACTTGTCTTACGGTAAAGGAAAACATATTGAGGAAACCTGCATATCTAAAAGAGCCCAGCAAGTTTTTGAAAGATATGTGAAGTCCACCGACTCGCACTTGGCCTGTGTGATGGACTATGGCCTGATCCCCCTCGTATTGAAAGGAGGACCGTGCCCAGCACTTACATGTTAAAAAGAGCTGAATATATATTGATTTATAGAGAATATATGTATATATATAGAGTATATATGTATATATATATAAAAATCACAGCTACCTACATATTACATATATTTGAAGAATCAAATACCTTAAAAAATGATGTACCTTTTTTGAAGATTCAAAGTTTATTTTTCATATTTATCTAATAAAAATTTGTATTAAATATTTTGATTATAAATAATTTATGAGGAAATTAGCAATATTTAGTTTTGTTGTTTAATTTGTTTAGTTAATCGTAGTTGGCACAGTCATAAAAAATGTACCTTTCTTAATTTTGAATATTTTAGTCGAAAACTGTATCTTATTTAAACCCTACAACACTTATCGAATAATTTAACACAAAAAAAACATGTTTTCTTACTTTTATCATTAATATTAGGAAAAAGTAAAAGATAGGTAATTTTAATAACTTGATATCTCATCACAAGATGCACCATATCTCCCGATCGCGCCAAATGAAGACACACGGTCAGATGTAATGACTATCGTAGGTGTTATTTCATATTAGACGTTATCCTAGACGAACATTATGTAGACAAACGGGTTTCATTACGAGCCTGACTGCCCTATTACACCCACCTCCGTTCAGAGATATATCGCTTTATTTGGTATCTAATAGCCTTTTTAAGATTTGTTTGGTTGCACAGTAATTTTAGAGCTTTGTAGAAGTTGAACTTTTAAAGCTTAACGTTTTTCAAAAGAAGTGACTTTATTTTTCATCGATTTGTAGAACAAGATGTTATACAGTTTATGCGTGTATATTTGGCAATTATTGGGAATTTATTAAAGATGTTCTTTTTTAATGAATTGATTACAACTCAAGGGTGGTTGCAAAGTAATTTAGGGAAAATTCAATTTCAAAGAGTATTTTTTTTAATATTAAGTTAAAATTATTATAGGTCAACGTAGTCTTTTTAGTTATAAAGTGGTTAGTCAAATTTATTAATAATTAAATTGTTGTAACATTAAATTTAAATTATGGGTATTATTACAGATATCTGAATACATATAAAATTTAAAATGATTGGTTACTTTTCCTTGTCTGCATATTTTAACACCTATGTTCTATTTAGTTTATATATCTGTATAGGTTATCTATACATGTAATAAAATTCTGAGTCGAATCTCTGTACATTTAATATTTTTTGGGAAATCTTATTTAAAGAGTCATTATTATCGATACAGAGGCCGAATCTATAAGTTTTAGAATTCTTATCTGTCTGTCTGTATGTCTGGGAACGCATCACGAGAAAAGCACTGGACAGATTTTGATGAAATTTGGTATGATGATTGCTGGTTTTCTGGGTCAACATATAGAATAATTTTTACAACAGGAAAATAATCTTTAATAAATTTACAAATCGTTAAAACGTAAAAAGGGAAGAACCCGAGTGAACCGAAAGTGAGTCGCTAGTTTATAATAATAATATAATGTTTTTTTAATTATTTCACTAAATCAATTCAAACTATTTATCCAGATACAAGAATAAAGTAAGCTAAGCGGTTCAAAGTAACACACAAAATTGTCATTACGAGTATTCTATAAAACTTCAATAGATCGGTCGGCGGTCGACCGTACTATTTCAATGTATACGCTTCACTATTCTGAGTGGGACAGGGCTTGTATAGGACAGGCGGTAGGGCTACCTACGAGCTGCACTATAGCCCCTGCACTAGCCACAAATTGAGTTACAAAACGATTCTTTCCCGCCCAGTCGAGCGCCTCTCAAACTTTCACAAAGGATTTTTGTTGCGACAAAATAATTGTTTGGACGGAAATTCTATAATGTTGAACGTTTTATCTGAAATTATTAAAAAAAAACTAATATTATTACTAGTACTTTTTAGAATGAATACCTAAAATGGTAATAATATAATTGTTGGTTAGGCAGTGTGGATGCACTTAAGGGATGACCTAAACAAATGGACACTTAGTTATTACTGTACAAGTCAAGTCTGCGTGAAATAGTGGCAAGAATGCTAGCCGCATTCCCCCGTTGAATAGCAATGCCGATTCTTTGGACGAAAAATGTGCCAGGTCTCCTTTTACCAGTAGAGGCGATAAGACGAGGTGTTATGTCTTTTAAGAAGTGCTTAGTACTTTAACTCCATGAGCCTAGCATTTTTGCAGTAAATACAGCTTTCACTTAATGTTTAGTTTAATATAATTTAAGTTTAAAGTAAATGACGAAAATAACATACTGATAAACAAGAGAAGATAAATTTCAAATTAAATATAAAGAACTAAAACTAGAACTCACCCTTGCTTCGCTCGGGTTCGTCCCTAGCTCGCTTCCCAATACAAACTTTCATCCCCATTTTTTAAGTTCCTGCGCAATTTTCTTATTTCTTTTTAACGTAACAACCTTCTCCTGACAATAACAAACAAACAAAAAAAGAATTAGTGGAATCGGTCCAGCCGTTCACGCGTGATGGCGTGACCAAGGTAAATAGGGATTCATTTGTATGTATATATATATATATATATATATATAATCACTAAACAAATTATAAAGTGTGATCCTTAACAATATTTACAATATTTACAAGTTTGGAAAGCACAGATCAGTCAGTAGCAGCAGGTGACGTCAGCTCATGTTCGTTATCGTGCTTCATTACGACCTCAAGGGTGAGGGATGGTAGTCCTTGTTACCTTTTTATTATTTCTACTATATACATATATATTTATTTTTTTCTTCTATATTTACCCCTTAGTACACTTGTTTCACGTTATATTATTCTAATGTATAGGTTCAATCGATCAAGTCAAAGTATTACTAGCTGTAAAGATGTATCTTATATATTTAAACGAGCAATTCTTGTATATTTATATATTTATTTATTTATTTATACATTATTTTCATGCGTTTTTCTTATGCATTATTCTACGCAAAATTTAATCGCGACATCTATACAACTGTCTCAGTAACATTTAGTCACTTAATGTAAAATTATTTTTAAGCCAAATTAAAAAGAAAATTATTCTTATCGCGACATCTATACAACTGTCTCAGTAACACTTAGTCACTTAATGTAAAATATACAATCTTTCAAGAACTCCGAGCGAAGCTCGGTCGCCCAGGTACTATTTGTAATTGGACATAAATTTACAACGATCTAACAAGTACAGTCTCAGTAACAGTAATTACTGAGATGTAGGTGTATAATATAAATTGTAATTTACAATCGTCTTTAGACTTTTTATAATCGATATAGTAAAACAAAATGCGACACTAAATAGAGACAAATACATAGAGATATAGGATTAAGCCGGCGAGAGAATGAGATAGATTACATTGTAATGTTGCCATGGTAACCGTTGTTATTGTGTGACAAATATATATTATTTATATTCTTTCTATAAATATATGATTGTTATAAGACTATTATGCCTTATTTAATTATGGATTTGTTATAATTAAATTGTGATATTTGCCAAAGAAGTTTTACTTTAACCGCGCGTAAAGGTTACACACACCCATTTTTTTTTTCAGTACTATTTTAAGAATTTTCAAAGTGTCGAACTTAATAAACAATAGAAAAAAGTAAATTGTTGGGATACTGAATACATTTTACTCTGGGCAGCAAAGAAATGGGCCGACGCAAACTCAATTCAAGCATTTACATAGGCAACGGATGATGGACCGCGGTTCTAACAGAATTATTCAAAGTAGTCTGTAGTTTTATGGGAGAAGTGTAACATCATGCCACTTGGCCAACTTTATCTTTGTCGAAAATGTTGATTTTTTACCAAACTTTGAAACTGTGATAAGCCCAAGTACTTTGTAAAATGTAATGTTATGACTAATTTGGCCATAAAGTTAGACACGTTTGGTTCAGTTTGTAGTGACCCTACTTACTGTGGCAACGGTTGCGGGTTCGCATCCCGCTAGGGGCATTCATTTTTGTGATGAGCCCGAATTTTTATACTCCAGTCTTGGGTGTTTATATTTATGATATATTTATATTTAAAGTTTTATATGTGTTGTATCAACTATCTGGTATCCATAACTCAAGCCTCGTGCTTACCATGTATCTAGATGGTGCTGTGTGTTAATGTCCCAACATATTTATTTATTCATACTGTGATAGCGAGAAGTTAAAGTTCATTGTAAGTTTACTTGGCTGTTGAAAATGTTGTCTTTTCGTATTATAATATACAAGCGACTCACCCTCGCTTCGCTTCGGATTCGTCCCTAGACAAAACAAATCTATGTCACGGGAACCGTATATTTTGCCGTAATGATATATAGCCTATAGCCTTCCTCAGTTAACGGGCTATCTAATGCAAAAATAATTTTCCAAATCGGATAAGTAGTTCCTGAGATTAGCGCATTCAACCAAACAAAGAAACAAACAAACTCTTCAGCTTTATAATATTAGTATACCTAGGTTATTTGAATTTAGTCCACATTATGCTTTGGTCATTAATCAAATCTTGGAATAGCTCCGTATAATTTTATAAATACTGGTAATTTTATATTAAGGTGTTTCAATTTTGACCATCTTTGAATAGAAAGCGGTACTCAGTTCGTTTGTATGTTACACGCCATAGCATAAATAATTTTTATTATCATCAATTTAGATCAACCTAATATAAATTTTATGCATAAAGTAAAAAAAGGGTAACATACCTAAATTTAAAGCGATATCGCGATCTGTTTCCCATTTTTGTGAAATGAATTAATAAAAAAAGAACTGGACAAAGCCTTATGCAGTATCAATAATAAGAAATATGACAAACAAAAAAATTAATATATAGTAAAATAAACAGGCCTGTAGTAAACTAATAAATGTATCTACATTTATTACTTTGTAATAAAACTACTTTCTAAAATAAATATATTTCAGCTACAAAAACGCGTCGTGCTCCAGTGACTCATGGAAAGCAAACTCAATTGAAGCGCATTTACATATTCGTAGGCGTCGTAACGGACTCGACTTGCAGAATTATTCAAAGTATTTTATTGGTGAAATGTGAGATCTTTGTGCTATTGTGATTGTTTATTTTGTTTATATTCTCTATTCGATATATTACATTTTAACGACACGTTTGGCTCAGTTTGTAGTGATCCTACTTGCTGTGCCAGCCGTCGCGGGTTCGAGTCCCGCTGGTGGCATTGATTTGTGTGATGAGCACGAACGTTTGTACTCCAGTTAGGGTCGCCATGGTTGCCAATCGTACTATAGTATATAGTATTGTACTATATTTCGGATCTGCGTACTACATACTGTTGTAAAAAAATGTTGCTGAAAATGTTGAAGAAATATATAGTACGCACAAATACTATATTTTCAACACCAAATTTAACAAACAAATCCTTCATTTAAAAAAAATACTTTTGACTTAAAAAAAAAAACTTTTGACTGATGCTGAATATAGATCTCAAAACAGTAGTTGTTAAAATTTTCGTCTGCTTGTCTGTATGTATGTTTGTGCGTTTCGCGTAAAAAGTACTGAGCCGATTTTAATATTTTTTTTTAATGATAACTTATTACCTACTACTAAGCGAAAACATAGTAACTGTATTGTACCGAGTCGTTCTTAGAAATTTTTATAGCTAATGCTGGCTAAACCTTTAGAGATCACATCAACACAATGTACTAGAAAATTGTAGGTCTTAAAAAGGCCTACAGAAAAATCTGTAAGAGTATAAGTCTTTCTCCTAAGGTACACTCACAATGACTATTTATATTTATTCTATATATACAGTCAAGCAAAGTTGAATCGCTATTAATATATAAAAATATGCTATTATTAAACAAAAAATATATTCTTTGAACCTTATTTTTAATGAATACATATATTCAATGTGAATTTTTTTATTGATATAACTTCTAAGTATAAAGATGTTGTACTTTTTAGTTAAAGAAGTAATTATTAAGTTTACAATAAGATAAAATTGTACTAACAGTATAATAATTTCTTTTCAATAGGTCTATTTTTTAAGTTTTAGTTTTTTTTTCGAATCTCATTCATGTACACTAATGAGTCTTTAAGAAAACTGCGCCCCTGCGGTGACCGCATCCCTCCCGTTGCTCTTTATAGATTTTACCGTCGAATTCCCTCTTTTTCTTCCTCTTAGCATTAACTATACTATATATATATATATATATATATATATATATTACTATATTATCGTTTGATAAAAAAATTGTGAACTTCATTGCTATGAGTATTGAATTGAAGTAATATTTCTTTACGCACGCTTGACTTGGGGAGTAAGCTGTTGAATGCGTTACGAGAGCGTTACTAAAAGTGTGATCGGGCGAGGCGATCGTTTGTTGCCATGATAACCGTTGTTATTCTCTGACAAATGATATATAATATTATATTCTTTCCTTAAATGATATTCTATAAATATATGATTGTAATATGCCTAATATGCGTTATTTAATTATTTTTTTAGTATCTCACCTATCTTAATTATTGAAAACATAAATTGAATTTCATAAAGAGTACCGATAAGTTTTACTTCTGTGTGTACACATTCATACACGCACTCTTTATTTTTTTCTCCTTTACATATTTGTTTTTTATTAAAGTGAAATTTAATTGCAAGTAAACGTAGCGTATCTAATAATTTTGCAATATACTGTCCGTAAGATTTGAACAAAAATTGACCTACAGATACGTATATCACATCTGTTACAGAACTTTATACTTGTAATAAAAAAATAAATATCTTTAATCACTTCATTTGATATGATAAACTAAATATTTTTGTCAATTTTGTATATATTACTAGTAGAACCCGCCGCTACGCCCGCGTTCAATCTACAAAAAAACTCTTTGAATTTATGTTATATAGTGACTCACCCTCGCTTCGCTCGGGGTCGTCATTATGTATTTAGAGATTGTTCATACAAAAATACTAAAATCGCGATTAAAAAATGGGGGGGTGGAAGTTGGAGGGTGAATACTAATTTACGACCTATTCTCATACCTACCAAATATACAAAAAAAAACATTAAAATGTATATTCGTATCAATACAAATGAGACTAACAAAAAGAATGCCGAAAATTAATATTAAATAACTTAAAATGTATGTAAGTCGGTCACCATCTCAAGTGTCCTCGAGTGGATTACACCGTTCAGACAATTCACTAATGAGATGAGGCCTAATGATTTATCGGGCGACGAGGGTCCTTCACATCGATTTAAATTCGAGTTGATCCTCGCTAAGTGTGAATTAATTGCAATTTGTTTCAAGTTCTTGAAAATTCTTTTTTATTTAGAACTTCCAACGTCTTTAGAAGATTTTTCTCTTTGAGCTCTGCCTTTAAATTTTTATTTACCTGAGTCTAAAAATCATGTCGTAGTCTTTTTTTACTTTATTCATTTGATTTTATAAATTGGATTGGATTCGAAACCGGACACCTGTGATTGTCAATCTTGCGCCGCTTAACCACGATGCTTATGCCAGAGCGTAAAAAATTATCGACATATTTTGCGTAGAATAATGCGAAAGAAAACCGCATGAAAACTCGAAAACACGCATTTTTCCAGACATAAGACTAATCTAGATCGATTTTTCGTCCTCGAATATCCCCACATACCAAATATCAGTGAAATTGTTAGAGCCGTTTCCGAGATCGCTGGTATAAATAAATAAATAAATATACAAGAATTGCTCATTTAAGTATATAAGATGTATGTATTTAAAGTTATATATTATGTGTAGTGTGGCAACTATCTGGTATCCATAACATAAGCCTTGCTACTTTCTCAATAAGCTTACCATGGAACTAAATAGTGCTGTGTATTAATGTCCAAACATGTGTAATAAAAATAAATATATCGATTGGTTTATAATATGTTATCATAGTATGTATTCCATAAAGTATTTATTTGCTTTAATCATCAAACTTACCGGAAGGATGAACGTAATTAATAATAAATAATTTATTCAAATTCGAAGGACACTGCTGTTCACCCTCCGGTATTTATGCCTTGGACACCTTTTACAGCACTTTCAGCTAGAAAGGGGTTTGTGTTTTACTATGTCGAGTATTCAGATAGCAGATGGTTCAAAACCAGTTAGTTTAAAACGTTTTGGAAACCTTATATCCAGCGTTGGACATCTTTTTCTGGAAACGGCCATTGATGGTTGTTTTATTACCATAATGTCATCATTATATGACTATATTTTAATATCTCCTTAGATGATGTTTACCACAATATCTCCCAACGAAATCATTAATATATAATATTATTTACAAATACAGGTACACTCTCTGCACTTGTTGTAGCAAAGTGGTGGTTAAACTTAGACGACGAAGAGAAATCAGGCACATAGCCTACATAGTTATGGAATATTATCGACTTTTTCTAGCAGGAAAAATGAAAAACTTATTAAGCTCGACCCCGGACTCGAACCTGAGAGCTTATCAGCAGTACTTTGAACTAGACAATATTTATTAGAAATAAAAAGGAAAATACTATTAATTAGAATCTAGCTTAATTACATAACAAACATTTTCATAATTTTATCAGTCAATGGAAAAAGGCTTCTTCTAAGGAAAATGGCATTAATACCGTTCTAAGAGCCATTACTTCTAATAATTTCACCATCAGAATATTAACGAATTGAACTTTTCACTTAAAACTTTTAACCGAATTTCGTGCTCTAATGAGATTACTAATTATCGATCTCAAAGCGACCGCTTAAAGCACCGCTGTCAAGAAACGCTAAGTAATTAATTCCAATACTTTTCCATACCTTTACCATTAGTTCTCATTTTACTGTCTGGATCGTAGTAATTTTCGATTAAAGTAAGATTTTATCACAATTGAAATTGGACGTCATTCGCCATGCATTTTACCTAAATCTCCCTAAATCTCCCTCTTTTGAATCCTTTTACTTTTTAAAGTAATATAAACAAAACATAATATTACTTTCTTAAATTTACGCGAATATTTGACATTTAAATAAAAATATTTGTTCCTATTTTTTCGCGGATTTATTTTGATTTTTGATTTCCGACGTTTCAAATGCTTTACAGCAATCATGGCTACCCGTAGTCACTGCAGTAAAATTTAATCCGCGAATAAATCCGAAAAGATAGTTTTATTTAAAACATATTAATTAAGTTTATAATTTATTCATAATTATAGTTAGAATACATAACATGTTCTAGGCTCGATTTAATATTTGCATCGCAATTGTTAGTTAAAACGTTGGCTGTAATAATAATACGCGAACGTTATCGAATGCGTCTACAGTTGACTCATGGTAGGAAGCATTGTTTTAATTTACTTTCACAGTTATCGATTCAAACAAATTAGAGCATTTAATTATAGGTAGACAATTGTTTAACCATTAATTTATATTATTGATGAAAACGATCCCAGTTGCGTCAAGAGGTTTTAATTATTAACTAAACTCTAACTGAAATAATACTTTCTTAGATTTACGCGAATATTAGACATTTAAATAAAACTATGTTTTCGGATTTTTTCGCGGATTTATTTTGATTTTTGGTTCCCGACGTTTCGATTACTTTACAGCAATCATGGTCACAGGAGACTCTAAGGTGTTAAATGTCAAATTCCATTCCAATTTTCAAAATTTGAATTCATTTTGTTATTTGTGAGTAGGCTCTCTGTAACAACTGTATAATGCCTTTGAGACATCTAACACCTTAGTCTCTCCCGTGACCATAATTGCTATAAAGCAATCGAAACGTCGATCGAATGGAACGAAAAAAATCCGAAAAGATAGTTTTATTTAAATGTCTAACTGAAATATTAAAATTAAACCCATAACAAGCTATACACGGAAATGTACCAAATCTCGTATAGGACAAATATTCATATACTAGCGACTCACTCGCTCGCTCGGGTTCGTCCCTAGTTACGTTTTAACGTTTAGTATAGATTTCTCAGAGATGAGATATTTTTTCTTCGTATCCTTGACCCGGATAACTAACTATCATCATACCAAATTTCATCAAAATTTGTCCAGTGGTTTTCTCCTAATCCTGCCAGACAAAAATTCTAAAAATTATAACGGCCTTTAATGACATCAAATGATAATAAATAATGACTATTTCAATAAGATTTTCCAAAAAATATTTAATGTACAGATTCGACTCAGAATTTTATTATATGTATAGATTATAAATATTTATTTATTTGTTCGTTTATATTTGAGTTATTTTCCGCATGTCCTTGATTTTTTTGTCAGAGTACATATAATAATAAGTGAGATGTACCAAATAATTTGAAATTTATTTGTTAATTACATAAAATGTTATGAGTTTAGCCAAAATTTTTTAGGTTTAACGTAGACAGTGCCCGCTGACAAAAATATATCAAAGTTTCATATAGTAACGTGTTTTGCTATTTGTGCTACTTTATTATTATTATTATTATTATATGTTGGGACATTAACACACAGCACCATCTAGTTCCATGGTAAGCTACGAGGCTTGTGTTATGGATACCAGTTAGTTGATACTCCACACATATATAACTTTTAATACATACACATTACAAATATAAACACCCATGACTGGAGTACAAGCAAATGCTCAAATACAAATGAATACGCCCAGCGGGACTCGAACCCGCGGCCTCTGGCACAGCAAGTAGGGACACTACAAACTGAGTCAAACGTGCCGTCAATTATACTACTACTATTCTCGCTATTATTCCTTCCTTACTTCCTTTAATTTACTTCCTTGAAATAATAAACATATCTTTCATTTGCAATTTTAGAAAAGAAAATATGAATGATCAAAATATTATTATTAATTATACTATTGTTTTAGCATTAGTTATCTTCCTTTTGAAATCCGTAGGTATTATTATTTTTGTATATTAAAATATATTTACTTATCACAGCAACGACTTTCTAATAATATTTGTATTCTGTTTCATGATTATTGGGCTTCGTGTTTAGTTCTGTGACACTCTTTAGTCCTTAGTCTGAGTTCAAAATACTATAAGGTATTATAATTTCTACCTAACAACATATGTATATGGGTCGTTCTTCTTTTCTAGCGACAATTATCTGTCACTCAACTTATTTTGTGTCATATTAGAATATAGATTATTATATATTCATTGTTTGAATTTACATCCTCATCGCTTTATACCTTTTAATACTAAATAATCCTTAAATATTCTGAAGCCAATAATTTTTTTGCATGTGTTTATTTTTCATTAAATACCGTGACAAAGTAGTAATTCATAATGATGTCCTACCAAAAACAAACCACTCTGTCACAGTGTTTTCTCGAAAATAGCCTCAAAACAAACAACATTACGGGCATGAAAACAAAGATAAAATGATCCAAATGAAAATTAAATGCATTTGCTAAAAAAATATCTAACACTGAAATAAAAATATTGTTACTTGAAAAACTCGAAAAACTGAGAAACACCAATTCATTGTCGCAAGAAAAGAAGAACGACCCATATGACATTTTATCTATTTTTAAAATTAATAACGTTCACTCCAAATATATTAAAAACCAGTTTCTATTATCAAAAACGTAATTTATAGCGGCAATCCGATTTAGATGGGAACTATTCATTTTAATAATATGATTTATCAATATATTATTGTTTGGTCGGAGCAAGGCGTAATGCGCCGCCTGGCCGCTTCGATACGTGGCTTAGTTTGACGCTTGACAAATTTATTGCCCCTCAAAATTTACCATTTTAACGTTCATACGACGCGATGACCGCTACGTTTTTTTCATACCACTTCGGAATATGGTTTGTATATGAAAAAAAGAATCGAATGCGTGAAAATTTCAATGTTTTATCATTTAATTGACTAATAATTTACTAGAATTTAATAAAGATATTTAAATTCAATTCAGTAAAAATTTTTTTTTTATATTCTTAGGGATTTATTTTGATTGCCTTAGTACCTACGCATTGTTTCAAATATACTATTTATGACCGCATCACGAGAAAATCACTAAACGGGTTTTGATATTTGGTATGGTGATAACTGATTTTCCGGCTCAACTTATAATATTTTTTACTGCGGCAAAATATCTTATTTCTGAGAAAGGATATAAAAACTGATTAAAATTAAACCACGCTGATTTTTTTTATATTTTAATATGTAACTTACAAAATAATGCATAAAACAATTTAAAATATCTCGTTCTAATAAAAATTATATCAATATGCGAAACTATTTGTTAAAATATCTCCAAAAAATATATATTTACGTTTTCACGGTTAGTAAAGAATAAATTATATATATATACTAGCAGACCCGGCCACGCGTTGCTGTGGCACACATACGAAAATCGTTAATTTTGCAATAAAAAAAGGAAATAATCAGAATAAAAACTATCCTATCTTTTAAGTTGGAACAAATCACACATTTTGAAAAAAAAACGTTAAGATCGGATAAGTAGTTTCGGAGTTCATCCCGGACCAACATCGTGACACGAGATTTATATATATTAAAGATATGTACATTGTACATATATATAATTACATACATAGGTATACATAATAAAAGAAAAGTAATTATGATTTGCGGGATAAAACTATCCTTTGTCCTTCCCAGGGTCTTAAACTATCTCCATACCAAATATCATCTAAATCGGTTCAGCGGATTAAGCGTGAAAAGGTGACAGACGTACGGACAGAGTTACTTTTACATAGCATGTGCTTTTAAAATAATAAAATAATACTTTAAATAAGTAATTTATATTCCAGAATAATTTTATGTACAGATATGACCTTTCTATGATTTTATTAGAATAACTAACAACACCCGCGGCAAAGCTTAATTATTCGGATACTAATTATATTTTAGTAATAGTTTGTTTTGGCTGAAACAATTTTCGAATGAAAATGTTTGTAAGTTTTTGCTATTGTTTAATAAATAAATAAACTTGCTCTCTCAAACATGCAGGTTTCTTTACGATGTTTTCTGTCACGGTAAGGCAAGTGGTAATCATGTTAGAAATGATTCGCACATGAAAATATCAGAGGTGTGATTGATGTGAGTGAACCCGGGATTTGAACCCGCTTCACTAAGTCTCTCAAGGAGGGCGTGGTAGCTCAAGGAGCCCAGTGATAGGCTCGCACTGCTTTGTATTTCGTTTGGTTGACATTAAAATAAAATTCAAGTTTTCACAATCTATACATATTGTATCGATCGGAAAAGTACGTTGGCTTGTACTATTTTTTTAACATATTTGGCAATTTTGCGACTGCTAAACTAACAAAGAGGGTACTGAAAATATTTCATATCTAAAAATTACTTAACGTACATATATTTAGAGTATTTTGGCAGCTCTTTTTTTACAAATTTCCAGATTCACTGATACCTATTTTTAAAGGTAAAAGATTAGAATAGAAAGTAAAACACAACAGTATACTAATATTTAAAAGAGTTTGGGTGGGTCGTATAAATAATATAATTTAAGCCATTTTATATAAATTAATATAACCCTAAGTTAGCTCTCGAACATTTTGAGAAGTCCATAAAAATAATTTTATTCATCATATCCAAGTTGTAATAACTTTATACAAATACGACATAGTGAATCCACTTCACTCATCCAAAATTGCTCTCAAATATAAAAGATTGTTCAAACACACCAACGGAAGTAGACGATATAAAGTTTTATTATCGCCAAAAATATACAATTCAATTCAATGCTAGTCATAAAGTAGGAAGATGGATTCCGAATCGAAAGCCATACTATTTTATAATATTCTTTTATATTTGTAACATAATTTTACTACATTTACTAGTTTGAAAGTAAATTATAAGCTAAATGTACTAACTTAATCTATATATATAATAAAATTCCGAGTCGAATCTGTACATTAAATATTTTTTGGAAAATCTTATTGAAATAGTCATTATTATCGATACAGAGGCCGAATCTATAGTTTTTAGGATTCTGGGAGAGAAGATTTGGACAAGATGTGTCTGGGAACGCATTACGATAAAACTACTGGACAGATTTTGATAAAATTTGCTATGATAATAGCTGGTTATCCGGTTCAACATACTTTTACTGCGGGAAAATATCTCATCTCTGAGAAATCTATACTAACCGTTAAACGTAACTAGGGACGAACCCGAGCGGAGCGGAGGTGAGTCGCTAGTATCTATACCAATATAATAAAGCTAATTTGAACACTATTTTTAACTACCTTTCTTGAATGCAAAATTGACTTACTTTACTATTTTTTTATGAAATTACATACTAAAAATGATATAAAGAGTAGTGACTTTCAAACTGAATGAGAACAAATAGTAGAAGCTAGCAAATACTCATAAAAATCCTTCAATATTATCCATGAAATAGGTTTAATGTCTTATGAAGAATGGCGAGATAGAACGAGAGAGACGTGAATATGTGATTACGTGTCTCCCAAGGGAGATGAACTGGGGTCTATTCCGACTGTTTAATTTTCTTATACAATTTTACATCTTACTTCGTCTTATATAGTAGACGGTTTACTGTATATTGGAATACTTCAGTTTGAAAGAGGTTTTCGGTTCGAATCTCATTGTGGGTAAATATTTTTGTTTAATACAAATATTTGTTGTTTATGTGTTGTTTTTCTAGTTTATTTCTGGACTAGTTATTTAAAGTAAGCAGTAGTGTTTAAAAATTATTGACTGTACCCACTATAGTAGTTTTTGACCACCCTTTTACAAGAAACTAGTTTTTTCTCGTGGCTTCGCTCGCGGGGTGGGGATTACAGATAGCCTACATCCTAGGTTCCCAGTATCCCAGATTACAATCTACGTATGTATATTCTTGATTTTTTTTATTGGAACACAACAGATAGTACGTAGTAGTTTTCTAAAACGAAAAAGGTATAGACAAAAAGCTACTCTTACATACATTTATAATGTTACCATGAAAGATGCATGTAATAATCGTCTGTCAAATGGTCATCTGTCGCCATATTAGAAATGTGTTTTCGATCTCCTGTACTGAGAGTATTTATCTAAGAAACAGTAATTTCTTGGCAAAAATTAGTCAATTTTCTTTCATCGTGAATTGGCCTTGTAAACCATTGGCTCAAATTTGAAAATTATTTTTCTCGATCTTTTCATCTAAACATAGCTAATTATATATGTATAAAACAAGGTTTTAAACACATAACAATTTACTTTAAATACAATTCGCGAAACACTCTCAGTTTACGAAAGTTTCCATTAAAATCTGGTAGCATATTATGATGGACGGACAAACAGGCCAAATCATCATTTTATTAGTACATAATATTAAGCCAGGTAAATTGTATATTAATTATACGTATTGTACATATATGCAGGTATTCAGGAGTAATTAGCATACGTATGGCTGATTGCAGTAGAGGACGTTAACGTTACTGTTAATGGTTATATCTTTGCATTATGCAAAGCCCCCAAAATTATAATTAATTTATAATGGTAATTTGTATAATTGATTGTGTTGACAATTTGTGACTTATTCAAATAAAATTAAAAAAAATAATCTTAAATCAATTGAATTGAATTGAATCAAAAAAAAATGTAAATTAAAAAAAACTTTACAAAATAGCCACTATTTGCCTATATATTTTATTTTAATGTATTCTAAACTCTACAACCACTGAATGTACCTTCACTTTTTGTATAAGTCTCAAAATAAGGAGGACATGTAATCTTTAGATTTCCTCGAATGATTAAAATTGAAATTAGCTATATTTGTCATTGTTATTGTACATTATAGTACAATTAAAAATTCTATTGAGAGTCATTTATCTGTTTTCGATTTTTTCGTTCATTATCTATACATATATGTATAGACATATATGTATGTAAGTCTGGTTTAACCCAAAAATCCCTAAAACTCTGACCCAAAAATCCCTGAAATTCTGACTGTCCTCTTCTATTTTTTCTTTTCTCACGTTGAGATGGACTCTGTTCCTTTCTTGCCTTTCCTTCTATAAGCCGTTACCGCTGGCACAGACATATTCTTGAATCTACTTTAACTTCTATATCCATCTATATTGAAACATAAAACAATCTTTTGTATGTAAAAATTATAAGCACTAGTACGGGCCTCCTCTTTCTGCTAGCCAAATACCTATCGGTAGACAACACTTTCTTTCTAAAACTGGTTAAATTCTCCCAGATGATGATGAAGTTTTCCCATTAATTTATTTTTATTTCATCATATTAAATAGTATAATACATGTAAAAAGTATATGTAGTATATATTAAAACTAAATCCCGAAAGGTGCAAGATCTTGGCTAAAACCAGCTACGTTTTGATTCCAAAGTGGGTACAGGTTTTTTGCTATTCCAAAGCGTTTATGACTTTTTAAAAGTGGGAGGACGTCACACCATTCGAGTAAATACTATACATAAGGCAGACGCATGTTTACGAAATAGAGATATTTTAACTGTATTTAGAAACACGTATATGTAGTATGGCACTAAAATTTAAACGAGCAATTCTTGTTTATTTATTTATTTATTTATACCAGCGATCTCGGGAACGGCTCTAACGATTTTGCTGAAATTTTGTATATGGGGGCTTTCGGGGGCGAAAAATTGATCTAGATTAGTCACATGTCTGGGAAAACGCGTGTTTTCGAGTTTTCATGCGTTTTTCTTATGCATTATTCTACGCAAAATTAAATAGCGACATCTATACAATTGTCTCAGTATCACTTAGTCACTTAATGTCAAATTATTTTTAAGCCAAATTAAAAAGAAAATTATTCTTATGGCGACATCTATACAACTGTCTCAGTAACACTTAGTCACTTAATGTAAAATTATTTTTAAGCCAAATTAAAAAGAAAATTGTTCTTATCGCGACATCTATACAACTTTCTCGGTAACACTTAGTCACTTAATGTAAAATATACAATCTTTCAAGAACTCCGAGCGAAGCTCGGTCGCCCAGGTACTGGCACTAAAACGACGTCAAGAAGTAACCTGTCAAAGTTATACGAGATTCAAGTTCAAATTTTTCAACTTCAAAATATTTTATTTAATATTAAATTATTAGATTTTTTTACTGAACGTCATGAGTCTGCTACCAATTCAGAAAGAAGAAGCCTCAGACCTGAGAAGAACTGGCGAATGAAACTCAGCGGGACTAATATTATTACTTTATCTTTTTTGTAAGTTAAATTAAAATTATTATTAATTCTATAAAGTTGAAGTATCATCTATAAAATCATGAATTTTATAATAACCTTTAGCATACAAACGTTCTTTAACTTTTTTTTTTTAATTTCAGAGCATGAGCATGTGCCTAATTGTCACATATAATAAAATGAATAAATATGTTGGGACATTAACACACAGCACCATCTAGTTCCATGGTAAGCTACGAGGCCTGTGTTATGGATACCAGATAGTTGATACACTACACATATATAACTTTTTAAATTTATTCATATTATAAATATAAACACCCATGACTGGAGTACAAACATTCGTGCTCATCACACTAATGAATGCCTCCAGCGGGAATCGAACCCGCGACTGTTGGCACAGCAAGTAGGGTCACTACAAACTGAGCCAAACATGTTGTCAAGTGTATAAAACTGTTCTTAAATGTTCAGATACGAGGTTTACGGATTTCAATCAGTTTCATTCTTTTACTCGCCCCTAGCTCTCACGTCTTGTCTGTGACTGATTACCAAAAGTCCTATTGTAAATAGAATGAGAAAAAATAAAATAGAAACAGTGTACGGTATCTTATATAGCGATAAACAATTTGTTTTTAATGACTTTATATTAATATTAAAAATTTATATTTTTCTAAAAAAAACAAATTTACTTTTTGAAAGCAAGGTAATAAAAAAAATAGATGTCTGTGCACAATAATTTGATGACTACCTCGCACGAATTACTTAAGATTAGTTGTTTGAAATTGAATTCATAACCTCCTGCATTTTAAACATTCCAATACGCTATCATTGCGTCATAGGAGCTGCTGTATTTAATTCAAATATGATATATAGCAGATCTAAATTTTCACTAAAATATTAGTGGTAATACAAATAAATGTAAATATTTCGAGTTAAATACAAAGTAAGCAAAGACAAAGTTAAGTGATAGCAACAAATAAATCTATTAAACATTGCAATAATTCAAAATACCGCATCGTATTAATCAAGCTCTAACATCTGAAAGATCATGTGTTCTCGTCCGTCGGTAGTCGAAAGACAGACTCGGTGAAAGTGCCAGCGTTATTAAATTGCAATAAAATATTCTTATGATTAAGATGTCATATCAACTCACATACAAACACACGCTCGCACATGTGTACATGTAAATACAGCATGTTTGATGTACATATCATTTCCTCACAAAACGTGACACTGGCAGAATGTATTGCGTCTGTTAACGCAACTCTAAGCCATAGAAAAAAAAAAATTAAATAATGCAACTTTTCTTTTTTTTTTCTTTCTTTTTTTAATGTGTGAGTAGGTACTCTGTTGTCCATTAAACTTATATCTTAATAGAGTAATATATTTTGGCCATACTTGTTAATAACTTTGCGCTCAAACTATAGATATTTTTATAACGCTGTATGATTACCGGATAAATATATAAATAAATAAACTCTCAAGCTAACATAGATAAATAGAAAAGTAAAAAAAGTTTTTGTTGTCTACTTTTTAGATATGGTGATACATTTAACTCTATTATTTGCACCCCTTTCCCTTTCACAGTTTGCTGTTTCGTACACCTAAAGGTTGCCTGGAAGAGATTGCTGTTGTTGTTAGCGACAAGGCCCCCTCTTGTACATTATCTATCTGTATTTATTTATTTTCTTTTGTTCTTGGTGTACAATAAAGAGTTTATTATTATTGTTATTAAAATAAGCATGTACTAGATTATATTATTTTTACCACACAAAAGTTTTATAAAACATAGCTAAATTTAAACAATTATGTAACTTGTTTATATTTAATTAGCGGAGGGTATTATGAGATTTAAAATAAAAGAATACTTTATATTTATTTTATATTACAGATATCACCATAAAATTATTGATTTGTTAACCGACTTCCAAAAAGAAGGAGGTTCTATGTTCGTCTGTATGTTTTTTTTTCTATTACGTATATAGACTAAACATCTGTCAAATACATCGATTTTCAAAATGATTAAACATACAATTTTAAGTCAAGCCAGTCATAATTATATACCTTCTTTATATAATAATTTTTTTTTTACATTTTTGACAGTAAATTAAGAAAAAAACAAGAAAAATTGAAAATAATAAATGAACATTATCAAGAATCAAATGGTTTTATTTTCACTTAAATTAATAAAAATCACATATTATATAATATATATTTCATCTTTCTACTAAAATTGCTGCCATACTTATACGAGGTTATTAACGATCCCAACAACCTATCTGCAATTTACCTTACTAACGATAGGAATTATACAAAATTTGTATGGAGCTTCTGTTTAATTTCAATTTGATTCTATGGAGGGTAGTTGAACAGAAAGCAAGGTCGATCTGTTTTCATGTTTTTATAAAATTTAATGTAATTTAGAGTGCAAACATGGTGTTATTTTGTGTTCTAAAGGTTATTAGAGTCATAAAAACATTACTGTAGTCTCTCCAGGATAATTTATAAGAAATCTGTGAGAATTTTTGAGAATTCAATTGTTATCATACACGCCGGCGTGTATGCGGTCCTCAACGGGTTAGTACCATTAAGGATCAAGGTGCCATGAGTATCAAGCGATTTGTCTTGTGGACAACTTCCTTTGAACCTGATGGCATCTTAAAACTTGCTTATGCGGGAAGACTAAACGCAAAGTAATTCATGAAAAAGCGATAGAACTAAAATACCTCTGGTTTATCGTAAAGTTTATATTAATACATCAAACGACAATCATAGAAGTAAACCTCGTTAATCTCTCCAGAATAATTTCTAAGAAATCCGTGTGAATTTCCGAGAATTCAATTATTATCGTACACGCCGGCGTGTATGCAGTCTTCGAGGGGTTAAGAGATTTGGTTGTCATTAACCAAAACTAATTTCTAGCAAGGAAACCTTCAGATAGATAGGTTATTGTGAACCGTTAATCGCTGCCACTTTGACCACGCGTATCCCGCTCGCAACGTCCCGACAACGCGTGTTAATCAGACAGATCACGGGTAATTGCCGACTGGAGTGTGAAATGCGGGCTTAGCGATGAAATTATCTGCAGTTTAGCGTTGAGTTATGCTTGATTAAAGGCCGTTTAATTTCTTACTGTCATTCATCAATATATTTCATTTATTATAGCAGAAATTTAATGCTACCTTCTTATTGTGCAATCTTTGTTTTGTAATATTAATAATTGGATATTTCTTCTTAGTTCTTATACTTTTAGGTGTAGGTGAAGACTCTCCAGGATAATTTCTAAGAAATCCATGCGAAATTCCGAGAATTCAAGTGTTATCGTACACGCCGGCGTGTACGCGGTCCTCGAGGGGTTAGTTTTTGAAATCTTCTGTTTAACACTGTTAATTCAGTCTTTTAGTGGAATAATCAAAAACATCATTGGCCAATCTCGAACGTGACTCCTCCATTTAACGTGACATTGGTGAAATATTTTGTGCTCAACTGACGCGCATTAAAGCCATTTTGCAAAAGAATTGAATTGATTTATTTTTATGTAAATAATTATTAATTTTGTCGACTCCCCTTATCTATTAAATAATATACAATTCAGATGTTCCAGCTTCAACACTCGTCGAAGAGATCTATTTCAGATTCCTGTCACTAGGACGAAATTTGCTCAAAATGAATTTATATCCAGGTCTTGTGATTACAATGTTCACTTTAACGATATTGACTGAATTAATTATAATTTAGAAAATTAAAAAAAAAATAGAAACTTACTTCTTCTAAAAGATTTATAATTTAGCTTCATATCTTATTAATGTTTCAATTGTTTTGCTAATTTAATTCAAGTGTCGTTTTGTTAAATCTCAACTCTTTTACTAAATGGATTGTTTGTCTGTGGAAACTTTATTGGTGTATTTATTATTATTATTATTATTGTCATTTATTGTTTGTGTTGTAACACTGTATGTTTACCTAATTTATACTATACATATACTAAAATTCTGAGTCGAATCTGTACCTTAAATATTTTTTGGAAAATCTTATTGAAAAAGACTTTATTATCGATACAGAGACCGAATCTATAGTTTTTAGAATTTTTGTCTCTCGGTCTGTCTGTCTGTTACCGCATCACAGAAAAACCACTAGAGGGATTTTGATGAAATTTAGTAGTATGATAGCTGAATATCCGGGTTAACATATAGGATACTTTTTACCACGGGAGATTATCTCATTCCCATGGGAATACACGTTATAACACAACCCAAAAAATATTTATGATCAAAATTTCTTGAAATTTGGTATTAATGCTCTTCAATACAATTAAAGAAATCCGTGTTTAAGCGTTTTTTGAAATTCATCCCATAAGGAGATAAAATAAGGGATGAAAATTTGTATGAAACCTACCTTTTTAAAGTTTTTTTGTTGTAGTTTAAGCGCGAGCGAGGCCGCGGGTTTTGCTAGTAATTAATAAAAAAAAATATACTTTTACATATGCTTGAAGGGTCCATGTTTGAATTTGTTAGTTTTAACCAAAATATTGTACTAGCTGAAATTTAAATTATATTTTTTCATTAAACTGCTTTGAAGGAGTTTGAAAGATACTTTTATAAATAAATATTTTTTTTAAATACATTATATATTAAATATATGTAATATTTTCTAGAACTGAACTTTAAGATATGAAAGCATAAAAATATAGTACTTTAATTATGAAATTCAAATTATTTTAAAGTACCGTAAGAAAAACTCGATATATATTTAATTATTTTTTAATACTATTTATAGGTGAACTAGCGACTCACCCTCACTCTGCTCGGGTTCGTCCTTACTTAAGTCTTAACGTTTAGTATAGATTTCTCAGAGATAAGATATTTTCCCGTATTAAAGAGTATACTATATGTTGACCCGGATAACCAGTTATCATTATACCAAATTTCAACACAATCTGTCCAGTGGACTGGACAAATAGACTGACAAAAATTCTTAAAACTATACTATTCTTAAAACTAAACGAAAATAATGACTATTTCAATAAGATTCTCCAAAAACTTTTTAGTGTACAGACTCAGTTAGAATTTTATTATATGTATAGATAAAATATCGAATAAAGAATTCACTGACATTTAAAACGATAATTAAGATGAGGTGTCACTTGCACTACCAGACAAATGACAAGAAATCCATTCAATACGTTTCACAAAACAAATATTCGGGTATTTGAAAGGTTATAATGAGATCCTCGAAGCTCAGAGCAAATGTAACGAGGTATCGGTTATAATAACGATTTGTAGCTATAATAGCTACACTGCGGGCGGTCGAACCGCGCCCTAATTGGCTACCCTGCTGTTTGGGGAACCACTACTATTTACTAATATTTCTCGTAAATTTTGATAAAAATAACCACAGATGTTTCATGGAGGGCTGTTATCTATACATAATATAATAAAATTGTAACTAAGCCGAATCCGTACATTAAATATTTTTTGAAAAATCTTATTGAAATAGATAGTATTATCCATACACAGGCTAAATCTATAGTTTTTAGAATTTTAATCTGTCTGTCTGTTTGTCTGTTTGTGATTGCATCACGAGAAAACCATTTGTCAGATTTTGATGAAAATTGGTACTATGATAGCTGGTTATCCAGGTCAACAAGGATACTTTTTACTGCGGGAAAATGTCTCATCTCTGAGAAATCTATACTAAACGTTAAACGTAACTAGGGACGAACCCGATCGGGGGTGAGTCGCTAGTTTTATATAATATACTTTTTGGCTATGATACTAGCATGAAAATATTAAAGGATCAATCAAAAATAGAAACGTTAAGGCGTACAGTGGTGAGATGTTTTCCTTATCTATAATAGTTTCCATGCAATTTGTGAGGATGAAAAGTATTTATTTAAGAAAGTGTAACTTCTTTCTTTTCTTCGTCTTTCTAGCTTTAGCTTTTTTAAGAGAGAAAATCAAAAGTGATATATTAAATGTTAGATACAATTTTTGTGCTAAAATTTAGAGTATAGATGAAAAATTTTAATTTATGATTAAAGTTTTATGCAAATATTCTTTGGTTATTTCAAAATATACGGTACATTTGAGACTACAATATGTAGGCAGCAAGAAATTACAATCGAAATGCAGCTGTAAGCTCATGACATGTAATATCTGAGTTAAGATACGTCATGCACTAGTATTTGAATATAAAGCGTGGTTCAGACAAACTCTAGTATTGAGCACCTGAGTCATTGCGGCTGATGTTAACACGTCAGCAAAACAAGTAGCTTTTTTAAATAAAATATTAACTTTTTTTTTGTCGTCTCTTTTCTACGTGATATTAAACTAAACAATTTTTTTAATTAGTACGTAATCAAATGTTGGAGTCGATTTTAGCTTACTTCTTGTCGATTTGAAGGTATAGTATGTAATATCTATGCTAATATTATAAAGCTGAAGAGTTTGTTTGTTTGTTTGGTTGAACGCGCTAAACTCAGGAATTACTTATCCAATTTGATTTTTTTTTTGCATTGGATAGCTCGTTTACTAAAGAAGGCTATAGACTTTATATCATCCCGGGAAAATTTACGGTTCCAGTAGGATAGATCTATTTTTCTCTAGGGACGAACCCGAAGCGAAGCGAGGTTGAGTCGCGTATGTATAATACAGAAGATAGCAATCCAATATTATACATTGACCTGATCTGATGAAGTCAGGAGATGAATGAGAGATGGGAATCTCAAAGGTTACAATTAAAACCATCGAGTTTGTGCGATTTGATACATTTAGTTAAACCCTTATTTTATAGTTTTTAACAAAACTATAAGTTATGATCTTAATAATAGCAAATACATAATATGGAGTGTTATTCGTATATTATACTTTAAAATTTATTACTTTGAATACAGCTGATATAACCAGTGTGTAATTTACGCGTACAATGTATGAACGTATATTTTAGAAATGTACAAGCGTCAAGCAACATCCACAGTATTGCTGTATTGCTCATGTATTATTCCAACGGTCTTTTTTTTCCGATCCATCTATATTAGTTTTATAAAGAGGTATTATTTGTAAGTTTGTATGTAGGGAATGAACTCTGAAACTGCTGATGAAATACTTTCACTAACAGGAAGTTACATTTAAGCGAGTGTTGTGGAATATTTTTTCAATGAGTATCAAAAATCAGAAAAAGTTAGAATTTATGATGACTTTCATTGAAATTAAGAAAAAATTAGCCATTGTGTTACTTTATCGGCATATACCTACTACCTAAAACAGTTTGAAATAAAGCAATAAAATGTATGGTAAAAAGACACTTAGACACTTAGAAGATACACACACGAGTGAATCAAGGGAAAGTCACTAGTCAATTAAAAAAATGTGTGTGTGTGTGTGTGTGTGTGTGTGTGTGTGTATTTCTGTATGCACCTAAGAAGTTATACCTCTTTAGCGTAACAGAAGAAAAATAGTTAAAGATTTCATCCCATATGTCACAACTCTCCGTTTGTAAAAGAAATGATAAATAAAGTAATTAAATAACGCATATTAGGCATATTACAATCATATATTTATAGAATATCATTTGAGGAAAGAATATAATATTATATATCATGTGTCAGACAATAACAACTGTTACCATGGGAACAAACAGTTATCTGCTAACTTCATTATGTCGCTGTTTGGCTGTCGGTATGCGCGCGGATCATAAAAATTAAATAATTAAATAATTAACTAATTAATTAACTCTTATAAATTTTATCCATACGTCCCAAAAGAAGTATATAACTTCAAAAATATTTTATTCTTTTACATATTACTTAAAACTTATTCGAATGAAATATCTTTTATACCTGTCGCTAGTTATTGGGTGTTTCCTAATAGATGTACTACCGTTTTGAATATAAAGCGTGACACAATCTACAGGATTCTCATATTGTTATAGCGCCACCTGCGGCTCATCGCTCTAACGCCGCTGTCTGAGTATTCGCGTGTCTGTTCTCACCTTTGTACCGATGGCAAAAAAATATATATTCTTCAGTTCTTTAATTTGATTATATAAGTAATATAAAATAAACTAAATAATATCGATATCCTGATGGATCTCTAGCCCATGACGCACAGGAAAAAGCGAACCTATTGGCCTCTCTTTTTGCGGCCCATTCCCATCTCGACGACTGTGGAGCCCAACCTCCCACTATACCCCATTGCGGCACAACAATGCCTGATATCCAAATTAGGCAGCGTGATGTACGGGCAATACTACAGTCGATCGACATCCGGAAAGCAAGTGGTCCTGATGGTATCCCAGCAATTGTAATCAAACATTGTGCAGCAGAGTTGGCTCCAGCACTAACGCGCCTGTACCGAACCTCCTATTCTTCGGGGATTGTGCCGAAGGCTTGGAAGGTGGCGAACGTTCAACCGATCCCTAAAAAAGGTGACCGATCTGACCCTGCCAACTATCGACCCATAGCCATAACCTCGGTACTCTGTAAGGTGTTCGAGCGGATCATAAACTCGCAACTCGTCCTCTACCTAGAGGGTCACTCCCTTATCAACGATCGTCAATATGGTTTTCGACCAAAACGTTCGACGGGTGATCTTCTAGCTTTTATGACGCATCTATGGGGCGAGGCTATGGACAAGCATGGCGAATCGATTGCTGTTAGCCTTGATATCTCGAAAGCTTTCGATAGGGTCTGGCACCGTTCCCTTCTTTCCAAGCTTCCGGCCTACGGTTTACCTCCTCGGTTGTGCGACTGGGTGGCTGACTTCCTCCATGAGCGCAGTATTCGCGTTCTCTGCGATGGACAAGCTTCTAGCTTCCTGCAGGTGAATGCTGGTGTGCCTCAGGGGTCTATCCTATCACCGACACTCTTTCTTCTGCATATCAATGACATGTTATCCCTGGGTAATATTCATTGCTATGCAGATGATAGCACTGTTCACGGTCGATACTTTGGCCATCCTGCCGCAAATCGAACCGAGATCGAGAATAAGAGAACTGAACTTGTCCGTGAGCTCGACGATGTCTTGTACCGCGTTTCAGAATGGGGTACAAAGAACCTGGTCGAGTTCAATGCCAAGAAGACGCAGGTATGCGCGTTCTCAGCAAAAAAATCTCCATTCCTTTGTCTTCCCTCTCTTCAGAACACACGCCTTACGATGCAGGGCAGCATCAACATCCTCGGAGTTAACATCCGTAGCGACCTGAACCAAAAAAGCCATATCGAGAGTGTCATTTCGTTAGCCTCACGTAAACTCGGGGTCCTAAACAGGGTGAAGCGGTTCTTCTCGCCTGAGCAGCTATGTCTTCTGTACAAGACTCAAGTGCGCTCATGCGTTGAGTACTGCTCCCACCTCTGGGATGGCTCTGCTAAGTACTTGTTAGACGCTCTTGATAGACTTCAACGCCGTGCTGTCCGCATAATTAATAAAGCTGAGGCTACTCAATATCTCGAATCTCTGCAACTGCGTAGAGATGTTGCTTCACTAGCCGCTTTTTACCGCCTATATTACGGCGAGTGTTCTGAAGAGCTCTTCCATCTTATACCCTCCTCTCCTTTCCTCTCCAAGACCACACGTGCTGGTCGGAAATTCCATCCTCACACGGTACTACCCATACCATCTCGTACCAAAAGGTTTGGTAACTCCTACCTGTGCCGCACCATTAGGAAATGGAATTCATTACCGTCTCACGTGTTTCCCTCTTCCTACAATCCTGGGTCTTTTAAACGGAGCGTGAAAAAGCACTTATGCGGGCCGACGAGGTGAGATTGATCGGTATCGAGATCATGTCCCGGAACCGATCGACCTCATTCTTGGACTCCACTGTTGCTTACCATCAGGCGACATGGAGTCATCTTGTCGAGCGAAAATAAAAAAAAAAAAAAAAAAAAAAAAAAATTAAATATACATTTTGTTATTTTTGTTTTATTTTACTAGCGTCTTAACCTGGCTTCACTCGGGTACATCAAAAAATGTCTGTTATATATAGGCTATAAGCTACTTTTTGTGTACTAAATCCGAATACAATTATATTGATATCACATACAAGACCATTTCAAAAAAAACCGCGACAAAATCCAAAAAGATACTTTCATTTACGTTTAATAGTTCACTTACTAACTAATAGTACCGGATTTTCAAAAATATATTAACATCCCAAGAAAATATTAAAGTAAATAGTAATCTCGTTCGTTTCGTACAAGGTTTAACAAAATTAGTCAATAAGTTATTTGAAAAAATCTCGTTAAAACTCTGCACCGTTAGTCCAAAAGTGAAGGACAAATGAACAAACACACTTTCGCATTTAAATAAAACTATCTTTTCTGATTTTTTCGCGGATTTATTTTGATTTTTGGTTCCCGACGTTTCGATTGCTTTACAGCAATCATGGTCACGGGAGAGACTAAGATGTAAGATGTCTCAAAAGCATTAAATAGTTGTTACAGACAGCCTACCCAAAAAATAACAAAATGAATTTAAATTTTGAAAATTGGCACTAAATACCTTACAATATTTATTAATTTTAATTTTAAACATTTTTTTATAATTTTAATTATTTTATACTTGAAATATGAAATATTATTTATATAATTCAGCTATTATTATTATTTATACACTTTCGCATTTTAATATTAGTAAAAATTATTAATAATAATGTATTCATATTTCTATGCAGCTCGTACAAGTAGTTCCGACTATTGTCTCAGTCGACGAGTGCGCCTCTAATTGATTCCACCCGCTCCAACCGATCACCTGTCTGCATTATTTATCACCGTGTTTACTGGATATATGAATATTTGATAAAATTAAACGAGTTATAGGTGTTCTATTTGCTTGTTCCGGCATTACTTATAAAAAGGTACTTATATATTTCATAATAATCTAAATTATACTAGATATGCGCTTACCCAAGACTCCGTCTGCTTTAGCACGATAATAGAAAAAATACAAATTTTACGTCATTTAGGTTGAATTTTGAAATCCTTAGCGGTTGTTGATTCTCTATCAAGAGCTTTGATATTTTTCAAGTTTCTGACTTTTATGACAAAATCTTGAAATTCATTTCTTCCCATATTTTTATGGTTCTGTAGCCAAAAGGCAAAAAGGGAGTCTATATAAATATAAAATATATAAATATGTTTGGACATTAATACACAGCACCATCTATTTCCATGGTAAGCTACGAGGCCTGTGTCATGGGTACCAGATAGTTGATACACTGCACATATTAACTTTCAATACACATATATTATGAATATAAACACCCATGACTGGAGTACAAACATTTGTGCTCATCACACAATCGTTGCTCCCAACGGGACTCGAACCTGCGACCGCGGACACAGCAAGTAGGGTCGCCCTTTCAGCCAAACGTGTTGTCAAAATATATAATATCATCATATTCATATGTTATGTGTCTGTATCTCACAGTGATTTTACTCGAAAACTATTGGACTACATTACTGAAATATGTTAGATAGATATTTCATGCGAATCTTTATTCAAATGCAAACATATCTATGCGATTAATAAGAATAATATTAAAGATAAATAGATATTATATATAACTTTTAAAATAACAAATTATAAGTATGTTAAAACATTGTATTCAGCCCTTTTTAACGTCCCACTGCTGGGCACGGACCTCCCTTCAAGACGAGGGGAATCAGGCCATAGTCCACCACGCTGGCCAAGTGCGGATTGGCGGACTTCACATATCTTTCGAAAACTTGCTAGGTTCTCTCAGACATGCAGGTTTCCTCACGATGTTTTCCTTCACCGTAAGGCAAGTGGTAATCAAGTTAGAAAATGAAAATGATGTTAAAACATAACATAAATTTAACCTTTTTTACCTTTTATAATAACACAAAAACATACAGTCAAATTGAGTATATTAATTTTATAAATATATGGAAATAAAATACATAAGTGTTGTATAATACATATAATATACATTATTAAAACTTTAATTTCGACTTGGTTTCAGTAGATGGTATCTGTCAGCCATTTACTGACTTATCTCGGTTAGACTATGATAACTGGGACGTGTTGGGAACGTCGAGGATTAAAAAGTCTTGGAATCCAAGTATAATATGCAAGATAAATTCGCTATGAAAGAAGTTTTGTTTAAGATGTATTAAAATGTATGAAAATACTTAACCAATTATAAACCAATGGTATATATTCAATACGTATAGTTTGATTTTTACACCTTTTATACCCGTTTAGGGGATGAACTTCCAAAAAAATCGAGTTTGTGGCTTTTTGACTTTCTAAGATTTCGTGTGTAATAATTAATTTCTTTTTTTATATATCACACAAGTACTTAGATTGAATTGTATAAAAACTCACAGTTTAAAGAATTTTGTTTACTTATAATTAATTTATGTGGAAATGAAATTTCTAACAATATTTTTTTTGTATTTTAGCACAACCCTGAAAGTATAAGGTATTTAATAAAATTTATCATGAAAATCCATTCATGAGTGATGAAAATAAAGTGAGACAAACTCACTCGAATCAAGCAATTCCTTCTTTTTAAGAAGTCGGTCAACAAAGCTCAATCTATTGTATTAGCACAAAGCTTAGTTTGAGCTATTCATACTATGACACTATAAGTAAGTAATAAATAAATATCTACTAGTGATCACCGCGTGGTTGAAAATTAACCATAATTCATTGAGTTATATATTTATTGTCTTACGTATATTACAATATTAATCTATTCTCAATTTGACCACAGACTTTAACAGTATACAAAAGAGTATATATGCGTGTGTATGCCAAATACATAGTAGTGTTTTGTTTTTTTTTTATTGATTTAATATATTTTTATGCATAATTTAAAAAAAATATTATCATTCTGCACTCCTTCTCTATATAAACTATAAGTGTGGGAAATTTCATACTCCTCTAATTTTCGTAAAAAGGAATACAAAGTTTTTGCTTCACGTATTAATATATAGATAATATAACTGCTCGTACATATGCATATAGTAATATTCTTTAGTGACAATTTTATAAATTATTTACTTATTTATTTAAAGCACGTTGAATACATCAAAATGAAAATGATAAAAAATATTATTACTAGTTTAGTACGTAATAAATAAAAATGGAAACAGATTATATAGTCATATTATATACTATATGTATATATATGTATATATGCATATGTAGATTAAAAAAATGGCCACTAGTTGTAACCCATACAATACAATATAAACACTAAACGTTATTACCATTATCCCTTAAAATACTTTTCAATATTCAAACAGAATAAAGCTCTAGATAAAAGAGCTAAGAAATAAAAATTTAAATTATATAAATGGAAATCCATACTATCACTGTTGTAGATTAAGTAAACTGAAGGAGCCGTGTCTAAGGCGTGCTCCCGCCTTAGCGATTCCATCGTCAATTGCACCAGCGAGTATTCAAAGGATCTCACTATTCAGAGATCACGACCGGTGCTACGTGGCATGGTACAAGTTAAGAAATACCAAAATGTAAATTGCTTTTATTGAACTGAAACTTCTTTAGAATCGTTGTGATTTGAAACTCGATGAAACGAAAATGCGATACTAAAAAGAGACAAACACATAAATATATAGGATTAGGACGGCGAGAGAATGAGATAGAATACATTGCCATATTGCCATGGTAACCGTTGTTTTTGTCTGACAAATATATAATATGATATTCTTTCCGTATATGATATTCTATAAATATATGATTGTAATATGCCTAATATACCTTATTTAATAATTGATTTGTTTTAATTTAATTGCGACAATTGCCAAAGAAGTTTTACTTTACGCGCGTAAAGATTAGGTACACGCACCCATTTTTATAACTACAGCTTTAAGCTCGTGAAAATGAAATAAATATAACAATTCCTTGGACCATACACCGAACGCCCGGTAAAAAACCTGTCTACTTGGGGTAACAATGGTTAGGTGTTCGTGAGACAGCCGTAGAGGCTGGATTTGAAAAACCTTTCCTATTTAGCTTTCTTATCCTTATATACTATTACATTAAGATTTCCTAGTGATTTGATTTGGACGAGACGATTTGGTAAGAATATCTTGGCTATTTTCAACGTGTTTGATACTAGTTTTGTGTAGTTTATTTATTTTCCTTTGCAAGTTGAAATTAAGTCTACCGTGATAGCATCGTAAGAGTTAACTTTGTTTAAGTTAAACTTTATGTTAATAAACTTTTTTATTTTTCTTTTATATTGCTTTTATCTGTATTGCTATATTTTAAAAGTTAAGTAACCTTAAAGACATTCGCTATTAGAATATAGTTTATAGCGCTGACTAAGTGCGGGTCGGCAGACTTTACACGTCTTTTCACAAATAGTTAGGCTCTCTCGCACACACAGAATTTTCTTCATAATGCTTTTCTTCGCCGTATTAATATGAGATAATTATTAACATATGTAAATATTATAGGTACAAAATCCGGAATTGATCCTGCTCCACTTGTATTTTCAAGCTGGCATATTATCAATAGAGGCAGTGGTGGTCCAGTGGTAATGCGCTCGCTTGGGAAACCGAGTAAAGCGGGTTCAAATCCCTCTCTCGCAACTCTGATATTTTCACGTGTAAATTATTTCCAACATGATTGCCACTTGCCTTAACGGCGAAGGAAAACATCGTGCGCAAACCTGCATGTCTGACAGAATCTAGCAAGTTTTCAAAAGGCATGTGAAGTCCACCAACCCGCACTTTTCCAGCGTGGTGGAATATGGCCTGATCCTCCTTGTATTGAAGGGAGGCCCGTGCCCAGCAGTGGGACGTTAAACTACTTTTCCCATAACGACCTATACAAAAAAATCTTATAGCCTTTATCAAACGACACTATTTCTAGTCTTTAATTAATGTTTTACAATTAACACTCAATCAAGTAAGCTCTATTCAACGGCAGAGTCAATACACGTTTTAATGAAAAATTCCAAGCAGTATACCTGTTAACGAACCCACCTGTATTCAAAGAAATGAAATGAAAAGTCATAATGAGCTCGCACTCTGGCACACGTCTCGGGATTTTCTAGAAAATTCTTTTAAAATACCCGAGATCCTTGTAATCTGTCGTTCTGAATGACCCGCCATTCCATGTGCATGCGTTCGTTTTCAAGATATTCGACGCGTTTAACTCAGATTTGTATAGGCTTTAAACAATGGATAAAAGCTCTTTCATTTTAATGTCGTTAAAAAAAGCTTTCGTTTAGGGAAAAGGTGCATTTATATACCAACTTTTTAAAGAATAGAATATTGATATTAATTGTACATGGTCGACCTCTTTCGTGTCCATTCGTACGTGACAATTGTTGTGAGTTCGATTCTTGCACAAAAAACGGTTTTTGTAATACTTTTGAAAAAAAAATCTGAGCTATAAAAATATTATTTGTTTTATATAATAGGGGTTAAAGTATGAAATTACCTATTTTATTTTAATAGGTACTTCGAATTGATATAGAACCTTCATGGTTTGAGATTTTTGGATGAAACTTTTTCACACAGTACCTATGTAATTCTTCTCTATCAATAATATTAACTCATTTGCGTCAAATCAAGAAAATAAAAAAAAATATGAATGCCTCATGCTTTGACTGATTTGCAGAAAGAAACGCGTGTTGAAACTTGTGTTGCCTTGTTGAATCGATACAGAAATGAAGGAATATTGGATCGAATTGTGACATGTGATGAAAAGTGGATCCTTTACGATAACCGTAAGCGAAAAATGCAATGGCTGACCCCAGGTCAAACGCCGCAACAGTGTCCTAAAGCAAAGCTTACCAATAAAAAGATAATGGTAACTGTTTGGTGGTCTCAGCATGGTGTTATTCATTATAGCTTTCTCCGATCTGGTCAAGCAATAAAGGCAGATGTCTACTGTGCCGAACTGCTAGCAAAACTAGCAGTGAAACAGCCCCTACTCATGAATCGATCTTCACCATTATTGCTCCATGATAACGCGAGACCTTATACAGCACGAGAAACTGTTTTAACTCTACAGGAACTGCCATTAGCAACCACTCGCCACCCTCCGTATTTCCCAGACCTTGCTCCAACGAACTACTATTTTTTTCGTGATTTGGACAATTTTCTACGTTATAAAAATTTTCTTCTCAGGAGGCAGTACAAAATGCTTTCACACAGTTTGTCGAATCTAGATCACCAGAGTTCTATCGCAAAGGTATAAATGACCATCCTATTAGATGGCAGCAATGTATAGATAAGATATAAGAATAATGATAATTATTTTGATTAAAACATATGTTAAATTAAAAAAAAAACGAATTTCAATTTTTTCACTACAAATCAGCAATTTCATACTTTAACCCCTATTATTTTTAGATGTTCTGTACCACTTTCCTTTCCTTTGTATGAAGTTATTAATTGTAAAATATTTTTTTACAGATATATATATCATCTAGAATTCATCATCATAAAGGTAAGTAATAGAAAAGATTGTTAGAAAATGATATACAAGGAAGTCTTTTTCTTTGAATATATATATATATATATATATATATATATATATATATATATATATATATATATATATATATATATATATATATATATATATATATATATATTAGGGTGGCCCAAAAAAACCGACTATTTTTTTTTTCGAGTCTCGTACCAAAATATGAAAGTTTATAATGTTTTAAGAGTCCCCTCCAAACGGCAGGTCAAAAAAAAATTTTTTAAGGGTCACTCCAAATTTTTAAAAATTTCCAAAATCGTCAAAAATCGAATTTTTTTTTTTTTAATCATTTTCTCATTATTTCATTTTTTTCTACAAGAAAAATAATAAAGATCCTGAAAATCTCAAGTCGAAATTTTAATATTTAAAGGTCGCTCCAAATTTTTTAAAGTTTCCAAGACAAGTACTTTATATCTTTTCGAGCTACTTCTGAATATGAATATTAACGAACTTAATATTTTTTTTCTTTAATTTGACATACCAAAGAATGGAATTAAAGCACGAGAAACAAAAAAAAAATTAAATAAATTTTTTTCACTATTTTAGTGTACCTAATTACCAAAAATCATAATTTTTTAAATTCTTTAAATTTATTTATTTTTCAAAAATAAACATTTTAATCAAATTTTTATAAACTTTAAACATAACAATAGTAAATTATTAACATTATTTAGAATAACAACATTTTTTAACAAAGTATTTTTTATATATTAATTAACGCTTATCAAAATTTTACTATAGTTTAACACTTAACTAAATTAAAAACAGAATCAAAAATTTACTCCAACAATGTTAAAGTATTGTTAAATATATTAAGTATAGTTAATTGTACTTTGTGGCCGTATCAAAATGATTCATCAAACTTCTTTTTGTAGCGTTTGGAAACATTTTTCTATTTTCTTCAATCACTTGCAATAAGTATTGTTTTTGTTTTTCGTCAGTCAAAGTATCATGATACGATTGCATTAAAGCAATCCCACGTTCAGCTGAATCATTTACAACTTCTAGCTCCTGAACAATCTTCAATCCTTCTAAATAAACTTTATTTGATTTCCAGAAACGAGGATGTAGTTTTAAAAAGGAATCATCAAGTTTCAGGGACTCGAAAAAATATTTAGTATTTTCCGTTACGAAGTCACTAATATCTTTGTTCAATATTTGATTTGGATCAATAATTATTCGGTTTTCAACTGTTTTTTTTGAAGATTTTCTGTTTAAAGCTGAAACCATCTTTATTTTAGTCGTAACGGAAATTTGATCATCGAAGAAAGACAGTCCAACCAAATGTTCATTCAAGTACCAAAGATGTCGAGAAAATACCTTTAATGCAATAGCTGCTACGGATTCATCTTGATTTTTATAGTTTACCAAATTTTTTAGCATTTGCAAATCATTTCGTGGTGCCGATATAGCGTTAGAAGAAAGAAACCAAGCTTTTAAATAAATGTGTGTTACAAATTTGTTAAATTTTTCAAGGCCTGATAGTTCTGTTGGCGATAATGTGAATTGATTGCGGAAAAAATATATTTTCAGGCAATAAATAATTTTTGCCATCCATCTGGCTCTGTGATAAGCTCCGGGAATGTTAATACGTATCATTTGGCCATTATGATCAGTCGTTTTTCCGAAGGACAACAAAGATAATTTCAAAAATTCTCTGTAATCATCGCGAGGTTGTTGTGTTTTTAGCTGATTAATAATAAATTTAACCGTATCAGATTCATCATCAACTGCTCCACTTACAAAATCAAATTTATCGAAATTTTTCCACTGATTCTTGAAACGTTCGAACAGTTTAATATTAGGGCCACTGGATACTGGTTCTAGCAATAATCCAAATGTTGCAGTTAAAATTAATTCCAAGATGTGATGTCTGCAAGCAAGATGAAGTAACTGTTTTTGAAATTTTTTTTCCAGCAAAGTACAAGCTCCAACTTTATTGCCAGTATTACTTGCAGTCGTATCGAATCCCATCGACATGATGCTACTTTCAAGATTCCATTCTTTAATTACATTGTAAACACCATTTGACTGACTTAAACCTGTTGAGTTTTCAATTATTATGACACCAAGCACTTTTGAAACTCCCTGACCAGATACTACCACTGCTAAACGGTCTTCTGATTCAGTAGATTTATAGGCTTTAAAAATTTTTGTATCCCAATGCACTGTCAGAGGAACTTTTGGACAAAAAGTCGATTTCAAACTTGATGCTGTTTCAGCTCGGTGCTTCTGTCGTGTGCGTCTAATAGTTTCTTTGCTCACCGTGACATCTGAGACTTTACGTTCTAAAGCTGCTGAAACTGCCGACATCAAAAGTACACCGTTTCGATGAGATGTTTTAGTACGATCAAACATTGATGACAGCTCTGGAGAAATCTTGTACTTGGGCTTTTTTTTAGGAGGAGAAGCATAAAGTTCGTGGGAAGATGTGCTTGATTGAGATAAATTACTTTTTTGAGAAAGAGATTTACTTAATTCATTGTTATTGTTTAAAGTCACTGCAGTTGACGTAACAGCCGAATCGTGAATTTGGTTATTAGGCAATGAGCATTTTAGTGAAATATCAAATAATTCTTCGAGGGAATTTAAAAATTTAACTTCATTCTGCTTCTGAGTCTTAGATGACCTCAATTGATTTTTTTTTAAGCTTTTCCAAACTGTAAATAACTTATTTATTTTTTCTTTAACATGAAAATCCTTTATTACATTTTCATCATTCCAAATATTTAAAACTTCTTTTGTTGTTCTATTTAAACTTTCGTTCACTGTTTCTTGATGCTCATAGTGATAATATAAAAAAAAACTAAGTACTGAACGTTTTGTTGGCAGTTGAGAGTAATTCAACTCAGTAATATATTGTCCCAGCAACCATTCACCGAGTTGCGACTTTTCTGATCGTAATCTTTGCCGAGAGCTCATTTTAAAACTGTAAAAAAAGTATATTAATTATTATTATTATTAGCAACAATTGCTAGATTAATAAAGTAAATAAATTAAAATAAAACTCTAAATTATTGACAATATATTTGAGTATATGCAATGATTTCAAGAAAAAGTGTTTAGGTTAGAAAAATTTTTAGATATAAAAAATATTTTTTTAAAAAAATAAAATAGTTACCTTTGATAGTAATTTTAAAAACAATGATAAATATTCCTGCTTTTATTTCAACTTGATCACTTGTAAATAACTTGAATTGTTGAATTACGTATAAAATACCCTCAGTACATAAGCCAACGCTGACGATAAATAAAAACAACAATCTAAGACGAAGACAGCTAATACTTAACGGGCGCGCTTAACGTCAATAAATTGAACTAAAAATAATTTGAACATAACTAATAATTGACTATTATTGTGTTGAAAGTTTATGAATATGTTATAAAAAATTTTAAAATTTTATTAGAATGTTTATTTTTGAAAAATAAATAAATTTAAAGAATTTAAAAAATTATGATTTTTGGTAATTACACTAAAATAGTGAAAAAAAATTATTTAATTTTTTTTTCGTTTCTCGTGCTTTAATTCCATTCTTTGGTATGTCAAATTAAAGAAAAAAAATATTAAGTTCGTTAATATTCATATTCAGAAGTAGCTCGAAAAGATATAAAGTACTTGTCTTGGAATCTAAAAAATCTAAAAAATTTGGAGCGACCTTTAAATATTAAAATTTCGACTTGAGATTTTCAGGATCTTTATTATTTTTCTTGTAGAAAAAAATGAAATAATGAGAAAAATGATTAAAAACAAAAAAAAATTCGATTTTTGATGATTTTGGAAATTTTTAAAAATTTGGAGTGACCCTTAAAAAATTTTTTTTTGACCTGCCGTTTGGAGGGGACTCTTAAAACATTATAAACTTTCATATTTTGGTACGAGACTCGAAAAAAAAAAATAGTCGGTTTTTTTGGGCCACCCTAATATATATATATATATATATATATAATTTATTTTATTTGATATTCATTCATTCATTCATCATTTATTTATATAAAGGCACTAGTTTAATATTAGTATATATTAAACTAGTGCCTTTTTCCATACAATACATGGGAAATTCTAAAATTAAAAATAATTTTGATCTCACTTACAAGTAACAAAAACAAGAAAGGAATTCTAATTATATATTTTAATTAAAAATTATTTGCCCTCTAAGATGTTTATGCACACTCCGACGATGTAACGACGGCAATTTTGTATTAATTTGTGCTGCCTGCTTGATTAAGGCCCGATTGCAGAATGACTCATAAAGTGGAATAATATATTTTGATGTAACTATTTGTTGTTGGTTCGATTTACGGTTTAGGCTATATTTTTTATAGCCAATATATTATATTTTCTTCTGCTTAATAAATTTTAATACTAACTCACTGACAACATGAAATATTGAACGAAGTTTTTGCTAAGACCTAAAAGGGCTAAATATGGGATGACATTTTGTATGAAATATCGTCATTTTAAAAGAGAACTCTGAAAATAATTTAAGCTGTAGTTTATATCGCTGATGGAAAATGCTTAGGCTTATTGCTTGTGTAAAATATTTTTTCTAATAATTAGTATCATATAATAATGTTTGATTTAACGGATTTTTTATTTATAAAGATAGATATGATTGAATGATGCATAATAAATTATATTATTAAATTGTACCATTTTATAGATATTTTTAATGTTTAAATCTTCTTATAATTCTAAATAAGATAAATGGGAAAAACCTAGAACTGAGATATTTTCACGAACTGTTGGTAAAGAGTGAAGTTCTTGAGAATCAATAAGATGTGTATTTCTGAAATACCATTGATGAATGAAAAATGTTGAATTTGAAATCGCACTTAATCTCTTACACTTATCTATTAGAAAACAAAGAATTTAAAGCAGGCGTAGGTTTTTTACGAAATCTTACTAATATTAAAAATGCGAAAGTTTGTGAGGATGTATGGATGTTTGTTACTATTTCACACAAACATTACTGAAAGGATTTTAATGAAACTGTACAATAATATAGCTCATACATCAGAATAACATATAAACTAATTTTCATATAGGAAAGATGTACGATTCCCGTTCAATAGATTTATTTTGTATTTCCGCTAGTTTCATATTATTTGGAAATCATTACAAACAATACAAAGCGACACCATATTTATTTTTAGGCGACCATATTTTGATCTCATAAAAGAATATTTTATGAAATATTTTTAATAAAAACTGTACATTTTGATTATTTTTTATAACACACGAATATTATAACGAAGTTAACACACGAGGGAAAATGGATATATTTGATGTAATCCATCACCGATATTAATTATTTTAAACTTTAATATCATTTGCAAATTAAAAGCTTGTTTTCGTATTAATGTTACTGGGTCGAACACATCTAGCAAAGATGCTCACAGTATTTCCCTTTGCCGCTTTGAAATTTAATAAGCGTTTAACACTTCAAAGCCCGTGTAAAGCAATTTGGTGTAGTCGAAAAACAGCGAGTTTTCGGCTGCGAACGTAATTGGTTTAGAGTACCGGGCCTCGGTAAAAGATTAATTAGTGCTGTAAACAGCGAAGGTAGCGCTTTTAAGCGCTCGACAACGTAATTCCAATTAATGTACACACAAAATAGTTTTTATTCCATCGAAATAGAGTGGAAAATGCGTGAGCTCGAGCGAATGCATCGCTACGTTCATTTAAAATTTAAGGACGAGATAATTTTTTTCCCGTAATTTATATTTACTGTTTTATGCCGCTGTTAAATTAATTCTGGTTTGATTAAAGTGATTCTCCAAATACTACTTTCGGATATTAAATGTCAGTTACTTACATTTCCTTAGCCATGTTAATAAGTAACATTTCATAGATTAATCTATACATATAAAAAAATTCTAACTGAGTCGAATCTGTACCTTAAATATTTTTTGGAAAATATTATTGAAATGGACGTTATTATCGATACAGAGGCCGAATCTATAGTTTTTAGAATTTTTGTGTCTGTCTGTTACCGCATCACAGAAAAAACACTGAAGGAATTTTGATAAAATTTGACATGATGATAGCTGAATATCGGGGTCAACATATTATAGGATACTTTTTATCGCGGGAGATTATCTCATTCCCACGTGAATACACGTTATAACACAACCCAAAAAATATTTATGATCAGAATTTCTTGAAACTTGGTATTAATGCTCTTCAATACAATTAAATAAATACGAATTTCAGCGTTTTTTGAAATTCATCCCATAAGGAGATAAAATAAGGGATGAAAATTTGTATGAAACTTACCTTTTTAAAGTTTTTTTGCTAGTATGATTTAAAAGTAACTTATGCCACTCCAGGCTATATTATCTATATACCTATACAAAATAACCTTAATACTTTTTTCCATTATTGCGTAAAAACAGACAAACCAACAAACAAACTTTCCAATTTATTTAATTCTAGCGATTCAACCTCGCTCCGCTCGGGTTCGTCCCTACTTATGTACGTTTTAACGTTTAGTATAGATTTCTCAGAGATTAGATATTTTCCCGCAGTAAAAAGTATCCTATAAGTTGACCCGGTTAACCGGCATCATCATACCAAATTTCATCAAAATCCCTCCGGTGGTTTTTCCGTGATGCGGTAACAAACAGACAGACAAAAATTCTAAAAACAGTAGATTTGGCCTCTGTATCGAAATTAAAGTCTATTTCAATAAGATTTTCCAAAAAATATTTAATGTACAGATTCGACTTAGTTAGAATTTTATTATATGTACAGATAACATGTTCGTTAAGAAACCAAAGAAAAAAAGGATGGTTATACATATGTCGAGGAATAGAACCTGTGAATGGCAACCAATAGTTGAGTAACACAGTAGTATTTCACCATGAAAACTGTCACGTGTTTGTATTCAAAAGGAAAATTTAAGCAAATATAAAATAATATAAGATATTATAAAGTGTCAAGCGAAAAAACATTTTACTGTATCTAATAATTAATTCATACACATGCGTTACACTCTCGCCATCAGACGGGGTCTTGTGCCCCATCTTGCACGTGCGTTTACAATTTACTATCACAATACCCGAGGGAGAGCATATTACGTATTTTATTGTACGTCCCACTTTCATAACCCAATAATCGAAGTCAGTACTTCTATTTTGTGAGAAATTGTTTGCGGTTTCTACGTTCTGTGTACATTGTTATATAAATAAAATATTTAGACGAATTTTGATACTGTTTTCAGTGTGAAGTGAAGTTATTGTGGACAATATGCTTACTGTAAATATTAAGAGAAAGTAGAAAATAGTAAGAGATAGAAAAAATGCAATGTAATCTCAACTTATCTATACAGATAAATAAAATTGGAGTGTCTGTTTGTAATATTAAAATAATCGCTTTTTACTAAATGCATATGGATGTATACACGGTACATATACCAAAACAACATTTTTTTTTTTATTTTGTCTGTCTGTCTGTATGTCTGTTTGTTCCGGCTAATCTCTGGAACGGCTGTACCGATTTTGAAGGGACTTTCACTGGCTTGGTATTGGTAGCTGCTAGCCACTTTTATTTTAGAAAAAGAATCAGGGATGCGCGAAAAAAAATTAAAACCCATGAAATTGTGAATAAAATCCGCGTACGGCGTACGCACCCGAGCGAAGCGAGGGTAAATCGCTATATAATATAAATGAATATATTAGGAGTAGCAAGCTACTATTTATGTTGAACATAACTAACCGCGAAAACGTACTTCGGGACGAACGCGAGCGAAGCGAGCGTGTGTCGCTAGTTATATAAATATAATATAAATAAGATTGTTAGGACATTAACACAGAGCACAATCTAGTTCAATGGTAAGCTACGAGGACTGTGTTATGGATACCCGATAGTTGATACACTACACATATATTATTACTTTAAATACATACATAGTATAAATATAAAGACCGATGACTGGAGTATAAAAATTCGTGCTTATCACACAAATGTATGCCCCAGGCGGGACTCTAACTCGCGACTGCTGGTACAACAAGTAGCGTCACTACAAACTGAGCCAAATATGTCGTCAAAAAAATAACTAAGGTAAAAAATTAAGTTTAAAAACTATGGATCACCACTTTTAAACGATAAGTCACAGATTGCATGAAACCGTTAAAGGCAGAAGTCTCTGATATCCAAGTAAGTTCCTTGTATATTTTAATCTTCCTGCCTCCAATACACCGTCTACTTCACTGGGTCCCTTCAAATGGCACAGCTGTTTAATTATCTACTATAGACAATTTCGGTACAACTTGTTCAGTTTTCAGAAGATGAGGTGTGGTCTGAGTGTAGGAGTGTTTGTTTATTTTATGCTTTTATCAAAGTCAAAATAATTGATTTTTGCAGATACTGTTTTGCATCGAATTTGGCTGATACTGACTTAGACTATCTGGTACTATGAAACAATTCCTATAGGATTTCACTGTAAAAGTCAGCCTTAGATTCTTTTAAGTATGTCACTAGCATAAATCTGATACCTATTTTGAATGCGAAAATTTACATGAAGGGGTGTATGTTTGTTAATCCTTGTTATGATTTTGATTAAATTTAGGATTAAGATAGACTACTTAGAGTCGCAGATAAATTACAATTAGGCACCTAAGTTCACATTTGATTGGAACGAGAATAACTCGCTATTATAAAACAATATCACAGTTAAAAAACTCTATACACGCCAGCAGTAGAGACCCGCAGGCATCTGTCGCATCGGTTGACCGCGGTGGCTATAAATTCTGACACAATATTTCGGTGTCGGCCTTGTGTGGGACCCATCGAAGTTTCAAACACTGCACCACGCCGTTGATGATAATGAAAAGTTTGCTTACTGTTATTAGGGATTGTTTAACTGGGTTTATATTTGGTTTGACGAATTTTGTTTAGATATATACTATATCTATATATCTACATATATGTATATTAGGGCATGCAATTTATGAAGTCAGTTTAGTAAAGCGAATGGACGTACAGAATGGATGATTGAATTATTTTCCAGTTAGCTTTTTAAGTAATAATTTGAAATATTAAGACTTTTATGTTCACTATTCTATATCTATTAATAATAATACACGAATATCAAAACTAAGCTTTCAAATACAAAATACATTACACTTCATATCAGCTACATCTTTTAATTTTACTCCACAGTCTATAATAATGAAAATATTAACCCAAATCTTTTATAAGTCCATCATCACAATGGAAAACAAAAAATATTACAACACAATCATTAACAAAAGCTTATAAATAAGCTTAAACGTAAAAGGAACGCGGTCAATGTATCCC
Source organism: Argynnis bischoffii washingtonia (assembly GCA_033884665.1). Lineage (NCBI taxonomy): Eukaryota > Metazoa > Arthropoda > Insecta > Lepidoptera > Nymphalidae > Argynnis > Argynnis bischoffii. The sequence continues at coordinate 939,633 of CM066622.1, forward strand.
GAGTATGAAATTACAGGAGATAACTTGCTGTAATTTATCATAAGGACGTCTGTGTAATTTTTTTACCAACGCCACGACCCTGTCCTCTAAATCACGACAATGCGACAAGTATTATGAAATAATTCAAGATAGTGAAACATAAAGTATGAGGATAAAGCTCGGTTTCAATGGTAATTAAGCTTTTTCTTAAGATTATGTTACCAAAGTCCGGATGCTACTTTAAAACACTGTTCAATATTCATTAATTTTTAGGGTATATAATATGTATTTAGGTAGGAATATACTTTAAGAGCTGTGAATAAGTGGGGTTCATAAATAATGCATGTATGTATGACTTTTATATAATCTCAGAATTAATAAAATATATAATTTTATTACAAAAAATAACACTAAAATGTTTAGTTACAGTTATTTGTAGTTAATTTACACTTTACATTATCGTTTCTGTAGATTTTATTAAACATAATCCTATCCTTCATTTTAATACATGAAACTGAATCTAGTTTAAAATAAGATTTTATAGCCAAAAAACATCAAATGAAAATATAAATAAGATCATCTAAAAAAAGTTCATAGCAAATTACATGTTTTACGAAACATCATAAAATTACGCCCAAAATCTTCCGCGTGCGTTACTTTAACGTTTATCGTTTTCGAAATAGAAAGTGAACACTTAGCGCGAGTGTTATGACAGCTGTATTACGATCGTTTCAGTTTTTTTAAGGAGAATAAAGTTGTTGTATATCCACGCTGTTGCCTTTAATTCTTATTACGTCTATTCACTTTTGTTTAGTAACTTGTTGCGCTACGTTTATGTATTTGGTAAAGTATTGGCAAATTATTTTTAGTTTTAATCTATACAGATAAATCAAATTGAAGTGTCTGTTTGTAATGTCAAAATAACAGTTTTATACTAAATGCATATGGAATTATATACGGTACTTATAAAAAAATACCATTTTTTAAGATGTCTGTCTGTCTGTTTGTTCCGGCTAATCTCTGGAACGGCTGGAGCAATTTTAACGGGACTTTTATTGGCAGATAGCTGATATTATAAGGAGTAACTTAGGCTACTTTTATTTTAAAAAGCGTATTAGGGTTTCAGTCAATAAAATTAAAACGTACCTAGAGACGCATCCGAGCGAAGCGAGGGTAAGTCGCTAGTCATACTCTAAAAATGTAGATTAGTGTTTGTAGAATAAACTTTAAAACTTGACAAATATTTTATCAGCCTGTTTAGATAGCTTAATTTCTATAATAATAATTAATTGATGACGATAAAACACTATAGAGAACTAGCGATTATTAATGAAATGATATAATATTCTGACTACGCATTATTTAGATAGTTCATTTCCATAAGTTTATTTAGTTTTCTATTAGCGATAGCGATTGTAGAATATATGTACTTAGAAATCGATCGATCATCAGTTTCATAACTTACATTATATTTTTTTTTATAAATAATAAGTTTATATATATTTTACAAAAGAGCACAAGATTAAACCTTTAATAGAAGTAGATAATATTATATTAATATCAGTTTTTCTAAATCGTATTTACTTCCTTAAAGATTATATTACTTTTGTAGTAATATTGACATATCACGTTTTTGCTCTTATTTTTTAATATTAAAAAAATGTTTTTTTTTTTTCACTGAAGCCTGATAAATCTAAAATATAACACTGAAAAATACCGACTAATTAAAAAACACTCCTATCTATTAACGCTTTAATTATATTTAAAATCTCAAGATTTTACCTACAAGTAGAAGTCATTCCCTCACATTTATAATTCTCAGCCATCTCCTTAGCAGGGCTCTTCATTACACCTCCAGACGAGGTAATTGCAGGGCTGACACACGCGAGCATAACCTCTTAATTTATTGAACGAAACTAATGAAATTCCTGAGCAAAGTTTATTGCAGGAGACAACCCTGTTTCGTACGGTAACAATTTTGGACCCTAGATAGGGTTGGAGCTTTAATCGTTTCTTTAATTATTTTAGAATTAATGCGTTGTATTGGATGAGCGTGAATTTTAGCCAGTTTTCAGTGAATTTATTAGATCTGTTTGTTTGTCCCCAAATTGTTATTACCCCATTAAAATCAAGTGGTGTCATCTAAAATACTATTATTAGCGCTCAAATAAATTTGTGGAAATGTAAGATCTTCTAACTTTGCTAGGGTTATATTAGAATTATAATAAATAATCGGAATATTATTCTGATAATATTATCCAGTTTACTTGAATTTTTATTCATCCATTAGTTAATACTTTGTTATTAGATCGTTTTTATTAATTTATTTTTAACTCCCACTGTTGGGCACAGGCCTCCTTGCCATAGGTCATAGCCCACCACGCTGGCCAAGTGCTGGTTGGCGGATTTTACATATCTTCCAAAAACTTGCTAGGTTCTCTTAGACACGCAGGATGTTTTCCTTCACCCTAAGACAAGTGGTAATCATGTTTTGAATGATTTGCACATGAAAACATCAAAGATGTGAGACTAAGAATTTGAATCCATTTTAATCGGATTCCCAAGCGATCGCATTCTCACTAGTTATATATTTATATTAAATAATTCTTTCCTTTAATTGACTGTCCATTTTTAGTGTCAATAAATGATTTTTTTTATCTCTAAACAGTAATCGAACCTGCGCTACACTTCTTTTACATCAACATCTATAACCAACTAACGTTTCTATTATAACCTTCAGTTATTAACATGATATAATATTCTATTTACTATAGAAATAACAGTTTGTCACCCACTGCTAGTGATACCAGCACCAAACAAGTCGTAAAATGTTAGCAGCAGGTGTTTCGACACTAAATTGCTCAGCTTGTGTTTCTCGATCTGAATATTGATTTTAGGACCCCAGTTTATGATTTTGCAGGTTTGGTTTATGTTAAATTTTATAGCGAATTTATATAACTATAGGCTTAGAAGATAAAATTCTATTTTTAAAAATGTAATTTAATTCGTTGTGTTACGCCTCTACTATATAAAAATGACATATAATATCCATATGTTCTAATATAAAAACTATCCAGCATTAGAACCAGGTATTGTGTTTTTTCGTGGAAATGAAAGATTTTAATATAGTAAAAGCTATCCTAAATCTTGAAATCGGTTCAGTACTTTTTGCGTGAAACGTGTACATCGATTTCGCTAAGTAACTGTTTCACTATATGTAGTATATAGACAAGTTCAAACTCAAATGAAAGAAAACACTTCATCATTATTTTTGACAATGCATACGGATATCATTTTTATATACGGATAGAAGTGGCCTATGGTACTCCCCGGTATAAGTATCTACAATATTATTTACAAAATAGGTGCTTATTTCATTCTGCTTCATAATAATTAATAGGGATAAGCAAGAAACACACTATATATGTATGTGTAATTGTAAATAAGGGCAAACTTAAGCTTATATAAAAATAAGTTTTAATAATCACGTACTTAATTTATTTTGAACTAACGACTCATCCTCGCTTTGTTCGGGTTCGTCCCTAGGTACATTTTAATTTTTTTGAGCAGAACCCCAATTCTTTTATTGAAATAAAAGTAGCCTAAGTTACTCCTTATAACATCAACTACCTGCCAATGAAAGTCCCGTCAAAATCGGCCCAGCCGTTTCGGAGATTAGTCGAAACAAACAGACAGACAGACAAAAATTTTAAAAATTGTCTTTTTCTTATAAATACCGTATATAATTCCATAATATGCATTTAGTAAAAAGCTGTTATTTTGACATTACAAACAGACATTTCAATTTTATTTATCTGCATAGACTTCTTGGTACTTACCTAGATCAATAGTAGTGTAATAAAATACACGTAATAAATATAAGAATTCTTATATTACTTACAACAGCTCATTTTTTCATGAGAAATTTGTACAAACATTATATATTTAATAAGAAATCGAAAAAAGTTATCTCGACTAAAGAAAAAAGATGAACATCTTTAATTGAGTGCTTAATATTTTCGCTTAGAAAAACAAACTTTTCAACTTTTAAGCCCCCAAAGATTGTCTGTTTAATAATGAATGGAAAGAAGGCGTCCTTTATCATCTCCCTTCCCAATTACTTTGATTTTTGCTACATTAGCACATCACTCATTGCAGTCTAATTCTTATAATGAATCGTCATCAATCGTAAAATTATTTGCTCTGATAAAGCTTTGGCCCAAGTTGATAAGAAAAAGCGGATAAACATACACAGTACATGAGTTACTATATATATCTAATATATTTAAACGAGCAATTCTTGTTTATTTATATCTTTATTTATTTATTTATACCGGCGATCTGGAAAACGGCTCTTACGTATTTCGCTGAAATTCGGTATGTGGGGGCTCTCGGGGGCGAAAAATCTATCTAGATTAGTCTTATGTCTGGGAAAACGCGTATTTTCGAGTTTTCATGTGAATTTCTTTAGCATTATTTTACGCAATATATGTTAATAATTTCACAGGAACCCTAATTCTTTTAAAAAAATAAAAATAGTCTAAGTAACTACATATAGCGTCAGCTATCTGCGATTATAAGTAACGTCAAAATCAGTTTAGCCATTTCAGAGATTAGCCGAATCAAACAGACAGACAAACAAAAATTTTAAAAGTTGGATTTTTCTTACAAGTACCGTACATAATTTTATATGCGCTTAGTTAAAAGCTGTTATTTTGACATTACAAAACAGACACTTTAAATTTTATTTGTTTGTACAGAAAACAATTTCATTTGATTTTTTTTTTATGTATTATGTCTAGACATTACATTTGTAAAACTTAACAAGAAAATGATGGAATATAAAAACGAGGTTATAATAATTTTAACGTACAATAATGTGTTGAAAAGTTGCTACCATCTTTGACTTGGCACTATCCACCCAACTTGACATTGCTTTCCCTTCGCATAACGCGGCATTTTGCTTAGATATCATTGTTTAGCGAGAAATTTTAATTAAGCTCGTATTTAAATTTTGCTCACGAATTTTCTTCATGTGAAAATAAGCAATTACTTTTCGTTGAACAAATAGCTAGAGCAAAATGGAACTAAAATAGAAATACATATTTTAAGTAGAAGTAAAATATTTTATAATTAAATATAAAAAAATAAAAAAAAATAAATAAAAAATATCATTATTGCAAAATGCTTAATTTTTGTTTGTATGTTTGTCCTTTTTTCACGTTACAACTGATATTCGAAATAAAAAGACTTTACATAGAGATAAATCGATACAGATAAATATAATTAAAGTGCCTGTTTTTAATGTCAAAATAACAGCGTTTTAATAATCGTATATGGAATTTCATACGGTACTTACAAGAAAAACACAACTTTTAACATATTTTGTTTGTCTGTCTGTTTGTTCCAGTTAATCTGTTAAACGGCTGGGTTTGTTTTGATGAGACTTCACTTGCAGATAGCTGATGTTATAAGGAGTAGCTTATGCTATTTTAATTTTAAGAAAAGAATTAGGGTTATGCTGAAAAAAATAAAAACGTGCCCCTAGGGACGCACCCGAGCGAAGTAAGGGTAAATCGCTAGTCAGTGATAAGTGTTTAGATATTTTGGACTCAAAATTGATTCTTTTTTATTCAATGTAATATACTATTGAAATGAAACACACATTTTAAATAAAACTATCCATTTCGCATTTTTTCGCGGATTTATTTTGATTTTTGTTTCCCGACGTTTCGAATGTTTTACAGCAATCATGGTCACTGATCAGACTAAGTTTTTAAATGCCTCAAAAATTGTTATGTAGTTTAAAAGAATCGCAAAAATATCCGAAAAGATTAGGATTAAAATATCAAATATACGCATATATCTAAGAAACTATATATTATGTTAAACATACATACATTTCAATAGTACTTTTTCGGGAAAAACTATCACATTTAGCTTCGCAATTGTGAAACGAGAGTAATAAACAAAACTAACGCATAAAATAGGACCCTAAAAGAGAATCAATAGTCAGATTCAAACAACTACACGGAGCAATTTAGTGCCGACGCACCTGCCACTACTTTACGACTTGTTAGACATTACATTTTTTGTATGACAAATTATTAATTTATACAGATAAATAAAATTGAAGTGTCTTTTTGTAATGTCAAAATAACAGCTTTATACTAAATGCATATGGAATTATATACGGTACTTATAAAACACTATTTTTAAAATTTTTGTCTGTCTGTCTGTTTGTTCTGACTTATCTCCGAAATGGCTAGACCAATTTTAACGGGACTTTCACTGACGGATAGCTGATGTTATAAAGAGTAACAAAGGTTATTTTTATTTGTTCAATCTGTATTCGTAAAATTTTGTGTAGCACGTTTAATGAATCCAAGTTGTTTATATACCTTGTTTATTATTATGTCATAATGTTCCGAAAAAGATAATTTCTGATCAAGTGCAATACCTAAATCCTTTACAGAGGTAGCTTTTTCGATACCGTTAATATTATAGTTGTAATGTAAACTTGGTCGCGTCCGTCCATAGCGTTAAGATGTAGTTTGTAAGGACTCCTAGATTTGTTACTGTGGAGCGCCTGTTCATGAATCCGTGTTGTTGTCCAGGGATAGATTTTGTTATAGTAGGACCAATTAGATCATATATAATTTTTCAAATACTTTAGTCATAGCATTTAAGATTGAGATAGGACGTAATTTGTTATTAGAGTTCTAGATCCATTTTTGTGAATAGGCACTATTAAGGCTTCTTTACATTTAGAAGGAAAGCACCCGAAATTATTTATTGATAAGTTGGAAATAATTGTAAGAGGCTTAGCAAGATTCATTGCACAGTTTTTATTAAAATATCGGTGGAATATTATCACTTCCTGGGCCCTTGTGTACATTAAGCTTTTTTAAATGATTAAGAACAGTATTTTCTTCTATAGCAAATGTAGAAATTGTATCATTAATAACGTTAGTGTTCAGTTCAAGATCTTCATATCATGTGGCAGGTTTTGTAAAAATACTGTAGAAGTATTGACTAAATCCAAAGAAAGCTTCAGAGCTTTCGTTATAAGTTTTGTCATTATATGTAAGTGTATTAGGATAGCCATATTTAGTGTTTCTCAATGCTTTCATATATGTAAAGACTAGCGACTCACGCTCGCTACGCTCGCGTTCGTCCCTAGGTACGTTTTCACAGTTAGCTATGTTTAGGTATACATAAATAGTAGCTTGCTACTCCTAAGATATTCATTTAATTTAAGTTATATAGTGATTTACCCTCGTTTTGCTCAGGTGCGTAGGCCGTACGCGGATTTTGTTCATAATTTCATAAGTTTTAATTTTTTTCGCAGAACCCTGATTCTTTTTCTAAAATAAAAGTAGCCTAAGTTATTCCCTATAACATCAGCTATCTGCCAGTGAAAGTTCCGTCAAAATCGGTCCAGCCGTTTCGGAGATTAGCCGGAACAAACAGACAGACAGACAGATAGACAGACAGACAAAAATTGTAAAAAATGTTGTTTTTAACCGACTTCCAAAAAAAGGAGGAGGTTCTCAATTCGACCGTATATATTTTTTTTTTTTTTTTTTTTATGTTTGTTCGGGCATTTTTTCGTCGTTTATGAACCGATTTTGATAATTCTTTTTTTGTTGGAAAGGAGATATCCCAAGAGTGGTACCATGATAAGGAAACCAGGATCTGATGATGGAATCCCAGAGAAATCGAGGGGAACTTTCGAAAATTGTAGCGGCGACTAATGCGTTTGATAACATTTTCATTAGGTATTTTAAAGCACTACTATTTAATGAAGGTCTGGAGTCGATCTGATGATGCATCCGAAAGATAGTCGAGGGAACTCCTCAACGATTTACAGCAATTACCTGGTGTTTGGGCTTGATTAATTTGTATTGATGATACGTCTACACTAAAAATGGAAAAATAATAACTTTTTAAAAAAAAATAAAAACCGACTTCCAGGCACTGAAAAGTCAAAAATAACTAAACGGGGGTTTTCATTTATAATAGATACTTAATCAGATATTTTCGAAGTCGGTGCCAGCCAATACAAATCAAAGCACACCGACTTCGAAAATATCTGATTAAGTATCTATTATAAATGAAAACCCCCGTTTAGTTATTTTTGACTTTTCAGTGCCTGGAAGTCGGTTTTTATTTTTTTTAAAAAGTTATTATGGTATATGTACCGTATATACATCCATATGCATTTAGTAAAGAGCGGTTATTTTAATATTACAAACAGACACTCCAATTTTATTTATCTGTATAGATAACTTTAGGTTCTTTTTTTATAAATTCTTGCATGCGTTGGTTGTAAGAATTAAATCACTTTATTTGGTTGATTTTTTGGCGAAATTCATTTTTCAGATTCACTCTAAAACGGGTTGACGGTTTCGGATAAAATTTCGTACACAGACAGACTAACACTATGACTTGAAATAACACTTTAGACACTGTCGATTACAAAATGAAAGTTGTTCTATTGTGTAAAATTTATCAAAATAAAATATGATCTTATAGAGTTGAAAATTAAAAGGTTTGGAAAATATAGCTGTTCAGTAAAAGTTAGTTGGGCAGTTGAAACAGTGCAGTTGAAAACTTTAAGCAGTAAATAAGTGTAAAAATACATAAACCAGTTGTCTACAAGTTACTTTGCTACTTTGTTGTTGAAAGTAAATATCATGAGATAAAAGAGTTAAAATCAAGGGTGAAGGAATTTGTTTCAAAAAATGAAAGCTTCAAAGTTTTATGGTTTTTGCAAATGGACTGGTTAGTTAGTTGCTTCCTCATATAAACTTTCATCCCCATTTTCGCCTCTTTAAGGGATGATTTCCAGGATAAAATTTATTCTATGTCCTATCCAGGATTTCAAATTATCTTCTTACCAAATTTCATCTAAATCGGTTCTTTAGTTTCGGAGCTTATTCGGTTTAAACAAGCAAACAAAAAATCTTTCCTTTTTATAATTATTACTAGCGACACATGTCCTTAGACAAAACAAAAACAAATTTATCCAACGGAAACCGTACATTTTTCCTGGATGATATATAGCCTATAGTTTTTCTCAGTTAACGGGCTATCTAATGCAAAAAGAGTTTTTCATTTTCATTTCATTTTTTCAAATTAAATTAGTAGTTTCTGAGATTAGAGCGTTCAACCAAACAAACAAACAAACTCTTCAGCTTTATAATTTTACTTTATAAGATTAAGGTTGCATTTCGTTCACTTTGAGGATACTAGTTAATTTAAAAATGTATCAAAGCCGATAAAATAGACGAAATACCTGTTTTAACCATTTTCGTATATTTTATTGACCAACCTCAGAGTGACTGCATAAAATCAATGGGACCTTTTTCATTTCTAAATATTATGTTTTAATTTAAAGAAAACATATCAAAAAATTTCCCTTTGGTCAACTAGACAGATAGAATAATATTATATTTTAATAGATATACTTACCAGCAAAAAGCTTTAAAAATTAAAAAAAAAAACTTTTATTTTACTTTAAAAACATATTTCATAATGCACTGATAATAATTTTCTATTTTGAATCCCAAAATGTATGAAATTTGGCTAAGATGGACAGACAAACACATATTATAAGTAATCTTTAAAAGAACTTTGTTATATTGGATGTAGCGAAAAGAAAAAGACGATACCGCTGTAAACTAACGTAGAACAAACTATTTTACACACGGAGAGTACTACACTAAGTAATAGTGGTTTCCAAAACCAAGCTTTATTTAGGCACCATCAAGTATTCTGTGGCCAAGCTTACTCTACGGTAGCCAGATCTACACAAATATGTACATCGTATATATGTACCTGTGATGTTGACTAAAATATTCAATTTTGCAAGGGATCAAACTGCTATTAATCTATAAGTTATTTCAGCTATCTGCATTATATAGACACTAACGACTCACCCTTGCTCCGCTAGGGTTCGTCCCTGCTCGCGTTCTAACGTTTAGTATACACTTCTCAGAGATGAGACATTTTCCGCAGTAAAAAAATATTGTATGTTTTGACCCGGATAACCAGTTATAATCATACCAAATTTCATCAAAATCTGTCCAGTGGTATTTCTGTGATGCGATAACAAACAGATAGATAGACAAACAGACAAAAATTCTAAAATTTATAGATTCGGCCTCTGTATCGATAATAAAGTCTATTTCAATAAGATTTTCCAAAAAAATATTTTATGAACCCATTCAGCTTAGTTACAATTTTATTATATGTATAGATAGATAAATAATTGAATGTATAATAATAATTTTCTATAATAACTAAAATATAAAAATAACAAGAAATTCACTGAAATTCGATGTACGATTAGGTCACAATTACCTTTATAATTAAAAAAAATGTTATACGTATAACTTATTATATAAAGCGAGCGATTTTTTTTATATACATAAGTATGTATATAAATTTATTTCGTGTATCTTCGAAATGGCTCGATTTAGATAAAATTTTGTATTTAACTAAGGTTTGCATTTAAAAGTTTATCTACATAGATGTCTATTCTAAAAAAAAAAAAACATTTTTTTATATCTGTTTCGAAAAGCTGATTCGCCTAGGTACTAAAAATATGATATAATAACTAAACCTACAGTATAACGTTCAAATACCAACGCGTGTGATATTTAAGTTCAAAAATTCTATAAAAAAGCTCTTCCAGTTTTTTAGCGTTTCCTAATTTTCCCAGCAACTTTCCCATTTCCGCCTAAAACCTTATTCGAAAGAATAAAATATAATAATGTCAAATAAATCAAACCATTCTCGAGTTATTCGCTCACAAACGAATAGTATTTATGTTTTTACACATAAACAATACATAATAATCTATACTAATATTGTTAAGAGGCAGAGTTTGTTTTTTGTTAGTTCGTTTGTTGAAACGCGCTAATCTCAAGATCTACTAATCCAATTTGAAGAATCTTTTTGCATTAGATAGCCCATTTATTGAGGATGGCTATAGGATATATATCATCATGCTACCCAAGAGAGCGGAGCAGTAATCACAAATGTCAATAAATCGGGCGGACTTCCATACATTATTACCAATAGCATAAAGTCAAATAGTTTTTTTGGAATTTTAACGTGAGCGAAGCCGCGGGCTCTACTAGTATAATATTATATAAAATCAAACCTCTAAAAAATAATAAAAATCCATTATATACCTAAATAACACAATATAATCACGAAGACAGTAAGAAAAACCAAATTTTATTTCCCCGTCTGGACTTTTTGTATTTTCAATCAGCGTCCGTCCAGACCGCTGACCCTTCGTTCCCAAACTAGTTAAGGTAAAATGCTTAGGTCCGATCGAGCTTAATATTCACTATTGGATTGTTGACGCTGCTTTTCGATTTCTATCCACTTTGCTTTTGCGGTCTCTCTGTCTGGATTCGAGACTAAATTATGTGTAGCTTTCTGTTTGAAACTTATTGACAAATATTACGAAAATATGAGCTTTTATAAATCCCTGACGTTATTATTGTGATGTAAAGCGAACTTATAAGTTCTTTTGTTTTATTTTTGAATTCCTGATTCATGTGATCATTGATTATTTAATGTAGTTTTCCATAGATCAAAGTAACAGTCTGGTTCAAAATATACACAGAAAGAGATTACGCTAGAGTGACTTTAGTTCATTAATAAAATAATATTATTTTAGTCTCGCTGAGTTTTTGTGGCGAATTCTTCTCAGGTCTGAGGCTTTTTCTTTTCAGACAGTAAGAAATTATTGTAATAATTTAATACTGAATAAAATATTTCGAATTTGAATAAAACGTAACTTGTCTAGACCATAACTAGGTCAATTGGAAAACCTAATAAAGTCAACATTAATTCTATATTTATTTTAGAATATGAAGAAACCGACAAATATGGCCGTTACCAACTTCAACCATTAATATTGAATAGAAACCATCACAACAAATCATACACCATCGATTTTTATAGAATCTTTCTTATATACACGTACATACGTATAATAATAATGTCCTTCTGACCAATTTTGGCCACGGCGACCTTTCGCACTGAGACTAGCCAAATGCGCAGATGATATTATATTGCTCAAGTGTACACGCAGACACATGTTCCTGACACTCTTAAAGTCCAATGGGACGATATTTCGATACAACCGATGAGAGCTAAGGCGATCGACGAGCTCTTCTAGGCAAGGGCGTGAAATACCGCCAACTTTCCAACTCCGGGTTGTTACTGAGAATTTTTCGACAGAAATACCTAATAACTGAACTTAGCCTGACCCGGAATTCGAACCCAGGTCTCCCGGATCTTCAACCGTATTTGCTAGCTACTAGACCGCCAAGGCAGTTACATAATATGTATATTATGTATTATTATATAATATGTAGTGACATATCTAACTAGTATAGAATTATCAAGTAACACGACAAGCACTAAGGGACAAAGAGCCATTCTGTGCAATCACAGGATTAATTGTGTAGATTACGAGCGCCACTTCGACGCTTTAGATTGTGCTTTGAATGTGCGTATGTATCTTAATAGATGTAACTTTATACTAATACTACATTTTACACCTGATTTTCCCCATTTACACACCGGTGACTTATACTCGCTTTATTGTAGTGCATCTCTAAATGTCTAATTTTAGCCTATATGGTATTCTCAATCATAGGTAATCTGTATACAAAATTTTATACGTATAGCTGTTTCAGCGTGAAAGAGCAATAAAAACAAAAAAAAATTGTTCATGACTAATTACTACCCAAGAGGGCGCCATATTTAATTTAATGTGACGTCACATAGCCTATAACCAGTGAAGACGCTTCCAACGATACCTCATTTGGTAAATTATGATAAGTAGTTCAGAAATTAGGAGGAAACAGATGAATATACATACATATGTATATACCGATCAAAATCATAATCCTCGTTTTGCTTCGCCGTAGTTGAACAAAAAATTTACACACATCTACAAATTCTTGCATTTTTAGTGTCTTCATTATAAAAGTATGCCTTGAGTCAGTCAGACTGTCATGGGCCTTGTCTTTGATATATACTATATACATATCTATGTATGTATCAGATAGGTGCCAGGTCGAAAAGAAAATGAAGCGAAAACCGTATTCTAGTTTTCTCTGCAATAAATATGATTACGTAATTAATAATATGGCAATCTTAGAATTAGGGCCAGAGCCTATTTAATGAATAGTACCAATAAAAAAATAATTTAAAAATATCGATTAAGTAAAACGCGAATTAAAAAAAGATAAATAGATACATATGTTGGCACATTAATACACAGCACCATCTAGTTCCATGGTAAGCTACGAGGCTTGTGTTATGGATACCAGATAGTTGATACACTACATATATATAACTTTAAATATAAACATATTATAAATATAAACACCCATGACTGGAGTACAAACATTCGTGCTCATCACACAAATGAATGCCCCCAGCGGGACTCGAACCCGCGACCGTTGGCACAGCAAGTAGGGTTACTACAAACTGAACCAAACGTGTCGTCAGATATGATTTTTTTATATGAGCAATAGCTAGTATAAAAAAAACAATTTTTTTAGTAATTAACTAACAATAATAATGTATAAGTATTAAAAACTATTATTTTCAAACACATAACTCCGTATTTCGATTTCGCTTAAATTACATGTAATAATATTCTAGCTAAGTTAAGAAAAAAAAAATAACAGAATACGAATTTACACATCTTTCTTCAAAATCTACTAAAATATTGAATAATCTTTTGTTCCCGAGTTATTGTGATTGAATGTTACAAACAATACAATAAGTAAATTATAATATGATCTGCGGATATCGTTTTCGTCGGACGTGCTTATTACAAATGTAGCGATTTTTTGGGTGTGGTGTAAAATATATTGTGAGAAGAACTATATCAAAGTTGTAAGTAATAATAGGGAATCTATACATATAATAAAATTGTAGAGGTCGAATGTCTGTACATACAAACCGAGTCAGGGGAATGTAAAAAGAGAAATAGAACAAGTTGTATTTTTTTTTTCAAATTTTTTGCATCTCTATCTGTTTGTACGAGCTAATCTCCAAAACTGTTAGACCAATTTAAATGAAATTTTGTATGGTAGCAAATTATATTCTCCGTCAATATCTTAGATATTCTTCACCTCGGAAAACTAAAGGTTTCCCGTGGGATAGTTAAAAAACTATAGTAACTTATACAGCTTGGTACACAAAAACTACTGATTGGATTTTAATGAAACTTTACAATAATATAGTTCATGCATCAGAATAGCAAATACTACTACTACCCCAGATTTATCACCCCAGGCTACTATTATCCCAGAAAAATGTACGATTCCCGAGGGATAGATTTGGTTTTGTTTGTCTAGAGGCGAAACCGAGCGAAGCGAGGGTAAGCCGCTAGTAATATGACATAATATCGTCGATTTTTCATTTAAATTAAATATTTATTAAGATACGAAAATTTAAGGAAAAATAACTCCAATCGCTTATCGCTCCTAAATTACAGTGCAGGGATCAGTCGGGATAGGCGTGTAAAAAGCCAGGGCGCAATGCATGCCAATTCGTCCGCGCCGGACAGTACCGGACGTGTACCGACAGCAGATAAACTTTAATCTACATTTAATTCACATATTTTTTTTTAATTATATGATTTTCGTTTAAAAGTACTGTTTAAGTTAAATTTAAAACAAAACTTGTGTTAATATAGTAAATTGTCCATATTATAACATGTTAAGTGAATTTTATTTTAATGGATATATACTGTTTAAGTAAAAAGGCTGACAGAACAGGATTTTTAAATGAATTTCAAAGTAATTATTACAAAACTTCGCAATATTAAGTTACAATTTTACCCTATCAAAATTTATATACAAAATTTCTTTATTTCATGTACATAAGTACTAATATTAAGTTTTACATTTACTTTCATAATAATTAAAACTACATTTACTTACATTACAACGGATATGACAATGAAGTAAGTATTGCTTTAAAATCCATTTGGGAGAAGAGTACTTTTAAAATGACATTTTTACTATCTTTATTCCCAAGGGATGTTTTGCTGTCCGTACACAGCCGTGACCGGTGTGCGAATCAAGTCGGGTTTCAATTTGCCGTCGCCCCCTGGACTAGGGGATGCAACTACCTACTATTTCGCAACTTAGCTCCCTTAAAAGGGACTTAGGATTTTTTCCTCTTGGCTAGGATTTTTTCAGAAAGAGTTCATGTATTGACATAAAAAGATTGGAGGGTTTAACGTTCTTTTAAACGTAAAGAGTTTTTAGAAAAGTGATATGGGCAAGATGTTATGAGTTTCACTTGAAGTTAACAAATAAGCTGTTGTTTATATTGAAAAACTAACTAAATATTTTATTATTCATTGATTTAATTTAATTTAATTTAATAATTTATTTCAGGCAATATTTACAATAAGATCTTAAATATGTAAACAGAGGCCCATAGCATATATACCTTAAAAATTAACATTTGAAACTCGTTTTGTGACGAGGTACCAGCCGTTCAACCCTCAATTTGAAGCTGGACTTCTTCTGGACGTAGTCTACGACATCTTCTACCTTCGTAGATCAGTGCAGTCGGGACACATACAGTGGCATCGTTGGTATGGCAGGACGCAGCAGATGATCTGGCTGGTTCGGAGCTGTGCCACAGATGTTGATGACACGACATGAGGGCTTCCTTTTCTTCCTCTCCACTTTAATGAAGCCCTCCTCGTCAGATTGGTTCTTCTTTGATCCCGACGGTGGCACCTGCTTGGCAGCTGGTTTGCTCCGGCTCTTCTTTTTCCCTCCATTCGAAATGTACAAAATATTCTTTTTAAATGCTATTTTTAATAATAAAAAAGTTTCCGAATTTAAAAATTTTACAAAAACTCCTTATTTCATTTTAATATTACTTTAAGAGAAAAAAAAATCAGATATAATATATTTTTTATTTCTATATGAAAGTTTTTCGAGTGCGCAAACAATTCACATAGAAGTATCGTCCAAAGTTTATTTTTTCTAACATATTCATTTATGTTTTAAAGCTCTATAAATATTTGACGTCATGCCGAGATTTTGCTTTAGGTTACAAAAATCATCTCTGCAATATATTTTCGATATGAAATGCAAATTCTTATTTATGGAAAGGATTCTAGGTTCGGGTGTAAATTGTCGCTAGAAATATCGAATATTTGGAGCGGATGGTAAACTGAATATTTTTGGTAAAATTTACGATACTTTAGAATGACACTGACTAATTTTATGAGTTTAAGCCCGTGAATGGCGAAATGCTGAACTTTATAGCCCAAATTGTTAGATAAATTCTTTTATACGAAACATCATAAATGTTTTTTGCAGTTGATTTGGCGGATAGGAAGTAGTTTTATGTGTAGCATTTGTTTGTAGTTTTGTATACAATTTATGTATATGGAAAGTAATTTTTATAGATTTTAAGTACAGGGATATCGTTAACGATTGGTGTAAAACGCCTTATTTGACCTTAATAAGGTTTCTAGTTAAAGCTCTCTAAATATTACAAAAGTGAGCTTTATTGACAATTTATATGAAACAAAAATCCTGTCGATCTCATCCATTGCTAATGATAGAAGGACACATCAAAAAAATTAAAAAGGGCGTGTATGAATGTTACACGCGCAAAAAGTAAAACTTCTGTAGGTTATCGGTACTCTTTATGATATTCAATTTATGTTTTAAATAATTAGTATAGGTGAGATACTAAAAATAACGCATAGTAGGCATAATATAGTCATATATTTATAGAATATAATTTAAGAAAAGAATATAATAATATATATCATTTGTCAAACAATAACAACGGTTACCATGGCAACAAACGTATGTACATTTTTTCGTAACGCATTCACCAGCTTACCCCAAGAGTCAAGCGTGCGTAAAGAAGTTTTATTTGAAAAACACATTTTTGTTTTATTAAACGATTTATATAATATACATATTACGTAATGATAATTTAGTAATAATTGTTTCTCATCAATACTAATTTAACACTATTTTTGATGTACAATCAAATCTGAATCGGCCTAGCCATAAATCTGATGCAATCTCAACTTTGACAGTCCATTGCGGGCGTGCACGTGCGAGCCCGTCGCTCCCGTCAAACACGCCCGCAATATGTAGCGTGACAGCAGTAAATCTCGTTGGACGACGAAGATCGATTGTCGTAGCAAGTAGTTTATCAAAGGATATTAGATTCTGTAAGTAATATTCGTGTTTAGGCCGTTTATTAAACTAGTTAACTGTTTTTGTATGGATTTGTCTTAATTTTTTTTATTCAGATGAGAGTTTTATTTTACATATAATATGCTTATATTTTTATTTTATTTTTAAAAACATATATTTATAATGTTATAATTTATAATGTCATATATAAAATCATTCACTACTAGCAATTTACCCTCGCTTTTCTCGGGTACGTCAGTAGTTACGTTTTAAATAGTTAAACAATAAAAAATATAATAAATGTGACAGACAGACAAGAAATTTAATATTTTTTTTTACAAACTGACACTTCAAATTTATTTATTTGTATAGATAATAAAAAAAATCTTTCAAATTTAATATATATCTGTCTGTTATGATATATTATACAGAACCTATAAAACAAAACTTACCTTTTTAATTAGCTTACGTCGATATTATTTAGCAGTGGTAGCCCAGTGGTAACGCGCTCGCTTGGAAAACCGAGTGAAGCGGGTTCAAATCCCGGGTCTCGCACCTCTGATATTTTCATGTGCGAATCATTTCTAACTTGATTACCACTTGCCTTACGGTGAAGGAAAACATCGTGAGGAAACCTGCATGTCTTAGAGAACCTAGCAAGTTTTCGAAAGACATATGAACTCCGCCAACCCGCACTTGGCCAGCGTGGTGGACTATGGCCTGATCCCCCTCGTACTGAAGGGATGCTCGTGCCCAGCAGTGGGACGTTAAAAAGGGCTGAATACTATATTATTTAAATATACTAATATTATAAAAAAGAAATTCAGTTAATGAGTGAGTGCGTTGTTACTTCACAGTATAACTCAAAGAATTTAAGTAAAATTTCGAATTAAAACAGTCCATATCTTCGATTAACGAAATTATTATTTTTTATAATCTAACAGTACTGTAACCAATACTGTCTACAAGAATCGAATATGTGGTCTCGTACAACCAAATAAAATTGCCGCTATACCACATGGGTATCATATGTTATTATAATCATAACAAGAATCAGTCATGTGCCCTATAATTTAAAGAGTCTACCCTATAATTATGTATTGAATATAATACTTGGCTTAAATAATTTTACGTATTAAGCTTTAAACGCTTTGAGATCTTAGTTTACGGAAATATTTGACATTCCAGTGAAATGATTCATTTTTTGCGAATAAGTAACTGGAAAAAGAAAGCAAACTCTATTAAATGTATACATGCCTTATATTATTTTTTTTGCATACAGTATTTTAATTATGTTACCTGCTATACAGTTTAATTTCAGTTTTTGAAGTTATACCTACTTCTTTTGGGACGTTTGAAAAAAATTATGAGAGTAAAGTTTTTACAAACCGCGCGCACAACGACAGCCAAAAAGCGACATTATAAAGTTAGCTAATTACTGTTTGTTGCCATGGTAACCATTGTTATTGTCTGACAAATGATATATAATATTATATTCTTTCCTTACATGATATTCTATAAATATATGATTGTAATATGCCTAATATGCGTTATTTAATTATTTTATTAATTTATCATTCCTTTTACAAACAGAAAGTTGTGACATACGGGATGAAATCTTTAGCTATTTTTGTTCTGTTACGCCAAAGAAGTATAACTTTTTACGTGCGTACATAAGTACACATATACGTTTTTTTTTAATTCAACAACGTTTCATCAAAAGTAGCTATTTACTTAGTATACTATTATTGTATTACATTGATAAATTAGTTTAGTAATACATGTAATACATAACATATTTTTAACTTTAGCAACTACACTTCGCATTACAAACCAAAACTATTAATAAAAGTAAAATATTCCAAACATTCAATAACTACTTTAGTTCAACTCTGTTAGTTTCACCTAGTAATAAAAGCCCTTAAACAATTTTCTAGATGTTGAGCTTTGAATGTAGTTGTTTATAAAATCGATTTTAAGGCATTCTATAGTTTTAACAAGCTCGAGCTTTTCAAATAAAAGTTCTAACTGAAGCATATATGAACTATAAAGTGGATGAATAAATTGGATAACAAGTTTATTCATTCTGATATTTAAGCTAATATTATACTATGATCTCGATGATCTTGATATAGTCAAATATAAGTATGGTAAAAGTATAAATCAAGTCAAGATCCATGTAATCAAGTTCCATGGTAAGCTATGAAGTTTGAGTTATTGATAACAGATAGTTGATACATTACACATATTCAACTTTAAATAAATACATATTATAAATATAAATACCCATGACTGGAGTACAAACATTTATGCTTATCACACAAATGAATGCCCCCAGCGGGGCTCGAATACGCGAACGCTGGCACAGCAAGTAGGATCAATACAAACTGAGTCAAACGTGTCGTCAAAAATAAATACGATAATCATCTACATTAAGATGAATTTCGGGTTTTCCGACATATTCATTATTCATATACAATAATATTATGGCAAATTCTATATACATAATTATAAAGAAATTCATCATTTGTTCAACACTTTCATTTTATTTATATAAAGGACTAGCGACTCACCATCGTTTCGCACTGGTTCGGTCCTAGGTACGTTTTAACAGTTAGTATGGAATAAATAGACTATATGTCATATATTTTGAGCTTAAAGCACTTAAGCATATTATAAACATGAGTTTTACAATAATATAAGGAAATCTGCCTGATTTGTTGACATTTATTATTACAGCTCTGCTCCTTTGAGTAGTACCATGATGATATTTAGCTTATAGCCTTTCACAATAAACGGACTATCTAATGCATTTTTTTTTAAATTGGACGTTAAATGGATTTGAATTTTAAATTGGGTCAGTCAAACTCTGCTTCTTTATAATATTCGTATAAATTATAGATCATAAGTTTCTTAATTCAATTCAATTCCATTTATTAATGGCTTAAAGCTTTAAGCTTTTTACTAACTATCTATGTGCATCCCTGGATGCTTAATAGTAGACTATCTGTTATTCCAGGTTACAATCTATTTGTTTATTAAATTTAATCCAAATCAGTCTAGTCGATTCAGCAAGTAACAAATGTACATACAAACTTATGCATATATAATATTACTCCAATATAACAAGTGATTATTATTCTTCCCGTAAAAATTTGGTAACATATTTTTTCTTGAGATGACGTTCAATTCTTTTGTAGAATAACAATGGGGTAGAAGTTAAAAAGGTCATTTCCTAAGCTACGAATAACGTATTGTATTATTTTTTATAAAGACACGACAGTTTTTGTATGTAAGTTTTATTTCATCGTATTGTTGGACGTGCTGGTTGGTGGTATATCTATTTTTAGAATGAGATTCTCGTGCAACATAATAACGTGTGTTTACATTCATCTAGAAGAGCTTATTTGAATTTTAAATTTTTAATTATGTGAACTTTTAAATGTGTACACTTTACATAAAAGCTGAGCTTAATTTTAAACTACTGTCCATTCTTTCTAACTTAACCGAGTCATTACATATTTATCTATATAATATTTAGTTTAAAGTAGTCTTATTTAAGTTTATTTTATTTAGAAATAGATAGAAATGATTTCTTTTTTTCATTTTTTTTTTGTTTTCGGCTGTTTTAAGTTTATATTTGTTTTTAATTGTTCTTTATTTGACATATAAAAGTTAATATTTAACAGATATTTTCATTGTATGTAATTTTATAATGTAAACGTTAAAATAAATATTTTTTAATTTTATTTACATAAACTAACATATAAAAGCAAATGGAAATGAAAGGACTTTATAGATATGTACGAAAAAGACGTGAATAATATTTGTAAGCTTGTGTAGACCATTATAGTTAGCTTTTTTAAAAACGTTAGCATTTGAATTATAAACTATTTTTATATTATAGTCTATAATTGAAAGTCGCATACATAAGTAGAAAAAATACATATGAAAGCTTTTTTTCAAAAAGATAAAAAAAATATCTAACTTCATTAAATATCATCATAAAACCTTTTTTTTTACAAAACACTATCGCTTAAGCACGACTAATACATCATCAAGGATGTTACGGCTATTATCGGCCCTTATTATGAACATAATTCATATCGAAACCGTTCCTAAGCACATTTTTTTTATTTAAAAACGCTACTTTTACTTCATTTTTTACTTTCAAACTGGCCTTTTTAAATATACACTACAATCATAAATATTGAACAGAATTCATTTTTTTATTTCATAATATTGATTATACTAATTTACTATTAATTGATGAAAGAACTTCAATATTTTAACTATAATAATGTAAACCCAAACATTTTTTACGTATAACTAAAATAACATAAGATCTTTTAGAGTCCCACTGTTGGACACGGGCCTCCCTTCGACAGAAGAGCGATCAAGCCACAGTCCACGCTGATCAAGTGTGGTTTAGCGGACGGCACACGTTTTTCGAAAACTTATTAAGTTTTTATTTATTTATAACACTTTATTGCATACAAAAATGGCACATTAAAAAAGTACCTGGGCGACCGAGCTTCGCTTGGAGTTTTTGGCCAAAAGAAAAATTTTATCGTTTGAAAACTCGAAAACACGCGTTTTCCCAGACATAAGGCTCTAATCTAGATTGATTTTTCGCCCCCGGAAAACCCTCCATACCAAATATCAGCGAAATCGGTAGAGCCGTTTCGGAGATCGCCGGTATAAATAAATAAATATACAAGAATTGCTCGTTTAAATATATTAGATATAATTAGAGAGATGTGCAAAAGCGGCCTTATCACTAAAAGTGATCTATTACAATCAACCGATAGAAAATCATACAACAAAATAAGTGCGAAGAGCAGAAAGGTGCATAAGTTATGTCAGATATACAGGTTTCTTCAAGATGTATTCACTATAAGGCAAATAGTGAAAAATATTCTTACATGACATATGAAATCTCAAAGCTGCATGATCCGGGGCTTAAACCTGTTCCAGTTAATATTTAAGCGGGTGCATAACCACTGAGCTACTCCTTATAGATATTGTATTGTATTCAGCCCTTTTTAACGTCCCACTGCTGGGCACGGGCCTCCCTTCAATACGAGGGGAATCAGGCCATAGTCCACCACGCTGGCCAAGTGCGGATTGGCGGACTTCACATGTCTTTCGAAAACTTGCAAGGTTCTCTCAGACATGCAGGTTTCCTCACGATGTTTTTCTTCACCGTAAGGCAAGTGGTAATCATGTTAGAAATGATTCGCACATGGAAATATCAGAGGTGCGAGACCCGGGATTTGAACCCGCTTCACTCGGTTTCCCAAGCGAGCGCGTTACCACTGGGCTACCACTGCCTATCCTTGTAGATAATATAAGATAAGAAAATATAAAAACGTTATAATGGCAATACGATAAACTTATCGCATTTTTAACAAAAAAGTCTGTACAAGTCCCTAACTTCAGTAACATTATAATAACGCGAAAGTTGGTTGGACCGGCCTCAGAAACAATAGAGCAAGAAAAATTTTTGTGGTAAAAAAAATACTTTATCTCAAAATATTCATTGCCACAACTTCTTTGTAACCAAATAAACTCTCTGTATAAATCTCCATAATAATGGAAATGAAGTGCTGGCTTAGTTGATTGGATAAAAATTAGGCATTTTTTTTCTTTTTGGCGATATTTTACCCATTTTTATAAGTTAATATTTTTTTGATACTATATTCTTTGTTAATACTATATTTAAATTACAAAGCCAATAATTTAAACATTGTTTTTAAAACGAAAAACATTATACAAGAGCTCGTAATATATTCTTAATAAGAATTCCTTTATATCGATCAAGAAATACATATTTGATTTTTCACAATTACTACTACTATTGTCACAATATTTTTAACTAAAAAGATATACCTACCGACTGGAAAATCAGTTTTAAAACAGTTATTACTTGTATAAAAGTGAATTTATCCTTGAATTTACGAATGTTAGTCACATTTAAGAAAATCTTATTAAAAAATAACAGTAAAAACTTACACACCTCCTGGAGTTAGTCAAGAAAAAATGTAAAATTAAATTATTTCAACTACTGTCTGAAAAATAAACAAATCGACAAACGCATATTATTATCATATTAGTACAATTACTTATCTATACCTACACTAGCGACTCACCCTCGCTTCGCTTGGGTTTGTCCCTAGCTCGCTTCCTAATACAAAACTTTCACCCCCATTTTCTAAGTTCTTGGGCAATTTTCTTATTTTTTTTAATGTAAGAACCTTCTCCTGACAATAAGAAACAACAAAAAAAATAGTGAAATCGGTCCAGCCGTTCACGCGTGATGGCGTGACCAAAGGAAATAGGGATTCATTTATATATATATATATATATATATATATATATATATATATATATATATATATATATAGATTACAAATAAATTAAATTGAAAAAAAATGTCTGCATTGTTTGCAATCTCAAAATAATAGCTTTTGATACTAAATGCATATGAAATTATTTATATACAAAACTTATAAGAAAAGCACAGTTTTAAAATTTTTATATGTCCGTCTGTCTGTTTGTTCCGGTTAATCTAATGGACCGATTTTGACAAGACATTCACTGACAGATAACTGAGAGTAAGTAGCTAGTAATACATATTATGTAAGTTGTGTCTACAACGCGTGCAAAAAGACATTGCGATTATGATTCTGAACTTAAAGAGCTTAATCATTACCTTACAATAATAAATCATTCCTAAACATAGTAATATAATACTATGATTATTTCCGCTCAAACTAAGCCTAACAAATGATACAGTTTAACAGTGATAATGTAAATAAATACTTTAAAACCTACAAATTGCATCGATAAGAGCACCGTGATATAAAGCCCTATGAAAAATGGCAGGGCTTAACCCTTCACTGCCAGGTCGAGGCAGGTAATTAGTGGCGATTTGTCGTAGCAGTTGGTAGATGGCGCTAGCTTCATTGATACGAGGTTACACTGTACTATATATTATTTGTGTGTATGTTGGTTAAAAACAAGTTAATGTTATTTAAAAGATTGGTACTTTAACTCTCTTATATTAAATTATCTGACAATTTTGTAATAAATTAGTTTGATTTAATTTAACGTTATTTTTTATTTTTTTAGGCTTTTATTTGTATTCTTCTCAGCAAAATCTTTCATTTGATATCCATATCATGGGGGTGCAAAAAATTAACATAGTCCACCATCGTTGGAAGTCCGCCACGTTGGATTTAGAATAACCTCACTTATCTAACCGTTTATTGTCATTCAAACTAAATGCGTATGCAAAATTTCAGCTCAGTCGGTTGAGGATAGCTGCTTTAAAATTCAGTTGTAAGATTTGTTCCAACAAACATTCATTCAAACATTCCAAGTTAAATGAAAGCTAGTAAAAATATAAGAAATAATTATAAACTTGTTTCAATTATCGTACCGATTTGAAGCTTTTTAAGATTTTTTATATGTCATTTCGATGAAAATATAAAAAAAATGGTATAAATGGATTTGAGTTAATAAATAAAGTTGAGTTCATATTAAAATGAGGTAGCTATATTATACGACGGTCTTCTCTTTTCATGATACTTCAATAAATAAATAATTTGAATAAAAAACCACCCTAAAAATTAAAAAAGTAATTATATTATACAAATGTTATTAATTATTAAAGATATTTAAAATAAAACCATACAACGTATAAGATAAAGCAGATAACATATTTTATACATAAAAAAAAGCATCAGGTAAATCGAAACAGTGATGATTTGAATTATAAGCGCTTAAATAGACTGAAAGAAGAACGATGTATTTTTTAACATATAACACTAGCGACTCACCCTCGCTTCGCTCAGATTCGTCCCTAGATTGCTTCCCCATACAAACTTTCATCCCAATTTTCATCCCCTTAAGGGATGATTTCCGGGATAAAAACTATGTTCTGCCCAGGGTCTCAAACAGGTTCAATAGTTTCAGAGCTTATTTGATACAAACACACAAACAAAAAACTCGTTCCTCTTTATAATGTTATAAGTATAGATTGAAGGACAAGTTCCTTCAATAGACATAGTGGATATTACTAAATATAATACAAATAGTACAGAAAACGTGTATTTGCGCTGCGTAGGCTTTGACATTAGCATATTACGCCTACAATGTTTAGAATCTTACAATAATATTATTTTGCCATAAGCAAGATATAACAGGATTCAGCTTTTGCACTTTTATTTCATTCTTATGGAGCGAAAGTCTAATTTTATCTCTCATTGTATATTCGCTTTGCTACCAAATCATATTGTAGTAGCTTTCTACGAGTAGAGATTAGCTTTGGTCATGTTTTTTTTATTATTTTTAGAATTATTTTAAACTAGCGACTCATACTCGTTTCGCTCGGGTTCGTCCCTAGATTGCTTCCTCGTACAAACTTTCATCCCAGATTTTACCCACTTAAAGGATGATTTCCGAGATAAAAATTATTTTATATCCTTTCCAAGGTCTCAAACTATCTTCTCACCAAATTTCATCTCAATCGGTTCATTAGTTCCGGAGCTTATTGGGTACAAACAGACAAACAAATAAAATAAAATCTTTCATTTTTATAATATTAGTATAGACTAGTGACTAACCTTAGCTTCGTTGGGTATTCCTAGGTGTATTTTGCATTTTTAATATCATATGCAGGCAATTTTTATTATTATGGCCTATGGGTTACTTCAAGTCATATATTGGCCCTTTAATGTGATCAAGCCTTAGTCTACCACGCTGGCTAAGTGCCGGTTGGCGAGCTTTACATGTATTTTGAAAACTTGTTAAGTTCTCTCAAACATGCAGATTACATCACGATGTTTTCCTTCACCTTAGGACAAGTGGTAATAATGTTTTGATTCGTCTTTATAATTTATTGTATTGTATTGTATACAGACGTTTTTTAAAATCTAGGCTTGTACAATAACTAGATTTTTCTACGTGACATTGGCGAAGTAATCTGTGCTCAAACGGAACGCTTTAAAGTCATTAACAATAAATGGGATGAAATTTAACCAAATGATTTTATGTTGTATATTTCAGAACGATTGTAAAAGATATAGGTAGATTATAATGAAATTTCATATATACATATAATAAAATTCTGAGTCGAATCTGTATATTAAACGTTTTTTTGGAAAATCTTATTGAAATATTCATTATTATCGATACGGAGGTGAATCTATAGTTTTTATTTTTTTTATCTGTCTGTCTATCTATCTGTTTGTCTGTCTGCGACCGTATCACGGAAAATCCACTGGAGGCATTTTTATGATAGCTAGTTATCCGGGTCAACATATTATAGAATAATATTTACTACAAGATTATCTCATCTCCGAGAAATCAATACTAAACGTTAAAAAGTAAGTAAGAATGAATCCGAACGGAGCTAGAATGAGTCACCAATTTATAATATAATGAAATTTCATATTATATATATTAAATAAATGAGTACATAAAATTAATAAAGCAATTACTAGTAGTTAATAACGGAGTATTTAACCATGACCGTAGTTATTTGCATAATACAGTTTAAAGTTAAGCCGTAACGGCGTTAAAATTGAGAGTGTACAAAATATTACTACTAATCTATACATCTATACAGATAAATAAAATTAAAGTATCTGTTTGTAATGTCAAAATAACAGCTTATTGCTAAACGCATATGGAATATTATAAGAAAAACTTATTATAAGAAAAACTCAATTAAAAAAAAAACTGTCTGTCTGTCCGTCTGTTTGTTTCGGCTAATCTCCGAAAAGGCTGGACCAATTTTAACGGGACTTCCACTGGCAGATAGCTGATATTATAAGGAGTTACGTAGGCTACTTTTATTTTAGAAAAAGTATTAGGGTTTCGCTCAAAAAAGTCGCTAGTATATATTAATTTCACTGTGATACGTTATTTTACCTGACTTTACATACAAAGAAAATTAATTTCTTTTTTATCATAAAAAATATTGTTTTTAAATACTGGTATTACTTTAAGCAAGACATCAAGTCTTTATTACAGAGTTGAATTTTGCTTCTTTTTTTAATTTCTATAATTTTATAATATTGAATAAGCGATTCTTTTATATAAAATGGCTTTAACGATTTGTATCAAATTTTGTATTTAGACATGTGAAGTCCGCCAATCCGCACCTGGCCAGCGTGGTGGACTATGGCCTGATTCCCCTCGTATTGAAGGGAGACCCGTGCCCAGCAGTGGGACGTTAAAAAGGGCTGAATACATTGTATTTAGATAAGGTATTGCTTTTTGAGTTCATTTAAATGGTTGCTTCTTCTGAAAAAACCCAATTTTTATATATTTTCCGAAAACAATAAAATAACGCCGAGCAAAGTTTGTTCATCCGGGTACTATGTATTTTACTTATAAACTTTCCGAAAGATATTCTCTAAGTGATAGCGAAAATTGTATCAAAATCTGTTCAGTACTTTAGATGATCAAAGCGTACAAACAGACAGACAGATGCGTACCTATAGAGTACACATTATGTTATTAAAACAAAAAATACAGTACATATTTTTTCTTAATATTATTTTAAGCATAGTATTTTTAGTATAGAGTGTTTGAAATTTTAAAATATGGTAACTTTTTGTTATGTCAGCGTTGACCCACGATCCCTTGTACAGATAATGCCCCGTATTGTTCCACTACACTATGGACGTTTATTCCTTTAAGGGCAGGCAATATTTTGTTGAATTTGAATATTTGAATTAATTATTTCTACTTATCTATATGAATAAAAATAAATGTTTGTATATTTGTCCGCGTTCCTAAACCATTGGTTCGATTATGATGGAACTCTGACGTCTGTAAAGAATCTTGAAAAAAAAAATTTTTTTTCTTAGGACGTTTGTCTTAAATGCATTCTTTAGCCATTCAAGCTTACAAATATAAAACAAATTAAATATCAATATTGAGCTACCACCGGATTTGACAACAGTTCTGGTGAGAAGAGATGAAGTATTGTTATAATCATCGATCAAAAAAGTACTAGATACACAATCAGCGATAAAAAATGCCCTCACCGAATGAGCGCTCACTGGAACATTTGGGAGCGCTTTTACTTTAGTACCAAACAACTTTAAGCATTGCGTTTAAGGTTTATTTACATCGTTGTATATTTATTTCAACTAAAATAATTACTTAAACACAATTAGTGACAGTTTTAAGAGAACTTTTGCATGGGATTGTGTATCTAGTACTTTTTGATCAATGGTTATAATCAAATATTATGATAGAATTTTTAACAATTAATAACTCGTATTGATGTATTTTTTTAATACCTTA
Organism: Argynnis bischoffii washingtonia; assembly: GCA_033884665.1. Taxonomy (NCBI): domain Eukaryota; kingdom Metazoa; phylum Arthropoda; class Insecta; order Lepidoptera; family Nymphalidae; genus Argynnis; species Argynnis bischoffii. Next base: position 968,174 of record CM066622.1, read on the forward strand.
TTTATCTTTTTTCAATTCATACTTATATATTATATATATTTAATCTGTACTTATTATAAAAGTGAAAGTGTTTGTGAAAGTAGCTTATTGTTTCTTCCTTGATGCATCAAAGAATTTTTGTATAAATATACTTTATATGCGAGAGAGAATATCTCACTTTCTATCGCAATACATACAGTTGCGTGGGATATTTTAAAAAGCACATTTTTGATTATCATTTCGCTCGCTCCGCTCGGGTTCGTCCCTACTTCCGTTTTAAAGTTTATGAAATGAGATATTTTCCCCACAGTAAAAAGTATTCTATATGTTGACCCGAATAACCAACTATCACCATACCAATTTCATCAAAATCTGTCAAGTAGTTTTCTCATGATGAGGTAACAGACAGACAGAAAGACAGACAAACAAACAGACAGATAGACAAAAATTCTAAAAACCATAGATTCGGCTTCTATGACTATTTCAATTAAGTAATAAAAATGTAAAGATTCGGCTAGGTTAGAATTTTATTAATGTATATATAAGACAGACAGACATCGCCTTAAAAGGGCTCATCCTACTATATATTGCAACAAGACGAATCAAACCTTGCCAGCGTCAAACCTTACACCTCGTCATGTGAGATACTGACGCTATAATCTATAACTCCAGTATCCCTACTTTGTGCATGTTTTATCGGCAGAGTCACTTTCCATGTATGTTTTGAAGAAAATATATAAATTTGAGCTTTATTCTACGTTTTGTGGCTATTTTATGAGTAACAAATGAAATAAATAGATGTACAGTAAAACAAATATATTCTTATTACTATATAACTGGTTTGATCTTAGTTTATGTATGTTAAGAGCTAGACGATTAGGACTATAGAAAGTATGTTGCTCTTTTGTACTTCATTCGGGCGCGTCACTAGGTACGATTTTGTTTTTTAATTTTTGGTCTTAACCTTTTTGCGCGGAACCCTGTTTTTTTTTAATATAGAAGTAGCCTTATTTACTTCATGTAACATCAACTAGCTGACAGTGAAAGTTCCGTCAAAATCGATTCAGCCGTTTCGGAGAATAGCCGGAACAAACAGAGAGATAAACAAAAATGTTAAAATAGTTTTTTTTCTTATTCATACATATAAAAAAGCTGTTATTTTGACTTTACATTACAAACAGACACTTCAATTTTATTTATATGTATAGATTTCTTTATTTTTAATATTAAGAATATCTGTTCCAGAAATAATCTGTCGTAATATCTTCACAAATGAAAGAGATCATATTATATTAGATATATCTCAGTGGCAATAAATTACTGTAATTTCGCCCTTCCATGAAATAATAATAGATAATATTGTATGTATATAATAATATACATATCGTTGTCTTAGTACTTATTTGTCCAAACGACAAATTTACCGAAAGATATTTTAATACCGAATTATTGAATTTTAAATGTCATTTCTATTGGTATGGTATTAAATATCTATTTTACATTAATGAAGCCGAAAAAAAATATTTTATCTATATAATACACTAGCGACTCACCCTCGCTTCGCTCGAGTTCACCCATAGATTGTTTCCCCATACAAACTTTCATTCCCTTTTTCAACCCTTTAAGGGATGATATCCGGGACAAAAACTAGTCTATGTTCTTTCCAGGGTCACAAATTATTTTTTTACCAAATTTCATCTAAATCGGTTTAGCACTTTCGAAGCATATTCGATACAAACAAACAAACAAAAAATCTTTCCTCTTCATAATATTAGTACAGAGTATAGATACATTTTAGAAATAAAGCTTCGTTTTAGTAGAGATAAAATACTTCCTACCATATAGTATATAAGGCGACGATATGTACATAATATGTATATAAAGCGCTTTGTATTCATCTCGTAAACGTTTCCCTACTTGTTATCCGAAATGACAAATTACTTGTAAATAAAACGACAATGTTAAACAAATAACAACAAAAATATCCACCGTAACATCAGAACGTGCCGTATCGTGTAGATATAGAACTTGTTATCAAAGAAAGTTATTAAAGCACTCCATATTTTATACAACTCTCTTAGGGTCGATAGCGAAGTTCTCAGATGAGGACAATTCGTCTGAAAGTTGACTGTGAACAATAAATCAATGTGTCGAATAATTTGTCCTCATCGAGCGACTTTGCAACTTGAAATCAAAAGTTCGTAATCACCGGCTGAGTATTAATAAGGCTTGCTAGGAAATACATTTTGGGGAAAGTTTTGAAGGCTTTGTAAGTTTGGGCCGTGGAGACCGTTTAGTTAAGTCCGAATTATTTCTTTGTAGTACATTTTCTTAAGTGCGTAAGGTATTTAAATAAAACTCTCTTTTCAGATTTTTTCGCGGCTTTATTTTGATTTTTGGTTATCGACGTTTCGAATGCTTTACAGCAATCATGGACACGGGAGAGTAAGGTGTTAGATGTCTCAAAGGTATTACATAGTTGTTACAGACAGCCTACCCACAAATAACAAAATGAATTTAAATTTTGAAGATTGGCACCAAAGTACCTTACAATATTTGTTAATATTATATTATAATATAATTTTAAAAATTTATATAATTAAAATTATTATTAATCGAAACGTGATTTCCGAACGATGATTTTCGAAATAAAAAGTATCCTATGTCCTTTCCAGGATCTCAAACTATCTTCTAATCAAATTTCATCTAAATTGGCTCAGTAGATCCAGAGATTACCCCCTACAACGTCACAAACTCACAAACTTTTAACAAATCAAGAATATTAATAATTTATATTATAATATATTTTTTTACATCTTTGCGACACTTTGGCAACGATTTTCTGAATAGGTCCATGCATTTATAATCGTTTGTAATTTTACATAATCGCGACACAGGTAAATTGCTCCCCAAAATAGTCCTGCGAGAAGGCGAAATTTATAATATTGTAGTGTGGTAGATATGTATATTCTATATACATCCTACAGCTTCCATTACGTACAGTGGACTGCAACCTCCTACATATTAATAAATAAATTTAAATTTTAATACGTGCAAGCGACAGAATTTGGAAAGTTTTGTAGCGCGAGTGGTCCCACAATTTATGCTGTAACGTTTCGAGTTTCTAACAATCGGTGCAATTCTGATGTACCACGAATAATTGTTTTTAATTCCATATTTATAGTAACATCGTGTAATATAATAAGATGATTATTTTGAATATATTAAGATGTTTTAAAAACAACCTTATACTTATTGACCGATTTCAAACAGAGGTGGTTGGTGCGAGTGAATGTTTATTTCTTCCTCTTATTCATAAATATATATATATATATATATATATATATATATATATATATATATATATCTAAAGAATGGTCCATACAAATGTCAAGAGAAAATTTTATATCGAGAGTATCCAATATCTTAAAGATGTGATCTTTTTTTAAAGTATAACTTATTTATATATAAAAAATATATAATCGGCTAACAAACAGAAAGTATCACGTAACATACATTCATACATACATGCTTACACAGTCTTCTCCTCCAACCAAAACAAGCCAGCCAAAAAAATAACAACTTCCCTATATCTTCTAAATCATTTACAGCCTAATTTGCAATGGAACCATAGAAAAGATAATATTTTTATGACGAAATAAGATGAAAATGAGCATGCAGATTAAATATTAAACTGTATCTACCCCATTACATGGCAGACACCAGCACATTTTCTTTTTAATCAATCGTAAATGTCAAAGACGGCTTTCAGCGGGGACGCAATTAAAAATTGCTTTGTACGTGTGTCCTGCCTTTAGTGGATTAACGAAACCGCCTGAGCTACGCCTTAATTAAATTTTAAATTTCAAACATTCACACCCTGCGTCCAAAGGGATGTGACGTCAGTTGCGCACGCTTTCCTGTTTTTATTGTTTTTTTTAGGTAGACGTTAATATTATAGTTTTCGTTTTAAACTTATATTATTTAGAGGTAATGTTATGTTTACTAGTTATGGTGTTACTATGGTTCTAATCATGAAGTGAAGTTTAATTACACGACTTGTGAAAAATGTTTGCCTACTTTTATAGAAATGAGCATTATATACTATAACTAGCGACTCATCCTCGCTCCGCTCGGGTTCGCCCCTAGTTACTTAAAAAATAGGGGGTGGGGGTAGGAAGGTGAAAAATACTTTACGACCTATCTCATACCTACCAAATTTAAAAAAAAACATCGAAATCGGTCGAGCCGTTTCGGAGGAGTGCGACCACATACACCGTTGCACAAGATATTTATATATGTATTAGATTTTATGGAATATTATTTGTCATATAGATATTAGCTTAAAAATACTAACTAGAAAACTATTTAGATTTTTTTACCAACTCAAAAAAGGAGGAAGTTATAAGATATTCGGTATTATTCAATAAAAAGATGAATTTTCTTAAGATTACTTAGGTGTTTTTGTTTAAATTTTATAAGTGTCGATGTATAATAAAATTCCGGTAAATATGATACTCAGACGTCTCTCAGACAAAGATAAAGGGAGACAATGCAGGGCTTACGCGTAGAGTGCACTAACCACTGGGTATGTAGCACTTACATAATATGGTCTGCGTAGTTGAATGTATGACCCTGGCTAAGTGTAAATTATAAATAATATTTTAAATAAAGCTATCTTTTCTGATTTTAGGGTAGGTGCTGTTTGTAATAACCGTATAATGATCCTTGAGACGTCTAAAACCTTAGTATCTCCCGTGACCATGATTGCTGTAAAGCATTCGAAACGTCGGGAACCAAAAATCAAAGTAAATCCACGAAAAAAATTTTTTATTTAAAATATCAAAAATTCGCGTAAATCTGAGAAAGTATCATAAATAATATCTTCGTCAACTAGCAAATGGTATATGTATTTTTAAATATAACTGAGAAGAAAACCACCAGTGTACACTTCAAACGTATAATAATTATTGATTTACATATAAGAATTACAACACACTGCATATATCACTGCTTTATACTAGAATTTACACAACACTGTTTCAGCATAATTACACAGTAACTCTTCCTGAACAAGAATGAATCCCAATCATAGAAAGCACTCTTTATATATAAATTTTAATTTCAATCAACCCACCTTTTTAATAATTTTAATGTAACTTCAACTACTTCCGGCGTAATCTTTAAATCATAATAATCAATTAATGTATTTAATTTATAAAAGCATACTTAAAATATAAAACATAATTTCATTGAAACTTTAGTTAATTACAAGAAATATAGGTTACTTTAAATATGTCTAACAATATTAGCACTAAAATTAATGAATCATAACATAACATATAATTTTAAATATATGTCTCTTTTTATGTTAAAGTTTCTATATATACGTATATATATATATATCTAAAATCTCCTTCCATGGATCCAGATATATATATCTGGATCCATGGAAGGAGATTTTTAGGATTTTAAGATGCTAGTAATATTTATAGCTTTCTAGTAATATCTTTTTTAGAAACGATTATGTAGTTCAGACATGTTTAACAGAGAAAAAAAATTCTCGTTATACTAATTCAGAATATTATTGTATTTAAGATTTATGACACTTAAGAAAAATAAAAAATAAAAGAATTGATCATAATATCAATAGATAGAAACTGTCTTATTTAATTTTTTTGATCACGATCCTATTTCTAGCTTCGGAGAAATTCGTGGGCAAACATACATATATACATACATATCTGAATATTTTGCATTTTTAATAATATTACATACATACATGTCGAATTGACAACCTCCTTTTTTAAAGTCGGTTAAAAATACAATATAAAAAATATATGAAAACTCATTCACATATTTAAAACTTCCTTGGTAATAATAAAAAAACTATACGAAACATTAAGGTTACAATTCCGAATCGTAATATAACAATACCGAACCGAATAACAATTATCATATTAAACTAACTATATTGTAGTATATTATTATAATAAATGAATAAATAAATATCTAGGGACATGAACACACAGCACCATCTAGTTCCATGGTAAGCTACGAGGCCTGTGTTATGGATACCAGATAGTTAATACATTACACACAATATATAACTTTAAATATATACATATTATAAATATAAACACCCATGACTAAAGTACAAACATTCGTGTTCATACAAATGAATCCCAGCGGGACTCAAACTCGCGACCGCTGGCACAGCAAGTCACTATATTCTCTGGCATACAATGGAAACAACCATAATCACTATATATTAAACCAAATATTTCCATATAAACAAAAACATAAGCCCGGCTAGCAAAACATAACAGACACATTTTACAAGCGCGATACATTCAAAAATATGATGGATGTATTAAAAAATAAAGACTCGAACCAAATATGAGAGCTGTCATTCATATAATTTCACGTAAAAATCAGTAAAAGAAATTCTCAACGACCGTAGTCGCGTTCGAAACATTAGACCTGAGCGCTCGAGGCGATGCATTAAAACGTACACGTATTAATACGGTGTGACGTCCTTACGGAAATTCATCGAAATGAAAAGAAAGGTATTTGAAGGTATTTTTTTTTTAAATTTAACGTTTAAAATTATTTACAGAAACTTGAGAGGTGTAATTATTTTTTGAAGTAAAAATTATTAGCTTTTTCCGTATATGATTAAATATTAAGGTAGATACTATTAGCTCTATGTCATTTTCAAAAATTTCTTATTGGGTTTCCACTATGTCACTGAACTAAAACATGTAATCTATACTTATGTTATAGAGGCAGAGATTTTTTTGTTTGTTTGTTTGTTTGAACGCGCTAATCTCAGGAACTACTCCGATTTGAAAAAATATTTTTGCATTAGATAGTGCGTTTATTGAAGAAGGCTATATACTACATATCATAATACATATGATATATAGCCATATATAATCATATAATATATAGTCTATCTATTCCATATTAACCGTTAAAATGACTTCCGGGGGGACGACCCCGATTGAAGAGAGTAACTAGTCTAAAATATAACTAAATATGTATAACAAGTTAAGAATCGATATTTCATGAATATTTCATTTTGAAAAAAAAACTCACCGTAAAAATACTTTAAACACAATGTCAAATATTCGGGATAACCTTCTTAGGGTATCCCGAATAGTTGACATTAGGTATACTCTTGTACAATACAATATTTCATTTTAGTTTAATAAACCTAACACAGTGTATACTCGTATAAACTGAATAAACAATCAGACAGACGTTAATTTAGGCAAAATTAGATATCATATCCCTGTTTAATATTTAAAATAAGAGCGAAGACGGCCCAGGTGTGCTGAAAGTTACTTTATACAAATTTATTTGAATCGAAAATTGTTTTTAAGTAAAAGCTTTTTGGATAATTAAAAAGTCATATTATGCCCTGTGTTTTCATGTATAATTCCATAGCATTATTTAATTTTATTGAGGATATAGTCGACGGTTTTTGTGTAGTTCAGAAAAAATGTTTTTTGCCACTATTTAAGTCTTTTATTTAAAATTTTTATAAAAACTGATAGAGAGAGTCCTCTGTCTGTCTATTTGAATACCATGCGAACATATAAAGGAACCGATGATTTCAGAAACTTGTGAATGTTATATTTTAAACTGTAATACTTGTACATATTCCATTTCTGTACACTTGTTCTTATTTGAAGAAAACTCTTTTCTTCCTAGAGTTTAATTCATTCTAGATACTACCTACTTATGCAAAAAAAAACTCATTGGTCTAGTATCCGGAGTTCCTGGGCTCGAATCCCGGGCCAAATTTAGTAATTGAGTATTCTGTCAAGAAATTCTCAGTAAAAGTTCGAAGTAAGAAAGGTAAGAGCTCGTAAAGTCGTGTTCACATATTATGCCACCAGAGTAGGAGAATGACAGAAATAGATAGTGCATTTAACAACAAAAATAGAGAGTACATCTCCACTATAACAACAAATAGAGAGTGCATCTCCACTTAATAATATCTCCTGCGCAGATGTTACTCTCAATGAGATTGACTGCAGTGACCAAATTCGCTAAAAAGGATGTTATGGTGTTAAAGCCAATAGCTTGAACCATGATAACTAACACGTAATAATTACATATTAAGTAATTTCAAGCAAATATGAGTAATTAAAAATTTAGAAACAATACACCATTATATTACTCTTACTGAAACATTTAATATTTACCATAAGCTGTAACAAAAACAAAACTTTACAGTCATCAAGTTCTACTTCGTTTCAATTCTCCTGATTAAAAGCTCTTGCATAAAAGCTGTGTAATTATTCATCATAAAGACAAACTAACTTTCAAATTGATGAAGCCTTGAAATTCAGAAATTAATCAGGGAGTAACTAGTGTCCAACAAAAACTGTCCGCGTCTCCGATAGACCAAAGTTAGTGTTGCCGAGTTAGGCTCCTCCATTGAAAACGGGAAATCTTTATTTTATAGAAAGTGTAATAGAAATAAAATTGCTATCTTTCTTGAATTTTGATTTTAAAAAGAAAAGTTAGTGTTTATAAGAAAGTATTAATTTAATTTAGTAAGTTACCATTCTATAAGTTAATATGATTGCGTTTTTAATCTTACTCAAATTATAAATGTAAAAGTTTATATGTTTGGATGTTTGTTGCTCAATCACGCCAGAACGGCTGAACGGATCTGGATGAAATTTGGCACAGAGATAGATTATAGTCTGGAATAGTACATAGGCTACTTTTTATCCCAGAAAAATATACGGTTCCCGTAGGATAGATTTGTTTTTATTTTTCTAGAGGCGAACCCGAGCGAAGCAAGGATGAGCCGCTAGTGGCTTAATATGATTTGGGTATTCATAATACTATATTTTCAATCTAAATTTATTCCCTGTTCATGGCTTTTTTTAGCTTTAATAAAAATGGTTTATAAATATACCTCTTATTTTCTGTTAAACTAGATATATGATATTGAATTGAAATTATTTTAGCATCAGTTTTGTTTGATTTCTATACCTCCTCCTATAACAAATTACTTTTATATGTCTGTAAGTGTATTTTCTAAAAATAGATACCTTTTCTTATTCCTTAACTAACTATAACTAACACTTAGATTATTAAAAAAGATTATTTAGACCTATTTCCAATATGCCCAGTACTTAATACACATATTTTGTTAGTTTATCAATACTTCCTACATCTTCAATCTTTAAAATACATACATATATACTATTATTTGTTCGCTTGATTGTCTTTAAAAGTGAATCCAGTGATAAAAACTAGTACTTTAATAGAATGTCTAGATCATTTTGGAAATACAAAGGATTTATTTGGACGACGTAAAGATAATTTAAATTTAAGGCGAATAAACTAGACAATCTTTACGTGTCATTTAAAGGGACCTCTGGGGGCAGATAAAAAGTTCCACAATAAAATTTCATGTTCTGGATTGACTAAAAAACTTTCATTTTCGTTTTCACTTTCAGACGTCCTTGGAAGTTTTTATGATAAAATATGATATATGTGAAACTGGCTGTCGTATTCGGGTTTACGCATTTTCTTTATCACAACGGTCTTAACGTTGTAGCAACTACTGTTACTTGTATAAATACGGCGTGTATATTTGTTACTTCTCACTGAAATAACTTGATCGATTTTGACGAAATTTAGTATACAGATAGACTATGACTGAAGTAAGGTTTAGGATATGTAGGTATAGGATTTGTGTGTATGTTGACTTATCAATCTTAAACTCAGTAACGAACTGTATATTTGCAGAGAGAAATATGTATTAATATAAATAATAACATGAGCTTTTTTAAGCTCTACCTTTTACATATATTATCTTGTAATCATTTTGTATTTTGAAATATGTTGCAGAATAACAGGTAAATTGCACTTTGGGTGTAGCGAATATATTTTATATTTTTTTTTAATGTTGGGAAATGCATATTTACGCACACAACCTGTATATACTTGCAGGTGATTATGATGCACTAACCGGCTAGAATAGTCAGTATTTCCCACTAAAACCCAACAGAACCTCCCCCGTCTTAATGGGGCGTCATAGGTTCACTTAAGCACTCAACCACGATGCCTCGCTTCGGCAGACCACAACAACCATGGGGTTGCTCTACAGTCCACTCTGCTATAAGAGAAATACCAGGAGCAACCCGCATAGTACACCGCTCACCGAAGTGAGCCACCTTCCTGCGTGTGGGAGGTTGGATGAAAGGTCTAACCTTGCTCATCATTTTAAATAAACACGAAATATTAAAAGATATAACACCTAAGCAGTCATACAATAATTATGAATACACAGACAGAACCACGCAATAAATAATAATAAAATACTCCAGCGCTATATATTTTCTAGAATCAAACAAAACACTGTTTCTATTTCATATCAACGTAGAACAAAGCCAAATATTTTACCTTTTGGAGCGCTGCCACGGCCGGTTATTAACACTTGCTCTTGGCAGTCGGTGTGACAAATGAAGCTGATATGAAGAAACCTCTCATATTTAGTAATGCTAGTTCAGCATATTGTACAATTTAGTCTATTTATTGTATGGTTAAACTGCTAATATTTTCCTACATTTACGCGAATATTTGAAGTTTTAAAGGACCTAAATATTCTTCCGTTACCAAGTTTTCTGTAGTATTTGCAACGTTGGAAGCTAAAAATCAAAATAGATCCGTTAAAACTTTCGAAAAGATAGTTTCATTTAAAATGACCGAATTTTAGACCTGACCAGGACCGACGGCTTTACGTGCTCTGCGTCCGAGACACGGGGGTGCAACACCGCCAAGTTCCCAACTCCGAGCTACTACTAAGAATATGTTAACAGAAAAGTTCAGTAATTAAACTTGCCCCAACCTGTGACTCGAACTCAGGACCTCCGGATCTGCAGCCGTACATGCTAGTAATTAAATCACAAGTCAGTTAGTCGATATATCTATCACATGAGTGGAACCGCGAGCGACAACTAGTAACCTATACAACGGAGATCGGAGTCATATTTCGTAACGCAGTTAATTATTTTACTATTCTATTCTTTATTGAAATGTATAAAATAATCAGCTCAAATATGAAATACGCTATTATGTTATATGATTTATACTGTTATTATAAATAGTAAGGTTTGTGTATCTGTAAGTTTGTTAATCCTTAGCCTTAAAACGCCTGGATGCATTTGGATGAAATTTAGTTCACAGATATAATGTGACCAAAAATACCTGGACAACAATACGTATAGCACTGTAGCTTATTAATAGCTATAATGATAAGTTTCAAGAAAATAAAATTTAATCGTGTGAATCTCAACATCAGTCTTTAAGAAGTTAAATCTCTAATCACAAAAATACGCACCAAATATTATTATCTTAAATATATATTATAAGCAAGCAAAACCACGGTCATAATCTAGTGCAAAATTCTCATAATCAATATCCCAATTATTCAATTTAAATCCGAACATAATATAATCATTGTTATAACTAACCAGATAATTCACCAAATTATTTACAATTGATACATAAAGCCGTTGATTTTAAAGCCATTACAATAAATTTATATCCACTCGTAGGTCCAGGTTCGATTCTCAGAGCGAGTAAATAGTGGATTTGCTGATTTTGAGGTGATCAATTTATACTAATATTATAAAGAGAAAAATCAATTATAAAAAAAGTTCGCGGTTGGTTAAGACATCACTTAACAGACACACAAAAGTAATACAATCCCACCATACCTCCTTTTTGGGTAGTCGGTCGGGAACAACCTGTACTTTATATATATATATTTCCTGAAGATTATATTTTATACTTATTACTATTACACATTTAGAATATTTTATTAAATGTTAACTCTTGGGTTTGACTTGACATCTGTCTACAAAAACGTTATTCTGTATCAGCCATACATCATTATGCTTTTACTAGTATTAAATAATTGCCGATATATCTATAACTATAAGAAGCAGTGGTAGCCCAGTGGTAACGCGCTCGCTTGGGAAACCGAGTGAAGCGGGTTTAAATCCCGGGTCTCGCACCTCTGATATTTTCATGTGCGAATCATTTCTAACATGATTACCACTTGCTTTACGGTGAAGGAAAACATCGTGAGGAAACCTGCATGTCTGAGAGAATCTAGCAAGTTTTCGAAAGACATGTGAAGTCCGCCAATCCGCACTTGGCCAGCGTGGTGGACTATGGCGTGATTCCCCTCGTATTGAAGGGAGGCCCGTGCCCAGCAGTGGGACGTTAAAAAAAAAGGCTGAATACATACTATAACTATACATATATAAAAACAGTAACTAAACGAAATCGATGTGACAGTTTCACGCAAAAAGTACTAAACCGAGTTTAACTAAATTTTGTGTAATGATAACTTATTACTCGGGTCAACATTTAGAATACTTTTTACTACAGGAAAATCTTTCATTCTCACGGAAAAATATAATAACTGGCTCTTAGAAAACATGTCTAACCCTGGTCAAACCTTAAAAGATAAATGAAAACAATGTACTAGAAAATTGTAGGTCTTAATAAGGCCTACACAAAAAACTGCAAAAGCATAAGTCTTTCTCTTAAGGCATGCAATAACTATTCATATCTATTAAAAACGTACCTAGGGACGCATCCGAGCAACGCGAGGGTAAGTCACTAGTCCATATATAAATAGGCAAAGACAAAACGGTCAGTTAAGGTTTCTTTTCTTTTTTTTGTGGCTATTACCAAGCTTTAGTATTTTACTATGTTTTTCCAAAAATTATAAGTGATTTATGTTCAAATTTCAACAACTAGGCGAACACTTGTTAATATACTAGTTTGAAAACTCTATAAAGCATGGTGATGACATAATTAAGCACACGTGAACGTTAGTTGGAAGCAATCAAAGAGGCGTAAAATTTGTCAGATTATCCCAACGAAAACTCACTTAACGAGTTCAAAGGGCAGATATATAAATTCTAGATGGAAACCGATATTTTATTATGTAATTTTTTTGTAAAGATATTTTTTTAAAGTAAAGTACAAACTAATGTATAAACAAATTATATCTTCTCGTGATCTAAAATGATTTGATTTCAGAGTATTTAGGAAGTATTTTTGAAAATTTATCCCCTAAGGAGGTTAATAAGGGTTAAAGTGGTTATTGCTGTCACTTTTAAGTAACGTGCTCATCTACACTAATACTATAAAGAGGCAGAGTTTGTATGTTTGAATGAACGCGATTATATCAGGAATTACTAATCCTATTTGAAAAAATTTTTTTGCATTAGATAGCCCGTTTATTAAAAAAGGCTATAAAGGCTTTATATCATAACGCTACTACCTAATGGAGTGAAGCAGTAATCATAAATATCCACAAACTGGGCAAACAATAATGCATGGAGCATTATTGTAAAGAGCAGAGTCTAGGGAAGAAGCTGAGCAAAGCGAGGGTTAATCGCTAGTTACTTATAATTACCATAGGAAACCTATTGATAAAAACTATTTTTTTAATAAAACATAGTACATGTAACAACATGAGTATAACATAGAGTAACATTAAACCTTTTATTCATTATCGCATTTATATTCTTCAACATTTCTAGTAATTTTTAAATCTCTTGAAGAAAGGTTATGTAGAGTAAGATTATTGCTAGGAACTTTGTTCCTTCCTACACTATTTGCGGCGATGTTTATGGACCATTAGAACGAGAAAACTAGTCGGTGCTGTAATGAAAACAGAGTGGACGCATCGTTATCATCGGATAAGCGGGCTTTAGAGGCTTAGCGATCTAAGTTATTAAACGTGTGTTAAAGGATAGTTTTTACATGTGATGTTTGTTTTGAATATTTTATTATAATACTAGCGACTCACGCTCGCTTCGCTCGCATTCGTCCCTAGGTACTTTTTCACGGTTAGCTATGTTTAGGTATACATAAATAGTAGCTTGCTACTCCTAAGATATTCATTCAAATTATATAACGATTTACCCTCGTTCTGCTCGGGTGCATACGCCGTACGCGGATTTTGTTCACAATTTCGTGGGTTTTAATTTTTTTTCGCGGAACCCTGATTCTTTTTCTAAAATAAAAGTAGCCTAAGTTACTCCCTATAACATCTGCCAGTGAAAGTCCCGTTAAAATCAGTCCAGCCGTTTCGGAGATTAGCCGGAACAAACAGACAGACAGACAGACAAAAATTGTAAAAAATGTTGTTTTGGTATATGTAAAGTGTATACATCCATATGCATTTAGTAAAAAGCGATTATTTTAATATTACAAACAGACACTCCAATTTTATTTATATACATACATAATATACAAGGTATGCCACCTGAATCAAAACGCTCTTGATATTCATGACGTTTTTTTTTTTTTTTATGGTACTCAGTGATAAACGAGCAGATAGTCCACCTGATAGAAAGCGATACCTGTCGCCCATAACACCTACGGTTCATGCACTTAAGTTTTATGTAACAAAAATGCAGAACCACCGGTACGTTATCACTGTGAGGACTAAGATGTTATGCCTCTTGCCTGTAATTGCGCTGCCTACCTTATCCTTCAAACCGGAACACAACAATGCAATCATTGTTGCTTGGCGGCAGAAATAGATAAGGGGGTGGTACACATCCAGTCGGATTCCTCAGGCTTGACAGAGTCCTGCCACCGGCAAATGACATTTTCATATGACATTGTCATATTATAATGGTAGCACTTTCAGTAATAAAGCAATTTACAAGACTTTCTTTTTTTTTTTTTTTGAAATTTTCAGCTATTTCATGATGTCACAGCGCATCATGCTTAATTCTTTTTCCAGCTGAACGGTCTTGTCATCAGTATGTGTTAAGCCGTAATAGTGTTAACAGATTGAGCCCTTGTTTATAATATTCCGATCTCATCTAATAATTCTTAGAACCGTAACCGAGGCCTAATAGCAGTGCTAGAGATATTTTCATATTAGTGCTACTTATAATTGCGATTTTTCATATTCGTTGTCGTCTTGAGTTAAAGTACCTTAAATTCACCACACTTCTAAAGTGTAAGAAAGAAAAAAATATACTAAGTAAAAAATGTAGACTTTCTATTTAGACTAAATGGACCACGTATCCTAGGCTAACACTTCTAGTATTAAATACATCCAGCCTTTTTTATTTATAGGTAGGACTTTTGAAATAAAAAAAATACGCAGATAAAATCGAAGCTAACACAAGCTCTTATTATGCCTTAACTTCGTTTGTAGCTTCGAATATGTATATATAATTTACTAGCGACATACTCTCGGTTTGCTCGGACGCATCTTTAGATGCCTTACTTATTCCAGATTGTTATGACGTTGTACGGGACTTAACAGGACACGGGGAAAAATAAAACCGCGTACCAGGACAATTTGATGAGAAGTATATTAATTTACGAATGACCCACACGGTATAATAAAAAGTAATAAAAGTTAAAGTTAACTGTGAGTAGTTTAAAAATTCGTTGCCTTAAAAAATTATCAGGCGCTCGAACAGACGTGAAGAAAAAACAAATAAACACACTCATACTTTTTCTTACATATTAAAGTGAAATCTCTTTAGAATCGTTATAATTTGAAACTCGATGAAACGGAAATGCGACACTAAAAAGAGAAACACATAAATATATAGGAATAAGCCGGCGAGAGAATGAGATAGAATATATTACCATGTTGCCATGGTAACCGTTGTTATTGTCTGTTAAGTATATAATAGTAAGTTTCACTTCTACCATGTGTGAATTGCACACACACGAACTTTTTTATGTATGACACTTTGTATTCTATAACCCATATTACCATTAAAACATTGACCTCATTATCACCTCTAAGTTCTAACCTTAAAGTTTCTGAGATTTTCTCAAACATGTAAACAAATAAATCTACATACATACATACATTTAAAACTTCAAGCTATATTCTTTATCCATACGAGTAGGCAGAAAGAACTTCTTTGTAGTTTATTTTTTTTAAAGTAGCTACATTTACAGCAGTGCGCCAAACGGATTTAAATAGAAAATTACTATTTCGGTTATAGATGTATTTAATCTATTAAAGAGCTTAAACTGCAGTATAGTTTTTACTATAAGCTTATTTTTAAGACTACTAACAAATAGTGGACTTATCCTCAAACACTAGAAGCGAACGCCATAAAACGACCTCTTTATCCGCTCTAAGTCCGCAGTGTATCAGTGTTTAGACCTAGGATGTTAGGATTAAACCTAAGATTGTAGCCAACTGAATTTTAAATTACTATTTAATTACAGCTATATATTATACTGAATTATTTAATTGAAAAGGCAAATTAGTAAGGAGTTATGGGTAGGTGTGTTTGTCTTGTGGTCGTAAAATGAGGAACATACATATATGAATAGAGTTTACCTATCTATATATAAAAACCGGCCAAGTGCGAGTCGGACTCGCGCACGAAGGGTTCCATACCATTATCTATGAAAAAGGCATTTGTTTTATTTTAATTTAATGATTTATTTTTAAAATTAATATATAACTAAGAATTCTGTGAATGTTTCAAGCGTTTACCTGTTGCCGTTATCAATATCGAGCAAAAACGAGCAAAAAAATCACGTTTGTTGTATGGGAGCCACCTTAAATATTTATTTTATTCTGTCTTTTAGTATTTGTTGTTATAGCGGCAACAGAAATACATCACCTGTGAAAATTTCAACTGTCTGACTATCACGGGCATGAGATACAGCCTGGTGACAGACGGACAGATAGACAGACAGACGGACGGACAGCGAAGTCTTAGTAATAGGGTCCCGTTTCACCCTTTGAGTACGGAACCCTAAAAAACACTTAATTTTTGAACTAAAACTCGTCAATGGCTATTTAACAAAAAAAAAACGGTTGACAAACAGTAGAAAAAGGTGAGATGTTTTGTCTTTGTGTATTTTATGGATTATATTACTAAATTATGCTTTACATCATATTACAAAAAAGACTGTCTTAGATTTACACACGAAAATTACAATAACTAAGAAATATTTATAAGGGTACTTTGGTGCCATTTTTGATATTTAATTTATTATATAATGACCGTCTATATAATGATAGACGTCTAAAGCCTTAGTCTCTCCCGTGGCCATGATTACTGTAAAGCATTCGAAACGTCGGGAACCAAAAATCAAACAAATCCGCGAAAATCCCATAAAATAGATTTATTTAAACAATATATAATCATTGAATAAGAATGATTTTGATTTTATTGTAAAGTGTGTACGTAATTAAGCAGTTATTAAATATTACTTATTAGTAGTACTGTTCATGTCACATACATATTCAGGGTTTTAATCAATTGGAATGCAATCACGCTACCACATCACACGACACGATTAAAACTAAGGTTGATCACAAACTAGAGATTAATATCTAATTAATAAAGATTAATATTTTTTTTCCTATTATGTACTTAACGTCATCTTAGAAACGAATGAAGTAATTTAAATCGATTATTTAAAGATAATAATAAAGATAGGAGATACAAGTAAGTTTGAATTATAAGATTACACTAAATTTTTGTTTTTAAATTGTTTTCACAAATAAATAAATGGGTGTTTCAGTCTAAAGAATATATACTGAGATCTCGCCACAAAAATGTAAGTCAAAAAAAGTAGCGTGATTTTCCGTTTATGCTACTATATAAGGGAAATTTAATAAAGTTATGAATCGAATAATAAAAATAAAGTATATTACTTTGTATTTTTAATCATTTGTTTTCTTCCCCCTGTCTATATTATTCCTTAGACTAAGGTGGGTATATATACGTTATACAGGTAATAAGCCTCTTGTATTATTTATTCTTCAAAACGTTTGCAAGCACCTTAATACCATACATTACGAATAACAAGCTAATAAGACGTATTTGATTATAATTAACTCCACTGACGGTGACATCTGTGGGTTTGAGAGTTAAGTGAAATATTATTATGTTTATTACAAATTTGCTTATTAAAATAATGGTTATATTTCAAATCTAAAAAAATCGATTGCGTAAAACATTAGCAATAAAATAGAAACTAATTGCCGTGGGAACATAGAGTATTATGCAGTCGGAGACATACTCGTACATGTTTTCCTCCATCTTGAATAGTATATGTTCATTTGCTATTTCAAAGCCAGTTACGATTGATGAAATTAAAAAAAATAATAACTGAAATTAAAAAAAAAAAAACGGGGGTTTTTGTTTTGAATAGGTACCTAACCAGATATTTTCGAAGTCGGTGCCAGCCAATACAAATTCAAGCACACCGACTTCGAAAATATCTCATTAGGTATCTATTCTGAATGAAAACCCCCTTTAGGTATTTTTTACTTTTTAGTGCCTAGAAGTCGTTTTTTTTTTTTTTTTGAGTTTTTAAGCAAGTAATTTATAAGAAGAAAGTTTTTTAATAACATATTCGATTATTAATTAAGCCATTTATTTAGAAATAATTTATTATTGATTATTTTTAACACTGTTAGATCGATTTCGATAAAATTTAAATGAGTCCACCTGGAACGTATACTCTTTAAAAAAAAAGAGTCTTCGAATATATCGGTGAACATACATAAAAAGAAGATTCCGACAAAATGAGATCCTCCTCCTTGAAGAAGTCGGCTGATTATTCACAACTCGCAAGAAATAAATATAATAAATAAATATGTTGGGACATTAACACACAGCACCATCTACTTCCATGGTAAGCTACGAGGCTTGTGTTATGCATACCAGATAGTTGATACACTACACATATATAATTTTAAATACATACATATTATAAATATAAACACCCATGACTAAAGTACAAAAATATTCGTGCTCATCACACAAATGAATGCCCTTAGCGGGACTCGAATCCACGACTGCTGCAAGTACACTACAAACTGAGCTAAACGTGTTAAGTAATCCTCAAAATATTGTTTCTCAAACAAAGTGCTCCAGTCATTTTCACTGTTTTAGGGGTTGAAATTCAAAAATTCTTCTTAGTGGCTACCTACGTCTCTCTAATGCTGTCAAATTTAAGCTTTTTTAGGTCTGATTAGGCTTATACAGAAAGAAACTTACAAGCGAACAAAAACCTAAGCTATAGGTTTTGTTTTTTTTTTCACATAGATATTAAAATTACTCCATAAAGATGTGCCTTAAGACGGAACTTGCTAACTATGCTCGTAATTCAATTTTTATCTTCGTATCTCGACTGCGGGGTCTCTTAAATTAATTAGAATTAGTTGTCTACAATCGCCTCAGTAATTTACTTTATTTACTTAAACAGTCTTTTTACTTAGTTTTTAGATAAAATTATAGTAATATTACATTGATACTAGAAATTAAATGAATTTGATACAGATAGATGTATTACAAGATATCACTTAGTATACTGAGATGCTTTTTAGGATATACATAATATATTGCCACTAAAAGAAGGTCAAATATATATCCGCATTTATAATTCGAATACAGTTACAATGTTTACAACTTAATAAACTAATTTTTAATTTAATTAATAATTAATAAAAATTTTAATAATTAATTTAAAACTTAATAACTATTGACTTTAAAAAGTCACTAATAAAATGTATTAATTTTTACGATCTAACTAGAAATACTCTACATGCTAATGTGGATAAGATTTTTTTCAGACCCCTCAGTTACATATATGGAATGGTACATTTATTTCTTTTATTTACTTTATGTGATTCATGTGATTTTAACTAGAAGGTAATTCATATGAGATACTTAAAAAAAATTCAGTTATATAACTTAGAAAGTCTAAAGTAAACAAACTGACTGTAGACGAACAGACAAATATGATAATTAAAACTATATTTTCGGATTTTTGGGCAGATTTATTTTGATATTTGGTTACCGACGTTTCGAATGCTTTACAGCAATCATACTCACGGGAGGACTCAGTCAATTAGGCAGTCAGTCAATCAGGGAGTCAAAGCATTCGAAATATCGGGAACCAAAAATCAAAATAAATCCATGAAAAAATCCAAAAAGATTTGTCTGTTCATCTATCACAGTCATTTTTTCAAATATTCGCGTAAGAAAGTATTAAATATGATAGAATTATATATATATTTTCCCTTTTGTCTGCGTAACCTTAAAAGTGAGTAATAAGAAATGTTTTTGTTATTGTTCATCAGAAGACATAGATTTGAGTGCTAACAGGACAATATATAAAGTAAAAGATTTATCATGACATAAAATATAAAGTGATCTTTAATTTCAGTCTTTGGATCATTCTAAATGTCTCCATGAGACCTTCGGTTCAAAAAGCTGAAGATAAATAAATATACATAACTATAAATTAATAATAAAAAAATATCATTTTCACTAACTGTAATGTATGATTGATTTGATTTGACGACACGTTTGGCTCAGTTTGTAGTGACCCTACTTGGTGTGCTGGCGATCGCGGGTTCGAGTCCCGCTAGAGGCATTCATTTGTGTGATGAGCACCAATGTTTGTACTCCAGTCATGAGTGTTTATATCTATAATACGTATGTATTTAAAGTTATATATAACATATATATTTATTTATTTATATATGACTCATTATATATTACTCGATTACACTTTTACCTACCCGAATTAAATATCTTAAAATGTTTCTAATCGATACAGCAACCGGATTAACTGTAAGTATGTTAAAATAGTTTTTCAATATCGGTTAGTATAGAATAGACTATATATTTGTATGTTCAATGTACATATGTGTATGTACATATGTGTAGGTACTACTGCCTTCTAGGTATCACTGCCTCGGTGGTGTAGTGGCTAGCATGTACGGCTGCACATCCTGAGGTCCTGGGTTCGAGTCCCGGGTCGGGCCAAGTTTAGTTATTGAATCTTTCTGTATAGTAAGCCTCAGTAACAACTCGGAGTTGGGAAGTTGGCGGTGTTTCACCCCCGTGCCTCGGAGAGCACGTAAAGTCGTCGGTCCTGCGCCTTAACTCTCACCGGTCGTGTCTCGTGTCGTCCCACCGGAGTATGAGAGTGACAGGAATAGAGAGTGCACTTGTGTCTGCGCGTACACTTGTGCACTATAATATCTCCTGCGCAGTTGACTAGTCTCAATGAGACTGGCCGCCGTGGCCGGAATCGGTCAGGAGGATATTATATTATTATTATAGGTATAGAAAAGTAGGTAAATACTTATAAAAATATCCCTTACTTGAGAAATGATTGATTCCCCATACAAATTCCCTTTTCATTCTTTGATGATTTCCTGGATAAAAACTGTCTTATATCCTTCCCAGTATCTCAAACTATCCCATGCCAAATTTTATCTAAATCGGTTCAGCGGATTAAGCGTGAAAAGGTAACAAACAGACAGACAGACAGAGTTATTTTCGCATTGATAATATTAGTATGGATGAAGCTAATGAAATCATGTTAAAATATACCGTATAAAAAAATAATTTAATTCATTTAAGATGTACTTTAGGTTGTTTTGGTATTATTAAGAATCTCTCAAAAATAACAAAACACAAGGCAAGATTGATGTAAAGATACAAATAAGTTAAATTTAAATTATATCGTTGACCTGAAAGTAAATTACAAAGTCACAAGTTTGAAAGTGCAGCGACAGATGGCGCTGAATTAAAGCAAGGAAAGACAAACACAAGAGTTTGTTTCGTTAAGTTTATTAAATTCTATTTTGTTAAAGTCATTTCATGAGCAGTGGGTCGAATTAGTTAAATGGTCTGTATCACTTCTTGACGATAAATTTTGAATACTCCAGTCTTATTTCCGTTTTGTTAACGTTAATAATGATATAGTAATGGTGAGTTTGAATACAACATCGAATTTTTGTGTTAAATGAATTCATTAGTTAAGACTTGTTGTTAACAATGAATCTGCTCGTTTTAAGGTTTTTGTAAAATGTAACGTGTAAGATCTATCTAGAAATACTTTACACACTAATGTGAACTAGATTTTTTTAGACCCATCAGTTACATGTAAGGAGTGTCACACTAATTTCTTTTTTAAATGGTTTTTATTTAGTTTGCCCTGTTTGTTTGGGTCAAATTTAATAATTGTTTTACCCCTTTCCTGTCGATATATTGATCTGATATTTGTTACACACTTTTAGTTCTAATGTTAATACAATTAAATATATATTTGGTTTCATTGTAAATCCAAGATGGCCGCCGCCACAAAATGGCGGATTACATATTTTTTCAAAACTACTCTCAATATGGGTAACAAATGATAGAACTTTACAAGTAGAACACAATGCATGGGGAATTTAGTTTAGAAAGTTTAAAATAAAAAGTTGAAAATAAAACAGGTGAAGAAAAAAATGTTTTGTTAACATAGTTATGATACGGTAATGGTGGGTTTAAGTAAAATATCGAATTTTTGTGTTAAATTAATTCATTACTTAAGAGTTGTGGTTAAGAATGAACCTGCTGGATGTTTATTGAATACTTTCTTAGATTTACGCGAATATTTGACATTTTATAGATTTTTGGTTCCTGACGTTTCGAATGCTTTACAGCAATCATGGTCACGGGAGAGACTAAGGTTTTAGATGTCTCAAAAGCATTAGGTATATACTTTCACCAACAACACTACACACAATATATTTGTGACAACAAGATAGACAGATAGACAGACAATTTTTTTTTAAATTGTGGTTTTCCTAAAAGTATCGTATATAGTTCCATATGTATTTTTAGTATAAAGCTGTTATTTTGACATATGAACAGACACTTCAATTTTATTTATCTGTATAGATGTGAAAGTTACTCAAACATGGCTGAACGGATCTGGATGAAATTTGACATAGAGATAGATTATAGTCTGGAAAGTCAAAGTCTACCTTTTTATCTCGAAAAAATGTACGGTTCCCGTGGGACAGATTTGTTTTGGTTTCTCTAGAGGCGTTCCCGAGCGAAGCAAGGGTATGCCGTTAATTTTATTAATTAATAGGTTATACATTAAGGTTAGTTCGATTTAAATATCAAAAAATCTCCCCTGGCATTAAAACAATAATTACTCTCAAGAGGTTTTAAGATGTTGTATCTTTATCAGTAAAAAGTATTAATTAAAGTCGTCAGAGCCCTTAACTGTAGACAGTATAACTCCATATAAATTCCATAGAAACAATACCCTTTCTATTTTCTAAAGGCATACGTTGTACTAAATTAAAAACGTTAACGAACACCAACCAACTAGACCTATCCTTTGCACTAACGACGAAGTTATTTCACAAAGAAAATGAAAATGAGAGTTCTAAATATAGTGGTTAAATGTACTATAAACCAGTCTGAAAGATCCGTCTCTTATTTACGCGTGGATGTAAAGGTTAAAAAGTCTCACCAGACTGGAGGTCTAGATGTTTTGGTTAAGTTGAATGAAAAGTTTGAAACCGACGCGAAAGTTAGCTAAGCTACACTAATTACGTTAAAAACAAGTATTTTTTTACCTCAAAGTGCGACCTGCAAAAATCTTGACCTACATATCAAGTTTGAAAGTCTGTAGCGAAATGTGTAAAACAATAATTTAGATGAAATTAATCTTCTAATCTTCTAATATATAAATATCTCGTGTCACGGTGCTTGTGGTTGCAGTCCTACGAAACGGCTCGACCGATTTTAATGATGTTTGAATATATTTGGCAGGTATGAGAATAAGTCGTAAAGTATTTTGACCCTCTTACCCCCCCCCCCCCCCCCCCCCCATTTTTTATCGCAATTTTAGTATTTTTGCATGGGTATAAATATATAGCGACAAACCCCAGCGAAGCGAGGGTGAGTCGCTGTATAACATAAAGCCAAAGAGGTTTTTTTTGTGATTGAACACGTGCGTAGCTGCGGTTTCTGATAGTAATATATAATTAATCAAGGGTTTGTGGAAGTTTTGAATTTTCAGTGCTACAAGAATTATTTAATTTATTAAAAACTACTGACTCACCTTCGCTCCGCTCGGGTTTGTCCCTAGTTACGTTTTAACGTTTAGACATATGCCATCCCGGACTTTTCTGTAGACCTATATAAGATACGCTATTCCACCATACATTATTTTGTTATATCTCAAAGGGGTAGCGTTTTCGTTGAAAGCTAACCCAATGTGTACAAAAATTTAACAAATTATATATTAAAACCTTCCTCGAGAACCACTCTATCCATTGGTGAAAACAACATGAAAATCAATGCGGTAGTTTTTGAGTTTATCGCGAACAGACAGACAGAATGTAGTGATTTATTAAAAAAAATCAAGTAAAATGTGAGCATGCAAGCTTTCTTATTATAATATTTGTTGTTTATTGACAATATTTAGAATGTATTAGCACCAACATGTTTTTAAAATCCATTGTTTTGTTTTTCTTTACATTAATACGTATATGTAAAAATATACACTGAATTCAATATAACTTAAAGTAATTACCCCATCCTTATAAGTGGATTTTTTTATTGAAATGTATAGTGTCAACATAAATATTAATATGAAAAAAATCTTATCTTTGGGATTTAAATCTAATGAATAAATATTTCTTCGTATATTTCTAAATGAATTCTGTAAATTGATTTGCCGATCATAATTAGTGAAGATATTGTGTAAAATTCATAAATAAATAGACCCAAATCAGTCTTAAAATATAAATATACGTGCTGTTTTTCCACAATTAAATACGCAGCCAAAAAAATTTTAAGGTGTAAAGAAGAAAAATGTAAATAAATTCACGTTTAAAATAATATCTTTTTAATTATATTATTCATTTAATTAAACTAGTGAGTGAATTACTTTATATCCAGTTAATTTTAACTACATTAATGAAACTTAACACAACGCGTACAAACTATAGACATCTATCGATACATAACGACAGTTTATCTTTCTAGTTACTTTAACTGCCGCTGCGTCACAAAGCGCTGGAGAGCTTTACTGTATTGCATACAATGCGTAGCTTTTATGGTGATACCTAATTAAATTATTCAGTATACATTATTAAGATTGTATCTCTAAAATTTTGAAGAAAATGTGTTTCAGAATGTTTTATAGTAATGATCCTATAGAATAAAAAATAGTTAAAATTCAAAAAGTGAAAATCATAATATGCTATATAATAAAACCAGGAATTCTTTTATGAATCAAGCAATAATATTTCGAACTAGCCACTTACCCACGCTTCGCCTGAGTCCGTCCCTAGTTACATGGATTTAGTTCGCAATTTCATAGGTTTTAATTTTTTTGCGCCAAACCCAACAGTTTTGCGAAAAAACAACTGGACAGATTTTAATGAAATTTGGTATGATGATAGCTGGTTATCCGAAATATCTCATATCTAAGAAATCAGTACTAAACGTAAAACCATAAAACAACTAAACCCAAGCAGAGCGAGGGTGAGTCGCTATTATCATATAAAAATTGATTTTCCTTCGTATTTATTTAAATAACTGTTTTGTATTTCAGATCACAAGAAATTATTGCAATTAAGTATAGTAGCATATTAATTTACTAAATAAGTTATCATTAAGATAAACTAAAAATATAAGATTGAAGTGTAAAATCTATATCGTGGAAAGATATTTCATCAATACATTTAAAAAAGAAACAAACCTCCATACAGCTGTCAAAATCAAACATCAAACTCTCAAACATGACATCGGAATGCATTCGTCGCCTAACGCTAAGCGAGCAGTCAAAACAAAAGCAAATCAATCAAAAATAACCATTAACACAGAGCTATAGAACACAAAGTAATAAATCTAAATAAATTATAAGTCATTCAAGTTAAAAAAGCACAGTAGCGTCATCTGTCGTGATCAATAAATGTTTCAATTTGCTTTTTTGTTGAAACCAGTCGGAGTTAGGTGCGCGCGCGCATACTTTTTCCTTTTAACCCGTCTGGAATTGCATTCATGACTGATTTAATATGACTTTAGATTAGTAACAGTTGATTGGTGTTCTGTATTCATTTGAATAACTCGAAGTCATGTTTAAATGATTTTATGTGTTTCTGTCAATTTTACTGTGTCATTTCTCATACGGAGACGTCACTTTTTATTGCCTTTTCACGCATACATTGCATACTTTACCGATTTAATATTTGGATTTGAAATTATAATTACATAGTGTTCAAAATAATCCTTAATTTTAATCTTACTACTATATAAATTCGAAAGTTTCGGTAGGTGGATGTTTGTTAATCACGCCAGATCAGCTGAACGGATCTAGATGAAATTTGGCACAGAGATAGATTATAGTCTGGATTATCATATAGGTTACCCCGGTTTTTATTTTATTACGAAAAAAATGTACTGTAACGTATTATAATATGTTATGTATAGGTAATATTACTAGCTATCAACCCTCGCTCCGCTTGGATTCGTCCCTAGTGAAAAACAAAAACAAATCTATCCCACGGTAATCGTAAATTTTTCGGGATAAAATTTATGTGCTATTCCAGACTATATAATCTATCTCTGTGCCAAATTTCATCCAAATCAGTTCAGCCGTTCTGGCGTGAAAGAGTAACAAACATCCATTTATTCAAATCACAAACTTTCACATAATATTATTATGGATATGGGGATATGATTAATATGTTAAAGATTTCAACTTATTAACATTGAAAAGTTCTGTTGGACCTCCCAGAAAGCTCCATGCATACGAATGTTTTAAAATGCCAGTTAAACTCATGGTTTAATTATGTACAGAATGCTGACTAACTGGACATCTGTAGTTGCATTGTTACTACATTTACTCTTTTATTTTCTTTAGGATGTTCCAACGAGATTTCAATTATGTTAAAATAGAACTTTTTCAAGTAGCCATCATTAGTAATGTTTTGTTTGCAATCATATTTTTACATTCTTTTTGTATTTATATTTACTAAGTGGTCGCCTCTTGGTTGGAATTCGAGCACAGCCATTATTGAAAAACGAGGAAAATATATTAAATAAATAGAATTGACCCATTTATCGCAACATATTATTATAAAATGAAGTCCCCTGCCGCATCTGTCTGAACACGATAAAACAAAAAAAAATATATTCGGTCGAATTGAGAACCTCCTCCTTTTTTTGGAAGTCGGTTGAAAAACTACTAAACGGATTTTTATACGATTTTCACCAAAATATGGAGTAATTTATGAGAAAGGTTTAAGTGTATATAATTCATTAAGGTTTTGTCCAAATTGGCTGAAATATAACGATGAATGTTGAAGGTGGCGAAAAAAATCATGCCGACTGCAAGCTTTATTGGCGTGCGTCGCGAAAACTAATGAAATTGTATGAAAACAATGTATTATATAAAGAATTAATCCTCTTAAAAAGACCTTCTTATTAAACTGTAGCAACGCTATGTGCACGTATAGGGTCCTCTAAGGAAAGCGAGGGTAAGTCACTAGTATGAAATAAAAGCTGTGTACTATAGCTGCTCCTCAAAAAAAGAATCGGTTGACAAACAAAGAAGAAAAAGGAGAAAAATAGTGCTGAACTATTTTGTCTTTGTCTTTTCATTTTATCTAGATATTTTCGCGATAAACTTCTTATTTTTTTCTTTCATTAAAACAGTAGAGCTTATATTTCTTCTTTTATTTTTAAAAATATTTACAGTATCTTATTTACGAATAGATAAAAAAAATCCAATCAAGAACTATTTAGATTTTTTTTTAAAGTCATGTAAGATAAAATACTTTTTTAAAAGCTACCATTTATGGTAATGATTTAACACCGTCTGATATAATACATGTAACACGACAGATAGTGTCGGTCACAATGGTTATCAGTTACACGTCTCGAGATGCAGCCTCCTATCTTATCATTTTTCACGTCTCGTCTCCACTCGACTATCAGTGGGTTAGATTTTGTATCTCTTAGGCTATCGAATCAGCGTGAAAATAAATAAAAAAATTGTGATAGACTGTAGGCATAAAATTTATATAATATGTCCATACATATTGGCATACATATGGCATTTTATGTATAGTGTATACCCATGTATACACTATACATAAAATGCCTCTTAAAATTGAAACACTTGAAAAAAATTGATGCAAGATACTCGTACAAGTATTAAACTGTAAATTGTGGTGAATAAATGTTTTTTTTGCGTATAATTTATTTAATAATATATAGAATTTAGTTCAATACTTATTGCATTATTTCGATTTTTCATAATTTCTATTAGCGAATAATTTCCATACGTATTTCTTATTATTAAACAAATCTTTATACACCAGCAATCGAAATTTCATCTCCAAAAATTGCACCTTTAAAGGTTCATCTACTTAGAGGCTGAATATTGGCATTATTTTACCTCAAAACATCCTATACTTGCTTAATTAAATTTAAATAGAGTTTTCCACTTCTTCATTTATTATCTCCAGCTCGTAGACTATCCCTATACAAAAAGTAGTCTTTTTACTATGGTCATCTCACTGTTACTGCGTTGAAAATGAACAAATCAACAAACACTTCCGCATTATAGTAGTAGCATGTATAGGTTATAAATGTAATATATATTCTATATACATATATGGATAGGAGTCGCCAATTCAATGGCCCCATACTAACGTCTTTATTGATCGCCCACCATACAGCCTAATGCGAGAATATCCCTTAGGTACGGACGTGTACAAATGGTGCATCCAAAATTGCCCGAACAGCGATACATCTTGATACGTTATCAGGTCCTGAACTATCATTGATACTGTTGATTACTGATATCTTCTGTCGTATATCATCGTAATAGCCTAGTTGGGTTAGTGTTATAATATGCACTAGATAGTACTCCAGGGTTTGCTCTTGGTGGAATATGTGGGATTTATACATGATTCTGAGTTAAAATTTCTTATTATTTGCGAACTAAGCATAGTTTTTGAATAAATAGGCAAAACAGTTCAGTAAGTTCTGTGTTTGTCCATAAATTTTCTTTTTTTTTTTTAATTAGTAGGTTTTGATTACTTTTGACGAGCTTTACTGTTATCAATAAAAACAATTGGAATAAGTTATTTTGTCCTTTGATTTTGTAATTTTTAATTTTTTAATCCTATTCTAAGTTTGGTACCACTTTTAAATGTCATAGTACAAAGTAGTTATACTACTGGTAGATGAATGTTTGAAACTGAGCTAACAGAAAAAATAATATTCAATACGCTTATTAATAACTAGCGACCAGGTCCTCCCTAGGTATGCTTTCTATCAGCTATCTGCCAGTGAAAGTTTCGTTGAAATTGGTCCAGCCGTTTCGGAGATTAGCCAGAACAAACAGACAGACAGACAAAAATTTTAAAAATTGTGTTTTTCTTATAAGTACCGTATATAATTCCATATGTATTTAGTATAAAGCTGTTATTTTGATATTACAAACAAACACTTCAATTTTATTTATCTGTATAGATGTATAGATAATGTACTTTTCAATCTATGCTACCTTTGACATGAAGGTGAAGAATAACGAAAGAAAATACTACAAAATCAAACACGAAATAACAGGCATTAAGCACAAAAAGCTTCTAAAACAGCTAAATCCAGAACTAATCAACTGGTCTCCTTTTAAAGCCTAAATCGATCACAATTGACAGTGAGGTCAACTCGCCGGCCGCATAATTAGTAGAACGGTTCAATTAATCGGTTTTAATTTAAAATTAAGTATTCGCTCAGTTCATTAAGCTCTTCCAACATCAACATGCTTTTAATTTTATATAACTACTAGTATTCGTCCTCGCATCAATGAGTAAGTAAATTAATACTTATCGCGATTAATTCAATACTTTTTGCAATATAGTTAAAATCATAAAGTACCTGGGCGACCGAGCTTCGCTCGGAGTTCTTGAAAGATTGTATATTTTACATTAAATGACTTAGTGTTACTGAGAAAGTTGTATAGATGTCGCGATAAGAACAATTTTCTTTTTAATTTGGCTTAAAAATAATTTTACATTAAGTGACTAAGTGTTACTGAGACAGTTGTATAGATGTCGCGATAAGAATAATTTTCTTTTTAATTTGGCTTAAAAATAATTTTACATTAAGTGACTAAGTGTTACTGACAGAGTTGTATAGATGTCGCGATTAAATTTTGCGTAGAATAATGCATAAGAAAAACGCATGAAAACTCAAAAACACGCGTTTTCCCAGACATGTGACTAATCTAGATCAATTTTTCGCCCCCGAAAGCCCCCATATACCAAATTTCAGCAAAATCGTTAGAGCCGTTTCCGAGATCGCCGGTATAAATAAATAAATAAATAAATAAATAAAGATATAAATATACAAGAATTGCTCGTTTAAATATATAAGATATATATATATATATATATTAGGGTGGTCCTTATTCCTAAGAAAAAATTTTTTTTTCTTTAATTTCACGGGGCACTACGTAATTTGATTATATACCATAAGAAAGTATTTCAGTATTTTTTTTTGAATTTTTTAAATGACATTTAGAGGTCGCTACCAAGGTTTGAATTTTAAATAAAAACTATGACTAAGGGTATTCACACAATCAAAAAGATAAGCTGTAAGACGTATAATTTAAGACGTACGCATGCGCACAAACCAATTTTTAACTTATTATGATGTTAGTGCGCACGCGTACATCTCAAATTGTACGTCTCATGGGTTTATGTTTTCGATTGTTTGAACGGTCTAAATCTCGACGCGTCGGTACAGAAGAGAGGTCGAGGGAAGAAAGGGATAAGAAGCGATTGTTTATGCGAGTTTCACTTGCACGTAAAATGTGATATAAACACCTAAATGAAACATTAATGAAACCATCATTTAAGCTGTCCTTCAATGCTTTTTGTAAAAATTTTGACAGCTGGTAGCGACCTCTAAATCTTAACAAAAAAAAAAACAAAAAGAACTTATTCCATATTTAGAGGTATATAATCAAATGAGAAAGTGCCCCGGGGATAATTCAAAAGTCGAAAAATAAGGACCACCCTAATATATATATATATATATATATATATATATATATATATATATATATATATATATATATATATATATATATATTTATGATAATATGTACTTTATATATACATATATTTGATGTATCGGAAAGGAGAATATACACTCTCTATCTTTATCTAAAACTCTCCCTCTCTACTTTAAAGAAGACTTAATTTTGTAAAAATAACTATTTTTATAAGCATTGTTAATGATTGATTAAGAATAATATAATATTTTACGACAAAAACAAGGATTTTTAAATAAGAATAATATCTCAAAATTTCATCATTCACAGCATCATTTGAAAAGTTTTTAAATTGTAATTTTAAACGTACTTAAACATATATGCGCATTATTAATCCCGGCTTCACATCTAGTGAGATTCGCAGACGCCTCACACAATAGGGTTAGACAATAGCGCGTCTGCGCGCGTGACTCCAGTACAATACGTTGTATCTGTAATCCGTTAATGATGGAAGTGTGTATGAAAAAATGAAACTAACTTTCTAAACAACTTCATATATTATTTTCTAAATAAATCCTATATTAAAAGAACGTAGCCCAGTGGTAACGCGCTCGCTTGGGAAACTGAGTGAAGCGGGTTCAAATCCCGGGTCTCGCACCTCTGATATTTTCATGTGCGAATCATTTTCTAACTTGATTACCACTTGCCTTACGGTGAAGGAAAACATCGTGAGGAAACCTGCAATTCTGAGAGAACCTAGCAATTTTCGAAAGACATGTGAAGTCCGCCAATCCGCACTTGGCCAGCGTGGTGGACTATGGCCTGATCCCCCTCGTCTTGAAGGGAGGCCCGTGCCCAGCAGTGGGACGTTAGAAAGGGCTGAATACATACTTATATTAATTTCTACATTTACTGCAGCTTAAAAGGGACTAAAAAATGTTTATAACATACTAGCAGAACCTGCGGCTTTGCTCGCGCTTAAACTACAAAAAAATTATTAAAAATATGGTTGGTTTCGTACACACTTTTTTTCCTTATTTTAAGGGGGTCTTTATAGGATGAATTCTGAAAAATGATAAAACACATATTTATTTAATTGTATCGAGCCTTAATACCAAGTTTCAAGTAATTCTGTTCATAAATAGTTTTTTGAGTTGTATTATAACGCGTTTTCCCGTGGGAATGAGATAGTCTTCCGCGGCAAAAAGTAGCCTATGTTATTTTCAAGCCCTCCAACTATCTTCACACATAAAATCACGCCAATCTTTCACTCTGTTTTGACGTGAAAGTAGGACAAACAAACAAACTTTACATTCATAATATTAAGTACCTATGGATTGTGAATGATGTATAATGTAAACTAACTGTCTAAGCCCCTAGGATAAACCTATTCATGTATCTGTGTACTAAATTTTATCAAAATCTGTCCAGCCGTTTCTGCATGAAGGAGTAACAAACATACACACATACAAACTTTTGCATTGATAATGCTAGTAACTAAGAAAGATTTCAATTTCATTTCTTTCACTTATTCTTTACAAAAACTATATTTTTAATACAAGTAGAGATAATTTTAATTTTCACTTATTGAATTTGCAGAACTAAAAATGCTTAACAATATGTTACAACTAGTGGCTCACCCTCGTTTCGCACGGGTTCGCCTCTAGACAAACAAAAACCAATCTATCCCACGGGAACCGTACATTATTCCGAGATAAAACGTAGCTTATTTGTTATTCTGATATATGAACTATATTATTGTGAAGTTACATTAAAATCCAATCAGTAGTTTTTGTGTGCTAAGCTGTAAAAGTTACTATAGTTTTGTAACTATCCCATGGGAACTCTTTAATTTTCAGGGATGAAATGTACATAAAATTTTGACCAAGGATATCAGGTACCACCATAAAGAATTTCATTTAAATCGGTCGTACAGTTTCGGAGATTAGCCCGTACAAACAGACAAACAGACATAAAAACAATAAATTTGAAAAAATCTGGATTTGTTCTATTTCTCTTCTTACATCCCCTGACTCGGATTTTAGCATTTTTTTTCTATGTACAGACATTCGACCTCTACAGTTTTATTATATATATATAGACTTACACTAAACTAGTGACTTACCCTCGCTTCTCCCGGATGCGTCCCTAGTATGTATTTATAGCGTTGCTACAGTTTAATACATCTTTTTCGGAGGAATGATCGCGTAATACATTGTTTTTATATAACTTTATTGCTTTCCGCGGCACACGTCAACTATCGTCATAATTCAGCCAATTTTCACAAAGTTTTAATAAATTATACATTTAAAGCTTTCTCATGAATTACTCCACCTATTGGTGAAACCCGTATGAAAATTTTAATCAAATTTAGTAGTTTTTGAGTTTTACGCGTTAAAACAGACAGACGCGTCAGGGGGACTTTATTTTATAATATAAATAAAAAAGTGAACTAAAAGACGCACCGGGCACATAAGAGTTAAGCCTTAGACAAATCTTTGTATAACGCATGGTGAAAGGACTTATCACTAGTAAGTACTTAAAAATTAGCACAAGGTTCTTAACTTAAACAAGATGGTTATCTTAAAATTATTGAAAAATTTATTTGAAATAACCAATTTGATCGTTATTTCATAGAAACATAATACGCCATTTTCATATTTATTTTATTTTTATTCTATAATTATTGGAGACTGACGATAAAGCATCCTTGTTAGATTTAAAATCAATCGAATAAATAGAAATACGTAACATTTCAAACGTTTTCAAATAATTTATCTACATAGATAAATAAAATTATCTGTTTGTAATGTCAATAGCAGCTTTTTACTAAATGCATATACTGCAGTAATATGTTTTTTTTTTTTTATCTATGTGTTTGTCTGTCTGTTTATACCGGCTTACTCCGAAACTTCGAGACCGATTTTGACGAGATTTTCACTGGCAGATAGCTAATGTTATAAGGGGTAATTAGACTACTTTTATTTTAGAAAAAGAATCAGGGTCCGCGCAAAAAAAAATAAAACCCATGAAATTGTGAACCAAATCGCACCCAAGTGAAGCGAGAGTAAGTCGCTAGTGTAAAATAAATATATTCACAATAAAAATTCAGAACAATTATTATAAAGTGTTATTCGGTCAAAGTTTTATGTGAAATGTATTCAGCTATTAGTTAACAGCATTTATCTAGTAACAAAGCTGTATTCGATTTTAACTGAAAATTTTTAGTAATGGAACTTTTTACTTGCATCCAACGAGATTTGGATGGCCTACAATCAAACGTTCCCGAGTTGCGTGGCGTTGCAAAAAGTAGAAAAATGTATACACACACTCGATTAGAATGTACGAGATATGCTGAATATTTCAGTCAAGCAGACATTCTTATATTCTTGAGAATAACTTCTCAGCTTAATAATTATGCTTATACTTTTCCAAAATATTTGTTTTTTTTTTTTTTGGTTATTTACTTTCTAAACATCATGTTGCACTTTTTATATGGTAATTATAATTTATATTTTCAACTAGTGACTCATCCTCGCTTCGCACGGGTTCGTCCCTAGATATGCTTTAACGGTTAGTATAGATTTCTTAGAGATGAGATGTTTTCCCGCAGTAAAAAATATTCTTAATGTTAACCCGGATAACCAGCTATTATCATACTAAATTTCATCAAAATCCGTCCAGTGGTTTTTTCGTGATGCGGTCACAGACAGACGGACAAAAATCCTAAAAACTATAGATTTGAGCTCTGTATCAAAAATAAAATTCAATAAGATTTTTTAAAAAGTATTCAATGTACAGATTCGACTCAGAATTTTATCATAATATGTATAGATGGAATAATTTCAAAAAAACTAAATAAAGTCTAATAAAAAAAATAGTCGATGATAATCCATTAAAAAATATTTTTTCATTTGATGATATATTACAAAGATTTATGAAACACAATAATTTCTTTAATAAATATTAATATAACTTTGGTATGTAATATGGTTTTTTTTTTCAATAAAATTCCTTGTTTCCTCTCGACGAGAGTGTGGTGCCACATTAAAACGCGGTCTTCCCATAAACAAAATGGCAGCTGTATTGGACGTAGCAAAAAGTAGCAGTTATGCTAAATTACATAGAAGTGCGATTTTTTTTTGATATTCAATATAAGCAACAGTTGGTCAGATTAATGTTTCAATTTTATATATTTTTTATATATTTTATACTCTTGACTCAATATGTATTCCTTATTTATATTATTATTAAATTTAAATATCATTACACTCCTAGTTTATTTTCCCAAATTGTCTATAAATTAACATATAACCTTCCTTTCTTTATATAGATAATTTCTCTTTCTATTGGTGAAAACCGCATGAAAATTCGTACAGAAGTTTCGGAGATTAGCCCGATAACAAACTTGCTTTATAACATGTAGTTCAAAACCTTGTGCCTCCTTTACCGTTCTAATATAGAACTGCGAAAGATCGTGAGCGTTGGCATCCTTAGGTGGTAGAAATTTAGTTTATTTTTAGCTTTAGTTCAACGTTTCTGAAACAAACTGCCAAGGTGTAGAACACCCTTCCAGCATCTGTGTTTCCTACCACCTGTAATGTGAGTACCTTCAAGGCAAGAGTGAATAGGCATGTTCTAGGCAAGCGCGCTCCTACCTAGACCCCATCAGTGCTTTCCAGTATTGATTGTCATCAAGCATAAGCCTATGTAGTAATAAAAAAAAAGTTATAATTTATATTTATCACTAGCAACTTACCCTCGCTTCGCTCCGATTCGTTCCTAGCTTGCTTCTCAATATAAATGATATCGGGGATAAAAAGTATCCTATGTCCTTATCAGGGTCTCAAACTATCTTAACGAATTTTATCTAAATCAGTTCAGTAGATCCAGAGATTACCTCCTACAACCTCACAAACTCACAAACTTTACCTCTATATAAAATTAGTATAGATTAAATAAACTAAACCACTTACTAAATTAAAAAGTAGAACAAATGATTATATTTTTATTCATAAAACAATAATTTTTATTTTGTTTACATTTTATTTTATCTTAAGTAAAATGTTTTTATTGATAACTGAAAAATTAACCTTTAGTTTCATGCATAAGTCGCTAGCAATAACTACTACTTAGTTTAAAAGCATCCACTATTATTAGCAACTAGATCAATTTTCTCCTCCGTAACCATGGTTACTGAAAAGCGTTCGTCAAACGCAGGGAATCAAAAATCAAAATGAATCTGCGAAAAAATCCGAAAAGATTTAATACAAAAGATTTCATTTAAAATGTCAAATATTCGTGTAGATCTAATAAAATATTAGATACAGTCAACAAAAACATTATAAAATAGTTTAAAATATCAATTAAACTTTACTGTAATATGTTGTTGATATGTTCTAAATCAACCCTTTTTCAAGCAAGTCATAAAATATTATAATCTAACTAAGAAGTTTATATTCGACACTTAAACGCTATGGTGCATAGAATTTAATAGAGGTATCCCAAGAGGAAGTGGTAGCCCAGTAGTAATGGGCTCGCTTGGGAAGCCAAGTGAAGCGGGTTTAAATCCCGGGTCTCGCACCTCTGATATTTTCATATGCGAATCATTTCCAACATGGTTACCACTTGTCTTATAGTGAAGAAAAACATCGTTAGGATACCTGCATGTCTGAAAAAACCTAACGAATTTTCGAAAGACATGTGAAGTCTGCCAACCCGCACTTGGCTAATTGATAATGACTGAATACTAATAAAAGTTGGCATAATATAATCTTAACGAAGCCATTTGTTGATAATTAACTTTTTAATTTTTTTTTCTATCCATATTTAAAAACGCTGTAATGCTTTTTTTACTGTCTTTTATACCAAAGCTATTAAAGTTAGGTCTTTAATACGAGCAAAGTTTTAAAAATATAAATCTATGCTATAGAAGTCATTAAACTATAAATAAATTGTAGAAAGCTCGCGTGCTCCTTTATATTAGAAGCATATGTAATAACACGGTGAAATATTTTCACGTACGTTTTATTTTATTCATCTAAATATATGTATGTGGCAGTATTTTATGTTTTACTTAGTAAACTTTTTCTGTTTCTTATTATACTATTATGTATATATATATATATATATATATATATATATATATATATATTGCCGTTTGTTAGTCTCGCTAAAACTCAAAAACAGCTCGACCGATTGGAATAATTCTTTTTTTATTTTGCTGGGGATGTGTCAGGGTGACTTAACTATAAAAAATAATAGGTAAAACCCATAAGAACTGCTGGAAAATCGAAAAGTTCAGAACTGTGTTATTTTGTATTTGTATATATATATATATATATATATATATATATATATATATATATATATATATATATATATATATATATATATATATATATATATATATATATATATATATAATTTCTATTTTTATAGTTTTCTTTTTCTATTTTTATTATAAGCCGATCAAATTCTTCACTGTACTTACTGATAAATGACTCCACTGTTATCGTAACTACAACAATTCGTAGCGTGATGCAAATTTAAACGAAAGTATTCAAGTGATGTATGGGCGCTGAGTGCACAATGGTCGTACTTGTTAAAGTCAAAAGAATTTTCTAGGTTGAGCAATGACTTTATCGTATCCGATTAAACTAAGTTAAATTTTGTTAATAAAACTAAGCTTTTTCATGCCTGAAGACGGATGTGTATAGCGAGCTTTAAAAGATTTAAAAAAAACTATTTCTAATCCATCCATGGTTTGAAAGCTTTGTACCATGTCAGATGACTGTGACAGTTAGATACAGACATGTAAAAGCTATCGCTTTTTTAATTTATAAGAGCATTCTTTATTAATGTAATTATACGGAACTCTAAATTGCTATAAATGTGGAACAATGTTTATTTGTTTGATTTTTTTACGATGAAGAATGAATACTGACATTCATTGATATGATTGTTTTGTATAGAGATATTTTGACTGTCGAAGAGTGACTGAACGTACTTTTTACCTCGGCAAAGCATTATAAACTAGAGCGTTATATATGCTTTTTTTATCTAAAAATGAATCCGAACAAAGCAAGGTTGCGTCATTAGTCATCCATATTTGTTTTTGTTCGTGGTAAAATTTAAACTTGCAATACATATAGAATATCGTTACAGGCGCCAGTGAGGGAAGCCTTATAGGAAGCTAGGCTGGCTATTCTGTATGATAGCTTTGTTCCTGTCTCCAGTACTAATTCCTAGAGCTTTACACGTTCGAAAGCTCTTTTACCTACAAAACTTATGACTGAATAGTGAATATGTATTAACTAAATTTAAACTTTACGACTGAATTAATATTGACTAAATTTATAACCTGCTAGTTATAACGGCAACAGTCAT
The DNA here is from genome assembly GCA_033884665.1 of Argynnis bischoffii washingtonia. Lineage (NCBI taxonomy): Eukaryota > Metazoa > Arthropoda > Insecta > Lepidoptera > Nymphalidae > Argynnis > Argynnis bischoffii. Next base: position 1,006,436 of record CM066622.1, read on the forward strand.
AGTATATATTACTAAGATACACAAATTAAGATACCATAATATGTCTCTGTATAAAAGTTTATATGGCATTTTCCACCCATAAAATATGTCTTTACAAAAATCAAATTCGAAAAGCATTAGCCAATAAACATATTTTTACATTTATAATGTTAGAAAGAATTAAACTTATCTGTTATCTAGCGAAGTTTCTAATTTCTCTACGTTAAATGCTTTATATGTAGAGCAAACAGAGATATATTTCTGATGGTTTTTAATACTGGTAATATATAAGTATTATATAATAAGTATTTACCTATCACCTATACATATAATAACATTCTAAATGAGTCGAATCTGTGCATGAAATATTTTTTGGAAAATCCTATTAATTTGCCATTATTATCGATACAGAGACCGAATGTATACTTTTTAGATTTTTTTTTCTATCTGTGAATCTGTCTGTCTGTCTGGGAACGTATCACGAGAAAACCACTGGACAGATTTTGATGAAATTTGCTACTATGATAGCTGGTTATCTGGGTCAACATTTAGGATACTTTTTACTGCGTGAAAATATCTCATCTCTGAGAAATCTATACTAATCTTAAAAAGTATGAATGAAACCAAGCGGAGCGATTGTAAGTCACTAGTGTTTCATATTTATATATAAAAAAGAATTAACTGTGTCCGAATTTAATTGATAAAATTAAAGCTTGTTAATAGCTACTAATCAAAAATAAAGAAAATCAGTTGACATACATATTATGCCTTTGCCTATTTTATACACAGTAAAGTAGCAAGTACAGCCGCGTAAGGTTTTTTAATAATATTACACGTCCTGATTAAATGACACTATCTAGACAAAGCTGCTAGATATAAGTGCTAAAGTTAGAGCTTTTTTTGATAAAGAGACTAATAAAAGATTTTTTATCAAATCATACATTACGGCGGTGATAAAGTTGGAAAGCTTAATAAGAAAATAATCTGTTTCTTGAAATTATAATCAATATAGCACACAAGTAAAACCGTGGTAGTTGGCTAGTACATAATACATAATATTAATAGAGTCGTACGAGTGAAGTCCAGTGAATTTTACTGCATTTACGATTAACGCTATTTTTGACTGAAGTGCTTTAAGGCGAGTTATAAATACTCGTAGTTATGAATCACTTTTATCCTACGTTATATTTTTCATCATGTCTATCTCATCTAAAGTGAAAGTTTTATGTTTGTATGTATAATCTATACATATAATAAAACTGTAACTGAGCTGAATTTGTACATTAAATATTTTTTTGAAAATCTTCTTGAAATAAACATTATTATTGATGCAGAGGTCGAATCTATAGTATTAAGAATGTTTGTCTGACTGTCTGTTACCGCATCACAGAAAAACCACTGAAAGGATTTTGATGAAATTTGGTACGGTGATAGCTGGTTATTCGGGTCAACATATAGGATACTTTTTACCACAGAAAAATTTCTCATTTCTGAGAAAAATTACAAAAACTGCAATGTAAGAGTATAGTAATATGTAAACCCAAGAATTAGATTTTTGGTCATCTAAACGTGGGCGGAGCCGCGGGCAATGCTAGTAATAAATATGTTGGGATATTAACACACAGCACCATGTAGTCCCATAGTAAGTTACGAGGCCTATGTTACGGATATCAGATAGTTGATACACTACACATATATAACTTTAAATACATACATATTATAACTAGAAGCATCCATGACTGGAGTACAAACAATAGTGCTCATCACACAAATAAGTGCCCCCAGCGGGACTTGAACTCGTGACCGTTGGCACAGCAAGTAGGGTACTGCAAACTGAGCCAAACGTATGTATGTATGTATGCGTGTGAGTATGTTTCTTACTTCACGCTAAAATGACTGGACAGATTTTAATGAAATTTAGTATAGACCATGACCTGAAACATACATAGGTTACTAGAATGAACGCATTCAAGTGAAGGCCAGTCGCTAGTACATTATAATACTATTTAGTATTTTAATTTTCTAAAGATAGTAATCAAAATGTAGATTAAGAATTCTAGCTTTACTCTCATAAAAAAAATGTTTTCTCGATGTCAAAGCTATTGCACTAATCATTACATTAAAACGATGTCAAGTGATGTTTCAGTGAGGTTTTCAGTATAACGGGCGGCAGTATTCGTGAAGCCGCGGCGGGCGGCGCGCGTGTGCTGTGTACATACGTGTTTGTTTTGTGTGTATGTTTTTGATAGGTGAGTTCCCGAGGTTAATCATGTACATGGAAAATACATTTTGGTCTTATTATTGCGATTTTTTATTTTTTTAATAAATCAATAAGAAGCTTTATTTGAGCTTTTTTTTAAATGTAAACAATACATTTTATGGTCGTGATATTTATCAAAAATTTAATATAGTGAAATATCTTTTATATGAATTAGTTCTATACATATTTAATAATAAAATGCTTAATGCAATAATAAGTTATAGTAACAGTAACTTGTTTTGAATATTACTAGTGTCACATGCGCAAACTTACGGGGGTTTCTTTTAAAATGATTTGACCTTACATTTATATGTATCTCATATATTACTATTTATTTATATCATATTCATAGGTTTTTTAAAAGTTAAAATCAAAGTATATCTAAAGTTAGAAGTTTTTAAAAATATTTTAATTTTATACTCTTTAATATTAATTATGTATGTATAAATATGATCAAAGCTTCTAAACATAATAATAACTATTAATTACATCGTGAATATCAAACCATCCATTTATACGAAGGTCACTCTTTTGCCATAATATTATGTTGAATGTCATGGTGTTTCCTTGAGTGGGAATGACTGCAGTGGTAATACATATTTGCTATATAACGGATTTGGCAGAAAGCTTAAGAAGAAAGCTTAGACAGGATATTGTACTATCGCTAACAAAAAACTTATAAATATATGTAAATGATATATCTAAGCTTCATGTCACGTGGTAAGAATATAAGTTATATGGAAACAGATTAAGTACATAATACATATTTTCTTTTTTTTTAATTTACTATTTTGAAAATACTATATGGAAAGCATATGAATCGTAATTAAATGTTTATAAATAAACAAGGTCATCGACTCCAGCAATCGACATCACTCGACTTATAATTTTATTTCACTTAAGCTCGTTAAGTTCCCAACACTCTTGATGAATGTAAATCGTATGCGTTTGGTAAATCCTGACATATTAGTTTGTGAGTATATATTTACACTACTTTTTGCCGCGGCTTCACTCGTGTGGTAAGTGTGGCGGGGATCAAAGGTAGCCGATGTCCGTCCCGAGGGTGTAATTTATATCCTGTCAAACTTTATCAAAATCTGTTCAGTGGTTTAAGCGTGACAAAGTAACAGACAGAGTTACTTTCACATTTATAATATTACTATGGATTCTGTGTTATCTGCATTACTATAAATCAAATGAAATCAAAATTGATTTTATACAAATAGACTTTTATGAGCACTTTTGAATCGTCAAATTTATTAAATGTCAGTGTAGTCAGTCCGTGAGGAATCTACCGACGACTCGGAAGGCAGTTCTGCTGAGAAAAGCAGGCGAGAAACTCGACAGTTGTTCTTTTTAAATATAATTATAATTTACAATATATCAATACAATAATTATGTTCTTATCCTGTGTGAGTATCAACTATTAGTAAACCCACACTTTTACATCAAAGTATTCCGCGTCGGAATAATATGTTTTGCTCAAAAATATATATTTTTTAAGATTAAATGAACGTTTCATGAATGCTTTGTAAAATTCGATGTATTCAGCCCTTTTTAACGTCCCACTGCTGGGCACGGGCCTCCCTTCAATACGAGGGGAATCAGGCCACAGTCCACCACACTGGCCAAGTGCGGATTGGCGGACTTCACATGTCTTTCGAAAACTTGCTAGGTTCTCTCAGATATGCAGGTTTCCTCACGATGTTTTTCCTTTACTGTAAGGCAAGTGGTAATTAAGTTAGAAAATGATTCGCACATGAAAATATCAGAGGTGCGAGACCCGGAATTCGAACCCGCTTCACTCGGTTTCCCAAGCGAACGCGTTGCCACTGGGCTACCACTGCTATATTCGATAAAATAGGTATATTTTGAGTTCAGTCATACAGGTTTTTATTAATATGAACAAAGATGCAAAAGTTCATTTACATGAGAAAAAAACAATAAGAGCTGCACACGTGGTGTCCAATTGGTCGTGTGATATGCGATTTTAATAAACGCATCATGAATCATGCGCACGCGTTTGATTTATTCGCTATAACTTGTTTTATATAAAATAAAATAACGTCACATCTCTAATACAAACAGAAGTTTTAGTGACTCACTTGTTTCTTTTTAAATTTTTATAAGTTTTTTATTGGATAATATGTATATGAGTATACATCGAATGTCGGATCAATAACAATAGTTTGGAAATACATAACACCCAACTTGCTTCTGAATTTGTATGGAGAACAGAGTGGTGGGTTAACATTATTTGATTTATAGTCAAATCAGCAAACAATCGGTGAAATAGTATCCTTTTTAGAGTCGAAATAGTAAAAAAAATATTAGATATACAATACGTGTGTATTTGTGCCTCAAAATACTATAAAAAACTTATGAAATATCGTAAGTAAGGTATTTTTTGTAAAACATTTGTATGAAACGCCAACATAGCCATTTCTTCGTTTTTCCTTTTAGTGACAGTATATTATCGTTATAAATTCTCCGGGACGTGCCTAAATTAATTGGGTCCTAACTAACCGTCTCCGCCATTTTGTTACGTATCTAAAAAGATATTTGCAAATACGAGTAAGTTGGAAAGAAGATATTAGATTCATTGTGGATATCTCGAAATATTTGTTTGGAAATAAAAGTTTCATATGATTACAAGATCGATTTTCGATAAATTTTGGCTACGGATTAACATGATGATTTGGATTCATAATAATACTTATTTGTTATCTTGATTGCATACTACCTTTAAAGTCCAAATTTAAATAAAGAATTAGACAATGGCCCACAATTTACATGTACTTTCAATATCAAATTATTTAGAACCGTAGCTTAAATTTATAAGGGAAAGTTTATTCTTGAGAAAGTGAAACCCACGCATATTTGCGTAGTATTAAGTCTATAAAGGCTTAAAAGCTAAACCACATAATACCATTATAAGTTACGTAATACAAAATAAAGAAATCACGAGTATATCTATAAGAAAAGAAGACGACATAAAACTTTTACACGACAAAATGTTGCTGGCTATTTCAGTGGGTTTGCAGAAATAGACTTTTATATTTAAATGTGTGCAATCCAAACATCCGGCTGGGTCACGCCAAGCTTCGTTTTGACAGTTTGAGAAAATGCTTTTTTAATTTTAATATTAGCTTGGTATAAAAAATGGTAGAGGACAAGTCGGAGTTTCGGTTTCAAAGTTTTTAATTCAAATCGATTTTCTTAATACTTTTTTAGATTTACGCGAATATTTAACATTTTAAATAAGACAATCTTTTCAGGATTTTTAGCGGATCTCTCCTGTGACCATGATTGCTGTAAAGCAATCGTCGGGAACCAAAAATTAAAATAAATCCGCGAAAAAATCCGAAAAAATAGTTTTAATCAATTTTCTTGCTAATAGCTAGCTTTGAAATGTGCCAGTTTATGACAGATTACTTCTTTTATTGGAGAATAAATTTTTCACTATTTATAGGCCAGTCCAGAAAATTCGACTAAAACTAAAACTATGAATAACTTCGCCGTTACGAAAATGAATTTAGTTAATATAGTTTTCTTCATTTTTTTTTTACTTTTATGAAAGAGAAAGACAATTTTATGTAAATAATAACGCCATTCTGATCAATTCCTATCACTAGCCTGCGGAATAGATGCGGAGGTGCTATTCTCTCTCTGTTCTCACTCTCAAACTCCGGTACAACGTCAACATGACCGCTAAGAGATAAGGTACAGGATCGACAATTTGATGAATTCTCCGACATCCCAACTGCCAGAGTTACTAAAAATTTAGTCATAACAAAACTTAGAACCTCCATAAAAGCTAACAATTTTAACTTTTTATTTTCAAACCACAGTAAATATAATAGATTACATCAGTTCTAGTGCACTGTGTTTGATAGAAGAGATTAAGTACACATTTGTCACGTGAACACATGCAGCCGATTTTGATAGATCGCAACATATAATGCCCAAATATGAATATTTCAAAACAATTATTAATACACAACAATGATTTATCATTTCTCTAGTAATTGATGGACATGTATGTATTCAGCCCTTTTTTCACTTCCAACTGCTGGGGGTGGGCCTCCCTACAATACTAAAGGGATCAGGCTAAAGTCCAGGCCAGCCAAGTGTGGGTTAGTGTACTTTACATATCTTTCGAAAACTTGCTAGGTTCTCTCAGAGGTACAGGTTTCCTCACAATGTTTTCCTTTACCGTAAGACAAGTGATAATCATGTTAGAAATGATTCGCACAAGATTTGAACGAGTTTCACTTGGCTTATTAAGCCAGCGCATTTTACGCGTACGAAGTATGAGTATTGGCATATAAAATATAGTATAAATATAAAATATATTGTATACATTCCATCAATACTATCCATACTAATATTATAAATGCGAAAGTAACTCTGTTTGTCTGTCTGTCTGTCGGTCTGCTTTTCACACTTAATCCGCTGAACCGATTTGTGTGAAATTTGGTATGGAGAGAGCTAGTACTAATATATAAAGCTAAAGAGTTTATCTGTTTGTCTGCATCCGCTAATCTCTGAAACTATGCAGTTTAAAAAAATCTCATAGACTATTTATTGAGCTACTGGCTATTAGAGGCTACAGACTACCAATATTGAATTTGACAAAATAATCTTGACGATGACAGTTAATAAGTTATGGTTAATGTTCAACCACCACGTGATCACTAATGTCAACTAAAATGAAAACAAATTAAAAGTTAGAGCCACATGAGTACAGTTAATTGACAGTTTTCACACTTATATTTAGTCAAGTAATAAATTGGTTGTCGGAAATCTTTATTATTGTAAAATATGACAATCAACACGTTGACAACTATCATCAAAGAGGCTGAGTTAGTCAACTTGTAAGATTAAAATATACCTCATCAAGAGAACCCACAGTAGCATTTCGTAATCGGTGCGGACGTAACGTTGCCCAGATACTGCTTATTTTATTTTTTTCTGGTATAGTCTATTAAAATGTACATAAATTATATATTCTTTTGATAAGAAGTGAAAATCTAAAGGTACAGTTTGAGCAATACTTTCATGTAATTTCATCTAGATTAAACCACCCTCTTGAAAGAGAGAAAGCGAACGTGCGGCCAGCAATACCTGTTTTTGATTCCAGTTTAAATTTGGATAAATGGTTTTTTTTTAAATATAATATTATTGAAAATTATAATATTATAATGGAATGTAAAATGGTTATAAATATCTACCTTCATTAATCGTATTTCAATTAATACTGAAGACTTCTGGCCGCACATTCTTTTTGTCTCTGTCGCGCTTGTCCGTCATGTTTATCTGATGGCTGGCAAAGAAATATTCAGTCTAGTCCTTATATGTCTAATTGTATACGTCTGTTAAATATTAACAATTTAATTTAAACCCTTAGACAAAATTATATAGACGGAGTCCGCCAAAGTAAATGTCAGAATAAAATATAGTAGCGTGATTTGCTGTTTATGCTACGATTTTGCTTTACTGATTATTTACTTTCTTTAAAGAATAAGGGAAATTTTACAAAAAAAATATATTATATAAAATATTTGAAAATAAAATAAAAATAATACGATATTCCTTTGTTTTTTAAGCATTCGTTTTCTTTAATTAGCTTATTTAAGTTATTTTCTTTATTTTTATAAAATTTATCAGTCTTTATTATTCACTAGCGACTCATCTTCACTTCGCTTCGGGTTTGTCTCGATACAAAAATAAATCTATCCCACGGGAACCCTACATTTTTCCGGGATAAAAGTAACTAATGTGCTATTCCAGACTATAATCTATCTTTGTGCCAAGTTTTACCCAGATCCGTTCAGCCATTCTGGTGTGAAAGAGTAACAAACATCCATTCATCAAAACAAACTTTCTCATTTATAAGTTAGTATGGATTAACATTTATTTTCTTATCACTTAATATATAAATTACATATTTTTATATACTATTTTAAAACATTATTGTTTGGCTTATGTTCAGTTTTATGACTCTCTCTCTATATCGTTCTTTAGTTTAAGTTTAAACCATATTATTATACTATTGATATTACTTACTACTTAATCGAACCTGTTATCTACACCAAAATATACTATGCTAATAGATACAAAGTCACGCTTCAGTGGATGTCAATACCATATTGAAATATGAATACATTTTCAAAAATAAATCTGCAATATCATACAGTGTAATGCACGAGTCCACACGAATGCCAAACAGTTTTGAGGTTACGTAGGGATTATACAGCATTCGTAGAATTTTAATTTATTAAAATCAAATGAAATATGATAATAAGCACATACTTTTAACTCGCAAAAATATTTAGAATATATGTGTTTTTAAATAAAACTATCTTTTCGCATTTTGTTTGCGGATTTTTCCTAACTTTACCGACGTTTTGCATGCTTTATAGTAAATTTGGACACGGGAGAGTCCCTGCCGCGAAAAAAAAGGAATTATTTAATCATAGTTCTTTTAATGTCCCATAGCTGGGTACGGGGTTTTCTCAATACTACGGATAATCAGGCCAAAGTCAATCACGCTTGCTAAATGTCTATTGCCTAACGTCTTTCTAAAACTAGTTAGTAGTTAGGTTCTCTCATATTCATTGTGAGCGAGTGGGAATGATATTGAAAATGTAGCGATATGCACAGTAATATATCAGAAGTACGAAACCCAGGGTTTAAATCATCTCCACTTGGTTTTTCATTGAGCGCGTTAGCACTGTGCTAACACTGCTTAAAACGACTTAGCCGATCGTATTGGTACCAGCCGATACAAATTAAAGCACATCGACTTCGAAAATATCTGATTAGATATGTATAGTAAATAAAAACATCAATCAGTTATTTTTACTTTTTAGTGTTTTTTAAGTCATTTTTTTTTTAATACATTTCATCTAATATATAAATATCTCACGTCACGGTGTTTGTGGTCGTACTCCTCCGAAACGGCTCGAGCGATTTAAATGATTTTTTTTTTGTATATTTGGTGGGTATGAGAATAGGTCGTAAAGTATTTTTCACCCTCCTACCCCCACCCCCCATTTTTTAATTGTAGCCTTAGTATTTTTGCATGAACATATATAAATACGAACGAACCCGAGCGAAGCGAGGGTGAGTCGCAGTATAAAGCCAAAGAGTTTTTTTTGTAGATTGAACGCGGGTGAAGTCGCGGGTTCTGCTAGTATATAATACTATTTAACCAAAAATATTTTTTATCACTCTTATAACATTACATATAGAACAAATGTGCATACACTGAAATGCTTTCATATATGTATTATTATAATAATATTATATCATGTGGTTTAGATATGCCTATTTATTCGAAACTAGTATTCGCCCAGTGGTCGAAATTCAACCATAATCATAACTTAAAATTTGAGGAAAACATATATGAATAGAATTTACCTATCTATATATAAACAGAAAAATGTACCGTTTCCAAATTTTTTGATACATAATACTTAAGCTCGTCAATAGCTACTACATAAAAAATTGGTTGACAAACAGAGGAGAAAAAGATACTGAAGTTTGAACTGTTTTGTCTTCGCCTACTTATATATAGACTAGCGACTCACCCTCGCTCCGCTCGGGTCCGTCCCTAGTTACGTTTTAACGTTTAGTATAGATTTGTCAGAGATGAGATATTTTCCCGCAGTAAAAAGTATCCTATATGTTGACCCGGATAACCAGCTATCATCACACTAAATTACATCATAATCTGTCCAGTGGTTTTCTCGTGATGCGTTCCCAGACAGACATATTGACAAACAGACAGACAAAAATTCTTAAAAACTAAGATTAGAAAAAAAATAGATTTGGTCTCTGTATCGATAATAATGACTATTTCAATATAATTTTCCAAAAAATATTTAATGTACAGATTCTACTCACAATTTTATTATATGTATAGTTAAGAAAAGAGATAAAGCCATTAAGATTATTATTGTATAGACATATAGTACAAAAAAACAGCAATATGATATTGCTTCCAATCCATACCGTACATAGTAGCACTGTAATAACAGTGATTGAAGCACATTTCCAATAACCGTCTGATGGTATCTGCACAAACATAAGATACCGCGTGTTTACCGAACTTGATACTAAGGGGATTAATTTGTTCACTTCGATACAATAGTTTTAACTTGTGGTTTAAACAGCTAGTTAAATTGGCAATATACGGTTAAATTATTTTGACTTTGCTAAATTTTCTAATTATATTGAAATATTAGTTATTATTAAATTTTGGAAAATGTATATATTGTATTTAATAATTATATTCTCTTCATCTATATATAAATAGTACCTTTTTTTTCCTCTGTTTGTCAACTGATTATCTTTTTTTTTTAGTAACTGTCAGTGTAATCAATAAAAACATTTTAAAAACAGTTGGTTTTTTTTTACTATATACATAGGTAAATTGTATTCTTTTATGTTTTCTTCAAATTTTCATTTTATGGTCGAATTTCGGAAACTGGGCGAGCACTAATCAGGGTAATTACCCAATTGGGTAGAGTTTTTTTTTTTAAGTATTTTTGAGGTATTACTTTCTTAGATTTACGCGAATATTAGACATTTAAATAAAACTATCTTTTCGGATTTTTTCACGGATTTATTTTGATTGAATTTATTTTTGATTTAGATTATTAAACATTAATACAATAATAAGTTTTCTAAAAAATTGAAATAATTATAATGATAATAGCTAAAATTATATAAATAATATTCCATATTTCAAGTATAAAATTAAAATTATAAAAATGTTTAAAATTATAATTAACAAATATTGTAAGGTACCTTGATGCTAATTTTCAAAATTTTGAATTCATTTTTGTTAATTGTGGGTAGGCTGTCTGTAACAACTATATAATGCTTTTGTGACATCTAACACCTTAGTCTCTCCCGTGACCATGATTGCTGTAAAGCAATCGAAACGTCGGGAAACAAAAATCAAAATAAATCCGCGAAAAAATCCGAAAAAATAGTTTTATTTAAATATTTTTGAGGTTAAGAAAAAAGACACGTAATTTTGTTTTGTTTATTTTTGTATATGATTTATGCTGAGATTTTCTAAATATTCAGTAATAATAATTAATGACTAAAAAAATATCTTTCAACGAATTAAATAAGTGGTACTTAACTAATAGCAAGTATTAGCTATTGAAGAGTTCCACTATTTTTTTTTTTAATTTGGGAAATGCATTTACGCATACCACCTAACAGGTTACAGGTGGTTATGTGGGACTTACTGGCTAAAAAAGCCAGTACTACTCACTAAAACTCAACAGAACCTCCCCCGTCTTAATGGAGCGTCGCAATATCGCTTAACCATGACCACAATAACCATGGGGTTGCTTCACAGTCCACTCTGCTATCAGAGAAGTACCAGAAGCAGGCCGCATGGCACACCGCCCACCGAAGTGGGCCACCTTCCTGTGCGTTTCTTGGCTTTGCGCCCAGTTGTATTGCCAGACACTACTTAGCCCCCCACCACGATAATGTGAACGCACGTTGCGGGGAGAGTTTCACTACCTAACCTAACCTTCGAATTATATCAGCTCGGTGGTACCAAAATATTGTATGCCATTACCACTTGTCTTACGGTGAAGGATAAAATCGTGAGGAAACCTGCATGCCTAAATGATCCTAGTTTTCGAAAGATTTTTTTATTTATTATAAGCTCAACCAAGCTTCTAGTAACCTACAAAAGATTGCCTAACCTTTTTTTACCTCAAAAAAAAAATATATATATATATATATTGTAGAAGGTGGAGTGGGGAAAACGTATAAAAGACAGCGCCAGCACCCGGCGCGTACTTTTTTCTGTACGGCTGTCATCGGGTCAACATCTCTGCAACGTCAGTCTGTCTGTTAGGTTTTTCGTTAGATTGTTTCGTAATTATTTTAGAGGTCTTACATTTTTAGTTCTCGTTTAATTTAATTTGGGTTTGTTAAATTTAATCGTTTTCAAAAGTAGATTCGTTTTTATAAATTGTTTTCTTGAGGGTAGCAATAGATTTGTATTTAAAAAAAATAACTTCTGGTCTAATTTCTAAGAATATATACAATATAGCAAACATTTTACAAGTAAAAAGAAGGACTATATTAAGACCACTTCTACATTCAACCACTATTTATATGTATTTTTGATATTTTCATATGGAATTAACCTTTCCTTTACTAAGTAGACAGCCTAAGTAATTCGTCAGCATTAGAAATATATATTTTTGTGTAACAGAGGCTTAATACTAATCCGCGATATGATTTTTTGGAGAAAATATTACTTTTCCTGCTTATAAGATAAAAATATATTTATTACTAGCGACTTACCCTCGCTTCGCTCGGGAGCGTCCCTGTTTTTTTTTGGGCGGAACCCTAATTTTTGCATAAGTTATTTCTTATAATATCAGCTATCTGCCAGTGAAATTTTCGTCAAAATCTGTTCATCAGTTTCGGGGATACAACGGGGGAACAAAAGAGACAGAAAAAAAAATATCTTATAAGTATATAAAATACATACATATATTTATGCATTTAGTAAAAATCTTTTATTTTGACGTTACAAAAAGACACTTTTATTTACATGTGTAGACTCAAACATATACAAGAAACTTGCGACTTACCGTCGCTTCGCTCAGTTCGGCTTTGGATATCTAACGATTATAGCCTATGATTTGTTAAGTTTATCTGTGTACTTAATTTAACTCATATCCATCCAGTCGTTTTAGAGTAAAATTGTAACAAGCATACACACATGTAGTAGTCCGATTTTTATTTTTTGTTATTTAGAAAATATTTTATCCTCATAAAACTAAGTAACTAGAACTTCTTATCAATGCTGATAAAGATGTTTTAAAATTCATATAGTACTTATTAGTTTAAACCACCAATACTTGTAGTACATTACAGTTAAAAGTTTTTTTTTTATTTTAAAAACAAACCTTATTTCTAAAACTAGCGATTCATCCTCGCTTCGCTTCGGGTTCGTCCCTAGACAAAAACAAATCTATCCCACGGGAACCGTAGATTTTCCAGGATGATATATAGCCTATAGCCTTCCTCAGTTAACGGGCTATCTAATGCAAAAAGAATTTTTCAAATTAGATTAGTAGTTCCTGAGATTAGCGCGTTCAACCAAACAAACAAACAAACTCTTCAGCTTTATAATATTAGTATAGATTTATATACGTATATAGATAAAATATATTTATTCGGCTTCTTTAAAGTAAAATGTGTGTTTTACACCAATTATTGACATTAAAAATTCAATAATTATAAAAACTCCTCGGTAAATTAGTTGTTTGGACAAATTAGCACTGAGACGATAGTTGGTCAACTTCTGTTATGGATTTAACCAGCAATACAATAGTAAAATCTAATTTTGCTTCTACACCTGCATATTTCAAATTCTAAATACATCCCAGTATAACTTCGGCTACATTAAATTAAGCGAGTTTCTTGAATGTAGTTAAAGTTTAACTGTTAGATCGTTTGTCATCATATTTAGTTGGCCCACTAACGGGATGGTTCGTTCATTTTTATTTTAAAATAAAATAAAGACAAATCGCTTCTTCCCGACTTTCTGTTGAGGTCTCGTTTAAATGAATAGGATACGATTTTGTAAGGTGTTGCGACATTCAATGTTTTATGTTTTACCTGAAAACTAAATAAATAAGTATTTGGGGATATTAACACAGTGCACCATCTAGTTCCATGGTAAGCTACGAGGCTTGTGTTATGGATACCAGATAGTTGATACACTATACATACATAAATTTAAATACATAAATATTATAAACATAAACATCCATGACTGGAGAACAAACATTCGTGCTCATTACACAAATGAATACCTCCAGCGAGACGCAAACCCACAACCGCTGGCACAGCAAGTACTGTCACTACAAACTGAGCCAAACGTGTCATCAATAATCATCAGCTTTAACTATATACCTAACAAGATGCATTCTCAAATTACTATGTTTAAAATTCTTTATTCTCATCTTTAGTCTCTAAGATAAAATGTGAACCGCCTCCTACGTGGGATACATTGCAAATTTCAACTCTAATTTAAAATATATGCTTTATACGAGCAGACGAGTTTTACAATTCCTTTTGATTTATTAGAAATGTTGTTTGCTTTTTTTTATGTGAATAAAACCTGTGATATTTTCTACCAGTTCATAGTTTTAAAGTATACGAGGAAGTACTTATACTTCAGTATTTTATACACCGTGTCGTGATAGAGATTACGTTTTCATAATCATATGGAGAGTTTTTAAATGATTTTATAGTATGTGTTTATTTAATTTTCCTTATTTATGTAGTGGTTAACAGCGTATTTTGAAATAAATTTGGTCACTGTAACCTGGTTAATGTGCTTGGTTTCATAATACCAATACTATTCGAGTTTGTCTGAAGTAGACAATTAGAACAAACAACATAAACATAAAATAAATTAAGTACTTTCTGTCTGTATGTCCTGGATTTTGGTGCTTTAGTTGGTAGAATATCTAACATAATTAATTTAAATATCTGTATATTTACTCATATCTATGTACACCACAGCACCTACTAATGAATTTATATTACTAGCATAAACCCATAATGCCAGCTTAATTAGGAGATCAAACAAAAACAAGTAGAAATTGACATACCTTTAAATAAGGTATTGTATTCAGCCCTTTTTAACGTCCCACTGCTGGGCACGGGCCTCCCTTCAAGACGAGGGGAATCAGGCCATAGTCCACCACGCTGGCCAAGTGCGGGTTGGCGGACTTCACATGTCTCTCGAAAACTTGCTAGGTTCTCTCAGATATGCAGGTTTCCTCACGATGTTTTTCCTTCGCCGTAAGGCAAGTTGTAATGAAGTTAGAAAATGATTCGCACATGAAAATATCAGAGGTGCGAGACCCGGGATTTGAACCCGCTTCACTCGGTATCCCAAGCGAGTGCGTTACCACTGGGCTACCACTGCCTTCTTTAAATAAGGTAATATTTAAATTTTAAATTTGAAGCCCTCATCATCCAAATGGCCCACTAGACGTCAATAGACTAAAAGATTACGCGTTTCCTGATAATAGAAGTAAAAAATGTTTCAAATACGTTTTTAGTAAATACGGCGATGAATGGTGCATTTGATGAAATCCGGCAAAGAACGAAAGCACGAGTTCCATTACATGATTGAACAACTGTGCACGTATTATGGTAGCGGAAAGCGTAGTAGTTGCGATGTCAGAACGATATTTGCGGTAACTCTTGTATATAGTTTGAAAAGTTTAAAATATTAAATGAATTTTAGAATAAATATTAATTTAATTGCTTTATATTTTATTTGGTAAACTAAACTATTTTTTTTTATTTTTCTTTATAAGATAGCATTGGATGCAAGAATACTAATTTATATATACTAAAACATAGTTTTACGCCAAAAACTCTTTTACTCACTCATTCGTATACATACGTGTTTATAATATTTGTCAATTTTTTTTAAATAAATGAACGATTTTGTGACTTTTTTTATGGAATAAGTACGTCGGTTGCTTTTCATTATTTCTATAAATACCTATTTATTGAGCATCAATCCGAGTGTGATCGGAGCGGATTTATTTATTTGAGAGATTGTGGCAAAAATTTCACGTACCTGCTGTACGTTGAATTCATTTAAATACGTGACTTCGCGTGTTTTTTAAAGTTGCAGAATTTTATAAATTTTATTCTATTTCCATATTACTAACAACTCAGCAATTCGTGATTTATTTAGGTCTTAGCTTCGCATCCTTTAACATTATAGCAGGTACTAGCGACTCACCCTCGCTTCGCTCAGGTTCAACCCTAGGTACGTTTTAACAGTTTGTATGAAATACAAATCTTTAATTTCTCGACTTTTCTGTACTATAATATGCATTTATTGTAAAAATGAACCTTTCTCTTGAATTACTCTATCTATTAAAAAAATCGCATGAAAATCCGTTGCGTAGTATTAAAGATCTAAGGGATAGACAGCGGGAAGCGACTTTGTTTTATATTATGTATTGATATAGAGATGTCCACTTGATAAACTAGGATAAAAAGTAGCCCTTAACATTCTGTGGCCCATATATAGATAAGATATCAATGTTCTTTTCATCACATACAAGTTTTCTCTGTATTATAATACAAAACAACACATTTTTATTAATAAAAATTTGTAACTTATTCACATAAATGTAAATAAATAAGTATTGATATTTGGAATTTTTGTCTGTCTGTCTGTGAATCATGGGAAAACTACTCGACCTATCCATTAAAGAACAAAATATAAAACGATTCACAATGAAAAAATAATAAATAACTATATACAGAAAAAATAAACAAAAACTACCTCCTTTTAAAATCGGTCAAATAGTGGACGAGGGCGAAAGACGTCTGAAGGTTACGCACACGACGACAAGAGGTCGACCCTCAAATATAAAAAATATTTTTATGATTTTTCTTCCGACTTTATCTAAGTCGGGGTCAGCGTGAAAACTAGACAGTTTCTAATATCTTTAGAAATGAAATGCTAAGTCAAATATTTTACTAAAGTTTACTTCTCAGTATTATCTTTAAATAGGTATTGATATGATTTTTTTGTTCTTTATCAACTTAGTTATTTGCATAATAAACTACTGTATATTACTTCTATAGTAAAAAATAAACTTATGGCCTCTATTAGGTATAGAACACCATAACATATCAAAATAAACAAAGCAATCGATTGTGATAAGTATCAATATAAATCTGACTTTGTATTGCGACGTTCCCTGCTCATTTGTCTGTCATATCCAATTCCATACTGTTAGAGATATGCTAACAAGAGTTTCATAAAAACATTTAAATTTTTAAGGAATAAAAGTATAAAAGAAGTCATCAATGGTATTTTAAAAATACTTTAACCAAAAAGGTTATATGTATTATGTTCTAGTATGAGTAAGACCTGGTTTTTTTTACTAAATTATACTATTTTTTAACTTTACACCTATCATCTAAAATTAACCATCTTTGTACCTTAAATGGTTAAAAAAATAGATTCGTATTTCATTAAATACATATCAAGCATCAATATCAAGTAAGTTCATAAGTAATGATGGCAAATTTATTTATTTATAGCGGAGTATGAAAATACAACAAACAGAATTAATGCAAACTATCGACAGATTACGAAGTTTAAGAAAAAATAAAATTGGCAGTCATGGGGATTGTCGACAGAAGTGAAAACTTATCACTTTGGAATAAATGTGTTTTTTTTTAATTTTGATATTTATTCTAATATTATAAAGAGGAAAGATTTGTTTGTTTATTTGTTTGGTAGTCTGTATCGAATGGGCTCCGAAACTACTGAACCGATTTAGATGAAATTTGATAAGAAGATAGTTTGAGACCCTGGGAAGGATATAGGATAGTTTTTATCTCGGAAATTACCCCTTAAGAGGGTGAAAATAGGGGTGAAAGTTTGTATGGGCAAGGAACCTAGAAACGAACTCGAGCGAAGCGAGGGTGAGTCTAGTTAATTGTAATATGAAATATGAATAATTAAAATTCCATAATTTTTAAATTGAAATTATTATTAGTCTGGTTTTCACATCCATTGACACTCCAAGCAATAATTATTTACATTTTGATATAAACTATATATATATATATATATATATATATATATATATATATATATATATATATATATATATATATATATTTATCAAACTATATTTATTAATCAAAAGTACCTGGGCGACCGAGCTTCGCTCGGAGTTCTTGAAAGATTGCATATTTTACATTAAGTGACTAAGTGTTACTGAGAAAGTTGTATAGATGTCGCGATAAGAACAATTTTCTTTTTAATTTGGCTTAAAAATAATTTTACATTAAGTGACTAAGTGTTACTGAGACAGTTGTATAGATGTCGCTATAAGAATAATTTTCTTTTTAATTTGGCTTAAAAATAATTTTACATTAAGTGACTAAGTGTTACTGACAGAGTTGTATAGATGTCGCGATTAAATTTTGCGTAGAATAATGCATAAGAAAAACGCATGAAAACTCGAAAACACGCGTTTTCCCAGACATGTGACTAATCTAGATCAATTTTTCGCCCCCGAAAGCCCCCATATACCAAATTTCAGCAAAATCGTTAGAGCCATTTCCGAGATCGTCGGTATAAATAAATAAATAAATAAATATACAAGAATTGCTCGTTTAAATATATAAGATATATGACGTCGCGCGTCGCTAGACTGCGCCAGACTGCGTCAACACGTCACATGTCACACGTACCATGTTACTGATGTGAACCTATAAGTTTTGCACCTACTAAAAATCACTCAACGCGGCTTAAGCAGTTTTCACTTCAAAATCAAATTACATTTAACCAAAAAAAAACCTGGTTTTTAATTTAAGGTTTATTTTGTCTCTTCAGTTTAAAATGTATGGTCATATTAGTAATAAATCATGCGCAAGAGTGTCTTTATTGGACAAAGGAGCCGCTTGGTGTGGATCACTTGGGAACATCGAAGATAATTTATTATTAGTTTATTTTGTAATATTGTGTACTAACCATTGAATATCAATGTTTGTGTGAGTTTTAGTTGTTATTTCGAAATATTCTATCAATCAGGTCTTTCGTAACTTTATGAATGATTATACATGGAATTTTTCATCTATACACTTCTTTATTACAGAGATTTGGGTATATTAGCTAAAATAGTAATTTTTAGGTCACCTACTGATGTCTTGTTTACTCTTACTGTTGGGACAAAATGAATGGCAACGTTAATATGGGAAAAAAGTTTTGAGCACCTATAAATCCTAAACTTACATATCAAAATACTTATATAAAAAATTTTATAGTTTCGAGTTAAACAAAGGTACAGGCAATGTAAAATCAATATTCACGATGTGAAAATTTCTAATTAACAAGCAAAAATTAATATATACACACATACATGTGTGTATATTCAATAATCATAATGCATATAGAACATTATATGATCCTGCACAGAAAGGCACGAGTGATGTTTTTCCTTATCAAGCGAGCGAAACCGCGAGTGAAAGCTAGTATTTGAACAAAATAACATGTTAGTTAACATTACATAAAAAAAAACATGTAAAAATAAAAGTTCAACCGTCTAACTCCACTTCGCCCTGACCCATTTCTGAAACTGTACAAACTCGACTATAAGTCGCATAATAAAAAACAACCGACTATGAAAACATCAATCAAATAAATGACACTTGACCTGAAGCATAGAATAAATTATTTGAAACTAGCAACTTACCCTCGCTTCGCTCGGGTGCCTCCCTAGGTACGTTTTAATTTTTTTGAGCGAAACCCTAATTCTTTTTCTAAAATAAAAGTAGCCCAAGATACTCCTTATAATATCAGCTATCTGTCAGTGAGAGTCCCGTTAAAATTGGTCCAGCTGATTCGGAGATTCGCCGGAACAAACAGACAGACAGACAGTTTTTTTTTTTAAATTGTGTTTTTCTTATAAGTACCGTATACAATTCCATATGCATTTAGTATAAAGCTGTTATTTTGACATTACAAACAGGCACTTCAATTTTATTTATCTGTACAGATTACAAACTTTATTGAAAACTTTGTTGTAGAAAAACTATTATGGTCCCAAAAACTAGGGCGTGTGGTACAGTGGCAATTAAATTAGTTTGATATGTTGAGGATAGCAACGTGGGTTCAATTTTGTTGTAAGACAATGTTTGAATGATTTAGCGATATTTTGTATTGAACAATTGTTTTTTTTAGCTTAGAAATATGTATATAAATTAAGAGCCCAACAGTGATATTTGCTATTTTTTTCTCAGTACATGTTGATTCGCGTGGGATACCGGTATAATTGCAAATTCTTATTATTAGTTAGTAAGCATGCAGAGTGTATTTGAGCTTTTAAATAAAACTACCTATCTTTTCGGATTTTTTCGCATATTTATTTTGATTTTTGGTTCCCGACGTTTCGATTGCTTTACATCAATCATGGTCACGGAAGAGACCATGATTCTCTTCCGTCTCTCCCGTGACCATGTTTGCTGTAAAGCAATCGAAACGCCGGGAACCAAAAATCAAAATAAATCCGCAAAAAAATCCGAAAAGATAGTTTTATTTAAATGTCTAATATTCGCGTTAATCTAAGAAAGTATTGTATTTGAGCTATTTATATACGATTTGATGTTTTTGGTTTCATTTTTCTACAAATGTATTATAATACTTATTAGTCCAGTAGTAGCCAAGTGTTAACGCGCTCCATTGGAAAACCGAGTGAAGCGGGGTCAAATCCTGCTGATTTTTGAAGTTATGCTAGAGAGAACTTAGTAAATTTTGATCAACCTGGTCTTTAAGACCAGATCTCCCATTCCCAGCAGTGGGGCATTAAAAAAGGGTTAGATACAATTTTTTATAAGAATAAACCATTCGTAACAAATCACATTCAAGGTTTTAAATCAAAATGACACACTCACATGTTGGTATTGACAGATAGACGCCATTTATTCCGTTCTCCCGCTCGCGTTCTTGCATGCAGATTATTTTTACTATCATAATACGTGCTTTCAAGTGAGAAATAGAAAAAAATAAAAAAATATATAATATATTCAAAGTTATTATGTAATTTATGTGTACCAATTAATTTTGATACAGCAGGAAAATCAGTTAGTTGATGCTACACTGTTAATTGTTCTGATAGGCTCTCTCTTTTTGTATGTCGATATTTTCCCAAGTTGAAAATCGATTTTTATAATTATATTTTTATTGAAGAATTTAAAATTTTTAAATAATATTGTAAGTGTAATTTTTGAAAGAAATCTATACTAATATTATAAAGCTGAAGAGTTTGTTTGTTTGTTTGGTTGAATGGTTGAACTACTAATCCGATTTGGAAATTTCTTTTTGCATTAGATAGCCCGTTAACTGAGGAAGGCAATAGGCTATATATCATCCCGGAAAAATGTACGGTTCCCGTGGGATAGATTTGTTTTTGTCTAGAGACGAACCTGAAACGAAGCGAGGGTGAGTCACTAGTTCAATATATATTGACACCTAAGTACAAATATCCGCCACAAAATCACCAAAAATCTTTTAATAGCATAGGTCTCTAATTTGGTATTGTATAACTAAATAAAACTATTTATTTGCAGGTTGCTACAATAATAATCACAGTAAATCTATACTAATATTATAAAGAGAAAAGATTTTTTTACTGTTTGTTTGTTTGTATCGAATAAGTTCCGAAACTACTGGATCGGTTTAGATGAAATTTAGTAAGAAGATAGTTTGAGATCCTGGGAAGGATATAGAACATAGTATAGTAGATTTTTATCCCGGAAATCTTTCCTTAAGGGGCAAAAATGGAGATGCAAGTTTGTATGGGGAATAAATCTAGGGACAAGCCCGAATGAAGCGAGGGTGAGTCCCTAGTATCATATATAATAGAGAGAAAAACTGCCTCGGTGGTGTAGTGGCTAGCATGTACGGCTGCACATCCTGAGGTCCTGGGTTCGAGTCCCGGGTCGGGCCAAGTTTAGTTATTGAGTCTTTCTGTATAGTAAGCCTCAGTAACAGCCCGGAGTTGGGAAGTTGGCGGTGTTACACCCCCGTGCCTCGGAG
The DNA here is from genome assembly GCA_033884665.1 of Argynnis bischoffii washingtonia. Classification (NCBI taxonomy): domain Eukaryota; kingdom Metazoa; phylum Arthropoda; class Insecta; order Lepidoptera; family Nymphalidae; genus Argynnis; species Argynnis bischoffii. The sequence continues at coordinate 1,028,332 of CM066622.1, forward strand.
AGCACGTAAAGCCGTCGGTCCTGCGCCTTCACTCTCACCGGTCGTGTCGAGTAGTCGTCCCACCGGAGTATGAGAGTGACAGGAATAGAGAGTGCACTTGTGTCTGCGCGTACACTTGTGCACTATAATATCTCCTGCGCAGTTGGCTAGTCTCAATGAGATTGGCCGCCGTGGCCGGAATCGGTCAGGAGAACATCATCATATAATAGAGAACTGTAATAATATAGTTTTAAATGAATTTTTATACTAAAAAAAAACACTCGTTGTCAGTATGTCAGATAGCGTAGTTTTAATATTATAAGCCAACTCTTCAAAATATGCTACAGTATCGATATTGGTGAATTTCATTCACTGTAGTTCATGGCATTCATGCGAACCGATCAATGTTAGCCCGAAGAACTATCTATTGGAAAATCAGTCGACGGTAGATGTGTTTTTTGCTAGTTAAAAGTTTTAAAATAATGGGAAAAAAATTGTAGATTGGAAATATTTCTTGCCATATATATTTGGATCGTGATTATTAAAGCTCTAGTCGTGGGTTTGGTATTAACACTGAGTATAGTGATAGATTATATATTATCTTTTTAAGACTGCTACAAAAAGTATTTTTAATATTCTTTTATTAGCTTTACTGTACCTAACTATGTTACCAAAACTTGAAAGTTTATTTCAACCTACTTCTTAATAGTCGTATCTTTTCGATGTTTTTTTAAGTCTATGTGTAATTTGGATCGAAGTACAATATTTTAATATCAATCTAATCTGATAAAAGTAGAATATGTGTAGTGAAAAATTTATATGACACGATTTTCTTTAATTCTTAATTTAATAAGCATTAACTATTCATAATTCAAACCCACGACCTCCCTTACAGTAGAGAACGTCAAAAAGTTTTTAAATTTCGTTTCCCTAAGGCCAATTATAAATATTACCCGACCATATATTGCAGAACAAAAAGCTGAGAGACGAGCTTATTGTATACAGTCTAAGCTTTTCATATTTAAAACAAAAAGTTTAACCATCTAAGTATCGGCATGTTGGCGTACAATTGAAGCGCTTGCATTCATGCGGGTAGATATCATTGTTAACGCAATACGGCGTACTAACTAACTACATCAGAATGTGATAACTTTTATTTTCTATAGTAATTTAATATTTATTTCTGCTAAAAATTTTCATATCTTTACTAATATTATAAAGCTGAAGAGTTTGTTTGTTTGTTTGTTTGTTTGTTTGTTTGTTTGTTTGAACGTGCTAATCTCAGGAACTACTGATCCGATTTGAAAAATTCTTTTTGCATTGGATAGCCCGTTATCTGAGGAAGGCTTTAGGCTATATATCATTCTGAAAAAATGTACAGTTCCCGTGGGATAAATATATTTTTGCCTAGGGACGAACCCGAAGCGAAGCGAACCCGAGTCGCTAGTATTTTAAGATTTTCTGATCAAGCTTCCAGTTATATCAGTTATTTAAATAGTTTGAATAAATCACTAATTTACCTTAAAGACATAGACATATATAGCGAATGCAAAATTAAAAGTATTCTTATATAATGAAATTTAACCTTTGATTTCTGTATTTTTTTGAAAAAAAAATATTAAGAGAATAATATGGAATGATATATTATAGTACAGCGCGTGTACGCGAAGACACAAGTGCACTCTCTATTCCTTTAACTCTCAAAACCCGATGGAACGATACTTCGACACGACCGATGAGAGTTAAGGCAGGACCGACGGCTTTACGTGCTCTCCGATATACGGGGATGAAACTTAACCCGACCCCAGATTCAAACCCAGAACCTCCAGATCTGCTAGACATGCTAACCACTAGACCACCGATGTCTTATATACATACATGGTGCTGTTGGGGCAAGCAGCGATGCGTTAACTGAGTCGCTAAAGCCTGTCGCTTGCCAGACATGCTTGTAGCTGGCAAAAATTATTACTAGTGCTGACATGTCTTTTGTAAACAATTCTAAATTAGTATAACATAAGCTACCCCATTTGCTTTGGACGTTATTTCAAAGTTCTTTAGGCGTTTAGTTATATTATGTTTGAGCTTAAAGCTCAGAAATTAGTTTTTTGATATTATATATAACATTATTAAAAAAATATGATTTTTTGATATGTAAAAGTAAACTTTTGTATTTTTAATAAAGTGCTTTATGAAATTTAATACATTGTGAACTTTTGACTTGAATTTATCTAAAGTTTTTATTTTATTCAAAATAAAACATACATTTAGTAAAATATACATTTTTTTTAATTTTGGAGGAGTTGAATCGGTGACCTTTAGATATCAATATGCCAAAATTATAAGTTTAGATATGTATATACTGCAATTGACTACTTATGTTATAGCAAAGTCATTTATTTCTATCAAACTTGTATCTAAAAATGGGACATTTTCTGATTCAATTCTAAAAAGTTAGATTGTATTCTCACATATAACTATAAAACAAAGCAAATGTGACTTGGTTTGGAAGGTTTTCACTTTGATAATTTTTCAACTAAGCCTAAAGTTTACGAAAACATTTGATAAAAGCTTTTCTACCACAAAATAAATAAAAAGAAATGAACTTTTATGCCACAAGCTTTTGTAACTACTTTTGTAACTACATTGTTAAACTTAACAAAGATTAATAAACAAAACCAACACTTTTTATATATTAATTGATTACATGTTAAATGACTTTCAATATATTTTCATTCCACATGCGAAAGTAGCAGCAAAAACTCAGTTTTTGTATAGATGAGTAATATGTATTAATATACTATTTCTAATGCGTGGTTCCGCTCGTTTGCTTGTTAAGACTGCTTGTGTTATCCAGCATATAAAGTATCTAAAGTATAAACCACAAACTTTTACATTTACTATACTGTCACCTTAGTATTTGTAGTACATTACAGTCAAAATTACTTTTTCTTTTATTTTAAAAAAGAAACTATATAAACTATATAGTAATATTGTATAGAGGTGAAGTTGGTGAGTTTTTGGGGTTGTATGGGGTAATCTCTGAATCTACTGAACCGATTTAGATGAAATTTGGTAAGAAGATAGTTTGAGATCCTGGAAAGAATATAGGATGCTTTTATTCCGGAAATCATACCTTAAGGGGATGAAAATGGGGATGAAAATTTGTATGAGGAATCAACCTAAGCGAACCCGAGCGAAGCGAGGGTGAGTCGCTAATATACATATATAGATAAAATACATTATTTCAGCTTTTTTAAGAAAATGTGTTTTTATATCACTAGAATTGGCATTTAAAAGTTAATCTTTTGTATTAAAAACTCTTTCGGTAAACGGTCATTTGGACAAATATACACTGAGATGACGAAATCATCTGAATAAAAAATGCCTATAAAATAACGTTTAAACCTTTAAACAAAACACGAGTAAGCCGGTATAACAACAATGCTATATCAAGCTGACGTCATCCATCACGATATTACGCGAGCTCCCTTAGATGATTCTGCTACACAAATATTTGGGAACGGTTCCTTAGTTCGGATGGTGTGTATCCATTGTTAGAATACGAGATAAAGCTCGCGCATAAGAAAATATTTAAGTTATTTTAATGTTTTTCCATATATTTTTTAAACTTACATATATTTTTAAATAAAACCATCTGTTTGGATATTTTGCGGATTCTTTCCCTTGATCGTTTCGCTGTTTACAGGAATGCTTTTTTAGCATTCAAAACGTTGGAAACCAAAAATCAAAATAAATACATCGTGTAAATCTAAGAAAATATTCTTCTTAAATACTATGCTAGTAATAATTACTATAATATATATTTATACACTATAATGTATATTTGATTAATTTTCTAGTAGACAGCAAAACTGAAGATTGAAAAATGATTTTTTGTTCTTGTTAAACTTTTGCATCTTTATAGTTCTCATCATTCATTGTACCTCAAATTATTTAATATTAATTTACAACATAAAATTCACACTTCTGTAGATGCATTTTTTGTTAATTTTGCTTTAAAAATAAAATTATATTATTAAAATTAAAACGCCAAAAAAAAATTAATATAAAAAAATTAAAATAAATAAATTTTAGGCACAGCTTACCAATGATACCACTATCACGTCCTGATCAATTTCAGCTACCAATCTCAATGAAACTAGTCATGGTCTCAATCTTCAGTGTGACGACATATTTTGAACTAAACGGTAAGAGATCGGACGCAGGACCGACGGCTTTACATGTTCTTTGATGTACAGGGTTAAAATACCTCCAATTTACCTGTGGTAGGACTCTGTCAAGCCTGAGGAGTCCGACTGGATGGGTACCACCCCCTTATCTATTTCTGCCGCCAAGCAACAATGATTGCATTGTTGTGTTCCGGTTTGAAGGATAAGGTAGCCAGCGCAATTACAGGCAAGAGGCATATCATCTTAGTCCTCACAGTGACAACGCACCTGTGGTTCTGCATTTTTGTTACTTAAAACCTAAGTGCATGAACCGTAGGTGTTATGGGCGACAGGTACTGCTTTTCATCAGGTGGTCTGTCTGCTCATTTGTCACTGAATCTCATAAAAAAAAAATCTCAACTCTGTTGTTAATGAGAATTTCTTGACAGAAAATCCCATTTATATACTTCGTCCGAACCAGGATTCAAACCTACATAAGTACTTCCAGGTGTGCCTCCAGAATTGTACATGATAGCAACTAGACAAACGAGACACAAAGACAGATCACTAATTCTTTTAATATATAAAACCAATATAATGTCGGTTGGGGTTCATGGAAACACACTGCCGCTTACATGTTTACTCTTTTAGTACTATCTCGAAATATAAAAAAGATTTATATTATAGAAATAATGAAGACGTAACTTTAAAAGTTATTTAAAGACTCTTTGGTCAAATAACATAATAATATGAAATTACTTATGAATTCATATTCTTGGTATTGCAATAATACAAGTACAGAATACTAACAATAAACGGAATCCAAAGGCCTTGAGTTCAATGGGAATTTGCTATATTAATATCAGTTATTGCTTTACACCCAGCCTACATAGCCTCGTTGGTTTAGTGCCTAGTATTTACATTTGCAGATTTTTAAGTCCTATATTCAAGTCTTGGGCTAAGTCATAATAGTTTGGGATTTTCTGCCACAACATAACCAAGTTGCAGGTAGGGAGTTGGGAAGTTGACAGTAATGCCTGAAAGAGACAGTGAATAAGCTCATGCCTAGAAGAGGTCATGAAATAATCGGTCTTACGCCTTATGTCTTAGCGACTTTGATTAATTATTGTCTGAGAGATGATTGTAAAAGATGTAGAGAGTATACTAATGTTTGCACACACAACTCTTTAAAATAATACAGTTACCACAACCCAATATGCATGAAAGCACATTTGCTGTTAGCGATGTTGTAGGTTGCTTTGCTTCTACCTAATAACCTAATAGCCTACCATCTAATATATATAGACAATACGTTTGGATAGTTTGTAGTGGCCCTACTTGTTGTGCTAGCGGTCGCGGTTTCGAGTCCCGCTAGGAGCATTCATTTGTGTGATGAGCACGAATATTTGTACTCCAGTCATGGGTATTTATATTTATAATAATACATATGTACATTGTACATACATATTTAAAGTTATATATATAGTGTATCAACTATCTGGTATTCATAAAACAACCTCGTAGCTTACCATGGAACTAAATGGTGCTGTGTGTTAATGTCCCAACATATTTATATTTATTTATATACTAATGACTGAATTTACAGATTGTTGCCCAACACCCAATAAAAAAGACATAAAATGGCAAATGGAATGTTGGGTTCACTGAACCGACGTAATTAAGTCATGGAAAACAGACGAACTTTTAATTTTATCATCACATAACAAGGGAAATATTTACATAATTTAAAACATTCCCTTATATTTTAGTCAGGAATATCCTCAAGTGGCCGAATTGTGTAAACATAAATCCATTCTGCTAATGTTTAAATAAACCGATTAGGAAAAAATGCAATAATAAACTTGATAAATGTAGACGTTCCCATCTTGTTATTGTTTTGTTAGGCTCAGAATACACAAGCGTTTAAAAATGTTATTTCTATATATTATTATGTTGGTGTTGTAAAAAAAATTTTTTCTAGGGATCTTTAACTACTCAATACGTTATCTAAAATAGCATATACTGCAGATAAATGTAGCAGATTGATTCCATTGAAATTTTTGGACTATATTTTTTTACTTTTTCATGTATTTTTATCTATAAAATATTTAGAAAGAAATGGCACATTCATTTTTATATCGTTCTTTGTCTTTCTTTTTTTTAAGTTGTATGGTAGTGCTAGATAGGTTATCTAACATCATACTACAAACTAATATATTGAAATAAATATGTTAGATACTCGTAGTTACGAATACATTAACCGTTTTAAACTTTCGTGATCCAAGAATTGATATTTTAACTATGCTATACGCTGGCCCTTATAAATGTCTCTCTGAAAGCTCTGAGCTTTCTTTAATAACCTCATTCCAGACGCTTTTAGAACTGTGTCGTAGATGTGGCAATGTTTGTATTTATAATTTAAGATCTTTCTAAAATTTTTAACCATCTTATTAAGAACTGATTATTATTAAATGTTTATTTATTTAAACTTTAGCTTAGATAATTAATCTCAATTAATACGCATAAAACTAAATGTTTAAGCGTCAGATATCTATCATGTCCCCTATAATATATTATCTTGTTATTTTCAATAACTAATACCTTAACGAGCAATTCTTGTAAATTTATTTATTTATATACCGGCGATCTCGGAAACGGCTCTAACGATTTCGCTGAAATTTGGTAAATAGGGATTTTCGGGGACGAAAATTCGATCTAGATTAGTTTAATGCCTGGGAAAACGCATTTTTTCGTTTCTATGCGGTTTTCTTTGGCATTATTCGCTATATGTTGTACGGCTAATTTCGCACGCTTGAGCATAAGCATCGTGATCAAGCGGCCAAGGCGCAAGATTGACAATCACAGGTGTGCGGGTTCGAATCCTGCTTGGATACAAAGGTTTTTACTTTTGTTTTTTTTTTTGCTATTTTTTTTTTCGTTTTTATTCAAGTTTTTTGTTTTTAAGCTAAAAAAAATATTTTGGCCAAAAACTCTGAGCAAAACTCGGTCGCCCAGGTACTTAATTAACTAAATAAGATACATTTGATATATTAATAATTGACTACTTTATAAAACTCTATCAATGACTGAAATGTTGTAGGTTTGTCAGGAAGTTCGCTTCTTTAAGTTAGAAATATGGTTTATGTTTTAAAATCATCTGTTTTCTCTATACTATTTTGTGTGAACAATCCTATTACTATAAACGCCTTATATTATGAACTGCTTACCCGATTTTGATGAAACTACATAAATATTATAGCTTATATATCAAAGGATTTAATAATATATAGCTCTAATGTATAAGCTATAAATTATAACGATATAGTTATACATAACTACGCTATTATATAATAAGATTAAAATTTTAATTATTCTTTGCGTTATAATATATTATTTATACTTAAATGTTATTTATTTTGTTCATTTATTTATTTTTTATATGTATAAATATATATATTACACTAATTATTCCAATACTGGTTCAAATTAACATACTAAATTGCTGTTCAACAGTCACCCGCCTTACAAACCAACCAAACAAATCCCTGTTAAATTGAAACCGGACTCTTTACAAAAAGTCTGAAATAAAAAAAAATCGTGTCACGTATTAGCAGAGTTTTTGGGGTTGTGACTTTTGTTATATTAGTTATAGAAGACACGTGGGGTGGAAAGCCCTAAATCTATTATTTTGCATCGGACATCTGTAGGCGTTCGTTTATTATAGTGATGTGCAATGATAGCTTTTTTTTTTAATAACTTGAAATATACATGCTTTATATGACCTTATTTATATCTCTATTTAAATTGATAATATTAATTATCCTAAATTTTTATTTAGGTCTCATAAAAATAATAAAACTCTTTGAATATATTTAAATTTTTACAAATATTTACCTTAACCAAATAATGATATCTGTTAATTATGTTACGAAGAGTTGTATTTATAACTTTATGAATTCAAATTAATTCATTCATACATTTAATGCCATGAAGTTTTATTCATAAGTACTAATATAATATATAATATTTCATAGTATTAATATAGAGATATTGTCCTGAGGTGGGCGTAAAAAGCTGCGACACAGTTTATACTAATGCAGCTACTTATGATTTAACTATTTTGAATAATTATCTTTGTTATTATATTCAATAAAAATCTTTAAAATCATTAACCATTACTGCTTATAAAATAGAACCAGAACCATTTTTGATACTATACTAATAATAACTAAAAATTTGTCGGTTTGATGAAAAAAACGATGTCACACTTTGTCTCCTAGGCGCAGTCATAGGACAGTGGTAGCCCAGTGGTAGCGCGCTCGCTTGGGAAATCGTGTGAAGCGGGTTCCAATCCCGGGTCTCGCACCTCTGATATTTTCATTTCCAACATGATTACCACTTATCACAACGGCGAAGGAAAACTTCGTGAGGAAACCTGCATGTCTGAGAGAACTCAGAAAGTTTTTAAAAGACATGTGAAGTCCGCCAACTCGCACTTGGCCAGCGTTGTGGACTATGGCCTGATCCCCCTCAACAGCGGGACGTTAAAAAGGGCTGCATACTCCGTCTCCTAACACATCCATACGAAAAAATAACATAAGTCGTTTACTTCTACAGCGATTAAGACCAAACTAACAAACGCATATTTACATTTATAATATCAGTAACTCTTATGGGATAATCGATATAAACTACAGCACATCACTACGAGTCGACGGGGATAAGCCAAATTGATTTTAACACAATAACGAGTTCCGTTCAATAGGTCCCTATTTGTAGCGACGTACCCATCCATCATACGCACTATGTCAGTTTAATGTGGCGAACGGTCAAATGATACAATGTATTAATTTACGGCACATCACTAGTCGAAGATATTATCTAATGAAATATGATCAATATCTATAATTAACACTTCAAGTGTTTCAGTAACAAAGAAAGAAGAAGAAAACATCAAATATACAAAAATGTATTTGATGTTGTTATTAAAAACTACTATGGAATATCTGAAGCCAAATCTCCATCAATTTAAAATTTTAGTAATGGTTGTAAAGTTTGATTAGGAAGATTGTGTTGAAAAATAATAGGCCTAACATAAAAAAAAATTAAATGCCCTAATTTTTTTTTATGTTATATATTTATTATGTTATATGTTTATCTGTGGTAGTACTAAGTTATTTTTTTTTTTACTTATTAAAAGCAGTATTATATATGGAATAGTAATTATAAAAACTAGAAGTTTACAAAATGCTTCACAGAATGAGATTTCACTACTAGGAAACCTCTGTAGCTCATTACTCTTCGTAAGCGGAAGGGTATGAAAATGAAAAAAATATATGAAAAACATTTTGTTGTATTTGAAATTATTCAAACTAAACCAATTACTATTAAAAGAAAAAAATATAAAACTATGTTTACATTTAATACATGAGAAACTCTGACAGACGGACAGACTTACGTCGATATCAACAATATATATCTTCCATCACATTAAGCAACCAACTTTGCGATATCATTAAAATTGTAACATAATAAATAAAGGGTCCTTTTTATAATGTGCCTCGTATGAGAGGGTCCCTTTTGTGTTGTCAGACGTTAGGTAATATCCAGAATGTGACCTCATCAGAACAATTGTACCAAGGGTTTATATGTAACTTAAATAGTTTCGTTTCATTGTTAAAAGCAAATTATTGTAATTTAGCTTATATTACATGGTGTGGGGTTGAAAAAATGTTATTTCGTGATGACAGCCCAGTTTTATTATAATGGGGTATGTACTTTGATTTTTGCGATAAGTTCACTTATATTTAAAAGAGTAAATTAGAAAACATACTAATGTTATAAATGCGAAAGTCACTCTGTCTGTCTGTCATGTTTTCACGTCTTAACCACTAAGTCAATTTTGATTAAGTTTGGTATAGAGATTTGGTATAGGATCTTGAAGAAGGACATAGGTTACTTTTTGTCGCATAAATTAAATTTGAAATGGGTAAAATAGGGGTTTAAAGAATGTATTGGGGAGAAATAATATCATTCTCTCTCTTCAAACAAAGTATTCTATAATTGAGATGTTTGCAATAGTTTTTTTGTATCATACAGATACGCTTTAAACTTTTGCTTTACTCTCTAAATGGAAAGACGACGTAAATTAAAATGCTTTTTAAAAACATACAAAATTAAATAAAACTAGTTACTTTATAAAAACTATATATTAAATAGGAAACTGTAGTTTTAGTTAGTTTCTATGTCAGTTAGTCTGTTCTTTAACACCAAAAATGTAGTATAATTGTTGAAAGACTACTTTTATCTCGGAACATCGAGTGATTTGTATTTTGCCAAAAAATGCTAAGGAGCTAATAATTATTATGTTGACAAATGACTGTAAATATTAAGCTGATAGTGATGAAACATTTTTTTGAAAAAAAAAACCCTCTGCTGAAGTTGACAATCGTTAACCACGTAACACAAAAACAAACACTCAAATTGAGTACATCTTTTTTCAAAATCAGTCAAAACAGTGTCAGAGACGTTCCTAAAATATTACTATTCATTATGCTTTAACGTAAAATCAATTCAATACCAGTAAGTCAGGAGGGATACGCGGTTACTGATTACATTCGGGATGATCCCAGCTCCCATACGTGACGGCATAAGATTATTGTCACGCCATTACCCTGCCTATTTAATTAAATCAGAGTATTATATAGGATTACCTTATTTTATGAATATTTAAATATTTTATGTATAATATAAAGGCACTGAGGTAAGGTAAAGTTAGATCTGACATGAACTCTTAGTCAATTCAAAATTTTGGCTTAAAGACTTTTAATAATCTAAAATTCCTGAAAAATTGGAGGAGAGTCCTTATTTTTTGCATTTTATGTATCTATATGTATATATCTTATTTACAGTAAAAAGTTTAATACATGTAAAGTTAATGATATGATCGTACACTCTCAGACTTCTATGTCTAAATTTTGACTGCAGTTGTTAAAACAGCTGTGATAACCATTGAGTTAAATTTTTTTGGATATTCAACCTCTAAAGGCGGCAAAAAATAGTTGAGTTTATAAGGAATGTTTTTATTAACGAAGTTTACTATAAACTTAGTACTAAAGCTCTTCAGTTCATTTATCAATTACAAGAAAAATATTTACTATCGGTGCCTCTAAATTGACAACTGATCATGGCAATGTGGTGATAATGAGATGTGGAAAATGCTATTACTACAGTATGGTAAATTCAATAGAAAATGTGATCCCATAAAAACAAGAGAAGCCATGGCAGATTGCTTTTACATTACGAATATAAAAATATATAAATATCATATATCCTGCTGATATTATACTTTCTATTCATATTAACTTGATTAAATGTCACGAAGAAAGAATATAATACGTAAGGGATGTCTCAAGGAAATTAGCGATCCACCCCGAAATGTTAAGGATTAATAAAAGAATCGATACCCCGTGTGATTGAATAACCTGTACTCGATATACAGACCCTCTTTTTGTCAGTAAATATCTCATTTTTGTAAAACGAAAATTAGTAAGAGATATTTATTATATATGTAAGTTATTAATCAAAAGCTTTCCCTTTCGATATCATGAAAAATTATATGCATATACTAAATATTTAATACTTAAATTAGTGTATAATACTAAAAACAGCGAGACAGTGGTAGCACGCGCTCGCTTGGGAAACCGAGTTAAGCGGGTTCGAATCCAGGTCTCGCAACTCTGATATTTTCATATTCGAATCATTTCCAACATGATTATCACTTATCTTACGGTATAGTAAAACATTGTGAGTAAACCTGCGTGTCTGAGAGAACCTACCAAATTTTCAAAATACATGTGTAGTCCGCCAACCCGCACTTGTCCAGCGTGGTGGACTATGGCCTGATCCCCCTAGTATTAAGGGAAGCTTGTGGCCAACAGTGGGTTGTTAAAAAGGACTAAATACTAACAAACATATTCTAATTAAATCTCCTATACCTAGATTGTTTTGTTTGCACCTTGAAAATTTGTCACGAAGGCTATCAATACTAATAAAGCTTTCAGAATGATGTTGCACCAAATTAAGTTCTTAAATTCTTTAATTTTACTCAAAAATGGTTATATAAGATCTTGAAATTGATTTCTATGTTTATTTCCTTCTGTTTATTTTATAAATACTATAATTTTTCACTATTGCTTTATTTACCAATATAGACTATGTAAATTGTTCAATATACATTAATTAGACGGATGTACATAATAAATTAATTAAATAAGATGCAAAAGTAAGTTGGGAACTTGGGGAGCTATAGTAAATAAACTTCGGTCACTATAACACACAGGGGTAGAACTTACCCTCATACTAGTAGTTGAGTACAGAACAAGTGAATTTCGCTTATCATTTATCTATATAGATAAAAATGAATGTTCGTATGTTTGTTCCTTATGCCCAGACCATTGAAGCAAAAATATAGCCGATATTTGTTTGTATGATACAATCTGTTCTTCCTAATTTCATCGATATTTTTTCAGTCTTTTAAGCGTGAAAAGATAACAGACAGACGGACTTATAGATATACTTTCACATATACATATAATGTTAGTATAATAGTTTTTAGTTTGTAGGATGTGTATATATATATATATATATATATATATATATATATATATATATATATATATATATACGTAATACGTATGCCTTCGAAAAAACATGTTTTGTCTTTGTCTGAAAAATACGGCGAAACTCCATTCTGCATTTCTTTAATAATCGCTGGAAGATAGGTCAAGACTGTAGGGGGAGTGAGCCAAAATTCCGAAACCCACCTTCTACAGTGCAGCCATCGCAACACGGCTCTTGTGAACAGGCGCGTTGTCATGCAGAAGGAGGACACCTTTGGTCAATTTTCCTCTTCTTTTTTCTTTGACTGCTTCCTTTAACTACTCTAGGATTGTAGCATAGTATTTTCCGGTTATAGAAACACTTTTATCTTTATGATCGATCAACAAGATTCCTTCTGAGTCCTAAAAAAACTGTCGATCGGCCGGCCTGGCCGTGGGTCGTCTTCAAGTGAGTCCCTGCCTTGCTTAAAGAGGGTATGGGTATGCTACATAAAAATCATGATTTTACCTGGGCAAGAGTCCCCGTAAACGGATGACATCTCTTTCATTATGGTTTGAACTGAATTTCCTTGCTTGATAAGGAACTTTATAACAGCTCGGTAGGTACTCGATTCATTTGTTTGGTCGACGATAGTTCAAAGAGTAATGACCTAATTACGATAAAACTTGGTATTTATACTAATAATGAGTTGCTTAATTCGTAATGACTCAAGTAAGTACTATCACTAAATACCTACCTACCCATTCCGCGTACTTAAAAATGCACCCTCGAAGTACTTATGATTACTGCTCCGCTCCCTTGGGTACTAGCATGATGATATATATAGCCTTTCTCAATAAATGGGCTATCTAATGCTAAAAGAATTAAGAAATTGAATTAGTAGTTCCTGAGATTAGCGCGTTCAAACAAACAAACTCTGGCTCTTTAGAATATTAAATAAACTACACAAGTGGAGCCATGGGCAAAAACTAGCTATACAATAAAATTGTAAAGTATTTGTAATATGATGTACAAATAAAAATAAATAATATTTAACAAGCGACAGAACTGAACATGGTTTTATTACAAGTGGTTCTTTACGAGGTTATGAAATACAGGAAATACACTTAACTCTAATGATAATCACTAAAATATTTAAAATTCTGTCTAACTTTCCGCCGTTGAAAGGTGTCTGCTAAACCCTTTTACTTCATTCGATTTTTCGAGCTCTATACTTAATATTATAAAGAGGAAAGATTTTTTTGTTTGTTTGTTTGTTTATTTATTTGTAGCGAATAGGAACCCAAACTATTGACCCTATTTAGATGTTTCGTAAGAAGATAGTTTGAGACCCTGGAAAGGAAGCGAAAGTGAATCGCCAGTATTATATAATGCCGAAATGAATTTTATTTTTTTTTTTTATAAAAAAATAAGTATTTTAAATTTACATACTTAATCATACATTTATTGATTATTGCATATTGATAGTGAAGGGAAAATCTTATCTTTACTATAAGAATATTTCTAAAACATATTTACTAAGCTTACTTACACTGTAACTGTTGTGGAATGGAGAAACAAAGCACAGTGTCTCAAAGCAAAATTCTTCATTTCTTCAATTCAATATTGGTGATGAAATAATACTTTTTAAAAAAATTTGAAGGTTTAAATTCATTGTAATTGAGAAATGCAATGCATACCACCTGCACACAACCCTAATGTCATTAATTATATATAGCTTATGTCACTCATGTATTGTCATATACATGCTATTTATTATTATTATGTACATAATAATTAGCTTTACCACACAATAATTCGATAATACCCACGATTTCCATACATACTGTTAGATTCAGAGATCATAGGATTTAGTTATCTTAGCAAATTGTATAACTTGACTGCTTCTAGCAAAAATTACTTTAGTCCGTAACGACGCTCTAACACCCTGTAGTAAGGCAAGTAGAGTTTAAAATGGACTATTTTATAAATGTCATATGTCCAAGCTAGGGGCGATATTACCATTAGTTACGTATTACTTTACTATAGTCGCTGTCGTGATAGAATAGTTTAAAATGTTTGTAAAACCTTTCTAAAAGTTATTTAATAATACTTTTTTTATCATCTGAATAAAGAAAGAAAGTAATTCAAATGTATGTTTTTTATGTGCATCTTCTATTTTGAACCGATTTTAGCGATTTAGAAATAAACTAGCAGCTCAACTTCACTTCGCTCGGTTTCACCTCTAGAAAAACAAAAGTATGTTTTCCACGGGGACCGATCATTTTTCCAAAATAAAAAGTAGCCTACATGCTATTCCAGACTATAATCTATCTCTGTGCCAAATTTTAACTATATCCGTTCGAGTAACAAATCTATCCAAACATCTAAACTTTTACATTTATAATATTAGTATAGGTAATTGGCCAACATAACATGTAATATGTATACATCAAGATTGCTTCTATATAAATTAAAGTAATAATTTCGCCCTTTCATTATAACTTTTAAGTTAAAAAAGTAAATTTTATAATAATTATGCACATAAATTGGCAATATAAATTTGACAAGCGGGAATTTAGTCCACATTAACAAGTCAGAAAATTGAAAAAAATGACCTACTACAAAACAAATTGTTAACTTAGTTAATTAACAAATAAATATTTATAAGTTTTATTCGATAGCGGCTATCGTATTTACTATTCGTAGTAGGGATACAGTATTCGCAGCCGCAGCCATACGTGAGATGTTAGGCGATTAAGATTCTAGCTACATTCAATTTGTTACTTAGACATAACTTGCTTTCAGAAGTTGCACTTTCTGCTCATCTGTGTTTTATTCATATTGTTAGTGGGATCGTTGTGAGAATTGAATAACTAGCAGTTGATGTTTCCTTGAATTTATCCTATTATATAATAATTTGTCTGTCTGTTGGCTTTTTGATTTTTGTATTTTTATATAATTTATCATTATACTATACAAGTGTGTCATCCTAGCTTCGCTCGGGTTCGTTTCTAGTGAAAAAAAAAACAAATCTATCCCACGGGAACCGTACATTTTTCCGGGATAAAAAGTATCCTATGTGCTATTACAGACCATAAAATATCACTGTGCCTTTCCTCTAGATCTGTTTAGCCGTTCTGTCGTGATTAAGTAACAAACATCCATCCATCTAAACTTTCGCATTTATATAATAGTAAGATGAAAGGTTAAATATTCATAAAACCTTAAATCTTGAACAGTAAATAGCCCTGCATAACGAAATTTTTATCAAAAAATTATATGTTAAATGCATTTCTAAGATCTAATATGACAAACAAACTACGTATAGTTAAAAAAATTTGCTACTGTATGGAATATCTAAAAAAATATTATAAAATTTCCCCTTATTCTTTAAAGAAAGTACACGATCTGTATGAAAAAATCGAGAATAGTAGCATAAATAGTAAATCACGCTACTATTTTTAACTTTGACATTTATTTTAGTGGACTACGTCTATATAATTCTTGAGTCTGAGTCATTGTATTCTTAAGTTGATGAAGTATTGAATTAAGATTTAAAATTTATTAACGCTATGTTATTTAGGAGGTTCAATTCGACTTCTAAAAATGTTACTTAGTTACAAGTAAAATTAATATTTGCAACACAACTGACTGACTAAATCCCGGGTCTCACACCTCTAATATTTTCATGTGCGAATTATTTCCAACATGAGGAGACTTGCATGTCTGAGAAAACCTATCAAGTTTTCGAAAGACATGTAAAGTTCTAGACACTAGGCCAGCGTGGTGGACTATGGCCTGGTGGGCATCAGGCTCGTATTAGAGTGAACCCCGTGCCCAGCAGTGAGGTTTTAAAAAGAGCAGAATACATACGTCTAAAATAATGTAAGATTGTGGATATAATACCACATTATTAATATGGATTAAGGGTAGTACATTTTTATTCGACTCAGTTTAACGATAATCCGTCGGTTGTAGAGCAAAAACAGAAATGCTACTGTTTATTTGTGATAATCAGCTCTCGGAAACTGCGCAAATAAGAAATAATGGATATGCCAGCCTTTTAAAAAGTTAATCACAAGTATATTGAAAATTTTTGATATTTACAAAAACACTCTATTTAAGTAATAATTTTTGTATGTTTATTCGAGCATTTCTCATAAAATACTGAACCAATTTTGACGAGACTTATCTTTAATATTAGAATGTGTCGTTAGATATTATTTTTTATATAGCCAAATCTATCGAGCAAGTTACCTCATGTAGCAAGTGTTGTAAATTCGCTTATAGTTATCATATCAAATATTATAAGCCATTTTAAAATATCATAATAAAATATTATTATTATACATACTTGGATGTTTAAATCTATATAAATATGTAAAGCTGAAGAGTTTGTTAATTTTATTTAACGAACAAACCCTTGAATTTTCCATCTGTTTAAAATAGAAAATAGAACTATCTATTTAGAGTTTTTGCGGATTTATTTTGATTTTTGGTACCCGACGTTTTGAATGCTTTACAGCAATCGTGATCACGGGAAAGATTAAGGCTTTGGACGTCTCAAAAGTCATTATATACCTGTTACAGACAGTAACTACCTACAAAATTATACAATGATATTAAGAAAATATATAACAAAAACAAAAGAGATAAGCTATTAGTCTTTTGCCAAATAATAAATTACATTTCAACATAATATTGTATATTTACTTATCGATTTCATAACATTATGTACACATTCACATTAAAAGCAGACGTTTAATATTATAATCTCTTTCTCAAATAAATGTAGGCGTATACTGAAACAGAAATAAGCTCTAACTTTGTAAATCTGTTTCGACAAAATTATTTTTCTTTCATATATAATCCAATAAAAGACGGTCATATTACAAAAGTACGAGCTAAAAACCTTTGTTGATATGAAATAAATAAGGGCTTAGCTAATCTCTTTATCGTAATATTGTCAATATATAATGTTTGGGATATTAATAGATGGAAAAGGCTTTCGTTTTTCAAATTTATGTCTGACATTATTTATTACTAGCGACTCGCCCTTGCTTCGCTCGGGTTCGTCTCTAGGCGTTATATCGGTTAGTATGGAATAAATAACATCGAATTTGTGTGCGCAAATTAAAAAAAAAAACATTTATCTAGCTTTTGCCTGTAGGTTCACTCGCATGAAAACAATATTCTAAGAATAATTATTATTACAAACTGTTACATTTAAAATATTACAAGTTATAACCGCGACTTATCTTGCATTATGTCGATACAAAGTATCATTAATTATATTATTATGCTACTTTGCTATAATTATCATTACGTACTTTGCTCAAATCAAGCTTTACAGCGTAAAGAAATAAAAACCCCAAAACTTTCGCCTTTTAAACTTATGATAGAATAAACTTAATTTAAGCTTCTGTATATTAAAGGTATACTGATTTCATTCCTATTAAGGTAATACAGTAGAAGAGTCATTTGATACAATTTATGCGGCGCGATGTCAGAGCTAATTGGTCGTGAAGACGCTCGGAAACGAAAGCGACCGTTCCTTGATTGCACCCGTTGGGGATGTGGTAACAAAACTACCCTTTGTTTTTGAAACAATGAAATAACGTGATATATCTATACTTATACTACTAAACAAGCTGTGCCCCGCGGTTTTAATTTTTTTTTAATATAAACATCAGTTTTACAATAATGTAAGGAAGTCTGACCGATTTGTTGACATTTATGATTACTGCTCCGCTCTCTTGGGTATGATGATATATAGCCTACATCCTCAATAAATGGGCTATCTAATGCAAAAAGAATTGTTCAAATCGGATTAGTAGTTTCTGAGATTAGCGCGTCCAAACAAACCAACAGACTCTGTCTCTTTATAAATCAGTATAGTTAAGTATAATAAATACCTCTGATGTAGTGGCTTATATGTACAAATGCTATCGAGAGTTCCTAGGTTCAAATTCTAAGTCGAGTCAAGTATAGTTATTAAGTTATCCTATTAAGATATTCTCAATAATCTCTCTAAGACTACGTAAAGCGATTGCTACTGTGCTGTCTCAAAAGTCGTACCTAATTGACGTTGAGAGTAAGAGAAATATAGTCTTAACTTCTTTCTCTACTTGTGTTTCGGCACACACACTCAGCGAGATTAGTCACCGTGAAATTGATAAGTAGAAGATTAATATTGCTAGTTTTTGTCAACGGCTCTTCTCACATATGGTATTTTCACCCAATCAAATAGTGTAAGCTCTGTTGGAATTAACAAAACTGTTCTTTTTTCATTCATAACAAAAAACCCTTTTGTCCTGATTTTCGTCTGTTACCATGTATGATAATATAGTTCTATTCTGTAGATTTAGGTGTATACATACATAAGCTGTTGGGATATTAACACACAGCACCATCTAGTTCCATGGTAAGCTTCGAGGCTTGTGTTATGGATACCAGATAGTTGATACACTCTACATATATAACTTTAATTATATATATATATATATATATTAATTTAATATGTGTTATAAATATAAACCTCTATGACTGAAGTACAAACATTCGGGCTCATCACACAAAAGAATGTAACCAGCTGGACTCGAACCCACTACCGCTGGCACAGTAAGTAGAGTCACTATAAACTGAGCCAAACGTGTCGCCATATAAATTTTATTTGTAAATACATTTCATGCATTTGAAAAACAAAAACAGTATACCTGAATTCCTTTAATGTAAACTTACCGTATCCATTTATCTTATCAATATATAAAATAAAATTGTAACTAAGCCGAATCTGTACAATAAATATTTATTGGAAAATCTTAGTGAAATAGACATTATTATCGATTTTTAGAATCTTTTTCTGTCTGTCTGTCTGTCTCTCTGTCTGTCTGTCTGTCTATCTGTCTGTCTGTCTGTCTGTCTGTCTGTCTGTCTGTCTGTCTGCCTGCCTGTCTGTCTGTCTGTATGTCTGTATGTCTATATGTCTGTTACCGCATCACAGATAAACCACTGGACAGATTTTGATGAAAATTGGTATGATGATAGCTGGTTATCCGGGTCATCATATAGGATACTTTTTATTGTGGGAAAATATCTCATCTCTGAGCTTTACGTTAAAACGTAACTAGGGACGAACCCGAGCGGAGCGAGGGTGAGTTGCTTGTCTATATATATAATAAAATTCTAACTGAGTCGAATATGTACATTAAATATTTTTTGAAAAATCTTATTGAAATAGACATTATTATCAATACAATCAATAGTTTTTAGAATTTTTTGTGTGTCTATTTCTCTGTCTGTCCATCTCTTTGTCTGTCTGGGAACGCATCACAAAAAAAAAACTGGACAGATTTTGACGAAATTTGGTAAGATGATATCTGGTTATCCGGGTCAATATATAGGATACTTTTTACTGCGGTAAAATATCTCATCTCTGAGAAATCTATACTAAACGTATAAACGTAACTAGGGACAAACCCGAGTGGAGCGAGGGTGAGTCGCTAGTATTTAAATAAAGTGAAGAGAAGTTGCTATATTTTTATACAGGTACATTCATATTGTATTGATAATATGAAAAGATTTTGGTACATATTATGCGTCGGGACGTCTGAATTAATTGCTTATGAAAATGCACCGTAGGGGGAATGAAGTTTACCTGAATAATTTAATGATCGAGTAGTAAAATTTTAACAAAGAAATCTTAATTGACTTTCATACTAATATTAGAATCTAGCTGTAGCTTGCAGCTTTGCGTGCATAAAATTTTCTTCTTTAGAAATAATAATAACACATCTTATATATTTAAACGAGCAATTCTTGTATATTTGTATCTTTATATCTTTATTTATTTATACCAGCGATCTCAGAAACGGCTCTAACGATTTCGCTGAAATTTGGTATATGGGGGCTTTCGGGGGCGAAAAATTGATCTAGATTAGTCTCATGTCTGGGAAAAAGCGTGTTTTTGAGTTTTCATGCGGTTTTCTTTCTCATTATTCTACGTAAAATATGGTCGATAATTTCTTACACTCGGATGTAAGCATCGTGGTCAAGCGGTCAAGGCGCAAGTTAGACAACACATATGCCCGGGATCGAGTCCCGGTCGGCATGCAAAGTTTTGTTTAGTTTTTTTGTATTTATTCAAGTTTTTAGTTTTTTTTAATATAAATAATATGATATAATAGAAAAGAACTCTGAGTGAAGCTCGGTCGCCCAGGTGCTTAATATTAATTCCTATATTATTCTGTTTGTATAATTACAAATTGTCAAGATTTAAATGTCATATAGAAAAATATTATTACGTATCTTAATATAATTACTGTGTTAATAAAACCGGTCAAGTACGAGTTAGACTCGCACATAAAAGGTTCCGTACCATCGTACAAGATATAACACTAAGTATTTCTTAAATAATTTTGAAGAAGAAACAAGAGAGGCTGTAATAATATGTAAAAATATTGTATGGTGGCCATTTTGATATAAGCCATCTTGGTATTTTATTACTTGTTGTTATAGCGGCAACAGAAATACATACACTTTGAAAATTTCAACTCTCTACCTATTACGATTCACGAGATGCAGCTCGCTGACTTACAGCAAAGGCTTAGTAATAGGGAGACGCTAGCACAAAACCTTCGAGTATGGTAGCCTAAAAAAACTAACAGATCACATTAACCAAATGAGCCTAAAATGGAAGATTATTAGTAAAATAAGTCCAAGAAGACTTTCACTAGTGGTCCTGGCTCAGCATTAGATAAGATCGATGGCTTTTAATTAGTATATTATAATTCTACAAATCTATAGTAATATTATAATGCTGAAGAGTTTGTTTGTTTGGTTGAACGCGCTAATCTCAGGAACTACTAATCTGATTTAAAAATTCTTTTTGCATTAGATAGCTCGTTAACTGACGAAAGCTATAGGCTACATACCTACCCGAAAAAATGTATGGTTCCCGTGGGATAGATTTGGTTTTGTCTAGGGATGAACCCGAAGCGAAGCGAGAGTGAGTCGCTAGTATAATATATTAATTGGATATAATATGCCATAGTTACAAGTTCAGCTATTACAGTGTTAAATAATCATCAAGGCAAATCCGAATTAAATCACTAGTGTTAGCTAGATAAACAACAATAGAACTAAAATGGGTATAGATAGTAATAAATTAAACAAAACAGTACAGATTTCTGAAAAAATAGCCCATGTAACGAAGAGGAATGTAGAGTATTACTCGATTTATGCGTTTCGGAACGAAGGTTAATTAGTGAGTAGGCGAGCTATTCACTACCCGACGTGCGCTAACGTTGAATACGGTTTTTGTTGCTTTTGTATAAAAATATACTTTATTTATTATAATTTTGATGATCCTCTGACTCAGTGGTAGCAGACAGACACGTATTTTGATGTCGTGGGTTTGAGGAGGAAATAGGAATATATTTTCTTGTAGTATTTTTTTTAAATATGATTTTTAACTTCATATACCCGGCTAGGCTTGACGACTTTGTGCGTAACATCATATATATATATATATATATATATATATATATATATATATATATATATATATATATATATATATATATATATATATATATATATATATATATATATATATATATTATATTTTAGGAAAAATCTGTCATATTTTTTATCTAAATGATAGTGAAACTATATTAAAATCCATTGCCTAATTTAGAACTAATCGCACAAACAGACAAATATTTCTACATTATTTGTATATAAGACTGAAGACGTGAATGGTAGCTTTACGCTTAGTGTTTTAGTTTTTGCCGGCTTCTTAACAAAATTTATTGTATTTCTTTTTGCCACCGGAACACGGCGTTTGTTTGTGCGTTCACCTCATGGAGGTCAATACATTTGTTACGTTTTCTAATGTGTCTTTTTATTTTCAGGTAATTTTTTGGATGCTCTGTAGTTCCGAGATCGGAAACAAGTATGTAAATATTTGTGTATTATTTACTTATTTATATCTGTTTTAAAGCATGTACTTAATCTTACTGGATATCTTGAACATACCTATTTAACGAAATTTTTATATCATTATTGTCATGTACGCTCGTGAAAGTCATATCGACGACACGTTTGGCTGAGTTTGTAGTGACCCTACTTGCTGTGCCAGCGGTCGCGGGTTCGAGTCCCGCTGGGGGCATTCATTTGTGTGTGTGTTGAACACGAATGTTTGTATTTAAGATGTATATGTGTAGTGTATCAAGTATCTGGTATCCATTACACAAGCCTCGTAGCTTACCATAGAACTAGATGGTGCTGTGTGTTAATGTCCCAACATATTTATTTATGCATAACTTGGATTAAGGAAAATATATAAAGGTATAGTATTAAGATTATATCTTATATACATATTGATCATACAAAGATATTACGATGTAGTTGCCTCTTTAGTCGACTTTAACGTCTGCGAATCAATAAATCAATGAACGTTGCCTTTATACCAAACTACGACAGAATCTATTGCAAAGAATAAAATAATATTCGATACAATTGTAATAAAACAACATTCGAAGCAAACAACCAAAAATTTATAAAAACGTGTGTCTGTACGCATGTAAGAAGTTATACATACTTCTTTGGCGTAACAAAACAAAAATAGCTAAAGATTTCATCTCGTATGTCACAACTCTCTGTTTGTAAAAGGAATGCAGCTAACTTCAACATGTCGCTTTTTCGCTGTCGGTGTGCGCGCGCATCGCAAAACTTTTACTGTCATATTTTTTTTCCAAACGTGCCAAAAGAAGTATAACTTCAAAAATAATACAAAGTATACAGAAATTTATTCAAATCTAATGAAGTATTATTTAATAATATTAAAATCGGTTAAGCCCTTACAGCGTGACGAAATAAAAAACAAACACACAATAACAGCCACTACCATCTCATTATCAATTCGCTAAATCGATCGATAGATAACAAAAGCTATACTTAAATTATAAAAAAAAAAAATTAAAAAAAAACTAAGGGATCTAAGAGATTAAGATCGACGTCACCTACGCTATATATTAATGACGTACGTAATTCAAGGGTCGGCTTAATTTAAAACAGTCTCCACTTGATTGATCGCCTTCGCCTTGTAATTTATAGAGGGTGAAAATGCGACAAATTATAAATGTTATGCGTGTATCATCATTGCACTATATATTTGTGATCGATGTGGTATATGCAGTTTTTGTTGCAGATGTTTTGTTATATTAACATCTAGGGGCTTATTGGTCTTATCTTGTTTCTTAGGAGCGTTTCTGAGCTTTGATTTAAGGACACATAAAAGAAGAAAACTTTCAAAAAAATTGGGAAGCTTCGCGGGCGCTTACAGAATAACCCATCAGAGTTTCATCACAATCGGATCAATGGTTGAAGAACGCATTTGAAATTTTGAAGTCAATCTTAAAAAAAAATAGTAATAAATAGCTACTCCTCCAATAAGTAAAGCTGTGCATTTTTATCGATATATAATTGTGAAATTGGAATTAGAAAAATAAAAAAAATCTATAATCTAATATTATTATATACATAATAGTAAATTTTCAAATTTTTAAATCGAAATATAATACAATCATTCTCTAGCTATGTATTTTAAAAGAGAAACTATTAACTTATTCTTGGTTTTTCTCAACAAAGCTGCCTTCCAAGCCCGTGGTAGGTCACGAAATTTTTGCAAGCTTTTATTTTTTTAATGTACATAAACGTAAAAATTAACCAATCAAAGATATTTTTTAAAATCTGTTTGAATAAACTATATTTGGATTTTATATCACAATAAACAGTACCATAACTAACGTTATTTGTATTCAGCCCTCTTTAACGTCCCACTGCTGGGCACGGGCCTTCCTTCAATACGAGGGGGACCAGGCCATAGTCCACCACGCTAGCCAAGTACTGGCTGGCGGACTTCACATGTCTTTCGAAAACTTGCTAGGTTCTCTCAGACATACAGGTATTCTTACGATGTTTTCCTTCACCGTAAAGCAAGTGGTAATGATTCCCACATGAAAATATCAGAGGTACGAGACTCAGGATTTCAACCCGCTTCATTTGGTTTCCCAAGCGAGTGCGCTACCACTGGCCTACCACTGTCTCTACGTTATTTACTACTAGTTAAAATGAGAAAATTTCGAATAAAAGTCGCATTACTTTATATTATTTTATTTTAATTCGTTTCTCTTTTAAACTTAAAAATACAATATATGCGGATAAAAATATACGTCAAACAGTCAAAACTTTATTCGGTAGGTCGATAGCTTCGAGCGACGTCACGTCATTGTTGGATTGCTACGACGTTATAAGAGCGCTTTCATACGAAATGTGTAATAAAAATAAAAAAATATGTAAATCATCTACGGTTAAAAAAAACCAGTGTTTTACGTGTATAGAGTCTGTATTTATTTATATATAATTTCAAAGTTACATATTTTTGAAAGTTTGAAAGTTATAATTAATCCCTAATTTTATCTAAGACATGGCTAACTATATTATTATTAAACAAATCAAACTTATTTATTTTTATCATTTTTCTAGCGGCTTGCTCTCGCTTCGCTCTGGTGGATCTCTACGTGTCCAATAGAAGCATATTGTATTATTTTAGCTCATGGTCTATCTGTGTACTAAGATTTCGTTGAAATCCTTCCAACCGTTTGAGCTTTAAGGAGTAACAAACATACATACATTCAAACTTTCATATTATAATAGCACTAGCGACTCACCCTCGCTCTATTCGGGATTATCCCTAGTTACGTTTTAAAGTTTAGTATAAATTTCTCAGAGATGAGATATTTTTCCGCAGTAAAAAGTATCCTAAACGTTGACCCGGATAACCCGCTATCACCATACTAAATTTCATCAAAATATGTCCAGTGGTTTTCTCATAATGCGGTCATAGACAGACAGACAAAAATTCTGAAAATTATAGATTCGGCATCTGTATCGATAACAATGTCGATTTCAATAAGATTTTCCAAAAAATATTTAATGTACAGATTCGGTTTAGTTACAATTTTATTATATGTAAAATTCGATATATTCGCCACTATGAAGCATCAATATTGACTAAGTATTTCTTTTATACATAGGTACTGAAAATATATTATACTAACATTTGCGTGAGACGCCATACACTTTCTATAGATGAGATACAAAAAAAATATATTTAAGGTTAACAGAATAATTAAATGTTATGTGAACACACTTTAATGGACATCGGGGTTATGTCAACTCCGGCCCTGAGGCCACGCTGCACTTTCCCAATGAAAAAATTTAGTTGTTGGGAAAAGAGCAAAATTGACCGATAAAATATTTGAATAAAAACTTCTTTTTCACCATTTTGTTTATTCAGTCTGTGATTTATTGTTTTGCTTATCATTTTATGTTTTTTTTTCCTTAATTTTACGATTTCTTTTGTTTGTACTATTTGTATATAACTTATATTTTATGTAACATCAATTATTGGATTTTTTTGAAGACAGATCAGGTCATAGATGGCCAAGTGCTAGTTGGCGGACTTCACATGTCTTTCGAAAACTTGCTAGGTTCCCTCGGATCTGCAGGTTTCCTCACGATGTTTTCCTTTCCTCAAAATAAGTGGTATCATGTTAGAAATTTTTCGTATATGAAAATATCAGAAATGCGATATCTCGAATTTGAACCCGCTTCATTCGGTTTTCTAAGCCAACGTTACCATTGGCCTACCACTGCCTTTAGCTTTTTATATGTATACTAATATTACAAAGAGTTAAAGCTTGTGAGTTTGTGAGTTTATGATATTGTAGGGGGTAATCTCTGAATCTACTGAATCGATTTAGATGAAATTTGGTAAGTAAATGTTTTAGGACCCTGGGAAGGACATAGGATACTTTTTATCCTGGAAATCATCTCTTAAGGGGGTGAAAATGGGTATGAAAGTTTGTTTAGGGAATCAAGCTAGGGACAAACCCGAGCGAAGCGAGGGTGTGTCGCTACTATTTAAATAAAAACAAAGTCACGGTATTTGGCCAATCAATTTTTATGCAAGGTATGACGAAGAACTTATAAAAAATAAGTGTATTTGAAGTTCAACATAGAGCAGGTGCGAAGAATGTCTCGGTTCCAATTTCATAAGTTTTTCTTCCTGAACACGCAATTTCTTATTGAGAGTCATAGATATTCTTCTGTTGAATTGGTTTTTTTTTTCTTCTAGTTATATTTGGATAGCTTAAGAATTCTATTTTTAATTTTAACATGCGACTTTACAGATTTGAAGTACTATTATTTTTAAATAAAACTATATTTTCGGATTATTTCGCGGGTTTATTTTGATTTTTGGTTCCAGAAGTTTCGAATGCTTTACATTAACAATGATCACGGGAAAAATTAAGACTTTAGATGTCTCAATGTAACCAAAACTCTTAATCTCAATAAACCACATAATTGATTTTTAATATATATATATATATATATATATATATATATATATATATATATATATATATATATATATATATACATATATATATATATATACTTGGCATATTGATATACATATTTTCACAATTGCAAAAATAATTGAACTTTTGTGTTATTTTAACAAAATTTTGAAACTATCATGGCCACGCTGAAGAAAGAAAAAAGAAAAAAAAGAAGACATTTATTACATTAAACCAAAACTATCAATTCCTTTATATTGAATTTAAAAATAGTAATAACAGTATTTGTAGGAGACAGTAAATTAATAACGAACGGAAAATTAATATTTTTTTCGAACATTATCACAGCAGCATTTGTATTCATGAAAAAATAATTTGATTAAATTCCACGTGTACATGAGCCTCGGCTAAATGATAATAAGTGCTTAAAAAAGCATAAAGAAAATTCATCGTACAATATCATTGTAATAAATTTTATAGTATATGAAATTATTTTAAAATTTACGACGTATTACACAACATAATTTACAGTTTCTGGATGAACAATCTGTGCTACTGTATTTATTATTTCTAAAAGTGAAAGACGACAAAAGTTCAACTTTTAAGGAGGATAATTGTATCGACATTATCTTCTAGACTAACTAACTGTAAAAAGAATTGTAAAATTTTCAAATAATAAAAGAATTGATGTACTTAGATACAAATTAACCAATGTCACTCTCTAACCTGAAGGCAGTGGTAGCCCAGTGGTAACGTGCTCGCTTGTGAAACCGAGTGAAGCGAGTTCGAATCTCGGGTCTCGCATCTCTGATATTTTCATGTGCAAATCATTTCCAACATGATTACCACTTGTTTTAACGGGAAAGGAAAACATCGTGAGGAAATCTGCATGTCTGAGAGAACCTAGCAAGTTTTCAATAGACATGTGAAGTCCGCCAACCCGCACTTGGCCAGCGTGGTGGACTATGGCCTGATTCCCCTCGTACTGAAGGGAGGCCCGTGCCCAGCAGTGGGACGTTAAAAAAGGCTGAATACACATACTCTCTAACCCATATACTATTTCTATATAATAACACTCTTGCTGTATAAGAGTGTAAGAAACCAACATATTATAAAACAATGTAGTTGCTGTCAACTTGCGAGTGAAACCTGGCAAAATATCCCATCGTTGACAACTCTGAGTAGATCATTCTGGCGTAGAAGCACAAGAAGCCTCGACACCAAATGAAGTTGTGAAATGGGCAGAATTAAGAAGAAGTTAGATAAATGTTGTAATAATAATAATTAATTTAATAAGAATCTTTAAAAACTAAGTCCACTTATTATACGTAATGTGAAAGGTTAGAATGAATATAATATCTAAAATGTTACACGACGAATATACCACATACAAATAATACAAAATCTACCAAAACCCACAGATAAACCCCAAAGGAAAAAGCCAGTCATCGCTTAACGAGCTTCGATTAAAAAGAGTTCAAAATATATACGCAGTAAAAGTTGGTTAAGTTCAAGCTGGACTAACATAATGGGGTTCTGAACTAACAAAAAATATTAATATTTTACTAATGAAATAGAGCTTTTTTTATAATATTTGAAACTTATATTGCCAGTTCGATTTTCAATTTTATACTTTAGGGATAAAATAAACCCACAAACTTTTGTACTTATAATTTTTCTGTTTTATTTACTAATGTAGATAAGGTAACAAATGCGATAGCCATAATTATTGTAATAATGTTAATCATACATATATTAAAAATTAAGGGATAATATATTTTACAGATAGGTATGAAGAATAAACGGACAGACTGACAGCTTTTACATAGTAATATGTATCCTTCAGCACAGAACCTTAAAAAGCAAACTTTTACAGTATATATAATAGCAAAGTTATATTATTTTTAGTGATAACTATATTATTTATTAATATTGGCATGGATCTGTTTTCTTAAGACATAGCCTCCGAATTATTAAAAAAAATGATTGTTTTTTTTTGACTGGAGTACAATTTTTTATCTACGTAATGTGTCCATTTTATTTGTTACAATCTATTTTGTTACATTAGGATGTAGTAATCTGAGGAGATTACTAGATATTTATTATAATATTATAATAAATTAGCACAGACAAAACAATTCAGTGCCTTTTTTCCTCTGTTTGTTAGCGATTTTCTTTTTTTATTTAGTAGCTACTAGCGACTTACCCTCGCTTCGCTCGAGTGCGTCCCTTGGCGCGTTTTAATTTTTTTTAACGAAACCCTATTATTTTTTCTAAAATAAAAGTAGCCTAAGTTACTCTTTATAATATCAGCTATCTGCCAGTGAAAGTCCCGTTAAAATTGGTCCAGCCGTTTCGGAGATTAGCCGGAACAAACAGACAGACAAAAATTTTAAAAATTGTGTTTTTCTTATAAGTACCGTATATAATTCCTTATGCATTTAGTATAAAGCTATTATTTTGACATTACAAACAGACGCTTCAATTTTATTTATCTGTATTGATGACGAGCTTTAGTTAGAGAAAAAAATGAGGTTGATTATGTTCTTGACATGAACATCAGTTATAATAAATTAATAATTATAACTAAACCATAAGCCATAACATCAATATTAATTAGCGACAAAACTCTAATAAAAAATACGAATTCAATAACGACAACAATTCAAAAATATTTTTTGTTTAAAAAATCAAATTTCATTTGTATCCCAAGGAACATTTAAGTTTAACACAACAAGGGGATGAAGACGTTAAATCAAGAGATTTGTTTATTCAACAAAGGTCGCATCCGGCAACCCTGGATGTAAACATCTAACATATACAATATACATATAAATTTTAGTAAACATAATACTTAGAAACGTCGGGAACTAAACATCTAAATAAATCCGAAAAGATAGTTACTTAGTTTGCTTAAAAACATAGTACCTGGTCTTTCTCACTATTCTAAATAAAATAAAAATACAAATATAAAACACTGCGATCCCATTTTTTCAACTTAACTCTTACGTTCTATGAAAATGAGTTAAATTTAATGAAAATCTCGCTAAGTTAAGATTTAGGATCCTTATTGAATTTCGGACCCCTTACACTTTGTCATCGCCGACGAGTCCATTGGTTTGTTTTGATTATTGTCTCTTTGATGATGTTAGTTCACGTTGGATGCACAAAGCTATATTCTAAGACACATTGGTACTTTTGAAGTATTTGACAGACATTCACTGGGAACTTATTTTGTTTACTTTATTTAACAATTAGTTGAAGACTGTCCTTAAAAGTTCTTAAAGTTATTAGAAAGCTTTTACTGTAATTTGTTACCCGCAACGCTGGTTACAACCTAGTTATTAATAGAGGATATTGTAAGCTATCTCCATTCTGAATTACATTCAAATCTTTTGAACCATTACAGCGTGAAGAAATAATTTATTCATACACTCATTCACTCACAATGTTTTAAATTACAATGATACTAGTGACTTATCCTTGCTTCGCTTTGATGCATCCGTACGTGCCTCTTGTATTTCTAATATTACGTACAGAGGTTGCAACTTTTTGGCAAACTTAATTATTAACGCTAGTCTGTGATACTTCAGATCAAAGTCTATCAGCTGTATATTAAATTTTATAAAAAATTGTTCAGCAATTATAGCGTGAAGGAGTGACAAACAAACACACATACAAATCTTCAAACTTATATGCTTAGTGTTATTTATATGATTTAAAATAAATGGCGTGTATTTTTGGTACGATTTTGTATGCCGTTACAATGGCATATACGTAAATAAATTGAACCATAGGAGCAGATAAAGGATAATCTACATATTTATCGGATGTCTATTTTGCTAAGCATATAATTTTTTTAATACTTTCTTACTTTATGATTTACGCGAATATTTGATATTTTAAATAAACCTATCTTTTCGGATTATTTCTATCTGTAACAAGTATGATATAATACCTTTGAAACGTCTAAAATTTTAGTCTCTCCTGTGACCATGATTGCTGTAAAGCATTCGAAATGTCGGGAATCGAAAATCAAAATAAATCCGCGAAACAATCCGAAAAGATAGTTTTATTTAAAATATAATTTTCTATACATATTACACACGTTATTTACGACACAGATTCATTAAAACGCACGTCGGTAAACTGAGGTCTTCAAATAGTTCTGTGAATTGTAACGATATCCTTCCTTTCCTCTTTACATGCTTCTATATTAGAATTTCTGAATTTTATCTGTGAACAACGATAATACACATTTTAGGAAAATCAGTACTCACCTATCGATCAAAATCATCCCCGTTTAACCCGTACCTCAAAGCCAATGACGCGTGTTGAATAGCTGAATAGAATATTTGGTCCATTACACGAAAACTAACGTGTTCACACAAACCCATGGGGTCCTCGGCCCAATCAATCATCGCTATCAGTTTCAAAGCTTATTTATGTACAATACATCAGGGATATAAGATTTACATAAATGAACCGTATGCTTAATTTAACATACGTTTTGTGTTATTATGTATATTTCTTCATAAAATAATTTGAGGTC
Source organism: Argynnis bischoffii washingtonia (assembly GCA_033884665.1). NCBI lineage: Eukaryota > Metazoa > Arthropoda > Insecta > Lepidoptera > Nymphalidae > Argynnis > Argynnis bischoffii. The sequence goes on from CM066622.1 coordinate 1,060,065, forward strand.
TTATAATACTGTAAAACAGATTTTAATAATAGATCAAGATCAAGATCAGAAAAAGTAAAAACAGTTCATGCTTGTTTTTAATTATATATTTTTTTATATTTGCTATTATAAAATTATTGCAATTCATTAAAAAGTACATGATATTTATACAAACCAGGTAACATTAACCGCTATCCGGCTCAAAGGACCATGTTCCATTATGTTCTAGATTCCAAGATGGTCATGATAACGTTATTATCAGCGGCGCAATAAATCACTTCGCTGTCACGGCGGAGAATTTCGATTTTCGATCAGCTAAATCTCAATTTGTGTCCTGGAAAATATAAAAATATTTTTGAAGCAAACTATCAAAGCTTAAAAATTATTTTCGTTTTTAAAAACTGACTTTTATAAAGATTTTATGCATTATTCATTATACAATACATGATTGCGGTAAGAACAAGTATTAATAGGAGCTTTATCCCATTTTGTAAATAATAAAACGACACAGTGCAGTATAAAATATTCATAATGTACGGTAAAGAGCTACCAGTATTACGCGATACTTATTGTGAATTAGCGCTATTTTAAAAATAAAATGAGAAATATATGAAAATGACTGCATCAGAAAATTTATTCGGAAGGTATTATGTCATTGTTAATAATATAACAAAATATGCTTTTATATAGTTTAACATTTATAATGTTATTGATATTGTAAATCTATAAGATATTATAAATTATTATCTTATTATAATATTACTTAGAAATCGAATCCCATTTGAAAACAAAAGTTAACATGAAAACAAAAATTTCCAAATAGCCTCTTAATAGTAATAATGATCTAAGTAATATTTTATTTTTAGTTGTATTTTTTTTTAAATCGATTAAAACTAAAAATATGTATGTAATAATATTTATTCAATAAAATAAAAGTCGTAGCATGTGATGTCACGTCCACATAATCAGAGGTTAAAGCCGAGTGCATACACTCGTACTACTGTGGTACATTTACGATATAATATAAATGTACTTTGTACATAGTATCCTATATGAACTGCGGTAATATCGAACCAATTCTCAAATCCTACAGAACTGGAGTCGATTATTGTTAGAAAAAGATAAAATTAGAAAGTTTTAAAATTCGTTGAAGTAAATATGTCTCTCTTAAATGAGCAATTCCTGTATATATATATTTCGTATATTTCGGAGACAGCTCTAACGATTTGGACCAAATTTTGTATTCAGATATGTATTCAGCCCTTTTTAACGTCCCACTGCTGGCCACGGGCCTCCCTTCAATACGAGGGGAATCAGGCCATAGTCCATCACGCTGGCCAAGAGCGGGTTAACGGACATTTAGATATAGTTTTGCTTTTTAAGTTCATCTATTGTGATAGTATTAGCTAGTCGTTTTTAGCTGAAACGCTGAGCGAAGCTCAGTCGCCCATTTCCTAGTTATAAACATAATAAAAAAGTTATATATTATGTAGTAAAGTGTTTCATTACTAACTTTATTATTATTACATATTATTATTATTACATATTAATAATATAATGTATTCTGTAATACTTTATGCACTTAAAGTTATAGAATTCCAGATCTTTATTAATAATATAATTAGTTATAATTGGTCATAAAGTTTATATTAAGAGATCCTTTTAAATAACTTTTAAACAACTAAAATAACTATCAGAGAAGATAGCAGGTATTTTACTTGTGGTATGGTAATTCTCAATGCTCCATTTTATTTGCCCCTGTTTGGAAAAATATTTCAAATATATCAATACTATGGTCATGGAGTTATAATGTCATGTCTGTTTGAATTTTTGAATTTTATGTTTTTAAAGTTTAGAACCACGTTTACTCTACCTGTGACATATTTATAAGTGGAAACTTTGCTGGTGTGTGGATGTTTAGTTTGTAATTTTACCGGTAGTAGGACTCTGTCAAGCCTTAGGAGTCCGACTGGATGGGTACCACCCCCTTATCCATTTCTGCCGCCAAGCAACAACGATTGCATTGTTGTGTTCCGGTTTGAAGGATAAGGTAGCCAGCGCAATTACAGGCAAGAGGCATAACATCTTAGTCCTCACAGTGATAACGTACCGGCGGTTCTGCAGTTTTGTTACGTAAAACTTAAGTGCATGAACCGCAGGTGTTATGGGCGACAGGTACTGCTTTCCATCAGGTGGACTGTCTGCTCGTTTATCACTGAGTACCATAAAAGAAAAAAATATATTTATAAGGATTTTTAGTCACTGTTTGTTTTCCAAAAATAAATAAATAATAAATAATGTCATTGCCGTATATTATTTAAAATTTGTATTTTTCTACGATTGCAGAATTACACCTTGTCCAGGTTCCCGGATTTTGAATGCATATTAAGACATTACTAATAATAAAACAAATTATACTCTAACTATAATGCAAGAAATACATTATTCGTATACTTCAAGCAGCTGTATTAATACTAAATATATGTAGCTATTACAAACTATCTTTATTTGCTACTGTTTTTCTATTCGCTACCTTTTTACGCTTAAATCGCCGAATAGATTTCAATGAAATTTGGCAAAAACATAGATTGTATCATCGGGTCGGAAGAGCCTTAGTCTTTAGTATTATTATAAAAAATATATCATCATATTATGCTTATAAAAGATATAAATTCACTTATTATATCTTTTATAAACATAAATAGTCTAAAAAATACATGTTACTTTAAAATCTATTAAAATAATCGTATTTAAAACAAAAACTCAACTCTTCACATACAAGTGTACATATTTAATGAACGTCTTGTGTGGCCGGAAGCGGATGCGGGGCGCTTTTATCGCCACCGATGTTTTGGCGTCAAATGACACGACAGATTGACGCTGTGTACTGATTGTTTGACAAATTGATTATGCTCTAAGAATGGGTTTTTATTTTGTTAAATTATTTACACAGTAATAAACGAAGCTTATTTGATTTTATTAGAACTTTTTTCACCACATAAAGGTTATCCATTTTAATAATTTGAATCAATATGTACATTTTTAGCCATTTTAATTAGACACTTGTGAATCTATTTACTACTAGCGACTCACCCTCGTTTCGCTCGGGTTTGTTCCTAGGTTGATTCCCAACACAAACTTTCATCTCTATTTTCAACCCTTTATGGAATTATTTCCAGAATAAAAACTATTTTACGTCCTTCCCAGACTCTTAAACTATCTTCTTACCAAATTTCATCCAAACCAGTTCAGTAGTTTCAGAGATTATTTCCTACAAACAAACTCACGAACTTACAAATTTCACCTTTTTATAATATTAAGTATGATACCTACTATATATATTTTTAATATTTAATATACTACATTAATCGCATAGTTCATATTATTGATAAAAACTTAAAAATTAACTAATTGAAAGTTATATGGATTACTAGTACATTTGGAAAAATTACAAACTACAAGATGTTCAAAATAAAATGGATAGAGTCGAAGCTGATATCTGACCTATTGGAAAGTCACGACACAATACAGTATTGTCTAAGAACTTTCTAATAGAACCAGTAACAAAGGATTGCTAATTCATTACGTTCTAGTACTTCCAGATATTGAGCCCGTTAAGCTCTAAGAGAAACAATGAAACGTAAAATATAAATATAATAAACAAATTATTATTAACATTAATAGCTTTTGTGAGCTTTTAAATTTAAGAGCTTTTTAAAATCATCGCATACATAATTTCTATCTTTTCATCGAGCTTTAAGGTTTAAGTATAAGTTCGTTAATCAATGCAGTGTTTAAAGTATTTTCAGTCTTTTATCATGTGTAAACAACACTTAAAAAGCAGTTTGACTAACTATGAAATATATACTATTGATAAGCTATCAATGGTCACCATCAGAATACAGTCCAGTAGAACTGTTGTTTTAACACATTTCTTTCTAACATCACTTATCCCATCTTCAAGTTATATGATGCATGAATTAAGCCTACATTGAAGTTACAGTCGTGCTTTCAACTTTCTAATTAAGTTCCCCAACTCTTGAGCTAACATTTAGAGATGTTGATTAACTCTGACTGGATACTGTGAGAGGGAATTTATTGTTTGTCGTTGTTTATTGTGATGTCTTAGAATTTAGATCGATGTGTGTACGTACGGCCACAAATTCGATTATTGTGTAGCTATAATAATTTATCTTCGCTTTGCTTTGCTTCAGTAAGACCTTAGGTATTTTTTCTATTTATAATCTCGCTTCGCTCGAGTGCATCAAAGGTTTTATACCTTATATTATATAGAATGTAACTTGTGATACTACAGGTTATAAGTCTATTTCTTTACTAAATTACTTTTAAATTTTTCAAGCCGATTCACACATTAAATTTTTTTAAATAATACTTTCTTAGATTTACGCGAATGTTTGACATTTTAAATGAAAATATCTTTTCGGATTCTTTCGCGAATTTATTTTGATGTACATCAATCATGGTCACGGGAGAGATTCTCCTAATAAGAAATCAAAATACCTAATCAGAAATCAAAATAAATTCACAAAAAAAACTTTTGAAATAATTATAATGTAGTCAACACAAACAACTTAAAAATACGATATTCTTGTAATTATTATAGCTAATAACTCCAACTATCCAATATGCTACAAAACCATACTATAAAATTTATTTCTATGACATTTTTTCTTGATGCATAACCTTGACCTAAATAACCAAAACACCAAAGCCAAGGTTGCTCCAACCAATTTGGGATCACGTGTATCGTCACAAGGGAAATCAAACTGCCTTCAGTCAGCCTACGATGGATATTTATGGTGCACTGTCAGGGGTCGATCGACGTGGGGGGCGAACACAAGGGGGGAATTAAAGTTTGTGAGAAATCATGGTGACACGTTCCGAATTTTAATGAACATTGACTGATAATTGGGAGGCTTAGAACAGGAACGAATATTTAGACGGGATGGTAGCGATCTAACGTTTGTCTGTTTCACACGTAAAAGCTATTTAAATTTTTTCATCGTAACAACAGATACCAAATAAATTGTACACAAGCAATTTATTTTTTTTGATGATCGCAGTAATAAATGTGACTTGGAAATAGTTTATTTAATATTTTCTCATTGTATAGCTATAGCAATCTCAAGTAGAGATTGTTTTTTAAATTTTGCAACTAACTTAGTTGCCATTTCTCTTTTTTTGCTAATTATTGTAAAAATGTTTGCGTAATGCCGTAATAACTATGAATTTGAGACGTCAAAAACCTAAGTTTTCTAAGATAATTGTTGACGAATTTATCATGAAATAGACACCACTTCTCTATTATAAATATAAATATGTTGGGACATTAACACACAGCACCATGTAATTCCACGCTTTTTTTTTTAAATAATACTCATGAAGTTTATTCACTGATGGAGCCAGTTTTAAAAATATAATATAGAATTTAATAATTATCATATTTATTTCATTTTATGTAACAATAATAAATCTTATAGGAATGTGCTTTTTAGATTTGTAAACATGTTATAGATACCAGATGGTTGATACACTACACATATATAATTTTAAATATATACATATTATAAATATAAACACCTATGACTGGCGTAGAAATATTTCTGCTTATCACACAAACGTATGCACCCAGCGGGATTCGAACCCGCGACCGCTGGCACAGCAAGTAGGGTAACTACAAACTGAGCCAAACATGTCGTCAAATTTACGTTACGTTACGTATTTCTCTCCTTATAGCAATGTAGATGATAGAAAGGCCCAAGAGCTACATATTTGGATCCACGTAGCCATTTATGTTTTACCATAATGTACTAAAATTGACAAGCAATTATCCATTAATATATATGTATACTAGCGACTCACCCTCGCTTCGCTTCGGGTTCGCCCCTAGACAAAAACACATCAATCCCATGGGAAATGTATATTTTCCGGGATGATATATAGCCTATAGCCTTCCTCAGTTAACGGGATATCCAGTGCAAAAAGAATTTTTCAAATCGGATTAGTAGTTCCTGAGATTAGCGCGTTCAACCAAACAAACAAACAAACTCTTCAGCTTTATAATATTAGTATAGATGTAATTCTAAGATAACGTTAGGAATTAAACTTATAAAGAACAAATCGCTAAAGTAAGCATTGTGACAAAAAAAAGCTGCAATATAGATATGACAAAACGAGCTGATAAGAAAGTTACTTACGAAACTTCACGCCAGGCAAGACCTATAAAATGATATTTTTCTTTTATACCATGATAATACGTCTGCAAAATATCACATTTGTACTTTTTTAGCCTATATTATTTTCTATACTTGCATATCTATACCTTTAGTGTAATAAATATGTCAGCAGCTATACTTTTACCGGTGGTAGGACTCTGTCAAGCCTGAGGAGTCCGACTGGATGGGTACCACCCCCTTATCTATTTCTGCTGCCAAGCAACAATGATTGCATTGTTGTGTTCCGGTTTGAAGGATAAGGTAGCCAGCGCAATTACAGGCAAGAGGCATATCATCTTAGTCCTCACAGTGACAACGCACCTGTGGTTCTGCATTTTTGTTACTTAAAACCTAAGTGCATGAACCGTAGGTGTTATGGGCGACAGGTACAGCTTTCCATCAGGTGGTCTGTCTGCTCGTTTGTCACTGCATCGCATAAAAAAAAAAAAAGTTTTAGTAAGTTTTTACCCTTCTTTTATGGTCCAACGCTGGGCACGGACTAAATTTTACAGTTTCACAGTTTTTTTTTCTTAACTTTATGGATTCACGACTCATAATCAATTTAAAAAAAATATTTAAAATATCTATGGCTCGGCCCAATATTCATATACTCAAATGAATTCTCATTCTTATAAATAGTTAAACATTTAAACTTGCACCATCTTCTTCCTGCGTTAAAATAATCCTCTTTATTCCACCTATATCATGCCTTTGCCTATAAACAGAAACAGCCAACTGGCCTACTCGCAACACCAAACAAAAAGCAAAAGTAATAAAAAGCATGTTTTTATGAAAAATACCAAATACGAAAATCTCTTTAAATATTCATGACAAAAACCAAGAAAACGTCTCTTACATCGCCATATTGATTTTGTGACTTAGACCCCATTGCATAATGCGATCCGCTGAATATTGTATACTGGATCGAGAATGTGTAAACGTGATTGTGAGTTACTGTTTTCCATTTTTTTTTTCTTTATTTTTCGTCAAATTCAACGATTTTTTGATACTTAATCTAAAACAATACTAATGATAAATTTAATATTATTAGTATTTTTTTATATAGCACTAACCTTTGACAGTGGTTTTGCTTATGTAAATGTATGTATATAACATCTAACGCGAAAATATTTATGGTACTCCAATACCCATGTTTCCATGGCATCTTTTGTGGCAATCGGTTAAACTGTGTAGTGTGTACTTTTGTTGTTGTTGACTTATCTAGTGGCAAGTTACAGCAAACACCTATTCCATGTAACATTATTTGTATAGCTTATCAAAATTTCAAAGCAATCGGTAAAAATCTTCAGATATTTAAAAGATGTTTGGAGTTTTGCACAAACAAACATTTACATTTTTATTTATATACATAATGCGTATTTAAAAAAACAACTTGAGCCAAGCCATGATTACTATGAAATCTTTCAACAAAACAGTTAAGATTAGCTACAAAAAAATTAAGCAAAATCTTCCATTTCCTCAATAGCAAAGTAAATTCTTAAATACAAAGTGGAAAAAAACAGCTAAAAAAAACTTCGTATTTAATTCTTTTAAAACGCACTAACGTCTCGAGCATCCCCTAGAGTGGCTGTGGAGACTTAGAGTAGAAATATTCTTAAAGAATTCTTACATTTCCTTAACCACTAATGTTTTATTTTTCATCTTTCAAAAGTCGTTTACGTGGATGCTGGACTCTGTATAAAATGGTTAAAGATATAATGAAACGAGAGTTCAATTTGAACTTAAATATACTTTAGTTGTATATAAATAGCAACCGTGACTTTAAAATAATATTAAATTCAGTGACTGTCTAAAGGTTTTATCAAAAATATGTAAAGTAGCCTTCTAAAACTAATCAACTTAAATAGTAATTAAAGGTTATCATTTTCAACATGATTACCACTTGTCTTATGGTGAAGGAAAACACCGTGAAAAAACCTTCAAGTCCGAAAGAAAGTTTTCGAAAGACATGTGAAGTTCGCCAACCCACACTTGGCCAGCGTGGTGGACTATGGCCTGATCCCCCTCGTATAGAAGGGAGGCCCACGCCCACCTGTGGGACGTTCAAAAGACTGAAAACATTAATGCTTCAGAAAGAAAATGAGTTAGTACCTTTAATTATACTGTCCTTTAAACTTTTTCAGTTTTGAAAAGCGAAAAGTGAAATTTCATTAATAGGATCATGAACATAGTAGTGTATTTATTATACTTTATATCTATTCATCTATACGTATAATATAATTCTAACTGAGTCGAATCTTTTGGATAATTTTATTGATATAGTCCTTATTATCGATACAGAGGGCGAATCTATAGTTTTAAGTATTTTTATCTGTCTGTCTGTTAACGCATCACGAGAAAACCACTGGACAGATTTTGATTAAATTTGGTATGATGATAGCTCCGGGTCAACATAAAGGATACTTTTTACTGCGAAAAAATATCTCATCTCTGAGAAATCTATACTAAACTTTACAATATAAAATACAAGTACAATATAAAATACAAGTAGAAACGAACCAGAGCGGAGTGACGTTGAGCCGCTAGTATATTATATAAACCAAGTGTTATAGTTTTACTTTCCATTATTATTTGTGCCATTTGTATTGTATTTTTAATCTGTGGATAAGACAGTCTGGCGTTAGCTTAGTATTATCTTGTTAGAATTTAAGACCTAGTTGCGTGATAGCGGGATTTCTTTGCGGTTTTCAAATGAGATTTATAAGTTTATTCTATTATTTAACTAAATGACACTGAGTTTACTTGGATTAGAGAAGTTAAGAGGATTTACATAACACATACAGTTTCTATTTTTTTTTAAACGATGTTGAAATAAAATATTTATATTTATTCCCTAAGGTTGCAAAGATTAAACCTGTTGCCATCGGCTCAGAAGGCAATTTCGTAACCACTGTGTTATATGGTTAATTATATCTAAATGATTATTTAATGTACTCCTGAGTAGTTCTTTCTGAAGGACTAATAGACTACGAAAAACCTTTGATTTAGTGCGTTAAAAGGTAGCTTAGCTACTTGCAATGCTAAAAGTTTTAGTTTGAATTTTGCATTTTTAATAAAACTATGGAAAATTGTGTTAGAAATAACAAAGTTATGGATTTTCTAAATAAAATAATCTTGTTAGCCAGTGGGACTAGTGGTAGTCAACATAAAATGAGTCAATACGAGTACAACGTGAAAGTGAGGAGTAAGGAAGGAATTTTTCAAAAAGCACTCCCTAAAATATAGGAAGTTTGTAGGAAACTTCGCCATTTTTGAAATAAAAAACGTGAAATTAAGTACAAATTCCATCAAACGCATAATAAATATTAGTATTAATAGTGAACATTTAATATTTATCTAAAATTTTTATATATTTTAATTTTTGTTTTCACAAAAACTGTCCCTTTCGACAAAAATCCATAACTTAATTAATGACCAAATGTCACTTTAGGCTAAGTGTTGTTTAAACATGAACTCATAAATTAAAGAGTTTAATAAGTGAACAATTCTTGCTTACAAACTTATTATGTATCATTCCTTATAGAATTTTAGTAATATCTAGTAACCGAGTATATTGGCAGTGTATTAAATTACTTATTTAAAAAAGTACATCGATGTTATAATAAATAAAAAGCTGGCTCTCTCTAATGTAATATAGAATGTAGATTCGATTCCTGTACGTGTCTCTAACCTAAGGTCGCTTTGAAAAGACCACAAAGATACAACACTAAACCATAATATCTAACTTGTCTTCCCATTTCTATCATTATTATTAATTATTCACTTTTACGTGATTTTCAAAAAATATACAGCATTAAAATAATTTTTAATTACGTTTTTTTTAGTAAATAATAAAAAAAAATATTATGAATCATTTCCATTGGCTTTTCTTAACATTAGAACTTAGTATTCAACATTGTGTTAAAACGACCGGATCTGTTTATAATAATATAGAACCTCGTATATTATAGGTTATATAATATGTTTGTTACGATCTGGTTTAAATAACAACTGTATTAAATACACCCAGTCACCTATCCAACATGAAATCAACTCTTAATACAACTCAAAATTTACTTTTATACTAGAACTCATGAATCGTAAAATTTTTTGGGTTTCATGTTCAAAAGATTTGACTGAAATATGTATAATAATTTAGTTTACGCTGTTTATTTAAGAGGTATTTCGTTTGAGAGAATATCTGCTAATACTAATTCTCTCATATTTTATCTTTGTACTAAATTTCATCTGATTTCGTTAAATCATTTCACGCATACAAACATACATACATGACGACACGTTTGCTCAGTTTATAATTACCTTATTTGCTGTGCCAATGGTCGCGGATTCGAGTCCCGCTGGGGGCATTCATTTGTGTTATGAGCACGAATGTTTGTACTCCAGTCATGGATGTTTATATTTATAATATGTATATTGTATGTATTTAACGTTATATGTGTGTAGTGTATCAATTATCTGGTATCTATAACACAAGTCTCGTAGCTTACCATGGAACTAGATGGTGTTGAGTGTTAATGTCCCAACATATTTACAGATATGTACTAATTTTTCTATTTATAATATTGTTTAGGTTACAGCAGGTTTTATTAAAAAAGTAAAAATTGAGATATGTTGAGCTAAAGTTTCTGTATATACTCAAATAAACCAACATAATATAGTCTGAACTTATAAGTACAATATGAAATTGACATTCATAGATTAATACAACAAAAGTGTCCTTAAAAAGAAGTGAATAATTCGAAATTGTGCGCTTTTCCCAAATCTCTTTTGCTCAATGCTTTTCGGATAACAAAATTAAACCTCACGTTTTTTCATTTAAAAGAGTACTTTATGTAGTGTGCGTAAGTTTGAATTTGTGTTTAGACAATTATAACTTTCGATTTTTTAATTTTATTCTTTGGTTTGACACATGTCGACGCCTTTTTAACCGACTTCCAAAAAATGGAGGAGGTTCTCAATTCGACCGTATATATATATATATATATATTTTATGTTTGTTCGCTGATTTTTTCGCCGTTTATGAACCGATTTTGATAATTCTTTTTTTGTTGGAAAGGAGATATCCCAAGAGTGGTCCCATGATAAGGAAACCAGGATCAGATGATGGGATCCCAGAGAAATCGAGGGGAACTTTCGAAAATTGTAGCGGCGACTAGTGCGTTTGATAACATTTTCATTAGGTATTTTTGGAGAAATATTTGTTAACAAATGTGTATCTATGTTTTTATATATCAATGGTTCCATACGGTATATTAGTACGTGAAACTATTTACCCATAATTGTCATGGTCATCGTCATTTACAAATTTCAACACAATAATATAAATATTTTATAACTCGTACCAAAACTAGGCTTACAAATTCAAATTCCATAGTCCGTTAAAACTGCTTTATAATGGCAACATTAACATGATAAAAAGACAGTGAAGTTTACACGCTACATGTGCCGTTTGCTCGGCAAGGAGTTTAAATGTGGGGTATTAAAAAGAAATCCTCTGTAAGGAAGTGCCGTATCTTACTTCATACTAGTGATGTATGTATGCGGGGCGGGATTGATTTTTTTAAATATATTTCTTATTAATTTAATATTGATGTGTCTGTTTATTTATATTAACTAAGTCCCAGGACTATTCGATATTAAATACACGTTCAACTTTAAAGATAATGTTGGCAAGAGAGTTTGATGATTTTATTAAAATAATGAAAGACGTAATCATATAAAATAGATGATCATTTGTGCAGTGATTAAAATCGTTTATGGTGTGCTGTATATGTGATTAAAAAAATTTGAGCATATTTTATCAAATTTATGAAAAATAAAGTGTTTTTCCCACTTGCACATATTAAATTTTTGAAAAAATTCAACATCATTCTTACAATGCCGTTTATATTTTTATACAACTTTAGCACGTCAAGAACTCATTAAAAAAACTATATTTATCAAGTAAAAAAAAAAGATTATCAGTTAATTTATATATCCCTTACATCCAGCCAACGTCCCATCACTACACGCAGACGGACGCATGAAGAGTAACGGATATAATGTAGTGCTTTCAAACATTGAGGCAAAGTTTGCCTTCAGAGCGGACAAATGACAGCGGGCCCGAGGCGGGGAACTGCGATATTAGAAGCTTTAAGATGGGAAAAATAGCAACTTTACTCGTAGTAGGTATTTTAAGGAGCCAAGAACTAAGAATACCGAGTATCTCATGGTATTCTTCATTTATTTTCTTATAAGATGTATGGAATTTCAAAACATATATTTTTTCATAAGCCTAAGTAATATTACGTTTTACGTAATTTATTTTCAATATATTTATTAAGAAATGCCATATTTTATTCATATAAAGGATTTCATATACATCAAGACTATCAGGTTTTTTAACGAAATAAAGTGCAATAATGTGTAATTATAATTATTTATTCAAATTATAATGCATTAAATTCTCTGTATACGTAGTATTAGCGTTGATATTTGTTCATCCATCCTTAACAATATTTTTAATTAATTTTAACTTTAGATAATATTCAATCATGGTCTGAGGGCTGGTGAACATTTTAGGGTAGGTTCTTGTGGCACTACAGAAAATTTTTTAACTGTCCTTGAAGGACCCCTAAATAAGGTAGTCCTCGACCTCTTCTATTCGATACCTCGACTATCTTATTTAGGGGTCCTTCAAAGACAATTACAAAATTTTCTGTAGTGTATCAAGAACCTACCCTAAAATTTTCACCAGCTATCCTACAATCAGTAAAATTATCTAAAATAGAAAATTGAAGTATATCGCGTAAGTTTGTCACATAAACGTACACATCAGCGACTGATGTTTCACGCGATACCGTGAGAAAGAAACGCCGTCGACATTTGCTCGCGAGAACACCTAAAACCCACAAGTTTTAAAAAGTAAAATGAAGAAGTAGTAAAATGAAATCTATTGAAAATAATAAAACGTGGGCAGTAGAATTGTTCTTAATTTTATGCCCTATCTAGAACGCCCTTTGCTCAGTTTTTGGAAGAGATAATTTTTTCAGATAGTGCCATCTGTTATATAAATTCAATACTAAAATGTTATTCGAAAACAATTTAAAAAATAAAAATTTGTTTCCGTGGGAATAAGTTAGAATTATTTTAAAAATTTACCCAATATTTTAAGAATGGGGATTTACCATCATTATTCAAAATTACAATATCATTAATTCATTTTTGTTATACTTTAAAACTATACTTATTATAGTACAACTTTAAATAATAATAGATTTTAATTCCAAAAACAAAATATTTTAGCCATTCCTGAATAATTTACGGTGGCCTAAAGAGACAAACAAAATATCTTATAAAGGGTACAAGCTACTTCACAAGCTATCACGGTAAGGTCTACAATGCGAACTGAAGAGACTAGGGTTGACTGTCCATTTGATAAAGCTATAATATACCTAAAATGAAACAAATTTCTCCAAATTTTCAATTCAATTCAATTTTCTTGTTGATGGCTTAAAAGTATTCCAGTTGAGTACAGTTTACTTCACCAATGTCACGTAGACTGGAGAAGACATGAAGGAGATTGATCGGTAAAATAAGATTCAAAATTTTATAATAAATTAGCGCAAACACATTATTTTAATACATAATATAATAATATTTTTTTATTATAGTAAGCGTTCAATTTCTTCTAGTATAGTAAGTAATATATCAAGTTACAAATAATCTGATGCCTAGTACTTTCTTTATTGAGTACCAGCAACTGACCCTCACTCCACTCGGGTTTGTCCCTACTTTCGTTTTAAGGTTTAGTATAGATTTCTCCGAGATGAGATTTTTTCCCGCAGTAAAAAGTATCCTATATGTTGACTCGAATAACCAGGTACCATCATACCAAATTTCATCAAAATCCCTACGGTGCTTTTTCCGTGATGCGGTAACAGATAAACACACAGATAGACAAACAGACAGACAAAAAATCTAAAAACTATAGATTCGGCCTCTGTATCGATAATAATGTCTATTTCAATAAGATTTTCCAAAAAAAATTAATGTACAGATTCGGCTTAGTTACAATTTTATTATATGTATATATGAACATAAGCTACATTTCAACATTTTCACATTCTCCATCGAATAATTGCCATGAAATGAATGACTCAAATAGTCCTGAATAACACATGAAATTCCAATGTCAGTATATCAATTAAACATGTTTAAATGAACTCACTAAATTACTGCCGGTAAAAAAGATATTTTTTAGTTTCACAAAACTTATACTTTTATGTTAGGAAATGTATTTGTATAATAATAAGATTCTCAATTCTTCTTCTTTTTCAACAATCGTAATAAATGATTGACTTTGGCAATATAAATAACACAAAATTAAAAGTAAAAAATTTAAGAATGATTCAAAAGGTTCTTTTTAATATTATAAATATTAATCAAGCAATATATTTTTGTTATTTAATTAACACGAATTATATAAATTTTAAAAATATTTATTCAATATAAAGCATCGAATCTGGAATATGAAGCAAACAGAATGAAATGTAAACCTGAAACAAAATATGAAAAGCGTACGCTTTGAGTACTTTGAAGGGACAGCCTAAGAATGGCGGGCTGCCCGACGATAGGGCAAACACGGGCCTACATAGTAAATGTTTGTGGGAGGCGCTGGGCATAAAAGCGTAGTAGCTTATTACACCGTCTCAAAATTAGTCTGCTATGAAAAAGAAACATCGCATATTTTGAAGAACACAGAAAGTACACTTTATTGCTTTTTCCTTTCAATATGTCTATTTTTAAATATTTTAAGCAGTTTATATCTGACATACGTACATACATTAGTATCGTGGAGGAATATGAAGTACCATACTATTATAAGTATGGTTTGTTTTTATATCTGTATGTTTGTTACTCCATAACGTTCAAACGGGTGGATGAATTATAATGAATTTCATGGCCTGGAGTAAAATATAGACTACTTATAAACACCTAAAGACGTACTTGAGCGAAGCAAAAGTATATCACTAGTGGTGAATAAAATAAAACATTGTCGCCGTAAATGATTAAATCACGATAATGATAGGTCGTAGGATATTGGAAGTTGAATATCTAATTACATACTAAAACGTGTAATTATGTTTTCACGCAACAACTGACAGTATTCCATTGAAATTACTCAATATTACCTCCTTTAGGGGACGAAAATAATGGCATAATGACTTGACGGTGTATATTTTATTTTAATTCGATAGCTCATGTCGAGAATTTCGGGTTTAGAGGGATTGGATTATTATATACTAGCGACTCACCCTCGCTCCGCTCGGGTACGTCCCTGCTTACGTTTTAACGTTTAGTATAGATTTCTCAGAGATGAGATATTTTCCTGCATTAAAAAGTATCTTATATATTGACACGGATAACCAGCAATCATCATACCAAATTTTATCAAAATCTGTCCAGTAGTTTTCCCGTAATGCGGTAACAGACAGACAGACAGACAAAAATTCTACAAACTATAGATTTGACTTCTGTATCTATAATAAAGTCTATAAAGTCTCAATAAGATTTTCCAAAAAATATTTAATGTACAGATTCGGCTTAGTTACAATTTTATTATATGTATAGATTAAGTCTTTCAACGTCTTTTCCAAGAATTCTTTTTTAAGTTAAAAAAACATATACACAGACGAACATAGAAAATTGACCTTTTTGGAAGTCGGTTAAAAAGGAGTGCAAGCTCGAATAACAATTAGAATGTTGTTTATTTAAAATGACAATGCGTAGTGATCTTATTCCAAATAGCTAATGTGCTTTACTCTACTCCTTTTATAACTCTATGTGAACAATCTGATAATAATTTAATATATAATCATACATAAATATAAAATATTGAATATGTATGCATATTTGTTACTCTTTTATTCCGAAACGGCTGAACAGATTTGGATAAAATTTAGTATACATATAGACTGTAACCTGCAGAAACAAATACACCACTGTTAGTAGTACAATATGTCAAAAAGTGATCGATATTTTTATATCAAGTTGCAAAAAACATGAGTACTAAGTACTATGGTTAAACATCAGTTAAACATCTCCATCAAACTCTCAAAGAAATAAAATCAATAATACAAAAATAATATCTATACAGGTAAATAAAATTGAAGTGTCTGTTTGTAATGTCAAAATAACAGCTTTATATAAATGCATATGGAATTATATACGGTACTTATAAGAAAAACACAATTTTTAAAATTTTTGTCTGTCTGTTTGTTCCGGCTAATCTCCGAAACGGCTGGACCAATTTTGACGGGATTTTCACTGGCAGATAGCTGATATTATAAGGAGTAACTTATTGTTAGGCTACTTTTATTTTAGAAAAAGAATTAGGGTTTCACTCAAAAAAAAACGTACCTCGCTAGTATTATAATATGTAGCAAAGTTAAATATGCTTCAACAAAAGTATTCGACGCAACATAATCGAACTGAAGAAAGAAAAAAATGACGCCGTGAAGCCTAAGTTGCGTTCGACGTGAGTGATGACGCTTTCACGGCCGATTTGGATCCAAACGTTTTTACTTTACAAAATATTTGCTCTCTCATTTTACTTATAACTGGAAAAGGTATTGTTGATCGCTATATAAATGTTGATGTAATATAGATTTAAAAACCTCTCCTGCTTTGTTCAGGCTCTCTCTACAACCATTCATTTTTTGTTGTAATTTCATAAAATACGTTAATGTCACTGTAGGTTAGGGCTTTTACTTAAATCATATAAACTATTATGGTCCTAACAAAATAAATATATTAAAGTACTATACTGTACTATTATTTATTGCACTTAAAAAAATAAATATAATAATAAATAAAAATATATACATATACAGCTTTTTCTATATTATTTAAAAAAAATATTATAAACTAGCGACTCACCCTCGCTTCGCTCGGGATTGTCCCTATATACGTTTAACGGTTAATTATTTCTTAGAGATGAGATATTTTCCCGTAGTAAAAAGTCCTATCCTATATGTTGACCCGGATAACCAGCTATCATCATGCCAAATTTCATCAAAATCTATCCAGTGGTTTTCTCGTGATGCTTTCCCAGACAGACAGACAAAAATTCTAAAAACTACAGATTCGGCCTCAGTATCGATAATAATGACTATTTCAATAAGATATTCCAAAATATATTTAATATACAGATTTGACTCAGTAAGAATTTTATTATATATATAAATAATTAAGTTTAAGAATAAGTAAGTGTGTTCGTTATTACTGTACATATCAATATATTAATCATATTCAGAACTACTTATTCTTTATATCGAAGTACCTACCACGAGATCAGGCAAAAAATAGCATCATATATAAAAAGAACAAGTTACAAAGAGTTTTCAAACTTAGCCATCCGATGTAATATCTAGGTTTCTTCACACGTGCTGTACATATATATGAAATAAAAGTGTAGTCGTCTGACACCGGCTTACGATTATACGGCTTCGGCGAGACAGAGCTAATTGTCATATAAGGCTCAATTCACATTACTTTTCTGGCCACGATTCTGTTTGAGACTTGCAAGTATGGAATTCAAAGTGTTTTTCATGTTTTATACTTAAATATGAAAAATATAATGGAAATGTCGTGACTTTTCGTTTTATAGACATTTGCTAAGATATTTCTGCTATATTAATATATATTTTTAAAAAAATTGGATGTTTTTTACATTTTTAACAAAATGGAATGTCAATTTGATTTTCCTTACTTTACAGGTTATATCTATTTAAACTGAATAGATTATCATAATTATTACTCTCAAGTTGAAAATATCTACCATCATTATCATTCTTAGGTTTACACGAATATTTGACATTTTAAATTGGGAAATTACCAAATTTTTGGTAACCAAAAATCATATTAAATCCGCGAAAAAATCCGAAAAGATAGTTTTATTTAAAACTAACGGCTCATCCTCGCTTCACTTGGGTTCGCTTCTAGAAAAACAAAAACAAATCTATCCCACAGGAATTCAACATTTTTCCGGGATAAAAAATAGCCTATGTGCTATTTTCATATATGAGCTGTATTATTATATAGTTTCATTAAAATCCATTCTGTAGTTTTTACGTGAAAGAGTAACAAACACCCATACATCCAGACATTCAGACATCCATACATCTTCACCTTCGCATTTATAATATTAATATAGATATAGCTTTACGTTGTAACATAAAACAGAAAAAGTTGTCATGATCATAAGTTGTAAGCTAAATGAGTTGAACGAGCAAAGCCGCAGGCAGTATCTAGTCCTTTAATAAAAGTAAGGGTGTGGGTTTTGACGCGTAATCGTTTATTGTTAAGTTTTTATAGCGGGGAAATTTTTCATCCGTATTTTCTATTGCGAGTAATTAATAAGATGCCCAGCAGCGATGGGAGATTGGCAATCAAAGTAAATACGCTAGGCCTTTTTAATATTTTTTCTATGCATCTATGATATAGTACCTACTTGAGTTAGATTACTGTAATTTATACTAATATTATAAAGTTGAAGGATTTGATTGTTTGTTTGCACCAAATAGGCTTCGAAACTACTGAACCGATTAAGATGAAATTTGGTAAGAAAATAGTTTGAGACCCTGGGAAGGATATAGGATAGTTTTTATCCCGAAAATCATCCCTTAAGATAGTGAAAATGGGGATAAAAGTTTGTATGGGGAATTAACCTAGGGACGAACCCGAGCGAAGCGAGGGTGAGTCGCTAGTTATAAATAAAAATACTAGAACTACTCTATGAGTAAGTTTTAATATTGAATGTTGTTGCACTAATACTGTTTAAGGTAATAGCGCGTTCGATTTCTTGTAAAACTTAAATTATATTGGACACAAAACGGGCTTTAATTTGGCTTAAACAAAAATAACAAAAAATAAATAAATAAAAATCTCTTTTGAAGAAAATCACTCCCTCCAAATTATCTGGAGCAACGGAGAGCTACATTCTTAATGAAACAGAATTTTCATTCTTATGTTCAAATTCATTATTTCATCAATGATCATATATCATGTAAATAAATTAAAGGATTCACAGCTTACAAACTTTTAAGAACGTTTCCATACAAATACTCGAAAGCGAAACCAAGCTTTGTTTCACAATAAACAAGACTAATTTCCATACACAGCTAGGTTTAGAAACGCAGCCGCAAACAGGTGTATGAAGCCAAATGCATAGCATAAATATTGAAAACACAAAGTTATCGATGTCGCTAAACCCCCTTTATTGACTATCGTTACATCACTATAACAATATCGACCAATTTATTTTGAACCTTACACCATTGTGTCACAGTACTTGTTGAGAGGTCATAGCATTTTGTGATAATGATGATGACAGGCACGGTGTTCAAACGTTTCATATTGCTAATCGATAGCGATTCTGAATATAAAGTGGTTTGAAGCACTTTAGTTGTTTAGGTTACGCGTTTTTTTATTGTTAGTATCTATTCGATTTTTTTTACTTGTGATCATCGCTGAGGTTTGTTATTTATACGTGTAAATGTTGGTTCTAATTGGAAAAAGAAAATAAATTTGTACTAATGTTATAAAGAGGCAGAGTTTGTTTGTTTGAATGCGCTAATCTCAAGAAGTACTAACTGGATTAAAAAAAATATTTTTGCATTATTGTATTCAGCCCTTTTTAACGTCCCACTGCTGGGCACGGGCCTCCCTTCAATACGAGGGGAATCAGGCCATAGTCCACCACGCTGGCCAAGTGCGGGTTGGCGGACTT
This sequence comes from Argynnis bischoffii washingtonia, assembly GCA_033884665.1. Taxonomy (NCBI): domain Eukaryota; kingdom Metazoa; phylum Arthropoda; class Insecta; order Lepidoptera; family Nymphalidae; genus Argynnis; species Argynnis bischoffii. The sequence goes on from CM066622.1 coordinate 1,080,072, forward strand.
CACATGTCTTTTGAAAACTTGCTAGGTTCTCTCAGACATGCAGGTTTCTTCACGATGTTTTCCTTCACCGTTAAGACAAATGGTAATCATGTTGGAAATGATTCGCATTTTTTTTAGCATAGGAGTTTTTTTGCATTATATAGCCCGTTTATTGTAGAAGGCTATAGGTTATATATCATCATGCTACCCAAGGGAGCGGAGCAGTAATCCATACTAATATATTTATATATTAGTAATTCTGTCTGTCTATTACCTTTTCACGCTTAATCCGTTGCACCGATTTAGATGAAATTTAGTATGGAGATAGTTTGAGACCCTGGGAAGGGATACTTTTTACCCAGGAAATCATCCCTTAAGGGGGTGAAAGGGGGGTGGAACTTTGTATGGGGAATCAATCATTTAACACATATACTATGGCTACGTAACACATAAGGTATTGTTAGACACTTAGGGAGACGCACCAGAGAGAATCGAGGGTAAGTCACTAGTGATATTATAAAAGCAAATGAGTTGATTGCTCTTTTGCCTTCCTTTCATGAAAAAACAGTATGATTTTTTTCGTATATTAAGATATAATTGTGAATGTCAATGAGTTATCTATACATATAATAAAATTCTAACTGAATCGAATCTGTACCTTAAATATTTATTGGAAAATCTTATTGACATAGACTTTATTATCGATACATAGACCGAATCTATAGTTTTTAGAATTTTTGTCTGTCTGTCTGTCTGTTACCGCATCACAGAAAAACCACTGGAGGGATTTTTATGAAATTTGGTATGATGATAGCTGGATACCCGTGTCAATATATAGGATATTTTTTATCGCGGGAAATTATCTCATACACGTTATAACACAACCCAAAAAATATTTATGGTCGGAATTTCTTGAAACTTGGTATTAATGCTCTTCAATACAATTAAATAAATACGTGTTGTAGCGTTTTATGAAATTCATCCCATATAAGAAGATAAAATAAAGGATGAAAATTTGTATGAAACTTACCTTTTTAAAGTTTTTTTGTTGTAGTTTTAGCACGAGCGAAGCCGCAGGTTTTGCTAGTTAAAATATATATGTTACAAATGTTTTTTTGGGTAAATAACGTGTAAAGGTTAACTATTTTAATTTAATTCAAACATCAAATAACTAAAGCAACGTGATAATTCAGAAGTACTAAAATATACCATTTGTATTCATTATTACATCTCAAATGTTGACATTAGAAGCTATTGTAAAATGTACCCTAGTTCAAGCGATGTTAGAATATACATGATTTAATAACTTCATTATTATTTTAAATACAAGATATTTATGGTTTATGTTAATTGAAATTTATATATTTTATTTCAAAAACAGTCTTGCTTTATATTAATATGATAAAATATAAACCTTTCTTAGATTTACGCGAATTGACATCTTATATATATATATATATATATATATATATATATATATATATATATATATATATATAAAACAAAGTCCTGTATGTTACACTATTCATAACTCAAGAACGGCTGGACCAATTTTCATGATATTTAATTTTTTGGATTTCTCTTAGCCCGAAATAGGATAATAAGTATTAAAACGACAAAAAATTAAAAAAAAATGATATGGCTAACGCTGGCAAATAACTATTTTAAATATGTAAAACCTACCCTACCCTGTACTTAGCGACGAACCCGAGCGAAGCGAGGGTAAGCCGCTAGTTTTAAATAAAACTATCTTTTCGGTTTTTTTAAGGATTTATTCTGAATTTGTTGGTAGATATTATAGTAACAATTATATGACCATTGAGAAGTCTAAAACCTTAGTCTATCCCGTGACCATGATTGTTGTAATGTCAAAGATTTAAAGCTTTATTTAAAGTGACTAGGTGATTTTTTAAATTAACATAACTCTTTTTACTTATGATCCGACTGGAATAAAACAATAATACACTAAATATTAAGTGTAGCTTACTATAATACATTAGTGAAAACCTCACCAGAATCGGTTAAGCCGTTTCTGATATTAGAGCGCACAAGACAAGGCAGGCACAGATAAACAGATGAAAAATTTTAAAATTATTGTTTTGGCTGCTATTGCGTTAATGAAGACCCCCACTATTAGTTTTCCTCAAACATCTTCCATGTACAGACAGCGATCAGTTACAATTTTATTATATGTATAGATATTTTATAAAATTATTGTATCTACGTATAGATTTAAGCTTTTTCCCTTAAAGAAGCTGAAAAAAATTTAAAACTTAGACAAGATGTGCATTCTATAATCGCTTACTGAAATTGTATTGAAATGACTGAAATATCGTTATGTCATTTCTATATATTTTAAGATTTCTATTTCCTAGATAGAGATTAAATAATAGCAACTCTTAACTTCTTTTTTATTAACTTTACTTACTAACATTTATGTCAAAAGAGAAATTAATGTTTTGTGGTCGCTAGATGGACATACTTTCTTTTTCATACTACATTAGAAAACTCGTCCACATATTTACCTAATTTTGGTAACAGCATAGCTAGTTGTACGCTGATATGTCACATCATCGACATCGCATTATCAGTTTACAGCACCAAATCATTGGCCGTGTTATGTATAATGTTTATGGCAATCAATCCAGTATCTGTGATATCATTTTAAATATTTGCTTTATATGTAGGATGCGAAATTAGTCTTATTTTGTTGATATAATATTAGTTAATATGTTGGGACACTAATATACAGCACCATCTAGTTCCATGGTAAGCTACGAGGCTTGTGTTATGGATACCAGATAGTTGATACACTATACATAATATATCGGTAAAAATATACATTTTATAAATATAATCCTCATAAATGTAAATAAAAACCCATGACTGAAGTACAAACATTTGTGATCATCAAACAAATGAATGCCCCCCTCGGGACTCGGACCCGCGACCGCTGGCACAGCAAGTAGGGTCACTACAAACTAAGCCAAATATGATTTCCAGTTACTAGCGACTTAGCCTTAATTATTAAATTTGCCACTTTAGTAAATTTTATTGAAGTAAAACTTGTGTACGCACGTTTGACTTGGGGGATAAGCTGATGAATGCCTTACGAGAAAATTTACGTACGTTTGTTGCTATGGTAACCGTTGTTATTGTCTGACAAATTATATATAATATTATATTCTTTCCTTAAATGATATTCTATGAATATATGATTGTAATATGCCTAATATGGGTTATTTTTAGTATCTCACCTATCCTAATTATTTAAAACATAAATTAAATTTCATAAAGAGTACCGATAATCTACAGAAGTTTTACTTCTTCGTGTACACATTCATTCATGCACTCTACTCCAAGTCATAGACCTTGCAGGACATATAGCCCTATTAGTAAAAATATTCACCTAGAGCGCAATTATTATTGTCTTGTTGTTGACTTGCAACGTAGTAAATAACTCACATGGAGCACTATCTTATTTTGAAGAAGAATAAAACAAAACATACTTACTAGCAATAAAATTTCATTTCTTAAATTTTCTTTACATTTCATTGAACTGCAATAAATTCTGCAAGATTTCGAAGAATTATTTAAATTTATTCCCAAAACACCCCCATTTATATAACAATCTACAGTCGCAATCTAAGTTTGCTGTACACTCCATTCTGCACTTCCGCCAATTTAAGTAATACAATAGACGCTACAAGAGTTTGTTTCAATATTTTATTCTTTGTCATTGTTTGGTTTGGCTTTCTTTCTACTTGCTGACGGCGATGTGACCAAAAGTTAAGATATTTTATATATATATATATATATATATATATAATAGGTATAGTCTATGTATTCCATACTTACCGTCATAAGGTGTGTAGGGATGAACCCGAGCGAAACGAGGGTGAGTCGCTATTATGTTTTATGTATATAAATGTTACAAATAAAGCTTTGTCTTCAAGTACAACAAGTACTGGTAATTTGAACAAATAAGCTCTAAGGAGACAAAAAGTTTTTTAAAGATATTTTGTGTATTTGTTTGTAAAATCAAAAAACATAGAAAAATAGTGACAATTTTCCTCTTCTTTAATAAAAATCTATTGTTACAGGTGAGTGGTGTGGTCGGTCGGACAACACAGCGAATGCTGATCTAGTATTATGCATTATACGCAAGGTAAGTTTGTTTAATAGTACATAATAACAAACTATATGTTAAAATGTAAATAAGTGGATCCATATCATCCATAGTTCCATTATAACATTATAAATAAGATAGTTTATATATCAGTCTGTTGATTTTCACGGCTGAATTGATTTTGATAAAGTTTGGTCGATTGTAATGTCCGCTTGTATGGTGAAGAAGGATATAGAATTGTTTGGAAAAATTATTTTATTATTTGAAATAGCTATTTCATTTTTACCTTAAAAAAGTGTGCTTAGTCTTCACAAGTCTTTGATAAAATACTTAGGCACTCACATACATGCGTCTATATCGTGGTTTTCATCACTGGAAGAAAAGTGGTAATCATGTTAAAATGATTCGTATCCGAGAATCTAAGACACCTGTAACACCCGGGGTTGAATCTGCTTCACTTGGTTTCCAAGTAAGCGTATTACCACTGGGTTGCAAGTACCTTAGATAAATATATGTATAAATATTTATAATTATTATACTTGAAAGTATTTATAGACTTATGCAAATATTTGATATTTTAAATAAAACTATGTTTTCGAGTTTTTTCGCAGATTTATTTTGACTATTGGTTCTCGACGTTTCGAATGCTTTACATCAATCATGCTTACGGGAGAATATTTCAGGGAATACAGAGAAAAGATAGTTTTATTTAAAATATAAATAATTATTAAACTTTTAATTACTATATTTTATAATATTTTAAACTCATTATGATTATAATTAAAATGAAAAATCTAGTTAAACCTATAGGTAGACAGTATTCAACGCTTCACTTCCCCGGGAGCGGCCAGACAGACGCTTTGGTTGATTTCACGCAATCAGGGACGATATATTGTCACAATTAGAGGGTGATTTAAGCTGCAGCTACACTTGCAGCTTACAAATACCTTTTTTAAAACGATTGATTAGAAGATCCTACATAGTTTTTTCTCTGTAATAAATAGATAGATGTATTTAGTATGAATATTTGGTTTCAAATGGAATTTGGTTAAAATTGGAAGTGAAACTGAAGACTTGTATTTGAGTTTTAGTAGTTTTTTACGAATACTTCTTAAAAGAAAATTGTGTATCTATCGAAATTATTATATTTAATATAATAGATTCTCATTTAGGTTCACTTTATGAGTTCTAATAAAATGTAAACACATTCATATTTATAACATTTAAATATTCAGAAGTAAGTAAAATAAAGAAACATAAACCCCAAAAAGATTATTTTTAGCAACTGAGCAAGGCACAAAGTACTTATAAATAACTAGTGCTTTACCCTCGCTTTGCTCGCGTTCGTTCCTAAGAACGTTTCAATGGTTAATATGGCATAGTTAGGCCATATATTAGTATATAATATATATACATAGTAAATGATTCCCCATACAAATTTTCATCTCCCTTTTCATCCCCTTAAGGGATGATTTCCGGGGTAAAAACTATTTTATACCCTTCTCAGGGTCACAAATTATCTTCATACCAAATTTCATATAAATCGATTCAGCTGACTTTTAATTTATCCATTACAAACAAACATACAAATAACATTTTTTTTTCTCTTTATAATAGTAGTATAAATATAGATTAATCGACTTAGATTACAAAATTAAGAAAAATTTAAATCTTTAACAATATTATAACTAGAGTATTTATTTGTGATAGCCGCTTACTTGTGATAAACTAGCACTATCTCGTCGTCACAAAAATACACATTTAAAGAAAAAAAAAACTATCAAACTATTTTTGATAACTCCTACGAGTTAAATGAACACAAAGGCTTAATAAGTAGCCATTGAAGAGATCTATCTATTTCCTGGAACAAAATTATTGAATTGTCACCCGGATTTCCCGTACTTAGAAAGTTTCAAAACGATAACACAATTAGAAATAGTTTGAAATCGGTTTTAAATTGATTTGTGACTATGTTGTGTTTTCTTTTTTATGATATAACTAATATTATAACTTCATAATAATAATAGCAATATGAAATATATTTATACTATGGATATTATATTATTGTGAGTGTGTGTCGTTCACGCTGTAACGGCTAACCGTAAGGGTGAAATTTAGTACATAAATAAACTGTGACTTGGACAGTTGAGGGTAATTCACTAGTAGAAAATATGTATTTGCCTGTATTTACTCCTTAATGAAGCATCCCTAAAACATATAATTCTTAAACTAAGTACTTTTATGTCTTATTGAATGCAAGAATATGTATATGCAATACTCTATACATTTCAAGTTAATAATTGAAAATATGATGTTACATGAATTTCCTTTTAATATTAATGACAGAGCCAAGTGTAAACAATTTTGCTAGTTTATACATATAATAAAATTCTAACAAGTCAATCTGTACATTAAATATTTTTGGGAAAATCTTATTGAAATAGTCATTATTATCGATACAGAGACCGAATCTATAGTTTTTATAATTTTTGTCTGTCTGCCTGTCTATATGTGACCGTATAATGAGAAAACCATTACACAGATTTTTATGAAATTTGTTATGATGATAGCTGGTTATCCGGGTCAACGTTTAGGATACTTTTTACTGCGGGAAAATATCTCATCTCTGATAAATCTATACTAACCTTAAAATGAAGGGACGGGAACGGTGCGAGAGTGAGTCGCTAGTATATTAATATACATAAATGTTGTCGAAAACATTGCTTCGTCACACTGCATCGGAGGGGCAGGTGTTCAATTATCTAATCACGTCCTAAACGCGAAAGGGTGGTACGGTATCGAACCCTTTTGTTTACCAGTTAGGTAATTAGTTCACAGTTTAATATCTAACTGGCGAATTGATTTGTCGTTCAGATTTAATTAATTATTCGCTAATGACTGGTAGATCTGTGATTAAAAGTTGTGGGATCGCGGACTTAGATCTGTGGTTATGAAATGTGTTGAATTGGTTTTTGATCCATTTTAAAAGAGGATTTAATTTATCTATACTACTATTATAAAGAGATTTTTTTGTATGTTTGTTTGTAATGAATATATTGAAAACTCGCTGAGAGGATTCAGACAAAATTTAGTATGAAGATAGTTTAAGAGGATAGTTTTTATTCCAAAAATCATCCCTTAAGAGGGTGAAAAGGGGCATGAAAGTTTGTATAGGAAATCATTTCTCAAGTAATTTATAAAATTCATCATAAGTATGTACTATTAATATATTATAGACTAGCGACTCACCCTCGCTCCGCTCGGGTTCGTCCTTACTTATGTTTTAACGTTTAGTATAGATTTCTCAGAGATGAAATATTTTGCTGCGGTAAAAAGTATCCTATATGTTGACCCGGATAACCAGCTATAACAATACTAAATTTTTATCAAAATCCCTTCAGTTTTTTTTCTGTGATGCGGTAACAGACAGACAGACAGACAAATAGACAAAAAATATAAAAAGTATAGATTCGGCCTCTGTATCGATAATAATGTATATTTCAATAAGATATTCCAAAAAATATTTAATGTCCAGATTCGGCTTAGTTGTAATTTTATTATATGTATAGACTAGCTATCTATTTCATACTAATCGTTAAAATGTATCATCAGTATGCTATATACACACAAAATAAAGGGTGGCCTCACAAAAATTTCAATCTATACAAAACTGTTTATTTAGAATAAAAAAAATCAACAACCTTTAGCATTTATGACAGTACCTGGGCGACCGAGCTTCGCTCGGAGTTCTTGAAAGATTGTATATTTTACATTAAGTGACTAAGTGTTACCGAGAAAGTTGTATAGATGTCGCGATAAGAACAATTTTCTTTTTAATTTGGCTTAAAAATAATTTGACATTAAGTGACTAAGTGATACTGAGACAATTGTATAGATGTCGCTATTTAATTTTGCGTAGAATAATGCATAAGAAAAACGCATGAAAACTCGAAAACACGCGTTTTCCCACACATGTGACTAATCTAGATCAATTTTTCGCCCCCGAAAGCCCCCATATACAAAATTTCAGCAAAATCGTTATAGCCGTTCCCGAGATCGCTGGTATAAAAAAATAAATAAATAAACAAGAATTGCTTGTTTAAATATATAAGATTATCAAATAAGCTCAACTTGTAACTTATTTTTAAAATAACCACTTGAAGCTAAAAGATTTTCATCTCACATCCCCAAAAATATATGAAGATGTAGAGTGGTTAATTCATAAAATAAACAAATAATTAAATTCAATGTAAATACTTTACATACAAGTAACTCCAAAGCCTAAGCAAAGTGTGGGAGACGTCACATCTCAAACAACGGCCCCTCCGTTTATTATGAAATTACTCTAACGAACAGCTTGTGTGTTTAATTTTAATTCTTGTACATCCATACTTAATATTATAAATGTGAAAGTATGTTTGTTTGTTTGTCCTTCTATCACGTTGAAATAGATTGACGGATTGACTTGACTTTTATGTGGTGATAGTTGGAGGGCTGGAGAGTGACATAGGCTACTTTTTACTGCAGAAGATTATCTCATTGCCATAGGAAAACGTTATAATACAACCCACAACGACTCATTATACCTATGTATATTTATAATTTACTAGCGGCTTACTCTCGCTTCGCTCAGGTTCGCCTCTAGGAAAACAAAAACAAACCTATCTCACGGGAATAGTATATTGTTCTGGGATAAAAAGTAGTCTATGTGTTATTTCAGACTATAATATATCTCGGTGCTAAATTTCGTTTAGATCCGTTCATCCGTTCTGGCGTGAAAGAGTAACAAACATCTATACTCACAAATTTTCACATTTATAATATTTATACAGATATAGTCTATCTCTTCGATACTAACCGTCAAAACGTACCCAGGGACGAACCCTAGCAAAGCGAGGGTGAGCCACTAGTATTTCATAATTATAATTAAATATGTTTAAATATATTAGGGTATGTATTTTTAAACTAGTTAAAAAAATTAATAATAGATTTCGTAATTACTAAATATGTACATCGTGGCACTCCCTAAACCGAATAGTACTGGTCAATTTACTCAGAAAAAGCTCAAAAATACTTCAAATTAATTTATAAACGGGGTTGCGTTATAAAACTGCGTAATCCGTCTACTACAAGCCGAAAGCTCTATGAAAGAGCTTCCTAGTTTCCATACAATCACTCTCACCCCGCCAGACCACTTGAGACAGTACGTCTGCAAGGGTTAGAAGCAGTTCAAGGTTGCATATAATCAGTTATTAATAATTTCATTAAAAACTTAAGCATATTATTAGTAATAAGTTGTAAAAATTTTTTTAATAACTTAATGTTAGTTTTAAAATACCTTTGTTACTAATAAACGTATTTTATATTGTTTTGTTTCTTGATGCATCTGTTTTTAAATATATGCGTATTTTAAAGCTTACTGCTTTCTTATTTATTTTATGTACTTTGTATTTAGGGTTTCGTATGTATGATTAAATATGGATTTTTTTCTTATAAATATAAAAGTGAGATACTACTAAGTAAACATGAAATCTCGTAAAGTACAAATGATGTAATTTAGTAGGCACACAGATTCCTCATAGGAAGTACATCTAAGAAAGGATTTTTGGAAATTTGTCTGGAATTCTGTATGGGAACCTGTTATTTTTGAAGTTACAGTGAACAAAGTTGTAAAAGAATACAGTGACCATGATTGCTGTAAAGCATTCGAAACTTTGGGAACTAAAATTCAAAAAATCCGCAAAAAAAAAATTGTTTTTAAATGTCAAATAATCACATAAATAGAAAGTATTTAAAATCGTCGGTTAGATAGAAAAATGACTTTTTTCAAAAAGCATTTTTCTTCATTTTTATTTTTAAATATTATATTTACATATAAGTGTCATATATAACTTTAAACATACACGACGTTTAAATGTTTGTTATTTTAATTATTTTTTATTAAATGGAGGCATTTCTAGCAAGAAATGTCTTTTTTCTGTTTTTTTTTCTTGTCATTTCTTAAAGTGTCATTTATACATATAAAATATGTTAATAGTAGACTCGTTTTATGTAAAAATCATAGTATGAAAAAAAAATTGGAAAATTACGTTTTTCCATTTAACCACGACATGTTAAAAAAAAGGCAGTGGTAGCCCAGTGGTAACGCGCTCGCTTGGGAAACCGAGTGAAGCGGGTTCAAATCCCGGGTCTCGCACCTCTGATATTTTCATGTGCGAATCATTTCTAACATGATTACCACTTGCCTTCCGGTGAAGAAAAACATCGTGAGGAAACCTGCATGTCTGAGAGAACCTAGCAAGTTTTCGAAAGACATGTGAAGTCCGCCAATCCGCACTTGGCCAGCGTGGTGGACTATGGCCTGATTCCCCTCGTATTGACAGGAGGCCCGTGCCCAGCAGTGGGACGTTAAAAAGGGCTGAATACAATGTTAAAAAAGTAGCCGAATTAAAAACCTCACTTGATAAAGTTGATTAAAAATGTTCACTGAATATGTAAAATTTTCCACCTCTCTGGTGGCGAGTTAAACTAACTTTCTAGTTAACAGTGAAGCACTTGAGACGACTCAAGTTGAGCTTGGTTGTTGGGGTGCTGAACAAGTTCAAGGTTATATGTCATAAGCTATTAAATAGCCCACCTGACTAAATGTGGCTCTTTTATATTGAGTGGGAAAGCATTCTGGTATAAGTAGTTAAGTGTTTTGGTTAGTAATAGCGTATTAAAGGGTAAATTTCGAGAGTTTGTTCAAAAAGAATAAGTTTTGACATGATATTTCATAGTTTTAGTTTGATTAGTTATAGTTACTAACGATTTTTGCATAAAAATATAGTTATATACATACTAGCAAGTCACTCTCGTCTCACTCGGGTTCAATCTTATGTAAGTTTACGGTTAGTATGGAATAGATAGACTATATATATATATATATATATATATATATATATATATATATATATATATATATATATATATATATATATATATGATGAGTTGTAGTGGGTTGTATTGTAACGTGTTTTCCCATGGAAACAAGATAATCTCCCGCAATAAAAAGTAGCCTATGTGTAAGCCTACTAACTCTCCAGCCCTCCAACTATCTCCACACAAAAAATCACACCGGTCACTCTGTTTCAATGTAAAAGAAGATCAAACAAACAAAAAAACATTTATAATATTAGTATGGATTTTCATACTGTTTTTACTATACATTTCGTGAAAATTTAAAAACTAACCAATTATTGGAAAAATTTCACGCTTTTCTTAAGCTTTCTTTTATTATGCTTTTCTTGTACATTAAATATTTTTTTGGAAAATCTTATTGTAATAGTCATTATTATCAATACAGAGGCAAATCTATAGTTTGTAGAATTTTTGTCTAACTGTCTGGGAATGCATCACGAGAAAACCACTGGACAGACTTTGATGCGTATAATGGCTAGGTATCCGGGACAACATTTAGGATACTTTTCACTACGGGAAAATATTTAATCTCTGATAAATCTATACTAACCATTAACATACCTAGGGACGAACTCGAGCAGAGCGAGGGTGAGTCGCTAGTATTATATATTCTTTAACAATAAGCGTGTTGGTTGATTTATATGGAAACAAGCTAGTAACTAAATCGAGATTCTAAAGGAAAATCATAGTAAATTAATTTAAACAAATGATATGCCGTTGCTATTCTATTAAGCAGAATGTATTGACACTAAACATATTTGGGTAAAATTGTGAAATCACGTTGTTGCATTTTTGTCGCGGCAAGCGGGTCGTAGGCCGTATGCATGAATTATTGAGTGCTACTGAGTGACGAGACGCGTCAGAGGCCCATTTGAACGCACAAGTTGTGCAGACTTATTCACTGAAGATATAAAATTAAAATTAATAATAGTAATATGTTTATAATTGAAATAATTTAAAACAAAAATAAAATACTACGCTTTGTTAAATAAAAAAAATATATAGACTTTTTTTAATAGTTAATAACACAAGTGCTAAATTTTAAGCAAACAATTGTAATTTACAAATATTATTATTTTATATTAATACTTATTATTATTTTTCTAGGAATATTTATGAAATTTTTGTATTTTTTTCATTTAGACCTAGTTTCCATAATAACTTTTTATTTGAAGAAATATTAAAAAATTGCGATACTGTCCAAAGATGAGACCGTAGAAGTAATTTAAAAAAAATTAGAAGCTTTCAAAAATTTCAAATTCTTGACAAACCTACCACCCAACCAAATGCACAGCGTAGCTTTTAAGAGAACGATAACTTAAAGCACTATATATAAGAACTTAAGTTAAGCAAACATCATAGTAAAAGCCAGTTATATAAAATGAATAAACTAAATAAAATTCAAGTACATAACACAAAGTAAACGCAGCTCGTACCACTCGACACCCCCATAACGCATGCGGAGCCAGACTCTTTTCTAACTACAAGTATCTACATATGGACGTGTAAACCTGAAAGGATTCAGTTTCATAAAAACGCTCCGAAAACATCGACTAAGGAAAATAAAGCTAATGCGAGAATTAAATGAAAGTTTCAATAAAAGGATCTCAATAACTTGATGTTGTAAATAGAACTATCTTTTCGGATTATTTCGCGTATTTATTTTTATTTTTGAAATCATTTTGTAAAATGGGGGTAGGCTTTATGTACTTGTTACAACAAGTACATAAAGCCTTTGAGACGTCTAAAACCTTAGTCTCTCCCGTGACCATGATTGCTGGAAAACATTTGAAGCGTTGGGAACGAAAAATCTTAATATATCCGCGAAATAAGCCGAAAAGATAGTTTCATTTAAAATGTCAAATATTCGCGTAAATCTAAGAAAGTATTAGCTTGATGTTGATTATATTTAGTTTTCCCATGTTCTATGGTGAAAAATTTGTAGGTGAAAATGTTTTTAAGTTTAAATTGATTATAGCTAGACCCCTCTTGAGAGGCCCGGATTTCCCAGCAGTGAGACGTTAAAAAAATTGTTGAATACATACATACAAACAGAAAAACTCAATATCATTTTGAAATTTAGTTTAAGTTAATGTGCTTCATTATTTACTGTCACAGAGAATTTCAAATAAGCGATAAACAATGTATCCTTAATACGTTGATCGAACATATTATTTAAAAACAATGCTTATTTATGCTGCTTTTGACATCGATACATTGTAATCTTTGACTCGGATACCGCATTATGAATACGAAAGTTGTTTGTGAAATACGCCTGCCAACATTAGACTTTAACCGACTTTTTTAAAATGTCAGTTCTGTTTTTAGCTGTGCAAACCTATATAAATAAAAAATAATGTTAGTATGTTTGTCATCTATATGCTCCTAAACCATTGACCCGACTGTGATGAGACTCTAGTGAGTTATTATGTTCCTGGAACAAAAAAGAAAAGAATTTTTCTTTGGACATTTGTCTTTTATGTGTTCCTTAAGTATTCAAGGTTAGAGACACACCCGAGTGAAGCAAGGGTAAGTTACTAGTATAATATATTATATATCAACTATATTTAGAGTACAATAGGTTTTTCAATTACAACATAAATATATGATTTTTTTTTATTTTGTTAGGCAAAGAAAAAATTACCAAACAGACCAAAAGCTTGCTTATTTAAATTAGCAAGCTAATAACGTATTTTACAATAATCTAAAGAAATAAATATGTAAAAGGTCGAGGTAAAAGTCGTTTTAATTACTAAATATTATTCCACAATAAGGTTGGCATTTACAATAACTATTATAAAATACAATAAGACCGTTGAACCTTTGAAATACCTAATTATAGAGTGGGTTTAAGTTAGAAATTTTGTATCAAATATTAAAGCGAACTCTCACAAAACATAGATATTGTTATTGTAGATAATATCTACCTATAATTTTTACAATAATTTAGAAGCTAAGAAAAATTCCACCATAGTACATCCAAAAAAAATCGATTAGGTACTTAAAAACCCTAACATCGAGAACGAACACTCAAAATAGCACCACAAAAAATTCAATTAAACAAGCATTGCCAAACAAAATATACAATGTAAAATGGAAAACTTCAACATAGTTATAGTAAAGCTAATAAAAGCACATTAAAAATGTTTTAAAAGCACGTCCAATCAGAAAGCTCTATGCAGTGGCCTCATTGATTATGGCTACCCGGAGGCGTAGAGATAAAAACTGTAATTTGAAAGAGTACCCTCAGATGGAACAGTTCTGAGATAAAACTTGTACTATTATTTCTGCGTATCTACGCTTCAGGCCGTTATGAAGAAACGGCAAAGTACCGGTAGCGCTCGATTATCGATGAAATCTTGTATGAATTATGTATTTAGTTGAGAGAAAAATTTGCTGTGCGATACTGGAGATTTATTTGGAAAGTTTTATTGCTCTGTCTACGTATTATTTATTGTTGATGAGCGTGAGCTGTAAAGGTTACACAATTTTTGTTAAATATTTTGTTTTATTTTTAGTTGTGTGACTGATTTAGTGTGCGCTAAAAGATTAGTAATATTGAAGTATCTGTGAATTAGTTATGTAACAAATTCTGATATACTAATATTTTAAATTCACACAATCTCTATAATAACCATTTAAAATAAGTCGGATAATATCGTTCGGATTCATGGTCAGTTTGGATTCTCGGCTTCGTCAAGGAGACGTTAAACAGAAAATGATCTTATTACTTGCTACTACGATCTTATTGCACCTATACATCTGTTTTATTCTTTTGCTTATAAGTACAAATATGTGCGAAGGCTATGGATGCCACCGACTTAATTGTAGTTACACACCTGAGATAAATATCACTAATATTGTAGTATTAGTTACAATATTATTGCCAGACGAATATTAATATTACCTATTCCTGAGAAATATCGGTATCAAGGCATCTTTATTTATGTATTTTACTACTAGCGACTTGCTGTCGCTTCGCTTAAGTGCTTAACCCGTCTAGTTAGGGTTACCCTATGTTTTAGCTCCTTGTCAAAATCTATCAGTGTTAATTTCATCCAAATATATCCAACTGTTTCGGTGTGCGCATCAAACAAACAGACATACAAACTTTCGTATTTATAATAGTAGGCTGATTTCGTTTTTTTTGGGTGATAGCAAATTTAAATAAATGTATAAAGTAATATTCATTCAGATAATAAATAAAATTAATAATTAAATGGAACTAGTAGATAAAATAATTGCAATATTTCTCTTGGCGATTTTAATCATGTTGTAAAAATAAAAATTACTTAATTAAAAGAACATGGACTGAATCAATTATAATTAAAACATGATATAAACGTAAATTAAGGCCAAAAATAAAGCCTAAAGTGAAAATTTTATAAAGTTCCCAGCGACTCACCCTCGCTTTGCTCGTGTTCATCCCAACGTACGTTTTAAAGGTTAGTAAATATTTTTCAGAAATGAGATACTTTTTCGCAGTAAAAAGTACTCTATATGTTGACCCTGATTACCAGCTATCATTATAACAAATTTCATCAAAATTTATCCAGTGGTTTTCTCATGATGCATTTCCAGATGAACAGACAGACCGATAGACAAAAAAACTATAGATTCGTCCTCTGTATCGATAATAATGACCATTTCAGTAAGATTTTCCAAAAAAAATTAATGTACTGATTCGACTCACTTAGAATTTTATTATATATATAAATTTATTTACACTGTACATCCGTCCCTTCCTAACTCTATTTATTTACCATCCTTTTTAAATATTCCCACAACCGTTAAAAAGCATATTTATTCATAAAACACCCAAGCAAAGTTTTCTATAGTAAAATATGGCATAAACACCTGTGCATAAAAACTGTCACACGACTAACCGTTCAGTTAGCAGCAACATAATAATTGAACGTAACACTCATTGCTCGAGGCACGCGACTGTAATGCCTTGTAATGTCATCATTTATATTATCGCTTATCCTGTAGTTAAAATTAACATAGATTGTATCTTTTATAATGAAAACTAACTTTAAACTGCTGCTTCACCTGCTCATGCCATTTATATTATACTTTATCTTTCTAAATATTAATTTATAAATAGCTTATATGTAACTCTGATGTGTAAACTATATTATTGCAAAATTTCATTAAAATCCGTTCAGTAGTTTTTGCGTAATAGAAACAATAAACATTATGTATACATCGATACATCCATCATCACAAACTTTCTCATTTACGTATAATTTAGTAAAATTACTAAATTTTTGCCTTCATAATGTACATATCTTCAAAGCATTTAACTAACACCCATCTCCAGCATCACTATATAGGTGAGTCCATAATATAATAAAACTAGCGACTCATGTCCTTTTTTCTCCATCCCTAGGTACGTATTAACAGTTAGTATGGAATAGATAGTCTATATATTATATGACTAGTGGCTCACCCTCGTTTCGTTCGGGTTCGCCTCTAGGAAAACAAAAACAAACCTATCCGATGGAAACCGTACATTTTATCGGGATAAAAAGTAGCCTATGTGTTATTCCTGACTATAATCTATCTCTATGCTAAATTTCATCCAGATCTGTTCAGCCGTTCTGGCGTGAAAGACTAACAAACATCCATACGTAATCATATTTATAATATTAATACGGATATATAGCCTATAGCCTTCCTCAATAAACAGGCTATCTAATGCAAAAAGATTTTCTTGAATCGGATTAATAGTTACTGAGATTAGCGTGTTGAATCAAACAAACGAACTCTACCTCTTTATAATATTGGTATAGATTTGTAGGATAAAACAGTAGTAACCAAAAGGTAAAAAAAAACAACTTATTTTACAATATATAATTAAAAGTACATAATATATTCATAATATTAACTTGCCGATCTGTTATATGTTTATCTTGGTCGGACGCGCAGTAGTCACTGGCTAAGTTAGAGCCTTTGTCACTTAGAACTTCTAACATAAGTTACGCTTAATAAAGCATACAACGAATACACAGAATTATGTATATGTTTATTGTATAATCTATATGCATATACATATTATAAAATAAAGTCTGTCTGTCTGAACGCGATAAACTCAAAAACTACTGAACGGATTCTCGGATAGTTTTCACCAATAGATTGATTGATGATTCATGAGAAAGCTTTAGGTGTATCTATATTTCATTAATGTTTTGTGTGAATTGGCTGAAATATGACGGTGATTGTTGAAGATGTCAGCACAAATCATGCCGACTTATATAAAACTAGCGACTCAGCCTCACTTAGCTCGGGTTCGTCCCTAGCTTGATTCCCCATACAAACTTTCATCCCCATTTTCACCCCCCTTGAGGGATGATTTCCGAGATAAAAAGTCCTGCTATGTCCTTCCCAAGGTCTCAAGCTATCTTCTTACCAAATTTCATCTAAATCGGTTCAGTAGATCCAGAGATTACCCCCTACAATGTCACAAACTCACAAATTTTACCTCTTTATAATATAATACTTTCTTAGATTTACGCGAATATTTGACACTTAAATAAAACTATCTTTTCGGATTATTTCGCGGATTTATTTTAATTTTTGGTTCCCGAAGTTTCGAATGCTTTACAGCAATCATGGTCACTGGAGAGACTGATCTTTATAATATTGGTATAGATAATGACGTATTACGGAGTCTCTTAGAAAGACTCTTAAAAAGAACATTAATAAGGAAGGTTGGTGACTAGTGTATTAATATACAGTTTAATAACCAAGGAAATGAGCGAATGATGAAATGTGTATAAAAATACATGTTTTTTGATTAGTTTTTTTTATTATTAAAAATAATAATTTTAAAACATTGCACATCACGTGACTACGCTGGCAAATAAATATAGATGGCGGAATAACACAGCAAGTATCTCTTAGGTTTTAAAAATAAACTTAATTAAGCCTTTAACTAAAAAAATTAAAACAATAGTTAGTTGTTACTAGATTTATGAAAAATTACAGTTATAACTAAGTTAAAAGGCCTCTCTAAGTCGTAAAGTAACGCTTTGTCACGTAAAACTTACACTCCAAAGACTACAGTCTAGTCTCTCAAACAGCTGGCCGCCGGACATCCGGGGCCCGTTGAAAGTTATTAATTGTCTAACCCTTAGCTTTTACGCTCATTTCCTTGAACAGACGTAAATCGATAAAATAATTTATATATATACTCATTTTTGAAATATTTTAATATCTGCTCATAATATTGTAATTGGTGATGTAGTCGTATTACGACACGTTTTGCTCAGTTTATAGTGACCCTACTTGCTGTTCGGTTGCGGGTTCGAATCCCGCTGGAGGTATTCATTTGTGTGATAAGCACTAATGATTGTAATCCAGTCATGGGTCATATTTATAACATGTATGTATTTAAAGTTATATATTTGTGTGTAGAATATCAACTATCTTGTATCCATAACACAAGCCTATTTATCAATAAAAAATAATGCCTTTACTGTTGTTGAGTAAAAGGTAAACAATATAATTATGATCATTATGAATAATATGAAGTTATTTTGATCACGTTGGCTAATTTTTATTGAGACTAGCCAAATGCGTGGCGTAGCCAATACAATTGTCTAAAATTTTCTAAATAAGAGATAAGGCGTTGGACCGACAGCTTAACGTGTTCTCTAAGACTTATGAGTGTAAGCATAGTCAACTTCCTAAATCAGAGTATTTTATTTTGCCCGACCCAGGACTCGAACTCAGGGGTCGTAATCTGTAGCCAAATATGCTAGCCACTAGACCAATACAACAGTCATTTATGGATCTACTTAAATAGTTAGTTTTTGTGCAGTAAAATAAGTGGTGTGGAATCAATGTACACTTCTCTAGATCTAAAAATACACTTTTAAGTTTTATCAGCACTAAAAATAAAAAAATAATATAACTTAATTAAAATATTTTAATAATTTAAGGCATTACACCGTAATATATTATTTTTTCTGTACAATATATTTTCGCGATACATTCAAAGTAGAAATGTAATTTTTATTTGCTATTATTAAAAATTTCATTTCTTAATGTTGAATTGACAGCCCAAAAGCGGAACATTGCATTGAAATTAATTGAAAGTACGACAACCATAATGAAACATAGCCAAATAAATACGTTAAAAATATCATGAAACCTTAATTGTTTGAATGAAATGAAATTTATGTTTATAATAGAATAACAAAGTTTACTTAACACATAACTATCTTTACATATTTTAAATTAAGTCTCCTGCCGCGCTGAGTTTATGTTTGTCCGGGCTAAGTTTAGAAGTTATTGTACAGATTTTAATACAGTTTTTACTAAAAGAAAGAGGGGTTCTTTGGAATGATTATAGGCCAAAATTTATGAACATATCATGATAATAAGCTTCTTGTATGATGATACTCTCGTAATTTCTTTAGTAATAATTAAAAAAGTCTGTAAAAATCTTAAATATGAAAAAATATCTGAGAACATCCTAACATTATAAATTCAAAAGTAACCTATGAATGCTGGATCACTAGTTATGTATTGAAGATGAAAATTTCAACTATAAAACACAAATACATTTAATGCAATGAAGAATAATAACAGATTTGATGCAAAATGCGCATCCGAAGCATCCATTTATCGTGTTGATTAAAACTCTCTCTGAGGTGACTATTATAATTAGATACTCTATTTCTGATCATGCCCGCGAGCTTGAATAAATCGAAACGCCTTAAGACGAGTACAAACGAAGTGTTAAACTTTCTTGATAATTTAAACCTTAGAAGCGTTCGGATGGTAGCAACTTCTATGTCCGGTGAGAGCAAATAATGTTTTTTTTTATATTTTATTTATTTATACGAGTATAAACATAAAATTATTTTTATTATGTTAATTTAATTAATATTATGAATGTGAAACTGTCTGTTAATTTATATTGCTTCCCCATAAAAACTTTCATCCCCATTTTCACCCTCTTAAAGGATGATTTCCGAGATAAAATCTATCCTACGTCCTTCCTAAGATCTCAAACTACCTTCCTACTAAATTTCATCTGAATCGGTTCAGTAGTTTAATATTAGTATAAACTAAGGTGTTTGTTTTCCTTTTTTTTATAAAGCAAAAGAGTGAGTTTAAGACGTGGTGATATGCATAAAGAAGTTTATGAGTAGGAGTGGCTTGAGCTGCTTAATGTAGATTGCTATATGAAGCAATTAGAAAAATTATACATAATTTTCCATGTAAAGAACTAAAATGAATGCGAGCACGTAATTAAAAATTTTCACTTTCTTAGCATTATAAATATTATACTTTATTTAACCTTAGGAAAGGCACACATACCACCTGCATGTGTGCAGGTGGTTATTTAGGACTCATTGGCAAAGCCAGTACTACCCATAAACCCAACAGAACCTCTCCCGTCTTAATGGGGCGTTGCAGGCTTACGCACGCAACCACGACGCCCCATCGGCAGGTCTGAAGAAGCAGACCACAACAACCATGGGAATCTACTCTGCTATCAGAGAAGTACCAGTAGCACCTTAATTATTGTATTGCTATAATAATTTACACCTTGTGAGCTTGCTAAAGCTGGAGATCATGCATTGTGAGGTGGGTCAAGACATAAACTACCACACTGACCAAGTGCGGCGGATATCACATGCTAAACTTGCTAGATTCTCACAAATATACAATAATGGACTTTTTTAATAATTTATATTAATTAAAAAAATAACTAAGGTTAATATTAAAAACGCTCGCTTATAAAATTCCTATTTTACACGAGGTAGATATATTTCACGACACCTATACCCGTCGGTGTAATTTTTAACTGGAGTCAGTCGTTTTAATTAATGAGACTGTACGTTAGCTTAATGAAATGTTCAGTTTGATGCGTTCTGGATGTTTTTCATTTGGATATGGCACGTGCTATATTTTCTTTACAGGGACAGTTCTATGATATTTTGATTAATTATATTATTAAAGGAAATGGATTTAACGTATAAAATAACGTAGTGGTATCGCGTTGGCTTGGAAAATCGAGTGAAGCGGGTTCAAATTCCGGGTCTCGCATCTCTGATATTTCCAAGTGCAAATCATTTCCAACATAATTACCACTTAATTTACGTTGAAGGAAAACATCGTGAGGAAACCCACATGTCTGAAAGAACTTAGCAAGTTTTCGAAATACATGTGCAGTCCGTCAACTCATATTTGGCCAGCGTGATGGACTATGGTCTGATCCCCCACATATTGAAGGAAGGCCCATGCCCAGCACTAGGACATTAAAAAGGGCTGAATACATATAAAGTAATATCTCTTTGTTCAAAAGTTCCCATTTCTAATTCTAGTTTATTTATAAACGCGAAATTAAATTTTTTAAGTTAGTTTAAACCTTGAAACTTGAAACTTTGTCGGTAAAATCTGTATGAGAATAGAATAATGGAACACCGTCCAATGTAACGCTTCGATGCCCATAAAATCTTCGAGTTTGAGTTTATTTATTTTTTTAAGTATAATAATTATTAAAACTACATTTAATGATAGCTGATAGTTAAACTCATATTTACTTGCAACATAATTATTCGAGTACGTCCTAATGCGTCTTTTCTATTTGTAATACTAGTAACGTCGCCTTTTAGTAAATTATTACTAGCAATAATCATTTGCCACCCCTGGTTATAGTATATCTATACACCAATTTTCATTCAAATTCCTCCAGCCATTTTAGCGTGAAGTAACAAACATACAAATATAGTTATATAATATATAATATAAATATGTTGGGACATTAACACACAGAACCATCTAGTTCCATGGTAAACTACGAGGCCTGTGTTATGATTACCAGATAGTTGATACACCACACATATAATAACTTTAAATACATACATATTATAATTATAAACACCATGACTAGAGTGCAAACATTCGTGCTCATCACACAAATAAATGCCATCAGCGGGACTCGAACCCGCGACCGCTGGCGCCTGGCACAGCAAGTAGGGTTACTACAAACTGAGCCAAACGTGTCGTTTATAATAGTAGAGTGATTGAGTGAAAGGCAAGCAAAACCGCAGACGTTGCCTAGCACAAATACGGTGTTAACGAGATACGCATTCCGCAAGCGCAAGGCACTGACTCAAGGGCTACGTTGGTAGAATTTTAATGTAACCGCACTTATTCAAGGCCGTTTCTGGGAACACATGCAATTTATCTTAATGATTTCCCCTTAAATTTTGATGACAGTCATACCAATTTGTAATTTTCTTTCGAAATATTTAATATTAGTGACTCACCCATGCTTCGCCCGAGTTCGTTCTTAGGTTGCTCCCCCATGCAAACTTTCATTCCCATTATCACTCCCTTAAAGATGATGTCCTTCCCAGGGTCTCCAACTGTCTTCTTAATGAATTTCATCAAAATCGGTTCAGTAGTTCCGGAGCCTATTCGGTACAAGCAAGGAAAGAAACAAAAAAATCTTTCCTCTTTATAATATTAGTATAGATAGTATAGAATTTTTTTTTTGTGAATTTTAGTTTTATAGGAACAATGAAATATCTATACAGATAAATAAAATTGAAGTGTCTATTTGTAATATCAAAATAATAACTTATTATTAAATGCATATGAAAGTATATACGCTACTTATAAGAAAAAACTATTTTCATTTTTTTTGTCTGTCTGTCTGTTTCAGCTAATCTCCGAAATAGCTGGACTGATTTTGACGAAACTTTCACTGGCATATGGCTGATGTTATAAGGAGTAACTTAAGCTACTTTTATTGTACATAAAGAATCAGGGTTTCGCGCAAATTCGCATGAAATTGTGAACCTTTGTGTATAGATTATTATATGACAGTATTGTAATAATTCAGTTTTAAAATTCCATTGCTAGTTACGGACTTCCTCTCAATGAATAGTTTAGAGTCCGCCATGCTAGCCAAATACGGGTTAGCAGACGTCACATGTCTTTTGAAAACTAGTTAGGTTCTCTCAGATGTCCAGATTTCCTCGCCTTATTTTCCTTCGCCATATAAGCAAGTGGCAATAATATTGAAAATTATTCGCACAAAATGTCAGAGATGCAAGACTCGGATTTGAACCCGCTTAAATCGACTTTCTAAGATAATGTTACTAATATGCTACTAATGCTATAATACTTTAGACTATTAACTAAATACAAATCAGCCAAATCGATTTAAATTTTAAAGTTGCATTCACTTTGCCTCCATATTTTATATTAAGGGTCAAGCTTAGATATTACGCGCTTTAATATTAATCTAATTATATATTATATAAAGTCACAGTAAAAATAATATAAATATCTATATTGGCAAGTGTTGTTACAAGCCATGGTTACGGGTATACCTATGACCATGGTTTGTAATAGTGCCGAAATATCGCGAACTCTCAAAACTAAGTGCTAAACGAAGAAATATCCCATTTTATACCATAATAATAATTGAAAATATCTTATTACTAGCGACTCAACCTCGCTTCACTTCGGGTTCGTCCCTAGACAAAAACAAATCTATCCCACGGGATCGGGGATAATATATAGCCTATTATAGCCTTCCTCAGTTAACGGGCTATCTAATTCAAAAAGAATATTTCAAATCGGATTAGTAGTTCCTGAAATTAGCACGTTCAACAAAACAAACAAACAAACTCTTCAGCTTTATAATATTATAGATAGATATATCGTCATAACTTTAGGCTAAAAACAATAGAATAACAAATAACTATACAATATTCAATTAACAATGTTAGCTAGTTAACTTAGCTACTCGTAACTAGCTATTTAACAAAAGATATGTATAATACTTTTCAAGTATGATTAGAAGTAAAGCAAAAACAAGTGTTTGACGATTTCCACTGTCTAGGACTTAATGTCACATCGATAGAGATAATGAAAGCAATTATTGAATGATTCTATAAAGTATCGTCTGCAAACTTTGCACATATGAATAATTTAGGCGACTTCTACACTATAGTTTTAGTATCAGGGGAAAGTTCTTTAGAGTGACTTATGTAGCTTTTTAAACGTTATACTAGTGACTTACCCTCGCTTCACTCGGGTTCTTCTAGATACGTTTTAACGCTTGGTATGGAATACATAAACTGTATTTGTTAAATGTATACAAAGGTATGATGAGTGATTTCGTTACGGAGTGTATTTTTCGTTACGGAATGTATTATAATGTGTTTAATCATATAATATATTATATAATAATAATCTCCAAACAAGAAATGGAGCCAATCCGCCACTCTGTTTCGACATGAAAGTAGGACAAACAAACAAACAAACAAGTTAACGGACAGATGGACAGACAAACGAAAAAACAAACACTCTTTAACATTTATAATATTAGTATGCATATGGATTTCGATCAATAAAGAAATAGACTTAGCCTTGCAAATAAATTTAAAAGACTGAAGGCTTCTGTTATATTTTTTATTATGCACAAAATTAACCTTACAAATAATAATTTATTTATTTACTCTCTCAAACTTATTTTTTATTTACTTATATAAAGTATAATACATAAAATGATTGTAAATACGTTTCAGGTATTCATGTCTGACAATTTCTCAACTATTCCACATAAAGCTCATCATTTTGCTCTTTTTCTTCTATAAGTTACATTTATGTATATTTGAGCACTTATTTCGATCTCTTACTTATAATATAGTACTTAGGCGACCGAGTGAGTATGGATGTATGGATGTTTGTCTTTCACGCCAGAACGGCTGATCGGATCAAGATGAAATTTGGCACAGAGATAGATTATAGACTGGAATAACGTAAAGGCTACTTTTTATCTTGTAAAAACGTACGGTTCCCGTGGAATAGGTTTGTTTTTGTTTTCCTAGAGGCGAACCCGAGCGAAACGAGAGTGAGCCGCTAGTATATAATGTTAGTAGATAAACTTAAAAAGCAAAATCTGGTCTAAATACAAAATTTGATCCAAATCGTTAGAGCCGCTTCTGAGAAACAAAATAAATTTATTACGTTATATATATATATATATATATATATATATATATATATATATATATATATAAATATATAAATTGTAATTTATAATTGTAATATATATAAATTGAAATATAAGAAATGAAAAAAAAAATTAAAGAAGTTCTCATTTAATATTATAAGATTTAAAATGTTATATCTTGTATATGTAAGTATAATTTATACCATTTCTACATATTGTTCTTTGTTTAATTGCAGGGGATAGACGGTCTGATTCTAACGTAATTACGTTGAATGTACATAAAGTTTAGGAAATGACTGTGTGAAAAGACGACTGTTAGAACTTATACTATAGTTATATTGAATAGGCGCTGTTTGTTTAGGTGGTCGCAGATTCAAATCTCATTGGATGTAAAAAATTATTTTAACTTCATGTTTTAAATTGAAGAATGATAAACTGACACTTAAAGTACCATCCCTTATTTAAGCTATTTAGGGGATGAATTTTCAATAACGTACGTTCGGTCTAGTTGTTGAAATTCGACCATAATCATAATAATTATTAAAAATTTGAAGAAAACTTATAAGAATAGAATTTACTACTATCCATATATAAAAAAAAACACTGTTTATATTGATAACACTAAATTTCGTCAATAGCTACTAAGTTTTGTTTTTTATATATAGAAATCCAAAGAAAAACCTACAGGCAGTGTAGAGCTAGAAGCAGTATTTGCATTCGTAACCCTAAAAATAAATAAAGTATTCTAAGAACAATTTGTTCCCAAGTCAGAAACACTCAATTCATATTATTTACATAATATCTAAAGCTGTAACATAAATTGTTATTTTCAACTAAAATATTACATAAACACAAACACTTTAAGTTAAAGAAACATGAATACACAACCCCTAGCGAAGAGTAAACCCAATGTAAACATGTAACGCTCAGCCTCGGGCTGTCGTCCGCTCGAGCCCGAATAATTGTCATTACAAAAAACTACTTTACAACGTACAATACTGCCTTAAGCAACTGATTTTCTTAATTTGATATTAGTTATAGAAAATGTATTGTTAATTTTGAACCAAAGGAAGAATGGTTTAAAAAACGCTTTAAATGTAATTTTTTTTAGGTCAAGAAGATTTGGTTAAAATACTGTCCTTGCTGTATACAGCCCTTATTAATATCCCACCGGTGGGCATGGGCCTCCCTTCAGAACGATGGTTAGCACGCTAGCCAAGTGCGGGTTGACGGATTTCACATGTCTTTCGAAAACTTGTTAGGTTCTTTCAGACATGCAGCTTTTTTCACGATGTTTTTTTACCGTAAGGCTAGTGATAATCATATTAAAAATTATATGCACATGAGAATATCAGAAGTGCGAGAACTAGGATGTGAACCTGCTTCACTGGCTTTCCTATGCAAGGGCATCACCACTGGGCTCCACTGCCTTTTGGCCGAGATATCCTACTTAATAAAAAATTATAGAGATAAGTTCACCTTTGTCCACATCACTTTCTATTTTTTTTTTGTATGACTATTTTTTTGTGCAATAAAGAATATAATATATATTCCAGTATATACATAAGATAAAAAAATAATTTTAAGGAGGTAGGTACTCCCTATCTAATAGAAAGAAAAGCACTATTGTGAAATCGATTAAATACGAGTAAAATAGGATTGACATATTCTAACGATGTATTGTCATATAATTTGTATACATTTTTTAGTTTTCTATTAGCGATATCGATTGTCGAATGTTATCTTGTCTCAAACCCTATTCAGGTTGTCTATTTATAAATAAAGAACTCTGGCCTCTTGCCTCACAAGAATGGGTTACCTCTCAGAAGGATTACCTGTCAGGAGATTAATTGTAAGTTTAACTACTTTTTTTAAACTGGAAATCCCCAATGAAACAGAAAAATGTGTTATAATGCATAACATATTCTAAATAAAAGTTTTGCGGTCTTAAAAACCCCAAGACCTAGTGAAAATATTAACTTTTGCTTAACGTTACTTACGAACGTAACACTTAAAGTATTAAAAACAGCATCGGACCAAGTGCGAGCTAGACTCCCATAAAAATACCTCGTATAGGGTTTGAATATATTTGTAAAAGCTTATTTTATAAACTTAAATTTATATTGATTTAAACTAATCTTTAATTCATAGATCTTCGAATACGTGATGATGACTGGAAACAGACGTATCAACCGTTAGCAACTAAGCAACCAATCAACGCTTTAGCTTAATTTTTAGTGGTTGCTCTCTGTCAGGAATGCTGTATATTTGGGTATTCAAAGCTTGCGCCGTGAACGAGCAAACTGTGGTAGATTAGTACGTGACTCGCATCCTCTCTTATATCGCAGTTAGACGTACACCACCATACTAATGGTAATAAAACCTTTTGTTACGATTGTCCCGCTTTTGTTTGAATGAATCTTGATGGTTCGTTTTTGAAATAATGAAGCAACGTATATAAGTCTTAGAAATTTTTGTGTGTATCGAAGCTGGCTTAGTAAAGAAACAATATGGTAATGATATAATGCACCATTAGGTCAGAGTATACCATTTGTATATATTCTTTAGTTTTCTATATGGGAAACTGATTGTTTAAAAGTCAGCTTGTTTGTTAATAATTAAAAAGCTTAAAATTTCTATTAAATAAAATAAATAACTTTAAGTTTATAGACTAACAATTAAAAAAAAGACTTGATTTAAATTTTTAAAAGTCAATAAACTTATGTAAAAGTAAATATACTTATGTTTTAAGGTTTAGTATAGATTTCTCAGAGATGAGATACTTCCTCGCAGTAAAAAATATCTTATACGTTGACCCGGATAGTTATCCGGGTCAATATATAAGATATCATCATACCAAATTTTATCAAAATCAGTTCAGTGGTTTTTTCGTGATGCTTTCCAAGACAGACAGACAAAAATTCTAAAAAATATAGGTTCGAACTCCGTATCAATAAGATTTTCCAAAAATTATTTAATGGACAGATTCGACTCAGTATTATATTATATGTATAGACAGAAGGCACACAATTTTCATGAGGGTTAGTAAATAAGTAGCATTATTATTGCATCATATTATATATTATATCAAATATTTTTGTAATAGTACCCAAAAAAACTTTATATTATATATGAAGTTAAAATCATGACTTTTATTTGACCTTAGACGACTGCTTCTAAAAACCTAGAGCTTTAAATTTCAAATATTAAAAATATGCGGGATTAATAATTTTTATTGATTATTATTAAAAAATTACATAAGAATTTGCAAGTAGATCTTAACTTTTATAAATATCATAATAACAATCTTTATATCGATTTTAGTTACTGTTGCCAATCCCACTGAGGCTAGTCAAATACGCAGGAAATTTTACAGCGCACAAATGTATACAAACACGACTGCACTATCTATATCTCCATTTATTTTACAACGACACTAGCGACATAACCTCATTTCTAACAATTACTCCAGATAATAATCTATCTGTGTACTAAATTTCATCAAAACCCGTCCAGTCATTTAGTCTACTGGACAAACATCCAGACACGTTCAAACTTCTGCAATAACAGCAAGCCGATGTACATAAAAATATAATTATTTAATTAAATGAATGAATATATGTTGAGTATTATTAATTCATCCATAAATTATAAATCTTAATCATAAGGGTAAGGAAATTGTAAAATAATTAAATAATTATATTTTTATGTCCCAACATATTTATGTTGGGACATTAACACACAGCACCATCTAGTTCCATGGTAAGCTACGAGGCCTGTTATATGGATACCAGATAGTTGATATACTACACATATATGCATGTATAACTTTAAAAACATACATATTAATTATATAAATATAAACACCCATGACTGAAATACAAACATTCGTGCTGATCAAATGCGGGAAAATATCTCATCTCTGAGAAATCTTTACTACCTAACCAATAAAATAAAATATAACTTTCTAAAGCCAAATACTACTCGTATATAGAGTGTATGCAGCATTTTCAACGTATTGGCATTGGCAAATCCAGTAAATCCTTATAGACCATAAATCATACGTTTTAGGATGACCTTGAAATCAATTAAAACCACCCTTAGAAGGGTGAATTTGGCGGGATCTTAAATCGCTTAGATGGGGGTCTATTGAGTTATCCATCGCTTACTTGGTAATAATGTATGGGGTGCCAGGGTCGGCTCCACAATGGGATCGGTGCACTGAAGGGTTATAATTGCTGGATAATGTTCATAGATAAATTATACCGTCTGCTTTACGCATGGCAATTTTACAAGATATATGTATTAGTAGGCAGTGGTAGCCCAGTGGTACTGCGCTTGCTTGGGAAACCGAGTGAAGCGGGTCTTGCTCCTCTGATATTTTTATGTGCGAATATTTTCTAACATGATTACCACTTGCCTTACTGTGAAGGAAAACATCGTGAGGAAATCTGCATGTCTGAGAAAACCTAGCAAGTTTTCGAAAGACATGTGAAGTCCGCCAACCCGCAATTGGCTAACGTGGTGGACTATGGCCTGATCCCCCTCGTATTGAAGGGAGGCCCGTGCCCAGCAGTGGGACGTTACAAGGGCTGAATACAATGTATTAGTGCAAAACTTTAACATTAATGATTTTAGTTAAGTGAAACTAATCTGTCTTTAGTTAATATGAAATGAAACTCAAAAGAAAAATTTCCTGTGAACCTTTTTACATTTAGGAATTTGTAGAGGTTCTTTTAATATACCAGTCCACCCATCGTTTCGAATGCTTTACAGCAATCATGGTTAAGGCAGAGACTCAAACTCAAAAATTAAAATAAATTCGTAAAAAAACCGAAAAGGTAGTTTTATTTAAAATGTCAAATATTCGTGTAAATCTAAGAAAGTATTAGTTGTTATATCCATTCATATAATAAAATCATAACTAAGCCTAATCAGTGCATGATATATTTTTTGGAAAATCTTATTGAAATAGACTTTATTATCGATACAGAGGTCGAATCTATAGTTTTTAGAATTTTTGTCTGTCTGTCTGTTACCGCATCTTGGAAAAACCACTTGAGGGATTTTAATGAAATTTGCTATGATGATAACTGGTTATCCGGGTCAACATATATGGTATGTTTTTCTGCGGGAAAATATCTCATTTCTGAGAAATCTATACTAAACGGTAATACGGCGGAGCGAGGGTGAGTCGCTAGTGTATGTACCAGGTACCTATATGATTAAACTTAATCGATAGAAAAAAGCAACATAGTTTATTATTCACTTTTGCTCGTGACTTCTCTTTCATGTTACAATGATAAATATAGTACGACAATGCCAAATGAACAAAGTTAAATTATTAGCTGGTACTATTTTTTTAATAGTATCATTTAATTGACGACACGTTTGGCTCAGTTTGTAGTGACCTTACTTGAATGCCAGCGGTTGCGGGTTCGAGTCCCGTTGGGGGCATATATTTGTGTAATGAGCACGAATGATTGTACTCCAGTCATGTGTGTTTATATTTATAAGATGTATGTATTTAAACTTATGTATGTATAGTGTATCAACTATCTGGTATCCTTAACACAAGGCTCGTTGCTTACCATGGAACTAGAAGGTGCTGTGAGTTAATGTCCCAACAAATACCAATGTTTGCTAAAATAAAGTTATTAGTATTTAAGTATTTACTATATAACCACTTATTAACCACAAATCGATGATGTATATTGAAAATTGTTTCCTTAGGCAATATTAAATATCTTTATCATAATATTTTTTTATCATTATTGTATTTTTTTATCAATATTCTAAGTTATACGCAATATTATAAACGTATGTATACATACATATGTACATATATTCATAGTGTTAAAGTATGGGATGCCTTACATTCATACAGACCGACGGTCAAATATGCCGGTGCATATATAATAAAACGGTCACCCCTTCAGGGATCGGTACTTTAGGCCCCTTAACTATAGAACCGGCGATTTCTTAAATTGTTCCATGAATAAAAATGCAGCAATAACTCTTAATAGCGGTAAAAATATGACCTGATGCGTTTAGGGATAAGGGAGAACGTACAATATGTTTCTTTCTGGGGTAAGCGAACTTTCAGTGGGTAGTTGTATATTTTCGTAAAAAAACATTTAATATAGATAAATAATATATTTAAATTAATGGAATAAAATATTCAGCTTAAACTGGATGAATATTAAAAAAAATAAAAAAGACGTTAGACTTTCTCGCGCTTGTGGTATAAAATAAAAAAAAATGGCAATAAATAACATTATTACACTGTGATTGTAAATCTGTGATAAAGAAAAACACGGTTCAAAGATGGCTTAGTCTGTAATGACCCTACTTGATTGCCAGCGGTCGAGGGTTCAACTATCTGGTACCCATAACACATGCCTCGTAGCTTACCATGGAACTAGATGGTGCTGTGTGTTAATGTCCCAACATATTTATTTATCATTTATTTATTTGTTTCGAATCATTATTACCTTTATGTAATGAACAATTTGTAGTAAAAAGCAAAGTTGTCAAATAAAATAAATTACTATTTTCTTATATGAAAAGAACTCAGGCTATATAACATTAAGATTGAAGGAATATATTCACAATAAAAAAAAAATTACATCACTTATTAGCTAGCAGCTAGATTTTTCTAGAAATATATCCAAAATTGTATTACTTTTACATGTAAAGATGTAAACATTATTTTTGCACCTCACAAAATTCGTACCCACGACTTCGAATTTCACAAATAGATTGTGACAACTAAACACGTAAAATTAACGTTAAGTATATTTCTTACCTACATCCTGTATTCCAATAATTTCTTAACAAAACTAAGTTATTTTCGCTTAATTTATTCCAAACACTGCTATTGTACTCACATCTTTATTTTATCCGTCCAAGTGATCCTCTATGCATTATGTATGGGCACGCATTTTATACTTAACTCTATATGCCGTGAAGGCTTCGTATGAGTACAGCGTATTTTCAAAGAATTTCCTCTAGCCCACTTAATTATGATAAAATACAATAACTTTAATAAAAAGTTAAAACTAAATTGTTTACTAAAAATAATTATTTACTTTTAAATACTTGTATTAGTAATGAAAACTTATACTAATATTATAAAAGGGTAGAATTTGTTTGTTTGTATATTTGTTTGTTTGTTTGTTTGAATGCTAACCTCAGCAACTACTAATCCGATTTGGATATTTCTTCTTGCATTAGATAGTTCGTTTATGTAGGAAGGCTATAGGCTATTTATCATATAATATATAGACTACTTACATATATCCCATACTAACCGTTATTAAAAAAAATTAAAATCCGACTTCCAGGCACTGAAAAGTAAAAAATAACTAAACGGGGGTTTTCATTTAGAATAGATACTTAATCAGATTTTTTCGAAGTCGGTGTGCTTTGATTTGTATTGGCTGGCACCGACTTCGAAAAAATCTGATTAAGTATCTATTCTAAATGAAAACCCCCGTTTAGTTATTTTTTACTTTTCAGTGCCTGGAAGTCGGTTTTTAATTTTTTTTAAAAAGTTATTATTTTTCCATTTTTAGTGTAAACGTATCATCAATACAAATTAATCAAGCCCAAACACCAGGTAATTGCTGTAAATCGTTGAGGAGTTCCCTCGACTATCTTTCGGGTCCATCATCAGATCGACTCCAGACCTTCACTAAATAGTAGTGCTTTAAAACACCTAATGAAAATGTTAACAAACGCACAAGTCGCCGCTACGATTTTCGAAAGTTCCCCTCGATTTCTCTGGGATCCCATCATCAGATCCTGGTTTCCTTATCATGGTACCACTCTTGGGATATCTCCTTTCCAACAAAAAAAGAATTATCAAAATCGGTTCATAAACGACGAAAAAATGCCCGAACAAACATAAATATATATATATATATATACGGTCGAATTGAGAACCTCCTCCTTTTTTTGGAAGTCGGTTAAAAACGTACTCAGTCAACGTATCGCTAGTTACGTAATATTATGTATGATAAGAAAACTTGTGATAAGACCAAAGTTGTATTTTTTTTTGAATAATCTGTCTAAATGTAGTCTGAGATGTATCTATAAATATTTTTTGATAATACAGGAGTTTCTTATTTCTTAAAGGATAAAAAAAAATAAGTAGGGAGGCTATGTGGGTTTTGATAGTGTTCGCTTGAAACACCAAGTGGTTCAAAGTAGATCTAGCAACTCGTGATATTTACATGTAAACATAAGCATTTTCAATATGATTACAACTTGCTTTTCGGTAAAGGAAAACATCGTGAGGAAACCTGCATAGCTAAGATAACCATTTTAAAAGAGCCGTTTTCGAATAACAGTGTAAAGTCCACCAACCCGGCCTTTACCGTCTGGTGGAATGTTCCCCCTACTTTAAAGAGAGGCTTGTTTTCAACAGTGGGATTCCAAAAAGGGTTGTATTATTATATACAATACACTGTGAGACATAAAATATTATTAACTAGCGACTCATCCTCGCTTCGCTCGGGTTCGTCCCTAGGTTGCTTCCCCATACTAACTTTCATCCCCATTTTCACCCTTTTAAGGGGAAATTTCTGGAATAAAAACTATCCTATATCATTACTAGGGTCTCAAACTATCTTCTTACCAAATTTCATCCAAATAGGTTCAGTATTTTCGGAGCCTATTCTATAAGATGAGATCACAAAAGCTAACTAGAATAGTATATAAGTATATAAAACTTTAGAAATTACAAAAGATTCCTCAACTAAATCACTTAAGATATTTAGCTTAATTGAGTCAGAGCTGACTCATATACGGCATAGATAGTCGATGTCTGTCAGTCAGACGTGATGTCGGACGCGTTAGTCATTGTTTGTATAACGCTGTAATGAATAATAAACGAGAACTATGTTGAAATTCGATTTTTTCCTGTTCAAGAAACAGGATTTAGCAAAACATCGATATTGTGGTTAAAATTATGAGTAATTTAAGATGTTTGTTTAAAGGTGTGACTTTTATCTACGGCAGGTGAATGATTGGTCATAGCATTGATTTTGATACAAATAGAAAAAAAAAATAGAACCTACTTTCAAATTGAAAATCGTATAATCTATGTTAACACCATATTTAAAGTTTTTTTTCTATGTTTTCTATAAAAGTTCCTATGTTTTGGCTAAATCTTTTTAGATGTAGATTTTATATAAATAATACTTCGTTATTAGTTATTATGTAATACTTCGCTTCATCTAAAGTTGCCAAGTCATGTGCAAACGACTCGCACCTATCCGTCTTGAGTGTCATCGATCTTGGTACAGTAATTATCGTTGGTGGCTCAGTAAATGACGCAATCGTTCACCCAGCTTTGCCTCGCATTCGTCAAGAAACCACTTCGTCAAGTTTATTTCAGATTTTTTGAACTCCTTCAGTATTTTCATGGAATTTCTTTTCAGAAGAAAAATTTTTTTGCAGCGTCTTTATGTTACTATAATGGTTTTTACTTGGAATGTTTTAATATATGGCGAAGAAAACAATACAATAATTTTATACCGTTTTTGTCAAAAAAACATGTTTTTTAAGAAATAATTTTACAAACGAGATTTAATTTAATGAAAAAATAAACGTCAAGTTGTTTTGGTTAAATAAAAATTCTTCATTTGTGACATTATTCGGCATGTTTTTATTTTGACTGACCACTTCAACATTTTCAGTCAATTTTGTCAAAGCACTTCAATCTCGATCGCGAGGTTATATCGAGCCCAACGCGCCACGACCTGTAATCAGGCGTGGGAGTGGCGGTATGGGTATTTTCAATAATGTGTTGCAGATGTTTTCGCTTGATTTAGTGTATTATTTTCCATTAAAATAATAAAATAAAAAATATATTCGTAATTTTGTACGTTTATTTACAGTATTCTAATACACATATTAATACTTTCCACTATTAAGTTAATTATAAAGTTTTGAAATGATTTCCAATAAAAATCTATAAATTCATTACAAAATTTCTTATTAACTTTGCACCAATTTAGGACAGGCGACGTGCCAAGTGTTCAATCGAATTTCATATCACGAATCATTTCTGCTTGTCGAAGTGCCATCGATATTAATTTTATATTACATAACTGTCGCATTATTACATAAATTGTAAACTAAAAAGGAGCTTTTATCTTTACCTATCTAATTTTTTTTTTAATTATACAATCTATAACTTCACCTTTCTCCATATGGTTGTGTATACCAAAAGCCGTATATAATCCTGCCTTTTTGGGAATCTTGTAGATAGGATATCTAATTAATCGATTAATCAAAGCAAATACAAATATCCCTATAATAGCGCTTGCTGGAAAAGCTAAATACAGCAGGTTTAAATCTATCTCCAGTCACACCTAACTTAGTCATGAAGACCACTAACTATTGAGTACTTCATACTTAATACTCTTTCCACTCTCTTTCTCTCCATTCTCTCTCTGACCCATATATCTTTTATATTTTTATTATGTTTTTTTATACTTAATTGAATTTTATATAACTTTTATTATTTTATCTTAATTATGTTACAAATATTGTTAATGTTTTTTTTTAATAATGATGTCTTGTTTATATTATTTTATTGTATAGGTGCATTTATGTCTAGTTTTGTAAATCTAATAAAGAATGAATTAATCTAACTTTAGTTGGTTATTCTAATAAAAATAAATAACTCTCTGTTCTTTCCGACGTGGAAGAAAGAAAAACAAACATTTATAACATTATTCTTAACCTAATGTTAAGGCTAAAATTATTAGGCTTATTAATTAGGGCTAAAAATGTATTATACCTTTAGTCAATCTCTAAGTACTCGTTTAGTCAAATCTGAAATAGGTCAAGAGTATGAGCTTAGGGTATAAACAGCTTAGATAGTCAGTAGATATGTAAATAGAGGGATACTAGGCCCGAATACAGAATTAATTATGTGCTGGACCATCTGCCGTATCAATATTCAATCCGATTGGGACCTATTGAGCCTACCGACCCGTTTATTTGTATGTGGTCTAAACATATTATATGTTTAGTTTGTTATAATTATCAGTTATAATGTGTTTGTTCTGGAAAATTATACTTTATTTTATATTAGATGTATCTGTAAAAATCATTATAAAATGCTTAGTTTGGAAACCAAAATTGTCTCTCATTGATTAACTTACACTTTTATTATAGTAATAGCAAAACCCGCGGCTTCGCTCGCGCTAAAACTACAATAAAAAACTTTAAAAAGGTAGGTTTCATACAAATTATCATCCCTTATTTTATCGCCTTATGGGATGAATTTCAAAAAACGATAAAACACGGATTTATTTAAATGTATTGAAGAGCATTAATACCAAGTTTCAAGAAATTCTGATCATAAATATTTTTTGGGTTCTGTTATAACGTGTATTCCCGTGGGAATTAGATAATCTCCCGCGGTGAAAAGTATCCTATATAATACTTTCTTATCCTCTCCTTTCTTATCCTATATGTTGACCCGGATATCCAGCTATCATCATACCAAATTTTATCAAAATCTCTCCAGTGGTTTTTCTGTGATGCGGTAACAGACAGACGGACATACAGACAGACAGACAGACAGACAGACAAAAATTCTAAAAACTATAGATTCGGTCTCTGCATCGATAATAAAGTCTATTTCAATAAGATTTTCCAAAAAATGTTTAAGATACAGATTCGACTCAGTGAGAATTTTATTATATGTATAGATAGATAGTGATATAAGCTATTTTTATTGTCGAAAATAAAGCAGTAAAAAAACCTAGTATTTAATACCTAACAATAGGTAATTTTGTGTCTGGGTCCTTAAAACATATAGACAATGCAAGTACTTTGTTCTTATATCTACACTAATATTATAAAGAGAAAAGATTTGTATTTTTGTATGTTTGTAATGAATAAACTTAAAAACTACTAGGCCGATTTATTTAAAATTTGGTAAAAAGATAGTTTGAGACCCTGGGAAGGACATATATAATATTTTTTATTCCGGAAAACATCCCTTAAAAGGATTAAAATTTGGATGAAAGTTTGTATGGAGAATCAACCTAAGGACGAACCCGAGCGAAGCGAGGCTGAGTCGCTAGTATGATAAATACTTGTCTCAAGCAGGATTTGAATCTGAGACCGATGTTTACATTTATAAGCATAAATGTATACTAATAGACAGTTTTTATTAGTAAAGTAATTAAATTTTTAAGAAAACTCAACATTGAAACCTTTATTCCATAATTTAATATATTTTTCTTCTATAAAAGGAAGCTGTTTATTTATTTTCATATTGTATAAAGCAATATTCAAAAACCTCCAGTGAACGTGTCTAATACTCCATCCTACACTATTTGCGACGTTTAGAAACAGGATACAAGGTTAAAAAGGGTTCGAGATGTATCTCATATATAAATCTTTGCAAACGGATCGTGCGTGGACCATTGTGTTAGAATTGAGTCAGTTTGTTCCCTATTTACCGACGTTTTCTGTTACGAATTTTAGTTCTACATTTTGCTTTTCATTTGATGTAGTTACAATTTTGTAAAGGTTACTAAGTTAAAAAAGTTCACCAATCTAACTAATTACCATCTTATGTAACCACTAATTTTTACTCGCATCGTCGTTCGCGTGTTAGCACGTCGATAAAAAATCTATGTTAATCCGAAACATAATTATAATTATACCGAATTTTCTACAAATCTGTTAAATCATTGCAATATAAATCTATACATTTGTACATACAGCTTTAACATTTATAATAATATTAAGTATAGTATTTTAATATATTAGTAACACTTAGCATCTAAATAATAGGAAGTAGTAGCCCAGTGGTAACGCACTCGCTTGGGAAACAGAGTGAAGCGGGTTCAAATCCCGGGTCTCGCACCTCTGATATTTTCATGTGGTGGACTATTGCCTGATGCCCCTTCGAGTAAAAGGAGGCACGTGCCCAGCAGTGGAACGTTAATAACTAGCTATACCTGTAACTTAAGCTATAACCCATAACTCACTTTAAACTATATAAGATTTATCTTTCACTTAACTTGATTGATTATAATTACTTCTAACTAAAAAGGTACACCGATTTTAAAATCTCTTAAAGAAACATTTTTCTAAGCTTAATTATTTTGAATACAAAATCATAATTGAGATATAAACTATTTTTTAAAAAGAATCATCTAAATCAGTTCAATTGGCGAAGATATTACGTAGCTTTGTGTATGTAATAAAAGCATAATAACTTAAGCTTCATCTTCATTTTTAAAATCAAATTAAATTCTGAGTATTGAACCTGTATTTTTAACAAACCAATACACAAAACATTGTTTCTATAAAATAAAGTAGCTTTCTGCGTCTCCGTCTGAAGCTTTGGGTTGTAGTCTGATCTTAGATATCCTCAAAGTTACCTAATTAAAAAAGCTTAAAACGCAAAATGGAATATATAAAACTAACCAAGAACTAGCACGTTCACACATAAAAAGCAATCTCTTTAGCTCCATAATATTAGTATAGATATGTAGGGCATCGTAGTATTCAAATGTATTTATTTTTAATTTAGTAACATTTAATTAAGGTTGTGTATCCGAACCTAATTAGAGGGACGAAAGCCGAAAGCTGTATACTACATATCTTTCTCTCTCTTGCTCCGGTAATGGCTACCGATGAGTTGATTGGGGCGTGTGCTTTAAATTTAAAAATTATATTACAAATAAATCTCAGACTAACAATTTACCCTCGCTTCGCTCGTGTACGTCTTATGTACGTTTTAATTTTTTTGAGCGGAACCCTAACTTTTTCTAAAACCTAAGTTACTCCTTATAGATATTTGCTAGTGAAACTCCCGACAAAATCTGTCCAGACGTTCTTGATTTTTATTTTGCAGGCTCATCCTGTAATACAGCTGTATAAGATAATCATTTCAAGAGTATGATACAATCGTGCTTAAATGATGAAAGTATGTAGGTATGTCCTTAGCACTAAATACAGTTTTAACGTTTCAGACTTATTGCATTTAATGTTGCATAAGTGCAGAGCGCTTGGAAAAATGTAGTCTTTTCATTATATTTTTGAGCGAACAATTATGATATGAAGCTAATGGGTCTGTTTTGTAAAACAATATAATAAGGAAATATAAATGGTCTGGTAAAGTAAGAGTACAAACTATTTCAAACTATATCTTAAGATTAATTACCGTGTAAGGCATTTTTTGGCAAATAGTGACGCGCCCTTACTTTGCATCATTGGGTAACTTTTATCCCATTGGAAGTAGACTAATATCCCATGAAAAAGATTTGGATGTATCAGGATAAATATATCATAAACCATCCTCTGTCCTAGGAAGTGTTTCTACTATTCAGATTTTTCAGGAAAGTCATTCGAATCAAGAACCAAAAATGAAAATAAATCCACGAAATATCCGAAAAGTTATTTTTAATTAAAATGTCGAATATTTGCCTTATTCTAGGAATATGTGCTTATTTTAATATAAGTTTAACTTAACCCACACTTAAAAAGCTTAAATTACTGTAAATTCATATTCTTTATTATGAAATCTTCAATAGTGATAAGAATATAAGTTACTTTGTATCAAGTTTTATATTACTTTCTAAATATTATATTCATGAAAATATCAATTGAATAAGGCTAAATTAAAGCACATAAAATTGTGGTTAAAGTAATATTTTAAATTTTATAGTAGAAGCAACGTATATCCCACAAATTGTACTACATACTGGAATCAGAGGACCCCTATAAAATGTCTCAGCGCAAAACCTTAGGGATCCCCTGCACATAAAAACCCTGTAATCGCACGTTAAAGGCACTAAAAAGGTCGATTCTGTACACCTGATAATAAATCGTTGAAAACAAAAGAAAAATCCACCATAAATCGGACTGAATGCAATATACGTCTATTAGGTTCTCACTCGAAAGCTTTTAAATCTTTCCCTACCCCCAAATACCTAGTTTTACAGCCAACCAATGCTAGGTCGTTGGTAAAGAGATAAATTTTCGATGGCCATCTATTACCGATCCATAAAATGTTTTATATGATCAATAATTTCTGATGTAGTACAAACCGCGCAATGGTTTGCGAGCTATTCGAAAGTGCCCCAATAAGTGTGCAGGCTGCGGTTGGTAATAGCTTCATCGTAGCGGTATCCTGGAAGGTGTTCAATACATTTTTAATTCTATAATAGTTCTCTTGGGGTTTTATGTGGGCCTGAAATATGGTCTGTTTCGGTAATATATGTGGAAAGTTTACGTTTGCTTTGGATTATTATAGGCTATAACATTTTTGGGGGCATGCGTTTTTTTTCATCTTGCTAGCTTTAGTTTTTTTGCTAATTACATGTTGCGAATTCTGTTTTTTTATTACTTTATACAGTAATCGATCTACGCGACGTTGAAAAATATGTAATATATAGGTGATTTTTTGGTTATGCCAATTTCTTTAAATCAATTAAATATAAAATTATTGACAAAATAAGATAAATATTTTAATTCTAAAATCTACTAAATTAATGCAAGAAGAAAAAGAAATGAATAAAACATGTACAAGTATGCGTTTATATATAAAAAATTGCAATCAAAAAACCTACCTACTGCTGGGTAAGGGGATGAGAGGGGGATCAGGCCATAGTCCGCAGCGCTGGTCAAGTGCGGGGCGGACTGGACATGTATTTCGAAAACTCGCTATATTCTTACAGACAAGCAGGTTGACATGACATTTTCTTACACCGTAAGATAGGTGGTTATCATGGTGGAAATTATTCAAACATGAAAATATCAGAGGTGCATAACACGAGATTTGAATCAGCTTCACTTGGTTTCCCAAGCGAACGCGCTACCACCGGGCTACAGCTGCTATATGAGTATAAATGTACCTATTTATTTTGTTTAAATTCTTATATACAAATAATGCTATATAGTCTTCTTCTATCTATATGAATAAAATGTTATGTTCATATGTTTATCCTGTGTGCGTTTCTACACCATAGATTCGATTATGGTGCAACTCTGGTGGGTTAATCTGTATACGCCTTGGAAGGTTTCTAGCGCAAAAAAGGACGTTTGTCTTTTATGTGGCCCTAAACCATCCAAATTGAGGCACGCACCCGAGCGAAGTAAGGGTAAGTCACTAGTATAACATAAATTTAATCATTAATAAAAACGTCTGACTCAAGGCGTTTGAAATCACGTACAAAATTTCAACTTAAGGTTTTCTTTTTATCGGCACCATTTCACATTTTCTTTTTTTCGTAGCCGATGAATCGGTTATAATTATAACTCTCTACGGATTAACGCCTCCAGGATTTTATATCGTTTATTTTTTTATGCCCAAAATGGCTTGGAAGGCTTTAACGGGACTCTGCGTTTGGAGTTTAATCTAATAAGCTGATAATATCTGAATTTACCACTAATTTTATAATAAATATCGTACGCACGAATAAAATAATTGCTTGTATATGTCTATATCTAAAATAGGTTTAGTGGGATAAATATAGTATAGGTAAATTGAGTAAGTCATGCGTACGTCATACAGTTGTCAATCTGTCAAAACAAACACTGGACGAACCTACTATTCAAGTACTAAGTAAAGGCTTAAATTTTGCTGTAGCGCCGGCCCGCATACCTTATGAGGACATTATTTGTGCAGTTGAAGACGCTCTGGCCAAAAATGCTATGAAACCTGAGGACATGGAGGCCATACGTCAAGATGTTTCATCCTTGTTACGTCGAAGTACTAGGCCCAAACCAAATCTCAATAAACAACAGTATTTAGCGTTGAAGAACTTACGCAGCAGGTCAGACATCACCATCCTACGCGCAGATAAGGGAAATGCTACCGTCGTGATGGATACATCAGATTACAATGACAAAATTAAACAACTTTTGTCGGATGAAAGTACATATAAAAAAGTCAAAACAGACCCAACCACCACTGTTTTAAATAACACTAAAAAGTTAATTAAGAAACACTCCGATGCATTGAATCTTGATGTTAAAAACCTTATTCCATCTTGTGCAAAGCCGCCTAAACTTTATGGACTTCCTAAGATACACAAGCTGAACGCTCCGCTACGTCCAATTGTGAGTCAAATAGATACACCGACATACAAATTGGCCCAACTAGTAGCGAAAGTACTCTCAACACTCAGAGGGAAAACATCAGCGTTCATAAGGGACTCTTACCATTTTGTTAATGAGATAAAACAGCTACAACTCATGGACAATGAAACAATGGTTAGTTTTGATGTACAGTCTCTATTTACCAGCCTACCAGTAGAGGACTGTGTCAAAATAGTATCAAGAAAGCTACTCGACAATAATATGCAAGAAGAATACACTGAACTTTTAAAACACTGCCTTACATCAGGCTATCTATTGTGGAATGATGAATTCTACAAGCAAGTGGATGGAGTGGCCATGGGTTCGCCTGTCTCCCCCGTTGTAGCTGACATCTTCATGGAGGCCTTCGAGGAGACTGCTCTAAACACATCACCTGTGACCCCTCGTTTCTACAAGCGGTACGTAGATGACACATTCACAATATTACCATCTGACAAAATATCTGTATTCTTAAAACATCTTAACTCCATAAACCCTAAAATACAGTTTACAATGGAACTGGAGTCTAATAATTCTTTAGCTTTCTTAGATGTATTAGTTAAACGTAACCCAGATAACACCTTGAGTCATACTGTGTATCGAAAGAAGACCCATACAGATAGGTACTTGAATGGTGAATCTCACCACCACCCTTCACAGTTAGCTACCGTGGGAAAATTTTTGTGCGCCTACGTCACAGGGACCGAGTGAAACCAGCCACAGTCGAGCGCGTCCCTGCAGTCCTACCTTACATGAGAGGAGTCACTGACAAGATTGGCTACATCCTAAAGCGAGCTTCAATTAAAACTTATTTCAAGCCGCCAAAGAAAATTAGTCAATTCTTACCACCTGTCAAGTGCCACATCCCTCTACAAGATGCAGGAGTTTACAAACTTGATTGTGATTGTGGACTCTCTTACATTGGACAAACAAAGCGATCCATAAGAACTCGGGTCAAAGAACACATAGCTGATGTGAAGCACCGCCGTAATACAACATCT
This sequence comes from Argynnis bischoffii washingtonia, assembly GCA_033884665.1. NCBI lineage: Eukaryota > Metazoa > Arthropoda > Insecta > Lepidoptera > Nymphalidae > Argynnis > Argynnis bischoffii. The sequence continues at coordinate 1,123,258 of CM066622.1, forward strand.
GCTGTCTGCAAACATAGTCAGGATCGCCCAAGCCATTATATTCGCTTCGATAGACCCCAAATCCTCGCGAAAGAAAATCGATATCGCCCTAGAATGATTCGGGAAGCTATAGAAATTAAAAAACATCCAAATTTCAATAGGGAAGATGGCTGGGTACTACCATCGTCGTGGGATCCTGTTATTAATATTATAAAATCTAATAATAAAATTAAACATAACAGACAGTTAGATGTAGTAAGTTCTTACTGTGTAGATCAAAATAACAGTACTTAAAATTAATATTTTACATTTGTAAATGTAATTCTTGATTAATTTTATTTCTTGATTAATAATTTTATAAAGTAGATATAGAACAATAATGTGGCTTAAATAATTAATATTTTATCTACCTTTATGTTTATAAATATAATAATGGTAACACTAAAAATATAGATTATTAAACAATAATGCAATAATAAGTTTTCTAAAGAATTGAAATGATAATAGCTAAAATTATATAAATAATACTCCTTATTTCAAGTATAAAATTAAAATTATAAAATGTTTAAAATTAAAATTAACAAATATTGTAAGGTACTTTGATGCCAATTTTCAATATTTTGAATTCATTTTTGTTAATTGTGGGTAGGCTGTCTGTAACAACTATATAATACTTTTGAGACATCTGACACCTTAGTCTCTCCCGTGACCATGATTGCTGTAAAGCAATCGAAACGTCGGGAAACAAAAATCAAAATAAATCCGCGAAAAAATCCGAAAAGATAGTTTTATTTAAATGTCTAATATTCGCGTAAACCTAAGAAAGTATTAGGCAGTAGGTGCCTTTAAAAAAGCCTAAATTAACCGTTTAGTCTAGGTCTGTACATGTCATTAGTATATTTATATTTCAAGGTACTTGATAATACATTTAAACGATTTTAAACTTTCATGCCCTATATTTTGAGGCTATTTTCCTGTATATAGATTAATTACGGTAGTTAATGTTGTATGTGCATCTAATTTGTTGTTTGACATCTCTTGAACATCACGCCAATGTATGAAATAGCTCATTGATTACGATTGGAATCTGTGCATTAGTAAAATATTGTCTTTGTCAAATTAGTTAGGTATCTTTGAATATATATATATATATATATATATATAATATGGGAACGCATCACGAGAAAACCACTGGTCAGATTTTTGCTGCGTTAAAACGTAGTTAGGGTCGAACCCGAGCGAAGTTGGAGTGAGTAGCTAGTCTAATATAAAATGCTTTATGGGCTGTCTAATGATTAATTCCGAAACATATTTCTAGATATGAACATACATATATAAAAAATAACGTTATCCGAATACAATATTAGAATTTCAAACGTCTAAATAATAACAAGAGCTTGAATTGTTTCAAGCGGCAGTATAATTAGTAGTAATCTACCATTAAATGTACCGATTGGAGTTGCTATTAGTGTAATGGTCGGCCGTCGTTGACTGATGGTTGTTCCTTCATTCATTCGCTCTCATTCAGGCAAAAGCCGAAAAAGATTTTAGTTACACCCGTTTTTGAAAGCATTAGCTATTTATTACAGACATAAAATAAAAAAAGGTTTTACAGTATATCCTTTGAGATGTGTAATGTTTTTTTTTTTGTAGTATTATATAGCCGGAGTCCGCCAAAATAAATGTCAAAATCAAAAATAGTAGTAACACTATTCTCCGTTTTACTTTACAACAGATACAGAAAGAGATTTAACAGATAATTTACTTTTTTTAAAGAATAATGGAAATTTTATATAAGTATTAGTTATTATTTTAAATAGAAAGTATGATCAATATAAATAATACCTAGTTCTTTTGGATTTTTAAGTATTAGTTTTATTCCTGTTGAAGGAGAGATAGCATATTATTAGCTTATTTAAACTTTTTCTTCATTATAATAAAACGTGTTAGCCATTTTTATTTATTGACATTTATTTACTTATTACTTAATATAAAAATATTATCATTTGTAGACCTATGTATTTTAAAACATTATTTATGATTATAAAATATTGTTTGGCTTCAACTTTAGTTCTATGACACTCTATCTATTTCTTAGTTTGATTGACAATCGTACATATATTATATATCGTTACACATATATTATCTATACATGTAACAAAACTGCAGAGATCGAATGTCTGTACATGGAAAAAATGCTAAAAAACGAGTCAGGAGGATGTAAGAAGGGAATAGAACAAATGCAGATTATTTTAATTTTTTTTGTTTCTCTGTCTGTTTGTCTGTCTATAGATTAGTAATATATATATATATATATATATATATATATATATATATATATATATATATAGATTAGTAATAGCATTATAATAGTAGTTGGTTGAGATATTTCATTCACTGACTCCCGACCATTAACTCTGTTTATAGCAAGTCCGAAATAGATTTTAGAATGCGACTGTACATTCCAACAGCTTTGCTTTATCGACTTATAAATAGGGTAAATGTACCGACTAACGACATTGCTCCAGTTATTGACACTGCAATAAGTTTTATTGCAAAGCAAAACAATAACCACTTATGATCATAGAATAAAATATAAAAATTCCTAATAGGCGAACTGCTGAAGTTTTTATGTGTGTGTTTATGTATGTATGTTTGTTACTCAATTACTCTGAAAAGGTTGGACAGGTTTTAATGAAAATTAATTCTTAGATAGATTAAAATCAGGAACATATAAGTTTTTGATAAACACATAAGCCGGTATAGTGGAGTGAAGCGAGGGTGAGTCGTTAATAAAACCTATAATATTACCTACGTAATAGAATATGTGCTATTATTTAACACATATTTTTCAAATCGTAATTATTTTTGAAGTTATACATCTTTTGGGACGTTTTGAAAAAAATATGCGAGCAAAATCTTTACGACGCGAGCGTACACCGACAGCCTGAAAACGACATGATGAAGTTAGCTGATAACTGTTTGTTGCCATGGTAACCGTTGTTATTGTCTGACAAACGATATACAATATTTTATTCTTTCCTTAAATTATATTCTATATATTATGATTGTAATATGCCTAATATAATGCCTTAATTAATTATTTTAGTAATTTATCATTCCTTTTACAAAGAGAGAGTTGTAACATACGGGATGCAACCTTTAGCTATTTTTGTTCTACTACACCAAAGAAGTATGACTTCTTACGTGCGTACATAAGCACACACACACGTTTTTTTTTAATCGAAATAAAAATGATGTGATTGAGCATAAATACATGTGTTTTCGACTCAAAAGGCTATGTATATTTATAATCAATCAGATACTTTTCAGTTATTCACATACATGCGCTGAGACAAGTACATGAATAGATAAAAAATCTAAACAGTGTTACCAACTATTTAATGTAATTACATTGCCATTTAAAACAAAAAAAAGACATAAAATTAGCGTGTTAATATGAATCCTAACACTAAATAAAATATACGTATGACATCAATACAATCATAGTACTTACTCGGTAAATACTAATAGAAACCTAGATTGTTCTGAATAAATAAACTTTTAACAACCCTAGATTTCCTAGTAAACTGTTAGCTCAGTCAAAATAAGCGTAAGACCAATAGATTCAAAAGCCTTTGAAAGGCATTTCGCAAGCTCCATAACATGACAATAGTTCAAATACATAAAAGAACGGTATCATTCACCGCTCATTCGCGATGAAGCACTTCAATGAGGCAAACAAGACTCGGACTAGATTGAGTACAATCAGATACGAGTTGAATGGAAAAATCGATTCAATTCACATCACTATTCAAACGAGTAGTGTTGTCCTATTCCAGATTTGAATTTGGAAAGTTTAAGCCTATTGTACCTTTTGATTCGCGAATTGAGCATTCCAGTACAGCTCTATTATATAAGATTTAGTACATTAATTTTGTGTTTCATTTAAATAGTGATGTTTTTTTTTTCTTTTGTTGTTTTATCAATTTATAAAATAAAATGTTACGTCGCTTTTATTTTGGCTAACGATAGTGCTGTTACTATGGCGGGGGTGTCCGCTCGATTTTAACATGAAGAAAACGTTTACAATATAAATTACCTTGTACGAAAATGCAGTATAGAGAATAACAGGTTTATACATACACTAGTGACTTACCCTCGCTCCGCTCGGGTTCGTAATTAGTTTTAACGTTCAGTATAGATTTCTCACAGATGAGATATTTTCCCACAGCAAAAAATATTTTATATGTTGATCCGGAACTATCATCGAACCAAATTTCATCAAAATCTATCCAGTGGTTTTCAAGTAAAGCGTTCCCAAAACAGACACACGACAGACAGACAGAAATTCTAAAAAGTATAGATTCAGCCTTTGTATCGATAATACCTAATGACTATTTCCATAAGATTTTGCGAAAAATATTTAATGTACAGATTCGACTCAGAATTTTATTATATGTACCTATAGATTAATATCAACTTACCCTCGCTTCTTTTATTGAGTCATAGTATATTATATTATGTATTGAATTTTATCCAAATTCATGGAACCGTTACAGTGTGAATAGTAACAAATATAAACACACAAACATATTTTAAATTTATGTTTATACTTTAAATATAACTAGTTCTTACCCGTCGCTTCGCTCACGTGGTAAGTATGCTTTTTTTTTTTTTTTTTTTTTTTTTTTTTTTTTTTTTTTTTTTTTTTTTTTTTTTTTTTTTTTTTTACCGTCAGGAAAACCCCTGTTACGGGTACCCGCTCGCCAGTGGGGAAGCGAGTCGGGTTATGTGGGACTCCTGCCGCGGTGAGCGGCAGCCTACCCACTAAAAACCTGACCAAACTCCTCCTCGTCGCCATAAGGCCGGGGCCGCGGGTACCAAAAAGACTCTTCCGCGACCCCGACGGCGAGCGCCTGCTAAGGCCCGTCTCCGTGTCAGGGGCTGAGATGTTCGACCACCCCTGACGGCCTCCTCTAGCCAGAACAGCGGACGGCCGGCCTCCCCTAGCCGACCGCCCTCTGGCACCTTCACCGCCCACCGAAGTGGGCAACACTACCTCGGCTGCAGAGGACAGGGAAACGGCATCGAAACACCAGCCCTCTCCCCTGCAGCCCCACCGCGTCTGCCATCATACGGTGGCGGCCCCGTCCAGACCGCGGAAGGCGGGGAGGCCAGCACCGAGGCACCAGCGCTACCCTCCCACCGCGGCCCACCCCTCTGTCCGGTCACGGGATCGCCAAAGCGGTCCCGCCACCGGTGGCCGCATCGTCGTGGCTTCGCAAGCGGAAGCCTCGTCGAGCGGCCCCAATCCGCCCACCGAAGTGGGCTCCCTTCACACGGCTGCAGAGGACAGGGCGAGCGGCAACGAAACACCGACACTCCTCTTCCCCTGCAGCCCCACCGCGTCTGCCATCGAAGACGGTGGCAGCCCCGTCAAGGCCGCGGGGGGCAGGGAGAACGGCGCACCGAAATACCGGCACTCCTCTCCCACCGCGGCCTTCCCCTCTACCGGTTACGAGCCTGCCCTCCCACACAGTCCCGCAACCGGTCCCCGCCCTCCGGTCGCAAGACCGCCGAAGCGGCCCCGCTCCCGGTGGCCGCAACTCCGCTCAACGGAGAGCGGCCCCGTCTGGGTAGCGCCCTTCACCGCGGTTGACGGCCCGCGGTTAGGGCACCACCCTGCTGTTGGTCCGCGCCGGATTTCTCCGGTACCACCCGCTGCAGACTAAGCGGGTGGCGTTCCCCTATCCGCCACCTGGGGACGCGCCCGGTAGGAGTCAGCTCTCCCCCGGGACGTGGTAAGTATGCTGCTGAAATAATAGCCAACGTATTAATTCGGGTTATTTGATATTTTTCTGCATTTCAATTACATCCATTGATCCGTTATGCCTTGAAGAAGTAAAAAGCCTATATTCATATTTAATAATTTATACAATATACAATATTATAAAGCTGAAGTGTTTGTTTGTTTGGTTGAACGCGCTAATCTCAGGAACTACTGATCCGATTTGAAAAATTCTTTTTGCATTGGATAGCCCGTTAACTGAGGAAGGCTAAAGGCTATATCATACCGGAAAAATGCACAGTTCCCGTGGGATAAATTTATTTTTGCCTAGGGACGAACCCGAAGCGAAGCGAGGGTGAGTCGCTAGTAAATAAATAAATAATAAATATGTTAGGTTATTTAAACACAACACCATCTAGTTCCATGGGAAGCTACGAGGCTTGTGTTATTAATACCAACCAGATGGTTGATACACTACATATGTATACATATATGACTTTACACACATACATATTATAAATATAAATATATCATGTAATTGATATCTATGTATATTACTTGAAATTATATATTTTTTTTAATTATATTTATTTTTACCCTTCACGTTCATGGGTTGACTGGAAGAAATCTTTTTTAGGGATAAGTCTTCTACATCCTTCGATATGCAATATCTATATTATGTTTCGTAAGTACAATAAAGAATATTATATATAGTGCTTATTTTCAAATTACATATTAAAATATCCAATAATTATTGTGTATATCGTTAGCCTTATAAATAAAATTAAATAATGACAAATGCCCTCATTAATTTAACAAAAAAATCGAATCTAATACTGTTATTGCCAAATTATTCCCATTTTACACTATCACTGGAACATACATATCATTATATATTCTTAGTAAATACTAACAAACAGCTTGAGTAAATACTAAATTGCTTTAGTTTTTTCATTATTTCATGCAATAACATATTCCGATTAATTTTATTTTCAATACAAAATCGATATTTATGATATATCAACGATTATTCGTTCAATCGTCAATTGTGTACAAAAAGGCACTTAAATGCCTCAACAACTCAACCGCTCGCAATGTAGGTTAAGAACTGACGCTTAGTATAAAAACGCCGTTGGTAGGCCATCACGCGAAACTAACACGCGAAGTGCGGACTTGCTAAGGCGAATTTGAAAATGGTTTAAAATATATAAAATTTATTTACACATATACATAAAAACAATAAAACTGAACTGAATAGTACATATGTGTTAATAAAAGCTATGTTATGTAATAATTTAATTTTTCTTTCAAAAGACTCCTGATGTATATTATTTTTATTGAGATTTTGCATAGGCATTAGTTTTTTATAGATACATTCTATAGTTCATTTTCTAACTTGATTACCACTTGCCTTACGGTGAAGGAAAACATTGTGAGGAAACCTACATGCCTGACCTGAACCTATATATCTGAACCTAGCAAGTTTTCGAAAGACATGTGAAGTCCGCCAATCCTGATTCCCCTCGTCTTGAAGGGAGGCGCGTGCCCAGCAGTGGGACGTTAAAAAGGGCTGAATACATTCTATAGTTTACTATAAACAAGAATCGAAAAAAACTATTTTTAAATAACTTCAATAATAATATATTGTGCTAATTTTACTGTACTTCATTTTATTTCAACCAAATTTAATATATAATGAGATAAATCATACTACTATATTAAGAGTAAAGGTGTATGTATATGTTTATTACTCCCTGATGTTGAAACGGCTAAACGGATTTGGATGAAATTCAAGACATAGATAGACAATGAGATAATATTTGGGTTCATTGACTCTGTCAAGCCTGAGGAGTCCGACTGGATGGGTACCACCCCCTTATCTATTTCTGCCGCCAAGCAACAGAAATTGCATTGTTGTGTTCCGGTTTGAAGGATAAGGTAGCCAGCGCAATCACAGGCAAGAGGCATATCATCTTAGTCCTCACAGTGACAACGCACCTGTGGTTCTGAATTTTTGTTACTTAAAACCTAAGTGCACGAACCGTAGGTGTTATGGGCGACAGGTGCTGCTTTCCATCAGGTGGTCTGTCTGCTCGCTTGTCACTAAATGTCATAAAAAAAATAAAAAAAATATTTACGTCTTCACTAACGATAATGATTATATAATTACCATAAGACTTCTTCATATCACTGTTTCATTATCTCACGGGTCCCAATAGTTATCCGGATAAAAAGTAACATGAAAGAAGGGCAAACCAAAACAAAACAACAAAACATTTTCATATTTATAATATATAAGAAATCAAATTTTAATATTTAAATAAAGCTCATTCGTCGTAAAAAGCTTGTTCATATCTTAAGCAAGCACTATCAGACATACGAAAGCTCGAGTACATATTTTCTATGCAATTATGTTACCTCCACACGAGACACATTTCAACGGCCTGTAAAATTGAGCTTATATTAATTGCTGATTGCTTTATAGATAGCTTTATTTCTATAATATTTAACATATTGGGGTTCTTCAGGACATTTATAATACTTAAATAAATGAAGGGTTTTCTTTAAGTATTTTTGTCTTTATTTAGCTGTTTATTTTAAGAACAAATTTTGAAAAATACTAGCATCTTAAATATTAACCACAGGGTACCTAACAGCATATTTATGAATCTATTTTCTAACCTGTGTACTGAATTTCATCCAAATTGGTTCAGCCCTATCAGATAACAAGGTAACAAAATATACACACTTACAAACTTTTCAATTTACTATAGCATATTGTATATCGATAACTTACATAACTTTTTAAGTTAGATAAGCTGTCGATAACATGAAGTTAGATAGCTATATTCAAAAGCAACATTATTAAACGAAAAATTCTGGAGTAGAAGAGCTTTTCTCTCGATCTTTTATATTATAATTTTTCAAACATGTTATATTTCTGTCATTATTTAGACATAATATTGTTATTATTATTAATCTTTCAAGATCAATTGAGAGATTGAATTATTTATTGAAGTCTGAACTAATACCTATTTAAATATAAAAAAAAAATATATTTTAAACATCTTGCTTTTGACAGCTCTTTTATTGATACTAGTGATGGCCGCGTGGTTGAAAATCAACCATAATTCTTTAAGTTATACCTATATTTAATATCTTGCGTTTATTACAATATTAATCTATTCTCAATTTGACAACAGACTTTAACAATGAACAAAAGAGTAAATATACGTATGTGTGTCAAATACATGGTAGTGTGTGTAGTGTTTTTTTTATTGATTTAATGTAATTTTTATGCATAATTAAAAAAAAAAAATAGCATTCTGTACTCCTTCTCTATATAAACTATAAGTGTGGAAAATATCATACTCCTCCGTCCGCGCAATTTTCGTAAAAAGGGGTAACAAGTTTTTACTTCAAGTATTAATATATAGATTATAAGCTACATCAAAATATGTCTAAGATATCCTGTGTTATCATTTAGGTTACTACCTAATAAAAGAGATAAGTCACGTTTATTATTTATTAATACCAAAATTTACAATAAAATAGCTTAAACCGTGGTATAGATTTGACTATGGGTAACTGTTAATACAAATACACATTTTAAATGTTACTGTATCACAATATATATCAGAGTATCATTGTAGATAATAGCTTTATCTATTATAATTTTTTTAAATACTCTACTTTCGCTAACTTTTCTATATAACGTGACATAAATAAGCGTTATCTACATTAAATTGTAATATCTAGCGTTCTACATTATAGCTGGAATAGAATAATAGTCAAATAACACATCGCATTCAATACGTCAACGCGACACCTGCATCGGGCACATCGGTGCCGACATTGATGGATTGGGCCTTTGAATAATACAGTCTAGCAATTGTGATTGTAAATATATTAAAATGTTTCCTTTTTCTGAGTTACATATAGGTCATTCATGACGTGATAGAGGTCACAGGTTCGAGAAGACAATGTGTTGGTCTTCAGCCTATTTTTTATTTCTTAGATAAAAAATTAAATAAATGAACTCTTTGTATATGAGCTTTCTTTCCTTCCTTAGGCTTAAAAAATGGAAGAACAATTGTTGAAATTCCAACAGATTCTTCTGAATAATTTAGAGCTGATAACATAAACGATTTTATTCAGAGATTCAAAAATATATTTATATAGTTCAGTATCTTTTCTTGAGGAGAAAAGGTAAAATATTCACTATTTTATTAACTCTAGCTTACCATAGTTAGACACTGTATGTTAAAAAGCGGGATCAAACAAAATGCCAATATTGAAATGGAACCCTGGACCGCAGTTAAAGGGGTTAGTGCCCGTAAGGCACTCCACTGCGCCATAATAAATGTTGCTATAATTTTCATAAACTAAAAATAACATTTAGTAAAGTAAAAAAAAATTTCTTTTCATTGTTAAGATTTTTTTATTTTTTATTTAACTTTGCGATACTATTTCGTTTACATTTGCAAATGAACTCTGGAACCAATACGTCCGATACATGTGTCGCTTTGATTGAATGAAACGTATTATGCAGCTGCGTTTTTAAGGTTTTGAACCTATATAGCAAAATTAAAAAAGAAAGTGAAAAAATCCTCTTTGACATAAATTACTAAAGAATTTAAAATGTTTAGTATTAAAATCAACAAAGATTGTAAGGTACTTTGGTGCCATTTTTGAATTTTTGAAATCATTTTATTTAAATAGTGGGTAGGCACTGTCTGTAACAAGTATATAACGCCTTTGAGACGTCTATAATCTTAGTCTCTCCCGTGACCAGGATTGCTGTAAAGCTTTCGAAACGTCGGGAACCAAAAATCAAAATAAATCCGCGAAATACTCAAAAATGATAGTTTATTTAAAATATCAATTACTAGTTAAATTTACTAATTATTTAAGCTTTCACGGCCATTGATAATATTTTTCGCTTATTTATATGAGTTTCTGATATTTTTGCACTGTTGCATGCCCTATGGTCACAGGTACACAGCTGTACTGTGTATACATACATTATTTGTTTTTTTTTTCGAAATAAACGTCCCACTGCTGGGGTTGGGCCTCCTTTCAATACGAATGGGATCAGGCCATAGTCCACCACGCTGGCCAAGTACGGGTTGGTGGACATAAGCATTATATTATACAATCATTTCGATATAACTTTTAATTTAAATTTTGTATGAAACGAGATTAAGGAATTTAATTCTGTGCAGGATTTAGTAGGAGCTTATGTGACGTCACATCTAAGTCGTTAGTGATGTGTAAACTAAGTTAAACGTATAACGTAAAGCACAGTTTTTATAATAGCTAATTAATCGATAACAATATAAAAGTAAACTTGAAATTCACTAGAAAAATCCTTCTAACTATACAAAGACAGACTAAAAATAAAGTATACACACACAACAACAATGAAAAAGCATCGATAAAATTGTCAAACTCAACGCAATAACGAATACGCGGTTTAAAACGGCCACTCGATTTGTACTCCTCATACATATATGCATGAGGGAAGCAAAAAGACTGCCTTTATACATATGTTGCGCTGGTCGACTTCGCAAACATTGGACGGTCGAGAATAAATATTAATACACTACTTTGGCCTGTGACGTTTCTTTTCGTGTATTTAACATTGTTTACTGCTACAGAGCTGATGAATTCGACTGAGTTTAAAAAAAAATATACGTTACACTATTATTGGAGTAAAACTTGTTTACGCACACTTGACTCGGGGGGTAAGCTGGTGAATGCGTTACGAAAACATGTACGTACGTTTGTTACCATGGTAACCGTTGTTATCGTCTGACAAATGATATATAATATTATATTTTTTCCTTAAATGATATTCTATAAATATATGATTGTAATATGCCTAATATGCCTTATTTTTAATATCTCACATATCCTAATTATTTAAAATATAAATTAAATTTCATAAAGAGTACCGCACTATTATATATTACCGTACGCGCAAGAAGTAAAACTTCTGTAGGTTATCTACAGAAGTTTTACTTCTTGCGCGTGTACACATTCATACACGCACTCTTTTTTATAAACTTGTGACTTACCCGCGCTTCACTTGGGCCCGTCCTTAGAAATGTATATTCAAATTTTGAATAATTTTTAATAATTTTCATTGGAACCCTAAATATTTTCGGGATAAAACATACCTTTTATGCCCTACAAACTCCTCTCTCTTTCAGTGAACGTGCAATTACAATCGGTTTAGCTGTTTAAAAGATTACCCCGAACATATAAAAAACAGCTACATATACGAAAATCTTAAAAACGGTGAATTAGGTGGTTAAATACTGGTTTCATATAAATAACTCTGTATTACTTATGTAGTTGAGACTTCAATACACAAATTACACACATACACAAATTTTTAAACGTTTAATAGTAGTTGAATTCTACCAATAATTAATTATATTAGATTTACTTATTATATGATTTGTCACTTATATGTTACTTTCTACATTAATTATAAGCTTCTAACAAATATAGAACAAAAAATCTACACTTAACGTTTCATTATGTCGAATTAAAGGGTTAACATAACAGGTGCAAGATACGGTTGCGCGTGCGCATATGCTTAAGACATCCGGAAGGATAACATAATAGTACGTATTAGTGTGGTTATGTATTAATAGGTTGTAACGGTTATTTCTTGCCTTAGGGACTGTCTTTTGAATCCTCTATATTGTTCTTTATTAATGAAGTTAATTTAAAAAAGTAAAAAGTCGATGTTTTCCAAATTCAAATAACTTTTGAACCACCAAAAATAGCTGACCATACATGAGGGTTACATCGATAAGGTTTAAGGGCCTCGACCTCCCTGTCAGATTTAATCCATCAGTCATGTAATAAACTGTATACTAGTGACTTACCATGGATTCGCCAGTATTTCTAGCAACTTAATAGTAGCCTATATTTTACTCTAGAAATTAGTATCTACACACGAGCACACATACACACATTCCAACTATCGTCTTTATAATGGTCTGATTAAACAAGATTTACTTAAAGTATTTTTGATCTAATGACATAATCTAATCTTGTACTTTAAAAATACTCAAAAAGCTTTCGAGCTTGTAGCTTTTACCTACACGTAACCACTAGGCTATATCCCTTTTCATATGATATTTAATGTGACATTAAGTAAAGGTTTGCCCAGCAATTTAACCAAATTCTAGCTACCGGAAGACCAACGTTGTTATTTGAACATCACTCAAACCATACTTTTATCGTTTACGGTTATTGCTTCTGATTACAGGCCTTTGTAATTGTTACTATCGTGTATCGTTGTGCCAAGTATACATAGCTTAATTTTGATGGGTTTTCAATTTAGTTTTAAATTTTTAATAAATATGAAAGTTTTTGTCTGTATGTTATCTTTTCACTCTAAATACGCTTAACATATTTCTATGGAATTTGACATATTACCTATATTGCATTATGGGGATCCTTAGTATTAAATATTCTAATGTCCCAGAAAAACTTGTCATATGCCTGAGTAAAAGTGGCATGTAATTCTTCACACCATAAGCTACGTGTTATTCAAATGCGTGAAGTGTAAAATATTAAAACGTAACAAATACGTATATTTACGTATATATAACAAGTATGTATATTTGACATTGTTATTAATGAAGGCAGTGGTAGCTCAATGGTAGTGCGCTCGCTTGGTAAACCGAGTGAAGCGGGTTTAAATCTCGCACCTCTGTTTCTCACTCTCTATTTTCAATTGCGACTTGATTACAACTTGTGTCACAGTAAATTAAAACATCATGAGGGAACCTGCATGTCTAAGACAACCTATCAAAATTTTGAAAAACATTTAAAGTCCGCAAACTCGCACTTGACGAGCGTGGTGGACTATTGCCTGATCCCCCTCCAATTGAAGGAAGGCCCACCCCCAACTGTGGGAAGTTTAAAAGTTCTGAATGTATATTTTTGACGGCACGTTTGGCTCAGTTTGTAGTGACCCTACTTTCTGCGTCAGTGGCCGCGGGTTCGAGTCCCGCTGGGGGCATTCATTTGTGTGATGAGCACGAATGTTTGTACTCTAGTCATTGGTGTTTATATTTATAATATGTATGTATTTAAAGTTATATATGTGTAGTGTATCAACTATCTGGTATCCATAACACAGGCCTCGTATCTTACCATGGAACTAGATCGTGCTGTGTGTTAATGTCCGAACATATTTATTATTTATTATTATTATTTGTTCAAATATTCCTATTAACTTTGATTTTATATTTTATTACTTTATTTGCAATCTTATTCAACTTATTTAACCAAAATTGAACTTGAGATCTTATAATATTTATCACAAGCAATATAAGAAGCGCTTATCTAAGTCTAAATAAGAAAAAACATTTTTTTATATTTTTTGATGCCTCAACACTGCCACTAAACCAAAGGTAAAAAATCTAAAATTAATCACTATACATATATAATGTATGCCATTAATTCACTTGACCGTATATTTTAAAAATTCAAACCGTAGCAGGTAACACATTGTTTCGATTAACAAAACCGCCAAAACGTTTCATACAAATATATTTTGTCATTTAGTAGCAAATGACGCACGGTCTCATACAGCTAAAATAATAGGTTGTTAATTTGTTAAATTCGTGTTGAATACAATTAAGTTAATGCTTTACACACGTTTTATTAAGGCTCAGGCAGTTCCTGTTATAGAAGATTCTGGCGTATTGTATCTACTTACTGCAGTATAACCATGGGGTCTCATGGGAAACAATTATCATGTAACAATTTGTTGTTGAAATTTGGGTAAAATTAAAAATAAATTAAACATAGATCCCAAAAAGGTATATTATGGTTTTAAAAAGTTCTCTCAGTGAACAAAAATTAAATATTGCTCGTGTATCGAATTAACGTAAAATTGATTATTGGAAAAGCAATAAGACCATGGGTTTGTACTTTGTAGCCATTTCCTTTGTATGGGATTGCGCATTTGTACTAGTATCGTATTTTGTTATCTATGGTATAACAATATACCATGATTCTCATCTCCCATGACTCTCCCTGTCGCAAAGTCCTTGTAATTGCCTTTGTTGTTTAGAAGTTGCATAGCTATTTTTAAGGAAAGATTATTTGAAATCGATATGATAGTTTTAGTGATTATCTTTAAATTCAAACAAACAAATTAATATGTTTTCTCTAGTTAAGATATTTTAGTTAATAGGGAATATGCGTGATTTCTTTTTAATTTTTTATACAATAGTTTACATACTTATATAATTATAAGAAAAAAATAAGTTGTAATTTTTTTTAAGTATCATACTGATACGGATACTTCAAACTCCCGCCATTTCTCGCGCTTGGCGTGACGTCAAAGTATATGATGTAACAAAGCCAGTGCTGCCAATTTAGCGCTAAAAATGACAACTTTTGCTTAGTAAAAAATCTGACCAATGGCGTTGCATTTCAACTACTTTGAATTTTCCACATATTTTAGCATTTTTTAATAATTATTTTCTTAGTCAAAAAGAAATTATGTTAAAAAATATTAATTTAGGCTTAATTCAAAAGCAATAAAAATTATAAAAAAATATTCCACTTTTATCTAAATCACACGCATATTCCCTATTTGTAAGTTTACACTTTTAAAGTAGTAACGAGTTAGCGAATCGATTTAGGTAATTAAGAATTACTAATAACGACATTCCAAATCGACCTAAGCGATAATTCACGGGGTTAAGCGATAGATAACGATAGCCTGTTATTTCTACGTTTTTACAAGATTAGTATAAAAATAGAAGAAATTACTTTCTTAGATTTACGCGAATATTAGACATTTAAATAAAACTATCTTTTCGGACGGGAGAGTCTCTCCAGTGACCATGATTGCTGTAAAGCAATCAAAACGTCGGGAACCAAAAATCTAAATAAATCCGCGAAAAAATCCGAAAAGATAGTTTTATTTAGAAGAAATTAGTAAAATTTTACCTGTAAGCCTATAATATAATATATGTTTCGCTATTAATCGTATCACTTACTAAAAACCCCAGATAGTATTTAATAATTTACCTTCACTTCGTATAATTTATTATCACATTAAATTAGCCACCCAAAATTAACCCAGCTAAGTGCTTATACATCAAAGTGGTTGACACTTGACCTCTTCAAGGTTTAAAACTTAAAAGACGGTTAAGTCAAGCGTGCACTGTCCCTCATCAATATGTGGTCAACATCAACTTGATTAATGATATGAGTTAATGATATAAATCATAGGCATTTCCTGTTTCGAGCTATTTTTTTTGCGTAATTTTTTTAATGGATGACTAATTACTAATTTACTAACGCAGCGTTTATAATGGTTCTATTGTAAAGGTTAGAAGTTCGATTATCGATGGAATTTAAACCAATTGTCTACAATTGCTATCGCTATTAGCAAGTTTAAAATAATTGTATGGTAACTACATTACTAATCGATAAGTCACGTGAGGGTAACTTGTTCATATATTGTAATAATAGTTTCGGTTTAACGAAATCGATCCTTGAAATTCATATAGACTAAAGGTGCAAGCTTCAATCGGTCTTATTATTATCGGTCGTATTTGAAATGTGCTATTTATCATTACTCTGTGTGTCTATCTTTGAAAATCTATACTAATATTATAAATGTGAAAGTGTGTTTGTTTGTTTGTTTTTCATTTTCATTATTAAATGGAGTCACGGGTTCGAGTCCCGCTGGTGCATTCATTCGTGTGATAAGCATGTATGTATATAAAGTCATATATATGTACTGTATTAACCATCTGGTATCCATAACACAAGCCTCGTAGCTTACCATGGAACTAGATGGTACTGTGTGTTAAAGTCTTAACATATTTAAATAAATTAAAACAGTGAAATATAAAAGAGCAAGTTTATGCACTTACAATGACTGGACTTAATCATAACAAAAGAAATACACGATATAATTCTATTCGAAGTCGTTACTAAATATTAGTGTTTTTCAAAATAAATACCAATTGTAACTGCGTAAAGTTGTTTTTTGATTGCACCAAAATGGACGAAAATGCAATTTTAATACGACTCATGATAAAAAAATTGCAATAAAAGTAAAAATAGATGGCGATTTAAAAACGCAATCGCTGCACCTTAAGATTGTACTAAGAATTGAATATTATAGAAGTGATATGTATCTTTGTTTGTTAGATGACACGTTAGGCTCAGTTTGTAGTGACCCTCAGTTTGTACTTGTTGTTCCAGCGGTCGCGGGTTGGAGTCCCGCTGGGGTTCATTTATGTGATGAACACGAATGCTTGTACTCTAGTCATGAGTGTTTATATTTATAATATGTATCTATTTAAAGTTATATATGGTTAGTGTATCAACTATCTGGTATCCATAACACAAGCCTCGTAGTGAACCATGGAACTAGAAGGTGCTGTGAGTTAATATCCCAACATATTTATTTTATGTTTGTTGGTTTTGTTTGATAACGGAACTCTGAGTGTTATTAACTATTTATTTTGGCTGATTATATTTAACTAGTGACTTTGGGTGTAACTAACATATTTCAAGAAACTAATTTGTAATATAATAAAAATGTTCTATCAGAGTATGTCAAGATTTTAATTTCCCATACACTTTACATTACACTTTGCAAAAAATCATATCAATTTCGTACTTCAATGCTGAAACAAAGACAAACAAACATACATACATTCTACGTTTATTATATGTTATTAAGTTAAAGCAGTTCATTAGGCATCCTTTTCTAGAATACATATACTAAGCATTAGGAGAAATCAGAAAAATAAAAACGATTTTTAAGCACACTTTTGCCGGTGTTGTTTTGTCAATGACATTAAATCCTTCTTTATTAATCATCTTAACATAAAGATTTTATCTAATCCGCTAAAAAGTTTTTAAATTAGTGCGTTGAAACAAACAAACAAAAGCTTCAGCTTTGTATATAAGTGTAGTAATCTACGTAATTTCTAATATCGATATACCTACCTTAGGAGCGGAGCCGCAGTCGAAAGCTAGATTTCAATGTACAAGAATACCACTTTAAATAATACAATCTTTTTGGATTTTTTCGCGTATTTCTTTATATTTTTGGTTCCCGATATTTCGAATGCTTTAAAATAATCATAGTAAAGGGAAAGTCTGGAAATCCTAAAAAATTTTTATTTAAAGTATCAATTGGCGTAAATATAAGAAAGTATCAAGAAAACCACTTCTAAAAAAACTGCTATCGTCAATCCACAGTACTTTTTCCTACTATGGGACCAAAATGCTGAGATAGTATTTTTCATATTCACTTTTAGCATTCTAGAAAAATCTAAAAGAACAAAGGGATGATATTCTCGAAGCGGAAACTGATTTTTGCGACTCCGAATGGCTGCTATTTCCGGTTTATTCAAATGTAGTACATATTATTACAAATTCCTTTACATATTTTAAAGGTTTTTGTTCAATCATTTCAACAACTTTGTATTAAAATTTTAAATACGTCATCTTTACTTCAGAAAGGGAAAGATTAAATGTACTATTTAATTAATTATTGAACCTTTAGTTAATTTATAAAAAAAAGTTTTTATATATATATATATATATATATATATATATATATATATATATATATATATATATATCTTAATTATATTGCTGTTTGGCAACAGATTGTCTTCAATCTCTATATTTTTTTCATTCTAAATAAACTAGATAGCACAAATAAATTAAAAAAAAACAGGTAGTTGTTGTTATTAGCTTTAAAATTACTATATCAATTTCTTATTTAGTTGATAGCAAAACAAACAAACAAACAAACATTTAATGTGTTTGTTTCTTTTTTTTTTTTGTTTGTTTTTTCATGTTTTCGGAAAAGAAATAAAAGCTTTCATTGAAATAAATATAAGCAGCATCGTATTAGATAAAACTTTTTTTTTAATTAGAAATGAAATATGTTTTGTAATAAATCTTCACGACTAATGTTCTAAATTGATTTCCAACAAATAATTCACGTCGCACTATAAATTTAACTTGAAATTAAAATATTTTATAACCAGTGATTATGATTGATTCGCCTCAGCCCACACTCGGGTCTCATCGGGATATTAATTAAGAAACTAATGGGCAAGAGAGAAAAAAATATAAAAGCGAGCCTCTGGGAGCGTCAGAAGAAAAGAAACTGTTGGAAACTTTTTAATTATAAAGCGATATTAGCGAAGGGTGTGATTTTCTAAAAGTTTTGAACAGATCTAATGTAAATGTTTGAGATTGGCTTTTTAACTTCAGTAAGTGACAAATTGACTTCAAGATTTTATTAACAGGAATTTTCAAATTTATTCCTTAGGAAAAATTATAGTATACTAGTTTTTACTTGCGGCTTCGCTCGTGTGATAAGCGGGGTGGGGCTTAAGGGCTAGCTTATATCCGATCCCAGGATGATGATCTATGTCCTTGCCAAATTTTATCGAAATAGGGTAACTAACAGGCAGAGTTACTTTACATTTATAATATTATGTAGGAGTAGGTATTATGCATTAGAATATATAGCGTAATTACTATTATATAAAAACTAAATTTGTTAAATCGTAAATTGATAAATTCAATTTACATAGAATCTAAAAAAAATATATGAAGTAACCATGGTAAAGTTTTGCATTAGATTAATTTTCGCGGGATACACTTGATAGATCGGGATAGAAGTCGGCATATAAAGTATATTTAAATGAAATAATGACAAATTTATGAACGGACAAAGACCGAGACTGAGATAAGAAGGAAAAAAATAATAATTGCTTGCTCTGACGACACATTTGGCTCAGTTTGTAGTGACCCTACTTGCTGTGCCAGCGGTCGCGTGTTCAAGTGCCGCTGGGTGCATTCATTTGTGTGATAGGCATGAATTTTTGTACTCACCAATCATGGGTATTTATGCTCATAATATGTATTTATTTAAAGTTACTTATGTGTAGTGTATCAACTATCTAGTATCCATAACACAAGCCTTGTAGCTTACCATGGAACATGATGGTGTTGTGCGTTACATATTAATTTATTGAATTACTTCGAGAATTTGACATCTAATAAAATTATTCACTTAGATATAATGCTATTTCTAGGTTCAAAACAGTTTTTCTTTGTTTTTGACAAACAATTAATATATTTCTGATTTTCAGTTGTCCTAAATCTGTAGAGAAATTGTCTCTAAATCATAAATATATATATATATATATATATATATATATATATATATATATATATATATATATGTATATATATATATATATATATATAAATATAATATATAAAATATATATATACATATATATATATATATATAGTTAATCCTGTTTAATGTTTACGTACACGGTACTGCTAGTCACACTAGTGCATTATGACACGGGCGTTATCTCATTAAGCATCTGAGTACGTCAAACATATCGTACTGAGACAGCTTACAATGGGTCTGTCAAAACGTACACGCTTTGATTTATTTAACTAAAATAAAATGTAGTAGATGACAGTGTTCAAGCGTATTTCTTTATATCCTCTTTAATTTGGTGGATTTTAGCTCATATTGGCTGATTGGTTCAACCTCATGTTTTTAAGTCAAAACAAGTAAATGTTAATTGTAAAATACATACTTTCTTTAGCTACACAAATGTTTCAAATTATAAAAGCAAAACGTTCTTTTCGGATATTTTTTGTAGTTTTATTATGATTTTTGAATGAAATTTCGAATGCTTTACAGCAATCATAGTCTCGCCCGTGACCAAAAATAAAAATACATCTGCAAAAAAATCCAAAGAGATAGTTTTATCTATTCATTGTAAAGCTATTGTTGTAGCGGACTAATTCATTTTTTTTTTCACCGACCTTTAACACATGTTAGCCTTAAACCATGGAAAACATAACATTATTTAATAAGTCTATACATACATATAATAAAATACTGAGTCGAATCTGTGCATTAAGTATTTATTGGAATATCATATTCAAATAAACATTATTATCGATACAGAGGCCGAATCTGTAGTATTTAGAATTTTTGTCTGTCTGTGACCGCAAAACGAGAAAACCATAAGACAGATTTTGATGAAATTTAGTATGATCATAGCGGTTACCCGAGTCATAACATATAGGATACTTTTTACTGCGAGAAAATATCTCATCTCTAAGAAATTTATACTAACTGTTAAAACGTACTAGAGACGAGCGGAGCGAGGGTAAGTTACTAGTATATATAAAGTATAAACCTACCAAATGTATATGATTTATATAGAAAATCAACATCACCAAAAGATACACAAATATATACCTGACCTCGTAAAGCTAGGCACAATAAGGCAACAAAATAATGGTACTTTAGCTCTATTTCCCTCGACCAAAGAGACGTAAACGTTTATAGTTGTTGAATAGGATTTACTTAGAATCATTTACCTCTTTATTTTATCTATACTATTGTTTAAGACCTGTTTTCACTTAACATTTATACAATAGATAATACAGAAAAATCTCGACTACGCTAAAAATGTCATATTATCTATATCTATACATATAATAAAATTCTAAGTCGAATCTGTACATTAAATATTTTTTTGGAAATGCTTATTGAAATAATCATTATTATCAATATAGAGGCCAAACCTGTAGTTTTTAGAATTCTTGTCGTTACGACAAAACTACTGGACAGGTTTTAATAAAATTTGGTATGATGATAGCTGGTTATCTCGGTGAACATATAAGATACTTTATAATTATAAATTTTGGATGACTTTCTGACGATTATTTTATCTATAAGTGTGAAAAAAATTATGATTTTTTAATGAAAAGATAGTATACTATAATATTATGCTTGAAATACCTATAATTATATTTAATTCAGTATTTAATTGTTTAAAAAAATGATGTAAATTAAAATTGATATGTTCTTAATGTAATTAATCGATATCGAGTTACTGTATACCTCTATTAATGTGATAGACTGTAAAAGCAGCAAGTTGTAACTACCTATAATTAAAATTGTAATTAACGTGGTTAATTTTATGTTATCTAGCTGTAAGTACTTTATTATTGTAACTTTTGTTAGTAAATTAATAAATCAATAAAAAAATTATTATTTTTTTAGGATGATCCCTTACACGGTTACAACAAAAAATTACTAAGCGTAAAATATATTGGTTTTAAGAGATTTCGATGTCAATATAGGTTTTTGATTAAAAATGGTTTATTTTTAGTATAAATAGTACCTACTATTTTTTAATGCAAACAAGATTTTTTTTATATTATACTAGCATTTCCCCGCGGCTTCATATGCGTATTTCAACTATGTATTATTATATATTTGATATATTTAAAAAAACGCTTATATTATGTTACTCTGATAGATGATCTGTTACTGTGAAGTTTCACCAAAATCCGTTCAGTAGTTCTTACATAAAAGCGTAACAAACATCCATCCATACATTCAATCTCAAAAACTTTCACAGATTATTAGTTATTACAGATTAGTTATTTGAATTGCTTTTACAGTCACGAATTATGATTACTATTTCAACGATACTGTATCGTGTATTGAGCTCATGTATGTAATTTTGGTTCTCGACTTTAAGCTTACAATACTTGTTAAAAAATAAAAATAATATTATAGTCTGGAATAGCACATACTATATACTACTTTTTATCCCGGGAAATGTACTGTTCCCGCGGGATACATTTGTTTTTATTTTAGTAAGAAATAAATTATTGTTATTTTATCTTTTCTTTACAGGTAAATGATGCTGTACAGCAGCACTTTACATTTATTAAAAATATAAAAAGTAAGTTTGATTTTAGTCCATTTTTCATTTTAGTGTAAGATATAATAACGAGCGATTATGATTTTAATTATAATTATCAGTCTTAAAGTTAAGAACGACAGCCGTTATGTGAAGAATGGTCCGGCTGAAGGAAGGCCTGTGCCCAGCAGTGGGACGTTAAAAATAGTTAAATAGAATTCATCGTCTTAAATTGTTCTTTGTTCAGGATTAGCCTAAACAGATCTTCAACTTCATTCTACCGGTCCATTTCCGGATGTTGCAGGTACTTTTTGCTTTTTATTTCTTTTATTTTTTTTGTAAAAAAAAGACCAAGGTCTTTTTAAAATACGTAAATATTATATTTGTATACTTATTTATTTGCAAAATATTTACAATTACAACATTTGCCGGAATCGACCCCAAAAAGTTTAAATCAAACTGACTGATGCATGAAATGTAGAGAATGAGGATTTTTAAGACGATTATCGCTAAAGCTAGTCTATCGATAAATGTGAACTCAGGGCTATCACAAGATGATTTTTTTATCTATACAGATAAATAAAATTGGAGTGTCTGTTTGTAATGTTAAAATAACCGCTTTTTACTAAATGCATAGGGATGTATACACGGTACAAATACCAAAACAACATTTTTTACAATTTTTGTCTGTCTGTCTGTCTGCTTGTTCCGGCTAATCTCCGAAACGGCTTAACCGATTTTGACGGGACTTTCACTGGCAGATAGCTGATATTATAAGGAGTAACTTAGGCTACTTTTATTTTAGAAAAATAATCGGGCTCCATGAAAAAAAAAAAAAACATGAAATTGTGAACAAAATCCGCGTACGGCGAATGCATTACCGTACGTACGTAACGTAAATCACTATATAATTTAAATCAATATCTTAGAAGTAGCAAGCTACTATTTATGCATAAACATAGCTAACCGTGAAAACGTACCTAGGGACGAACGCGAGCGAAGCGAGCGTGAGTAACTAGTTTAAAATATAATTCATATCATAAAAGCATTTCATTGCCTGTCTGATATAATTTTTACATTTAATCCTAGTGGACAGTATTAGTATTGTGTGTTATCCATACTAATATTATAAATGTGAAAGTAAGTCTGTCTGTCTGTATTACCATACTCTCTCTCTCGCTCTCTCTTTTCACGCTTAATCCGCTGAACCAATTCAGATGAAATTTGATATGGAGATAGTTTGAGACCTTGGGACGGACACATAGTTAGTTTTTCTCCCGGAAATCATCCTTTAAGTAGGTGAAAAGAGGGTGGAAGTTTGTATAGGTAATCAATTATATCTTAAGTAAGGGATATAAAAATTAATTTATTAAAGTATCTACTTTTTCTAACTAGGGACGAAACCGATCAAAGCTAGAGTAAGTCGCTATTTATTGATATATATTATAGTATTGATTAAAAAAAAATATGTTATCTTCTCCATACACTATAAATGAGATTAAAAATTCTTTAATACCTCATTTAGAGAATTTTTCTATAAATATTGCAAGAGTAACAATGTGGTAAGCAATAAAACGGAATCAACCAAAATGTCGACTCACGGTCTGCAATAAAAATTTAACGATCATATTACAAATTCGTCTAATATTACGATCATCTTAACGTATTGAAATGCTTTTATTGATATTGTGAGATTTATTTTTTTATTGTAATCAAAATTAAATTTATGTAAAATTCATTCCTTTTTGTTAAACAATGTATATATTGTAATTTAATTAGTCTGTCTGTCTGGGAACGTATCACGTGAAATACACTGGACAGATTTTGATGAAATTTGGTATTATGATAGCTGGTTAGCCGGGTCAACATATAGGATACTTTTTACAGCGGGTAAATATCTCATCTATGAGAAATCTATACTGACCGTTAAAACATAGGGACGAACTCGAGCGGAGCGAGGGCGAGTCGCTAATACCTATATAAAATTTTACTTATTCTTTGAAAAAAGTAAACAAAATGTATAACAAAATCGAAAATTACTAGCATAAACAGCAATTGCGCTACTATTTTTGACTTTGACATTTATACATAATTATTTAATCTGTCTAAATAATTATTTAATCTGTGAATAAAATCTATATTTATCAACCCTACAACATATTATGAAGTAACGTCTAAAGATCATTTTGTCTGAAGATTTCTTAAGGGTCGACATGTCCTCGTGCCTTTGTCCCATCTATTAATGAACTATAAGATTCTTATTTGTCATCTTAAAATCCCAAAAATAAGCCCAGCATCACTTTTAGAACTTTATCACAAGGTATTAAAGGTTATTATGCTATATACAATGTTAAAAGCTTAATCGGATTATATTTTTTCTAAACTCTCCCAGTTTTTTTAAATACAATTCAATGAACTTTAAGGAGAGTGTGAGATTATTTTACAGTTTATAAAAACTTATCTATTTGATAAAGCTTTTATAAATATTAAATAATTAAGCGAAATTGCAATTTCTATTTATTTTTAGAGTATAATAATAATAATCTATAATAATATTATAAAAAGAAAAGATTTTTTGTTTGTGTGTTTGTACCGAATAAGCTCCTAAAGTACTGAACCGATTTAGATGAAATTTAGTTATTGTAATAATAGTTGAATACTTTGAGAAGGACATAGGATAGTTTTTTAGATGAAAGTTAGTATGGCGCATTAACATAGCTAGTAATTTATATAAATTGATATATTCAATAATATTATATGATTTTTTAGAAAGGAACTGAGTCTTGACCTATCGTAATATTCTTGAAGTGTTTTGAAAATAAAAATCTTTTCAATAAAATATGATTTCATGTCATTATTAATACATAGATCTAAATAACAAAAATGTTAGTATATTCTCATTTAATAAATAAACCAGACAACAAATAAGTTAATTGTATAAAAATTACATAGATAAATCACTTTTATAAAACAAAAAAAAAACAATGACATTTAAGTATTTCCTGTTAACTTGAATATTTAAGCTCTACAATTTTAACAACTCTACATTCAAAGCTCAAGTATTATGTCAAAGCTTTCAAAAAGCTCGAGTGACCTCTTACCTTATAGTAAAGCAAAATACGATCCAATAATTTTAAAAACGCGACCTAGAATCCCTATCGTTTATTACAATAATACCCACCTGTGTTATGTAATAATTCATCACGGAATGAGCTTGGTTTTTCTCAACTCAGTGCCGGCGAACCGTAAAATACACAGCCTTATAACTTGCTTAAACTGCATAAATCTCTTTGAAACGGGAACTCGATGATAATAAAAGTGACTTTCATTATGTTTAGGTTTTTTACTGGAAAATTAGGTTAAAAATTTCAAAATATGTCTATGAAATTTCATATTAGACTGTTATCTTCTTTAATTTCCATCAATATTTAACTCAATCCAATTATTAAGTAGTAAAACAAAGTATAGTATCAAAATTTAGATGTATTTAATATTAGACAGATAAGGACACTCAGTCATTGTCTTTTATTTTATATTTCAAAATATCAAACACACATCCTGTAGGTCAATAATACATAAAACGTATAACATAACATTTGACCTCTTCAAGAATGTGCGATCAATTCTAGCTAGTGCAGGATCATAATAAAATATGATCTACATTTTATTTTGATATTTTTCCTTACTTAAGAAACAAAACATTTAAGCTCGTATTTAGCCCTTCTAGCTGGGCACGAAGTTTCCTTCAATACAAGGGCTATCAGGCTATAGTCCACCACGCTGGACAAATGCAGGTCTTCACGTGTCCTTCGAAAACTTGCTAGGTTCTCAGACAAGCAAGTTTCCTCACGATGTTTTCCTTCACCATGAAATGATATTAATGTCGGAAAAAAATGATTCCCACATGAAAATATCAGGGATGATATTTTCATGTGGGAATGAAATTAAACGCATATCAGGGAAGCGAGATTTGATCGGATTTGATCTCGCTTCATTCGGTTTCCCAAGCGAGTGCGTTACCACGGCACTAGCACTGCCTTAAAATATGTTAACCATTAATATTAATTAAAATATTTATTTATTTAATATCATCTCCAAGCCTATTTCAAAGCTCAAAATTGCCTCATATTTAAGAACAATCTTCGTACTTACATATTATACGGCACTTTTTTAATACAATTTTGTATATAAAATGAAAATAAATGACTAAAATAAAGTATTAAAATAATATACCGTCTCTTAGACTACTGGCTTAGGCTCGAGCGCAACATCTTTACTTTCAAGTGACGTGTACAAGATTCTCGCCCACCTGAATTTATGACCCCTCAACGTTATTTTTATTCTTGAAAAACGGCCCCTTCGA
This sequence comes from Argynnis bischoffii washingtonia, assembly GCA_033884665.1. Lineage (NCBI taxonomy): Eukaryota > Metazoa > Arthropoda > Insecta > Lepidoptera > Nymphalidae > Argynnis > Argynnis bischoffii. The sequence continues at coordinate 1,150,178 of CM066622.1, forward strand.
ATTTTCATCGCTGAATATAAACTTCATTTTTAACAATATTGTCAAAGAACTCTCTATTTTATATAAAAACTAGCGAATTACCCTCGCTTCGCTCGGGTTCGTTCCTAGGTACGTTTTTTTTTTAACGAAACCTTAATTCTTTTCTAAAATAAAAGTAGCCTTAGTTACTTCTTATAATATCACCTATCTGCCAATGAAAGTCTCATTAAAATTGGTCCAGCCGTTTCGGAGATAAGCCGAACAAGCAGACAGACAGAAAGTCAGGCAAAAAATTTGAAAATTGTATTTTTCTCATAAGTACCTACCGCCTATAATTCCATATGCATTTAGTATAAAGCTGTTATTTTGACATTACAAACAGACACTTACAACAACAGCTACATCCTTATAGATGATTTTATCACATTGTTTATTTGAAAATTTACCTAATTTACTACGTGTTATAGTAGTTGGAGTGATGTCCTAAGAAATAATTCATTCAGATCTAGACGTGCTAGATTCGAATTTAATTTAAGATGAAGTTAATTGTATTTGCCATAAATTTGTCTTTTTCCATTTCCAATGTTATAGCAGGTTTAAAGAAAATGAAGCGAGCTTCTCATATATTAATTTCTATGTAGCAGAGTGTATTGTATTCTCTTTTACTGTGACGTTTCAAAATGACAGTATTCAACTTAAATAAAGCGATATTATAAATGTTCTTCATATTCGCGATTATAAAGAGTAACTGAGACAGGCTCTTAATACTTCTTTCTATGTATCTAATGTTAAAGATACGAAAATATATTTTAACTATTTTAATTTTCGTACCAAGATAGGCCACACTGTGGCCTGTTTTATTTATTTTTTAAAATATATTCTTTATACCATTATAATTATTATGTTAGAAATCAATACAATTTTGTAAAATTAATATTAATTATTACATACATTCCAGTAATAGATCATCTATCATATATATTTATGATAAATTTTAAGAATGTCTTAATAAATTCACTAAAATATTACTAAAATATCTTTTAAATCAAGTGTCTCATGCTCGAATCAAACCTACGTCCATTTTTAAACTAAATAAATCCCACAACACAAAATATACATATGTTTGAAGTGAATTCAAATAAAAAACATTAATCCAAAGGAAAATATAATTATATTACACGTCATAATCAACAATTATCTATCCCCGTCACAAAAATTACGACCTGACAGCACGCATTAAAGTTCCCCACAAACAAATCCTCAGAATTAAAAAGCCAATCTAAGTTATCCCATACAATTACTGGCCACTTACCACACCCCCATATTTAAGGGATGAGACGTTGGTACCATTGGGAACGGGGGTGGAAATGCACGTGCATTTGTTACAGTGTAATGGACTTGAGGTATCCGAATGAACTTATTTTATAGGTGGCTGAAGAAAATTGAGCGTTATAATCCCCTTCGATATACAATTTTCTTTTGATGTTGGGATTTTTATAAGGAACCGTTTAAGATTATTTTTAAGTTATTTTTTTTTAATTCAATTAATAAAATTATCAAGATACTAGCGACTTAGACTTTCATCCCCATCTCCACCCCTTTAATGAATGATTTTCGGAACAAAAAGTATCCTATATCCTTTCCAGAGTCTCAAACTATCTTCTTATCAAATTTCATCTAAATTGGTTTAGTTGATCTAGAGACTACTCTTTACAACGTCACAAACTCACAACCTCATAAACTTTACCTCTTTATAATATAAGTATAGATTGATATAATTGAGCTGCTTTGTATTTTAGTAAATGTGACGGCGGTTTCGCTGGCATGGTAGGTAAGTGAGACGTAGATGAAAGATGCGGTCACCTTCAAGTATAATTTTTTTTTAAATCTGTATAGCAGTTGTGAAAATGTAGACAGACAGGTAGATTCACATTTATAATATTAGTTGTTATATAAAATAAAATTTATATATACATAATAGGTATTTTTATTAAACAGTTATAATACCATATTCACTAGTTGCAGTTAGTAAATGTATACATTTTGCAAGTAATTTGCACGTTCTGTTGTCAAAGTGTATGAGCTCGAAGGCCATCACAATAAATATAATAATATTTCATCTCATTTCAGTGAAGGAAACATTGAGAGAAAACCTGCATGTCTGAGAAAACCTTGAAATTTTTCGAAAGACATGTGAAGTCCGCTAACCCGCTCTTGGCCAACGTGGTGGACTATGGCTTGTTTCCTCTCGTATTGCAGGAAGGCCGGTGCCTAGCAGTGGGACGTTAAAAAGGGCTGAATAGAAATATTTAAAAAAAATCGGTCAAGCGTAATACAGAAAAACACCGATAGCTTTATTATATATGTATCTATACTAATATTATAAAGCTGAAGAGTTTGTTTGGTTGAACGCACTAATCTCAGAAACTACTAATCCAATTTGAAAAATTCTTTTTGCATTAGATAGCCCGTTACCTGAGGAAGGCTATAGGCTATATATCATCCCGGAAAAATGTACAGTTCCGGTGGGATAGATTTGTTTAGATAGATTTGTTTTTGTCTATGGACGAACTCGAAGCGAAGCGAGGGTGAGTCGCTAGTAGATAGATATTTACGAATATAAGGTAATATTTTACTACATACATTTTCATAACGCCAGATTGTTTAAATATAATAGCAAGTTAGAGTAATGAATCAAGTGTATATCAGAGGGCACGCATTAAACATCGTAGCCCTGAGGCCAAAGAAATAATGCATTACTTCTGATGAATCGATACACGCGGCCAACATAAATTAACTTGTTGCAGTACAGTTTATGACGATTGCGACGGTTAGCAAATTCTAAGATTTCTATTTTAGTTTCATCTAATTTCTAGAAATTTTTGTTTTATATACATATATGTATGTATATATTATATCACCTTCTGGTTACTTTCTAAGAAATCAATTATTAATTGGCACATCGGTGTGTTTGCACCTCTCGACAGGTTATTTTAGAACGTTTTTTTGTGAATGGTATGTTTACGCTAGAAGTAACTAGTGATATTGATATTTATATAAATCAAATAGGTAAAGAAACTATAACCGATTCGAGTACGCAATAGTTTCTAACGTATTCAAACTCCAAACTATCACATCGGAATAGTATCTTAGCTTTTGAAGGTTCAAAAGTCAAGTTACTCCACCAAATTTTAAATGAATGGTAATTTTTCATATATAATTTCATCAATACATTGTTCGTAATGTTGCACAGACAGACTTATATACATATATAAAAAATAATATAACCATTTAAAAATTTCACTCAAATCTGTCGAGCAAACAATGGAAGCATGTAGTACAAAACTTCACATCGAACTTACAATTGCGAAAGCTTGTATCTGTATGTATGTTTTTTACTCTTTTACGCTCAAAATGTAAACGTATTTGAATAAAATTTAGTATACAGAGAAACCATGACCTGGAGTAGCACATAGACTACTGTTAGGCATCTAGCGACGCACTCGAGCGAGGTTAAGTCAGTAGTCTATACATATAATAAAATTCTGAGTTGTATCTGTACATTAAATATTTTTTAGGAAATCTTATTGAAAAAGTCATTATTATCGATACAGAGACCGAATATATAGTTTTTAGAATTGTTTGTCTGTCTGTCTGTCTGTGACCACATCTGGAAAACCTCTGGAGTGATTTTGATGAAATTTGGTATGGTGATAGCTGATTGTGCGGGTCAACTTAAAGGATACTTTTTACTGCAGGAAAATATCTTATCTCTGAGAAATCTATATTAAACGTTAAAACGTAAAAGTATATTATGCAAACATGATGAAATGCAACAAATAGATAAATGTTATCAACGCGTTATCAAATCACAGCTAACATTGACAGAACTATCAAGGGAATCAGTGGTAATAGATTCAATCTTTACGTTGATCTTTTTACTAATATTTCAGCTTCATCAAAATAGTTGCTAATAATTTTGAATGCTTTAATTCACCCAAACACCATTAACAACACTTTCATATTTAAGGTACATAGGTATAGGTATAGGTAAGGTATATTTTATATGCGTATCCATCAAGATATGTTTTCCTATATTTTTTTTAATAAAGAACTTATCGAGCGAAGGAGGTTTAATAAAATTATACGGCCAGAATATTCTTAAGGATTGGAATAGTTATTATTAATACAATCGAAATCGATCTTTTTCTTATATCATACATTAAATTGACATCTACCTTTGTTTTTTTTTCGACCTTCACTACATCCCAGGCTTAAAACATACAATACTCTGTCTTTCTGAAGGAAAGCCTAATATGAAGATAAAAAGTTAAGTACTTTATCACTTTCATTCAAATATATGTGACCTAAATCAATTACTACTACTTAAAATCATGTATGTAAAAACTAACAAACTGACAAACATGAGTTAAAAAATTAAGTATTTAGAAATCACAGAAGCTTAGATTTTCAAAAAAAAAACTTATAAATTATAATATTATATTAATTTAACCCATTTACATAGAAAAATCCTAAGAGAACAAAATAATATTAGTAAAAACATAAACACCTTATTCGAGTCCTGACCTTACTAACAAAGAGATCGCATTATCAGTTAACTGTAAAATGAACTCTAGACCCGAGCGCCCTACGTTAACATATTTCTTCAACTAAAACACTAGAATCAAAGATACAAGTTTGAATTTCACATAAATTGTTCGTGTATTAATGTATTAAGAAATTAAAGGATAACTAGTTTAATAGCAATTTTAAAGACACTTTAAAAGTAGTATTACCCTTGAAGTAAAACCTACTTCGTCGTTTTAATGCTTATTTGTCTAAACGGGCAATATCAACGGAGTTTTTCATTATATTGGTATTAAATACACAGTTTACTTTAGAAAGCCGAGATAAATAGTCTGTTTATATACATCTTATATATAATAAAAATAAGTATATTTTATATAATAAAATTCTAAACGAATCGAATCTGGGCATTAAACCTGTTTTGGAAAATCTTACTGAAATATTCATTATTATTGGTACAGAGGCCGAATCTATAGTTTTTAGAATTTCTGTCTATTCTTGTTTCATATAATAACAAAATAAAAGAGCATGAGATTTATTCCAAGATAGTTTATAGACCTCAGATAATATAGGTTATCTATCAGCCAACTAGGTACATTAAAAAACCTTACTAATTCTTAACATAGTTACCTAATTAATAAGAAAAATTGAACGTTTTAAAAATAAGCTGTCTATTAAAATCTACAACAAAGTGTAAGGCATTTAGCTTTTTAAAAGTTACAATTACTTATGCAGATGACGGCACTTTGTGCTTTAGTCGTAACGAGCTTATTAGCCTTGTTTTCGGCCTTTAACAACAACACCGCCGGAAAACGAACGAATCCTCCTAATTTATAGCGTATTTTTAAATAAAATAAAGTCTGGTACCGTGGAAATGTTACTTAACTGCAAAATTAGACACAAGTTTTTCTGATCTTATTATGTTATTGCATATATTTTTTTTTTATTTTGAGTTGTTTGGCATAGTATGGTGTATTGATTAAGTCCAAATCTCTAAAACTACATTTTTCTGTTGTTTAAATAAGATTAAAATAAGAATATCAAAGTCGGTGAGCATATTTAAAAAACGTCTCAAAAGACACTATTTATCACAGTAGGTTAGTCTGTAATTAGTACTGTACCTACTATGTAATTTGTTTACGCATATATGTATATACTTATATAGATATTAATATATTATTATGTATATGTATGTTTATGTATGTATAATAAAGATATATATGGTAAAATTTGTGTTTTATATATCTAAATTTTTATATACGAGTATGTTTATGTATATTAAGTTTTAATGACTTGCACTTTATGCACCTTTCCGCTCTTCTCACTTATTTTCTTGTATTCTTTTCTATCAGTTGCCTGTAAAAGATCACGTTTAGTGATAAGGCCGCCTTTGCACATCTCTTAAATTGTATTTTTTTTTGCTAATGTACCACCTGTAATCTTGTGCAATAAAGTGTTATAAATAAATGAATAAATAAATCTATACTAATATTATAAAGCTGAAGAGTTTGTTTGTTTGTTTGTTTGTTTGTTTGTTTGTTTGTTTGTTTGTTTGTTTGGTTGAACGCGCTAATCTCAGGAACTACTGGTTGGAATTGAAAAATTCTTTTTGTGTTGGATAGTCCATTTATCGAGGAAGGCTATAGGCTATATAACATCACGCTACGACTAATAGGAGCGGAGCATAAATGAAAAATGTTGCAAAAACGGGAAAAATTAATTCCTTTTGAGAGCTTCCGTTGCGTGCGCTGCGTAAACGGTTAAAGTTATGCAAAAATCATGTATGACGGAATTGTTCCCCTTTAAAAGTTCTAAAAAAAAGTCCGCGACAGCATATGTCTATCTTTTAAGGTTGACTCAATATAACCATTTTTATGGTAATCAAATTTGTTCTAAAATAATGCTATACTTTCGAAGATGTTTTTCAAAGTATGATATTAATCCTTATCCAAATAAATACGTTATTCATCACAAATATTTAATTTTGAATATAATTGCCCTTGACATCATTTGATTTCAATGAATATCTTAGGAGATATCATAGTTTTAAAATATACATATTTAACTTTACGCGGTCTATGCGTGAGCGCGCGCTCAGCCCGATGCAAGGCGAGTGCGGGGCGATCGTGAGGAGGGAGGGCGCTGGCCGCCGCGCCGGTAGCTCTGCGAGCAGTCACTAATCCACGCGGACGAAGTCGCGGGAAAAGCTAGTAATATTATAAAAAGACAGAGTTTGTTTGTTTGTTTGAACGCGCTAATCTCAGAAACTACTAATCCAATTTGAAAAATTCTTTTGAATTAAATAGCCCGTTTATTAAGGAAGGCTATAGGTTATATATCATCAAGCTACTACCCAAGGGAGCGGAGCAGTAATCATAAATGTCAACAAATCGAGTAGACTCCATATATTGTAAAACTGATATTTATATAGGGAGTTTGAACCCGTGCGACGCCGCGGGTACTGCTAGTTTCAACATAAAGTAAAATTCAAAATTATAGGAAAACTTTGAAAATCTAAGGGTAGATAGTTATACGTACTTGTGCGAACTCGAATTGTTACTATAACGTCGAGTCACTTACTGGGTCCAGCTATTACACGTTGAGTTACGCCCCTATTACTGTTACATCGCCCCTTCATTCGGCTTTCATAATGAAAGTTGCCTTCAGAACTAATAAAAATAAATGCTAAAGGCACCGGCTTTACGGAAATACTTTTTCAAATGCTATACGTTACTTCTAATTTATATAGATTTTTTTAATACTCACTCAAACTTTTGTAATTTTTATGTTTAATTAGAGACACGTTTCTAGTGAGCTTTTAAGCTAATACTGCAAACTACACAATGTTTTATAAAAAGTAGTTTTCGGTACACCATAATATACCTGTATGCAAAAAAGCTCTATATAAATACATATCCAATATTCCTGCTTCCAAATAAACACGTCAATCCAATTTGCTATGGATTTTTGTGTAAAATTTTAAGCTTCTACATTCTACACCCAGTTGTTGAGGTTAGACGTTGTCTTTCAAACAGTCATTATTAGAATTATTAAGCTTTCTTCAAATATACACTAAAATTATTATTAATCTATAGCTGCAGACTATCTGGAATTACCAGACTTATCTAAAAAATGGTTTTCGCCTTTTGTAGCTAATATACTGATATACAGGAAAGTATAACCTATATACTAATATCATACTATGGCCCTTAGGATCGATGTAATTGTGACGTCGTAGGGGGTAATCTCTGGATCTACTGAGCCGATTTAGATGAAATTTGGTAAGAAGATAGTTTGAGATCCTGGAAAGGACATAGGATATTTTTTATTCCGGAAATCATCCCTTAAAAGGATAAAAATGGAGATGAAAGTTTGTACTGGGAAGAAATATAAATTGGCAAAGACAAAAGACAACAAACCAACCGATTTTCTTTCTTTTTTTTATTTAGTGTAGTTGATGGGCTTTAGTGTTATCAATAAAACAATAGGAAATAGTTTGTTTTATATATAGACAGACAGTTTTATATTCTATTCGTGTAATATATTACCCACAAATTTTGAAACATGATTATGGTCAAATTTCGACCACTAGGCGGATACAAGTTATACAATATACACAAATAATCTTCATGAGTAGCGTCGCGGGAATGTATATAGTTTAAATGCATAAAATATAAATAATCTACATTACTATTATAAAGAAGAAAAATTTGTATTTTTATGTTTGTAACAAATAAACACAAAAACTACTAGACCGATTTAGATGAAATTTGATAAGAAGATAGTTTGAGATCTTGGAAAGGACAAAGATATTTTTTATTCCGGAAATCATCTCTTAAGGGGGTAAAAATAGGGATGAAAGTTTGTACGAGGATTCAACCTAGAAAAGAACCCGAGCGAAGCCAGGGTGAGCCGATAGTAAATAAATACTTATACGACTACAATAAGTAATGGTTGTTAATTTTAATATTATTATATTGATAAATATTATAAAATTCTCTTAGTAACTCTGTTAATAATATCTATATTATATGTTTAAGCAAAATATTATATTACTATGAACTTACTTTAACTATGGGATGAAAATAAGTTAACAAAAATAACAAATTTCTTTTCTGAGGCAGCATTTTATTGTACTGCTCTCGGTGTATGCCCTATTCTTAAAACTCGAAATATTTTATTCATATCGAATTGGAAGCTCTGACTTGTTGACTGGATTTCAGTATGGGGCCACGAGATATACTCGTACTATATTATAGTTGGTATGTACGGCTATATATCTGGAGGCCCTTTTTTTTATTCGTAGGGAAACCCCTTTACGGGTGCCCGAGGGCGGGGGGCGCGCGAGGACATCTGGAGGTCCTGGGTTCGAATTCTACCCCGGGCCAAGTTTAATCATTGAGCCTTTCTGTTAAGAAAGTCTCAGTAATAGCCCGGAAGTTGGTCGTGTTTCACCCTGTGCCTCTAATAAAAAAGGAAAAATATCAATATTATTTATTTTTTTGCCATATATACCTATTACTTTTAGGTACTATATGAAGTATTTAAAATAACTAAAATAGATCTATTAAAACCATTAAATAAGGTACATTATATATTAAATAATGTTTATAGTTAAATGCAATCCCAAAATGTATTTTTGTAAGTTACAAAAAGACTAGCGACTCACCCTCGCTCTGCTCAGGTTCGTCCCTAGTTACGGTTTAACGTTTAGTATAGATTTCTCAGAGATGAGATATTTTTCCGCAGTAAAAAGTATCCTATACCCTTATCCTATCCTATACCATTGACCCGAATAACCAGCTATTATCATACCAAATTTCATCAAAATCTATTCAGTGATTTTCCCATGATGCGGTAACAGACAGACAGACAGACAGGCAAAAATTCTAAAAACTATAGATTTGGCCTCTATATCGATAATAATGTCTAATTCAATAAGATTTTCCAAAAAATATTTAATGAACAGATTCGGCTAAGTTACAATTTTATTATATGTATAGATGAAAATATAAAGGCGTATTTACCGTTTATCTCGTGGCTGCACTATTTAGTCCACAGAGTCCGAGGTTTGAGCGATACGAAAGGCAGATTCTCGACGTTCCGACGTACACTCATTGTTCGACGCAAACAATGACGGATCTGGTCACTGATGGCCACATATAGGCCACATAATTCTAAAATTTCATACTATTCTCAGCTCAATCCTAATAGCATAAGGTTGATTATACTATACATATGATTATTTGTTAAATTTTAAGCACGTCACAGTGTGTACTAAACGAGTTAACCAATTGCTGAAATATGCGTGGCTTTTCAGTTATTTTGATTTTCAGTTTTGAATTTTGGTCTAAGTTATATTTAATAAGGTGTGTTAATGTATAGAATTTCTTTATTTGAGATTTAATTAAGTATACATATATTAATATTTAATATAATATAAATAATTTTACTTATTACCGGTGGTAGGACTCTGTCAAGCCTGAAGAGTCTGACTGGATGGGTACCACCTCCTTATCTATTTCTGCCGCCAAGCAACAATGATTGCATTGTTGTGCTCCGGTTTGAAGGATAAGGTAGCCAGCGCAATTACAGGCAAGAGGCATATCATCTTAGTCCTCAAGTGACAACGCACCTGCGGCTCTGTATTTTTGTTACCTAAAACATAAGTGCATGAACTGTAGGTGTTATGGGCGACAGGTACTGCTTTCCATCAGGTGGTCTGTCTGCTCGTTTGCCACTGAATCTTAAAAAAAAACTTATTATATTATTCTTTGCTTATTTAAATTAATATGTCACGTAATGTATACATATAATAAAATTCTAACTGATTCGAATTTGTACATTAAATACTTTTCCGAAAATCTTATTGAAATAGTCATTATCGATACAGAAGCCGAAATTGTAGTTTTTAGAATTTTTGTCTGTCTATTTAACTACTGGACAAATTTCGATGAAATTCGGTATGATGATAGCTGATTATGCGAGTCAACATATAGAGTTTTTTTTTACGGCGAGAAAATATCTCATCTCTGAAAAATCTATACTAACCGTTAAAAATATAATTTGATATAAATAAAACACCAAAAATACATTTCACTCATTCGTAAGTTTAAAACCAAGCGTCGTTCCAGTTAGTTTTTTTTTCTAAAAAGAAATGACCATGACAAAGGAGAGCTTTTGAAAAGTAATTTAACAAGCTTTAGGTATAACTTGGATAACAATAAAATATATACTTCTCCAAAATTAAAATCAGCATCCCAAAACGGGGGTTGGTCGATCTTTGTCAAATCAGCAGCAAACGAGCTTTGAAAGTTCACCTTAAAATGTAAAAAACCGCTGACGTAGGCATCCCTAAAGAATTGCACCGAAAGAATTTCCACTCTTTGCTCCAAATTGCAGGTTTAAACTCTCACGCCAATTTTTGATGAATCTGTGGTATGATAATTCTGGAATTTGCTGAAATTTACATACTATATTTTTCTTAACGACTGTCTGGTGCTCCTGTAATTTTTCTACCTTCTAAGTAAACTAGCAAAAGCAGTAATTTTGCCTTAAATAAACATATCAATATAATATTATAAAGAGGAAAGATTTTTTTGTTTGTTTTTTTTTGCACCGTATAAGCTCCAAAACTACTGAATCGATTTAGATGAAATTTCGTAAAAAGATAGTTTGATATCCTGGAAAGGACATAGAATAGATTTTATCCCGGAAGTCATCACTTAAGGGGGTGAAAATGGAAATGAAAGTTTATATGGGGAAGCAACCTAGGGACGAACCCGAGCAAAGCGAGGGTGAATCGTCAGTAATATATAATTTTTGTAAAATCATATTTTTAAACATCCAACAATTTTCTCATTTTTCAATTTATCTTCTTTCTTTTCTATTTATACCTTTTTCTATCTCCCTCAAAATATCTCAGTGTATAAGAAATTGTAGAACTTTTTATTCATTTTTGTTTACATCAATTATTGCCCTAGTGCTTATTTGTTTAAACGAACAATACTTTTTGTACTATTACAGTAGAAAACTTTTCCTCTATTTTAAAAACAAAGCTTTATTTGATAAAATTCACACACATCTATAATCTATAATCTATAATAATATTATAAAGCTGAAGAGTTTGTTTGTTTGTTTGTTTGGTTTAACGCGCTAATCTCAGGAACTACTGATCCGATTTGAAAAATTCTTTTTGCATTAGATAGCCCGTTAACTGAGGAAGGCTATAGGCTATATAGCATCCCGGAAAATGTACGGTTCCCGTGGGATAGATTTGTTTTTTTCTAGGGACGAACCCGAAGCGAAGCGAGGGTGAGTCGCTAGTATATAGATAAAATTATTTTTTTTTAACTTGATTACAGTAAAATGTGTATTTAAATTGTCATTTAAAAGTTAATAATTCTGTAATAAAACTCTTTGGTTAATTGGTGATTTGGACAAATAAACACTGAGAAAACACAATTATAAACTGAAATGGACTTTAACTTTAACACTTTATCTATATACTAACACTATTTATTGCTGCTATGACTTGGGTTAAAATTACTAAATCTATACTAATATTATAAAGCTGAAGAGTTTGTTTTTTTATTTGCTTGAACGCGCTAATCTCAGGGACTACTAATCCGATTAAAAAAATATAATTTTGCATTAGATTGCCCGTTAACTGAGGAAGGCTATAGGCTATATATCATACCGGAAAAATGTACGGTTCCCGTGGGATAGATTTGTTTTTGTATAGGGATAAACCCAAAGCAAATTGAGCATGAGTCGCTAGTAATAGATAAGTAAATAGTTTTGCTTTGATTTCTTTTAATCGGTAGAGCTTTAATTGTGATTTTTTTCATAACAATGTCTAATTTTAAAATAAGCATGTCGGGCAAAAGTCCCTTAAGACTCAGTCAACATCATCATCAGCCCTTTGCAGTCCACTGTTGGACATAGACCTCTCTAAGACCCAGTATAAATGAAAAAAAAAAGTCTTTTCAAGTAATTTCTTTTCAAAAATCAAGCATCTTGTCAAAAAAATTCCCTACAAAGTGCTAAAACTTCAAACAAATTCAGTTAATTACGTGAATGATATAAACAATTTTATTTCTAACGTAATATCTGTGTAACAAACATCTCATTATAAACGTTTGTAACAAATTGATTTTATATTTATAATAACACCTTTTGCCTTCATTAGGCCTGGCTCGTTGCTTTTTATGACAGACTCTTATTCTATCTTATTTGCCGTATTTTTCTAATGAACGAATTTTATAAGGATAAATTAAAAGAAAAACTGTAAAACTTTTTGCGTTGTCAACGCTCTTGGAATGAAAAGTAGATTCTTTCGGTTAATTAGTTTTGGACGGTTCACCTTTACACAATTAAGATTGTTTGTTTGACTGTACTTTGTCCAAATTAAGAAAATAAATCGCATTTTCTATACTAAAGTAGGTCATGTTATTTAAAATATATATATTTTAAAGTAAAGGTCACAGGATCGAGTCTCGCTGGGGGCAAAAATGTATTATAGTACCTATATTGTATTTGACGATATGACTCAGTTTTGTACTGCTGTACTTGCTGTGCCAGCGGTCGCGGGTTCGAGTTCCGTTGGGGGCATTCATTTGTGTGATGAGCACGAATGTTTGTACTCCAGTCACGGGTGTTTATATTTGTATGTAGATATTTAAAGTTATATACATAAGTGTAGTGTATCAACTACCTGGTGTCCATAACAGAAGCCTCGTAGCTTGCCATGGAACTAGATGATGTTGCGTGTTAATATCCCGATATAAAACAATATAATATTTGAAATGGAAGTAACAGTATTTGCATATAGGTCCAGGTGAGGACTTAACGTATAATATTATCTTTGAGTTCTAGTTTTCGTTTATTTATATGTCATAATTTTTACCCATTTTAAAAAGGAGGAGTTCTTATTATAATTCGGATGTATGTTCGAGTGTCTATGTCACGTGATATCTTCGTTAATTTTGAACCAATTTAAAAAACAATCTAACAAAAAGCTTATACCTTAAGTAAGAAAAAACGACTCTTAGTGAAGCAAGATTTTTGAGTAATATTTTTTGTAATATTTCGAAAAAATCTTATCTCAAACCTTCAGTCAAAACTGATAGAAAATAACAAATAAAATGTTTAAATGTGTATTCAGCCCTTTTTTTTAACGTCCCGCTGCTGGGCACGGGCTTCCTTTCAATGCGAAGGGAACAAGCCATGTCCACCACGTTTGCCAAGTTTCTTCACCACGTTTCCCTTCATCGTAAGACAAGTGGTGATTATGTTGGAAAATGATTCGTACTCTCACTCTGAAAATATCAGAGGTGCGAGACCCAGGATTTGAACCTGCTTTACTCGGTTTTTGTAGCGAGCTTGTTACTACTGGGCTACCACTGCATTTGTGTGTTTAAATTTACATTCCACAAAATACTCAGAAACTCAGAAAATAAATGAATTTTATGGATAACATTACTTACATTTAATTTTTTCATTAACAACAAGAATATTTCACTCCAAATAAATAATGAATGGAATAACTTTGAATGCTTATTTAAGCTTCAACTTGATTTAGTTTCTATTTAAGTAATTTATAGATACAGAGTACGTGATATCGTAGAAACATTATCCAACGTGACAACTACACGAGCTATAGAAATCAGATACTATTTTACAAAGGCGTGGATACATTTCAAAAAAAACTTTAATGTATGATAGAAGTATAACTTTAAACACTATGACTAGATGTTACTATTTATTATTTTGAATTATAAATCTGATATAATGTTGAAATTAAAATAATTAAAATATTAGGCAGTGGTAGCCAGGTGGTAACGCACTCACTTTGGAAACCGAGGGAAGTGGGTTCAAATTCCGGATCTCGCACCTCTGATATTTTCATGTGTGAATCATTTCTAACAATATTACCACTTGTCTTACGGTGAAGGAAAACATCGTGAGGAAGCCTGCATATCTGGGAGAACCTAGTAATTAAGTAACCGTATTGAAGGGAGGACCTGGCAGTGTTAGAACGTGTGTAGATATATATATATATATATATATATATATATATATATATATATATATATATATATATATATATATATATATATATATATATATATATACGTATATACGTATATATATACAAACTGTCGTACTATACAAACGGTCTGACACAAAGTATCTGGAAAGTATGAGCGCTTTTGTCTTATACGTGGGGTATCAAACCTACGACCTAAATAGCTCTACTACTGCACCTAAACAACCGAGTAAAATAATATAATTCATATATCAAAACATAAGCATTCCTCAAAGGAATTCCCGTCATAAAAATTTAACAACTTCACCGCTTCCACCTTTAACTTCCAAATTCAAAGTCATAAAACTCGAAGTACCACTAAAATCTATAAAGCACAACCGGAGTGATGTGACTGATATGTCAATTAGTATAATGATGGACAATAAAGTAGTTAAGCTAATGGCAGCGGGTTAGAGCACTTAACTAAGTAAATAGCTGTACTGCCATTGCAATACTGGACTAAATCTACTGATTTTTGAAGTGAAAACTTCTATAGGCAGGTTTGGATGGGGAGTAAATTCATGTAAGTCGTCATCGATATGGTCAGGTCATGTGTTGACGCTAACACTTAGAGTGCCGATAGATGTCAAAACCAGATAAATATAAACAGTTTTAATTTACAAATTTTAATTTAAGATTAAACAATTAATTTGAATATCCAAAAGTAACAACTGTTTGTTTATAGTTTTAAGTTTTCACTTCTGTCGGCAATTCTCGTGACTGCTTTTTTCTTACTTTCATCTTCGATACGTTGTAAATGAATGGTTTATAACTGTATATAATTTTTGAAAATATATATTTCTGATGTAGAAAGTTTATATAATAAAATACTATTTACCTATATTTCAAATAAAAAACCTAGTCTTAAATAGTAATAAGAAGAAGATTGTGATTTTTGAGAATTTAAGCAATGGAATTCTTTAATATATAATAGAACTGAATTATGAGTGATTTAAAAATATATGCAAGTTGTGACTGTTTTATAAAAGTTACACTCGCAGTCGACCAGGTAGGGTTTCGTACATGACGTATAAAAATATCCATCCATTTTTACCATAAAAAATAGTAAATGACAATACAGTCTATTTTATGGTAAGAAAACCGTATCACCATAACCTACACTAAATTACTCGCGTCGAGGAAGGAATCACCTGAGATGAAAAAAAAGAATGAAGAAGGGAGAAGATAAGAAATTCAAAGGGAAAGAAGAAAAAAATATAGAAAAATTGGGGGAAAAATAATTGGGTAGTTAGCCTTCGTTATTGTTCACTTAATGAAATACACAAAGTATTGCTGTACGAGTACATACACATACATACATACAAAAATAAAAATTTAAATAAATGTATATAAGAGTTTTCATAATCATAGTTACGTTTCATGATAACTCCATTTCATTCAGTCAAACTATTTATAGCTTGATTTGACGGCGTTAAGTCCAAGAGAAGAACCTAAAATAGCGTATCAAAGTATTGAAATAGGCCACACAGAGCTAAAACGTACCTGAGTTTAGGAGATACGACTGATAGGTCAATTAGCGTAATGATGGACAATAAAGCAGTTATGCTAATGGCTGTGGCTTAGAGCACTCAGCTGTAACAAACAGATATGCGTATAGATGAATACGTGAATGATAGTCTTGATACGAGGCTTTTTGAAATAAATTGTTTGGTTTTCCTTCACTTATCTATTCTAGTCTAGAGTAATATTATAAAGAGGAAAGCTTGATTTTTTGTTTATTTGTACCAAATAGGCTAAGATAGTTTGAGACTCTGGGAAGGACCTAGGATAGTTTCTATCCCGGAAATCATCCCTTAAGGGGGTGAAAATGGTAAAAATTAAATTATGAATTAAAATGAATGTGTTAGTTTGTCCGTTTTTAATGCATTGAGGGAGTAATGGTATTAATAGAAATATTTAAGGGGCAGAGGGTAATTATTTATGCTGTCTAAGCTTGAGTACTGCGACTGGTCCTCCAAAGGATACACAGATAAATAAGAGCTTAAACAAGTAAGAGATTATAAAAAAAAAAGGTTTTTATACGAGTATATTTATTTCTATACATAATTTTTATAACAATATTTTTTTTATAATTTCAAAGTCTAAAAGGCCACTAAGAACTAAATGTTGAATAGTAGTCGTAGGTTCGAAATCGGATAGAGCATATGTTTGTTTTAGCAATAGATTTTGTCTTTCTTTGCCTAGTTAATGATTAGACATTAGACTAGGTTTTCCATTGTTAATATTGCGTTATTCAATTATCCCACGGGAAAATCATAATAGCCCAGCATCTAAAATCCATAAGTAACAAATAAACACACGTACAAACTCATTTTCATATATGCATGTAATAGTTTTAAGTATATAGGACTTCAGATTGCTCCTTTTTTAATTCAAACTTCGCTTATAATGGAACAAAAACCTAATGCAAAACTCTGATACTTGCACAATAAGTAAGAATACATAAAAAAAATCTGACGCAAATACTTCAATCTCAAAAATACAGGAAAGAAAAATAAAATTCTATTTCACTTCCAAGGGTTTTTCAGTTTTTGTCATATATTGTAAGCTTTCAGTGGCCTAGAAATTCTTGGGAAAACGTGTAACCTCGGATATCTTGTGTCATATTGGGATTTTTATGAAAATGTACCCGAGAGATGAATGTTGGTGGGACAAATAACGGTATTATTTGATTATTATCAATACTAGCAGCGTACCGTTTCTCGACTCTTAAATGAATTATTTATTTTTAACTCGCTTATCGTATATGAAGCGTCGACATATTTAATCTAATACTGTAAAAATGTTAAGCATACTTATAAAAAGTGTCCTTTTTTAGAGTTCCGTAGCCAAAAATTAAAAATCCTAAATTTAAACCCTAAATAGTTTAATAGGAACCCTAATAATTTCCTCATGTCTATCCTTCTGTGTGTTACAGCCATTTCCTTGGATACTATTGGTACAGCCATACGCTATCTATAATTATTTGAAATTAAGAGTTCATCCTTGCTTCGCTTGGTTTCGTCCCTAGTGAAAAACAAAAAAAAACATCCCACGAAAACTGTAGATTTTTCCGAGATAAAAAGTAACTTAAGTACTATTCCAGACTATAATCTATCTCAGTGCCAAATTTCATCCAGATCCGTTCAACCAATCTGGAGTGATTGAGTAACAAACATTCATCCAAACTTCCGCATATTAGTAAGAAGCTAAGCTCATTTAAACTGATAGACGAAAAGAGTTTACACAAGTTTATCTTTAATAAAGTCTTTAAAAATTGTCAAAAGGTATTATGTAACAAACGTATAAACTAACAAATTCATATTTGTATTAAGTACTTAAAGAAATAGCTTCTTAAATTGCATTCAGATTTTACTGATTTCTTGATAGTAAGTCCAAATAAAACATATCTCTTAAAATCACCATCGAACTAAAAAAATACTTTGAAAGATTTATCTCAGTCCGTAAAAACTAATCACATTATATTTTATTCTTAACAATATCCCACCAGTTTGGACTTGATTCTATAATTTATTTCCTTAGCAACGTCTTCATTTGTGGTCATTTCTTTGAATGCTTTACTGTCTACTTGTTGTGTAAATAAAACTGACGTTTTATGTCAATGTTTATTATTCAAACTTCCTTTTATGATTGAATATTTACTACGTACTATTGTAAAGTTTTAACTTTGATAGAACAATTTATGTAATATTATGATATAAAACGGGATATTTACCATATTTAGCACTTACATTTGAGAGCTTCCGATATTTTGGCACCGCTATAAGCGCCATAGTCATGATATTCTAATACCATGGCGATACCTAATACATACTTATAATATAATCAATAACCATGAAAGTTTTAAACTTACAATCTATGTGTTTAAGAGCCTGGAGGTACCCAATTGTATTCCCGATTGAGGAAAGCTTTTTTTACTCTTGGAATAATGTAAATATTACTATTACTTCTGGTATTCCTGTTACTTAAATTAGCTATTCATGCAATATAATTTTGGCTATTATAAATATTTTATACTAAGAGTTGTAGATAATGCACTAAATTATTTAAACTATAAATAAGATCGAAAAAAATGTACAATAGACAGAAGCGACCCGCCCCTTGCTTCGCTCTGGCTATTTCTATAAATATAAATAACTCAGAAGAATCCTCTAAATCATAGTGAAAAATAGACGAAATCTATTGAAGTAGTTTAGAAAAATTAAGCGCACAAACATACACACGTGAGACATTTTTATACAATAGTAAAATATCTCAGTACGAACCCATGATATCCAATATAACACACAAAATGTTAGTAAAAGTAATAAATAAATATTTAAATAAAACTATCTTTTCGGATTTTTTCGCGGATTTATTTTGATTTTTGTTTCCCGACGTTTCGATTGCTTTACAGCAATCATGGTCACGGGAGAGACTAAGGTGTTAGATGTCTCAATGGCATTATACAGTTGTTACAGACAGCCTACCTACTATTTTACAAAAATGATTTTAAAAATTCAGAAATGGCATCAAAGTACCTTACAATATTGGTTGATTTTAATTCTAAACATTTTAAAGTTTAAGTTTTTAATAAGTATTATAATTAAATATAGCAATATTATTTACTTAATTTTTGCTAGTATAATAAATATTACAATTTTCTTTATTAATTACTAATCTTATTTAGTGTTGCTATTATTATATTATCTGTAACCATAAAGATTATTAAACATTTTTTAAAATATCAATTATTTATTTAAGCAATATAATTGTTTTATATGTAGTTTAAAAAGAAGTTTAATATTAATTTAGATTGTTATTATTTAAAGTTAAAATATTAAGTAACACTATTGTTAACTTTATAGATAAAAAATGTTAATTAGAATTACTACTATTATTGCGATCCACACAGTATGAACTAACTACATCTACTGGTCTGTTATATTTGTTTTTGTTGTTTGTTTTTATTATGTTTATTACAGGATCCCATGATGATGGTAGTACCCAGCCATCTTCCCTATTGAAGTTTGGATATTTTTTAATTTCAATAGCTTCGCGAATCATCCTGGGGCGATAACGGTTTTCTTTCGCTAGTATTTGTGGATTATCAAAGCGAATGTAGTGGCTTGGGCGATCCTGGCTATGTTTACAGACTGCAGATGTTGTATTGCGACGGTGCTTCACATCAGCTATGTGTTCTTTGACCCGAGTTCTAATGGATCTCTTTGTTTGTCCAATGTAAGAGAGCCCACAATCACAATCAAGTTTGTATACCCCTGCATCTTGGAGAGGGATGTTGCACTTGACTGGTGGTAAAAACTGACTAATTTTCTTTGGCGGCTTGAAGTAAGTTTTGATTGAAGCACGCTTTAAGATGTAGCCAATCTTGTCAGTGACTCCTCTCATGTATGGCAGGACAGCAGGGACTCGCTCAACTGTGGCTGGTTTCACTCGATCACTGTGACGCAGGCGCGGCACTTGCAGCTTGTTGTCTCGCAGGACTTGCTTAACATGCTGCAGTTCTCCGGCCAGATGTTGCTCGTCACAGATCCCTTGTGCTCTCTGAAACAAAGATTTTCCCACGGTAGCTAACTGTGAAGGATGGTGGTGAGATTCACCGTTCAGGTACCTATCAGTATGGGTCTTCTTTCTATACACAGTATGACTCAAGGTGTTATCTGGGTTGCGTTTTACTAAGACATCTAAGAAAGCTAAGGCATTGTCAGATTCTAATTCCATAGTAAATTGTATTTTAGGATTTATAGAATTAAGATGTTCTAAGAATACATTTATTTTATCAGATGGTAATATTGTGAAAGTGTCATCTACGTACCGCTTGTAGAAATGAGGGGTCACAGGTGATGTGTTCAGAGCAGTCTCCTCGAAGTCCTCCATGAAGATGTCGGCCACAACGGGAGAGACTGGCGAACCCATGGCCACTCCATCCACTTGCTTATAGAATTCATCATTCCACAATAGATAGCCGGATGTTAGGCAGTGTTTTAAAAGTTCAATGTATTCTATTGACATGTTGTGATCCAGTAGCTTCCTAGATATTACTTTAATACAGTCTTCCACTGGTAGGTTGGTAAATAAGGACTGTACATCAAAACTAACCATTGTTTCATTGTCCATGAGTTTTAGGTGTTTAACTTCATTGACAAAATGGTAAGAGTCTCTTGTGAACGCTCTTGTTAATCCCCTGAGTGGTGAGAGGACTTTTGCTACTAGTTTAGCCAACTTGTAAGTCGGTGAATCGATCTGACTCACAATTGGACGTAGCGGAGCGTTAGGCTTGTGTATTTTCGGAAGTCCATACAACTTAGGCGGTTTTGCACATGATGGAATAAGAGTTTTAACATCTAGATTTAATGTGTCGGAGTATTGCTTAATTATCTTTTTAGTATTATTTAAAACGGTGGTAGTTGGATCCATTTTAACCTTTTTGTACGTGCTTTCATCCGACAAAAGTTGTTTTATTTTATCATTATAATCTGATGTATCCATCACAACGGTTGCATTTCCTTTGTCTGCGCGCAGAACGATGATGTCTGACCTATTGCGTAAGTTCTTCAACGCTAAATACTCCTGTTTACTGAGATTAGGTTTGGGCCTCGTACTACGACGTAACAAAGACGAAACATCCTGACGTATGGCCTCCATATCCTCGGTTTTCATAATGTTTTGGGCCAGGGCATCTTCAACTGCGCAAATAATGTTTTCATAAGGAATGCGCGTAGGTGTTACAGCAAAATTCAAACCTTTATTTAGTACCTGAATGGTAGGGACGTCCAACGGTTGTTTTGACAGATTGACAACAGCTTGAGGTCCGCACGAGTGTGAATCTGTGGTAAACGGGCGCGTTCCGTTATTATGTATGTTTTTCTTTGTCTTTTTGATGTTTAATTTTTCAACGAGTTTTTGATATTTTAAAATATGTTTAATTTTGCATTGATTATATTTGGTTGTTTCGCGCTTATTTAAAGTGTCAATGCAATCGTTGAAATCACATGGTGTCAATACTGTCTTAATAATATCGGACGTCTGTTCAATGTCCCGGTCGTTTCTGCGTAGATCGCGGCGGTTTTGACGAATCACTGTCCGTAACAACTTAAAACTTGCCTGGTTTACGATCTTAGCGCTTCCTCGTATGTTCTTTTTGGAAGATATTTTTACACACGTAGGAATGAGACGATGATCTCGACGTCTCTTCAAGAAAGTTAAAGATGTTAATAATCTTGCGCGCTTCGTCTCCAGATCTTCTAACCGGCGTATCTTGTTTGCGATTTCCAGTCCGTACTGGTTCACATAATACTTTCTTAGATTTACGCGAATATTTGACATTTAAATAAAACTATCTTTTCGGATTTTTTCGCGGATTTATTTTGATTTTTGTTTCCCGACGTTTCGTTGCAATAGGTCAGACATCATCGTTCTGCGCGCAGACAAAGGAAATGCAACCGTTGTGATGGATACATCAGATTATAATGATAAAATAAAACAACTTTTGTCGGATGAAAGCACGTACAAAAAGGTTAAAATGGATCCAACTACCACCGTTTTAAATAATACTAAAAAGATAATTAAGCAATACTCCGACACATTAAATCTAGATGTTAAAACTCTTATTCCATCATGTGCAAAACCGCCTAAGTTGTATGGACTTCCGAAAATACACAAGCCTAACGCTCCGCTACGTCCAATTGTGAGTCAGATCGATTCACCGACTTACAAGTTGGCTAAACTAGTAGCAAAAGTCCTCTCACCACTCAGGGGATTAACAAGAGCGTTCACAAGAGACTCTTACCATTTTGTCAATGAAGTTAAACACCTAAAACTCATGGACAATGAAACAATGGTTAGTTTTGATGTACAGTCCTTATTTACCAACCTACCAGTGGAAGACTGTATTAAAGTAATATCTAGGAAGCTACTGGATCACAACATGTCAATAGAATACATTGAACTTTTAAAACACTGCCTAACATCCGGCTATCTATTGTGGAATGATGAATTCTATAAGCAAGTGGATGGAGTGGCCATGGGTTCGCCAGTCTCTCCCGTTGTGGCCGACATCTTCATGGAGGACTTCGAGGAGACTGCTCTGAACACATCACCTGTGACCCCTCATTTCTACAAGCGGTACGTAGATGACACTTTCACAATATTACCATCTGATAAAATAAATGTATTCTTAGAACATCTTAATTCTATAAATCCTAAAATACAATTTACTATGGAATTAGAATCTGACAATGCCTTAGCTTTCTTAGATGTCTTAGTAAAACGCAACCCAGATAACACCTTGAGTCATACTGTGTATAGAAAGAAGACCCATACTGATAGGTACCTGAACGGTGAATCTCACCACCATCCTTCACAGTTAGCTACCGTGGGAAAATCTTTGTTTCAGAGAGCACAAGGGATCTGTGACGAGCAACATCTGGCCGGAGAACTGCAGCATGTTAAGCAAGTCCTGCGAGACAACAAGCTGCAAGTGCCGCGCCTGCGTCACAGTGATCGAGTGAAACCAGCCACAGTTGAGCGAGTCCCTGCTGTCCTGCCATACATGAGAGGAGTCACTGACAAGATTGGCTACATCTTAAAGCGTGCTTCAATCAAAACTTACTTCAAGCCGCCAAAGAAAATTAGTCAGTTTTTACCACCAGTCAAGTGCAACATCCCTCTCCAAGATGCAGGGGTATACAAACTTGATTGTGATTGTGGGCTCTCTTACATTGGACAAACAAAGAGATCCATTAGAACTCGGGTCAAAGAACACATAGCTGATGTGAAGCACCGTCGCAATACAACATCTGCAGTCTGTAAACATAGCCAGGATCGCCCAAGCCACTACATTCGCTTTGATAATCCACAAATACTAGCGAAAGAAAACCGTTATCGCCCCAGGATGATTCGCGAAGCTATTGAAATTAAAAAATATCCAAACTTCAATAGGGAAGATGGCTGGGTACTACCATCATCATGGGATCCTGTAATAAACATAATAAAAACAAACAACAAAAACAAATATAACAGACCAGTAGATGTAGTTAGTTCATACTGTGTGGATCGCAATAATAGTAGTAATTCTAATTAACATTTTTTATCTATAAAGTTAACAATAGTGTTGCTTAATATTTTAACTTTAAATAATAACAATCTAAATTAATATTAAACTTCTTTTTAAACTACATATAAAACAATTATATTGCTTAAATAAATAATTGATATTTTAAAAAATGTTTAATAATCTTTATGGTTACAGATAATATAATAATAGCAACACTAAATAAGATTAGTAATTAATAAAGAAAATTGTAATATTTATTATACTAGCAAAAATTAAGTAAATAATATTGCTATATTTAATTATAATACTTATTAAAAACTTAAACTTTAAAATGTTTAGAATTAAAATCAACCAATATTGTAAGGTACTTTGATGCCATTTCTGAATTTTTAAAATCATTTTTGTAAAATAGTAGGTAGGCTGTCTGTAACAACTGTATAATGCCATTGAGACATCTAACACCTTAGTCTCTCCCGTGACCATGATTGCTGTAAAGCAATCGAAACGTCGGGAAACAAAAATCAAAATAAATCCGCGAAAAAATCCGAAAAGATAGTTTTATTTAAATGTCAAATATTCGCGTAAATCTAAGAAAGTATTAATAAATAAATATGTTAAGACATTAACACAGAGCACCATTTAGTTCCATGGTAAGTTTCGAGACTTGTGTTATGGATACCAGATATTTGATATACACATATATAACTTTAAATACATACATATTATAAATATAAACACCCATGAATGTACAAACGAAAGTACAAATGTTCGTGCTTATCACACAAATGAATACCCCCAACGGGACTCCAACCCACGACCACTGGCATAGCAAATAGGGTCACTACAAACTGAGCGAAATGTGTCGTCTAAAACTAGGATATAACATTCAAGTTAAGTATTCAACAGATCACATAATATTGTATTTCACATCTTAACAATATATAACTTGTAATCGACCTACACATTAAGGACTGCTCATTTTTTCAAAAAGATTGAGATAAGGCAAAAGGAGCTACCGTGTCGTTTTTACAAGCTCCCCTGCCGAGTTTTACTGATATTGGATCATTTTAATCATTTATTTGTGAATGAGTCATACATAGTAGTACACAACTTGTTTTTATTCAAGACATGCTCGTAATGACATTAATAAATAAATAAATATGTTGGGACATTAACACACGGCACCATCTAGTTCCATGGTGAGCTACGAGGCTTGTGTTATGGATACTAGATAGTTGATACACTACATATATATAACTTTAAATACATACATATTATAAATATAAACACCCATGACTGGGTACAAACATTCGCCCACAAATGAATGCCCCCAGCGGGACTCGAACCCGCGACCGCTGGCACAGCAAGTAGGGTCACTACACACTGAGCCAAACGTGTCGTATTAATACTTTTTAACTAGAACGTTATTAAAAGAATATAATTTTAAATAAGTTTTAATCTAATTATTCATTGATTTCGATCATGGTGGCCAATCCAACTTAGACTAGAAACCTATGCAGAAGATATACGGAGGTATAACATACCAGTATGAGTGCAAACACGAGTACACTTTCTATTCCTTCCACTATAATAATAGTAATATATATTTTTACTTATAAAAAATACACTAAAACATTCGTAAAGAGTAAATCTTGATGTTTTGTAAAATAATTCAAAACTAAAACATTATAAACATAATTCAAATCAAAACTCGAGAATATCTTTTGAATTCTCACAAATGAAGAGATAAATTCAGTCAATTTCTATCAAATTGTCACGGTCGTTGCCATCGCTCTACTGATTTAAAATTTCAAAGCCCTTCAAATGGTTTTTAGAGATAACGATTGTATAATTTAATGTAGAATTGTGATAGGTGTATGAAATATTTCATGCAACCAAGCTAGAATAAATCATGACTTTCGCTGTTTAACTGTTTATTAAATTAATTAGTCAATTTAAAAAAAAAAAACATATTTCCAAAATTTTTTTTTTCCTTGAAAGCGTTTTCTCTAGCCATAATTGTTGTAAATATTCTAAACGAAAAATCAAAATAAATTAAATTAATTCAAAATTTATAAATGACAGTCTAATCTGTAAAGCTTCTGCAGAGCTTCATCAAAATCTGTTCCATTAGATTTTACAAGTACGACTAACGAACATCCATCACCACAAACTTTCACCTTTATAATATTGATAAAAACGTCATATTAATTACCGTTAGGACGAAATATTTGTCTTTAAAAGCTTTACAAATGCTTACAAAGACTTAGGTAAGAAGTCATCCAAAGTTAAAGCTTTCTGTGCTATACTCCTGCAAAATCAAAGAAGGGTGATACTTTCTTGGATTTAGGCAAATATTTGACATTTTAAATAAAACTATCTTTTCGGATTATTTAGCGGATTTATTTTTATTTTTGGTTTTCGACGTTTCGAATGCTTTTCAGCAATCATAGTTACGAAAGAGACTAAGGTTTTAGACGTCTCAAAAGCGCTATATACTTATTGCTATCTGCAACCATGATTGTTAAAAATTAAAATAAATCCGCGAAATAATCCGAAAAAATAATTTTATTTCAAAAAAGGTTGATTTAAAATGAAACTAAAATCCCCGCGCATGCGCTTTTGTTTTAATAAACTACATATTCATTAATAATAAATAATAATTTTCCAATAGTTTCAACCCAAACAACAGTAGAAAATATCAATTAACCTACTTCTGTATGAATAAAAGTTACCCGAGCTCATGAAATATTACAAAAGTGTTATGCTCTTACAATATGCCTGATTTCCAATATTAAATGGTTAATAATTAAGTAATAACCGATGCGATGTTTACGCAGTTTGTTTGGTTTACAGCGGACGATGGAATAAAACAATTAATATGATCGGTCGGATTTAGCGATGCGACGATCGCGATCGACGAATTATTCGAGCTTTTACATCTGCACCGTTTATATTTTGTGGTGGAGTTCATCAGGGTAACCATAGAAATGATGGTACCTGCGTATGGTGGATGTTATGGGATAGAGCGAGGGCGTTTTTGTTGATTGTACAAAATAATGAATATATTAATACAAAGCTAGTGATAGTGTATCGAAACCAGAATATTTTTTTTATTTATATTTACTTCAATATTTTTATTATTGATTAAACTTATAACTTTTAGAAGTAAAAGCTCTATAACTATATACTAAAGTCTATTTGAATATAACGGGTAGGCGTATGGAGAGTGATGCTTAAATAAATACCTGTGCTACAGATTTCTTTATTTATGTACAATTTTGAAAAAAAACGTACTTAAGTATTTATGATACATTATTATAGTTAAAAAAAACGACCATCACTGATACATAGGGCTCGAAAATGTGAATCAAATTAGTCCAGACTATAACTGTAAAAGTAAAAGCTATTGAAAAGTTTAATTGACTACTTAGTACCTAATTGCATCACCAAATCAGATGATATAATATTTTGATACAATCGCCCGGTTTTGATTACATAATAAGTAACAAGTGAAGCTTATAAAAGTTTATCAAAATAGCATGTAATATTATATGTTACTAATATATTTTATACTAGGTAGTAACCCACGGCTTCGCCCGCGTTCAAACTTCCGATCTCTACCAAACTTCACAGGATCACCCCCTGGCCTAATCTGCAGACTGTCTGAAATTTTCATCGAAATCGCTCCAGCCGTTTTGGAGTCCATAGGGAACATACATACATCAATTTTTATAAATATATAGATAGATATAATATATTCCGACCAATCACACTGAATTAACATATGTTATTTTAACCCGCTTAAGCTTGTAATTTAAATGCCAATAAAGTCCACTTATAAATAGGCTTTTTGGTCAGTTGAGAGAATGATACTTAATACAGCCGCATTGTTTGAGGATTACGACGTTAACGTTAATTTATTTAAAACGCGAAAAACAAACTCGTCCGTAGTATGTATAGGTATTTTATTTAAAAACAAAATTGGAGTTTATATTAATAGTTTATTCTAATGTTTTTAGTACAATGTTATATACGCTGGTTAAAAGATTCTTGTTTTGGCATTTTGTTTTCGATTTTTTGTGGATTTTTTTATTGATATACAATATTGTAGGTAATTGAACTTAGACGTCAAACAATTTAGTCGTGTTAGTTCATAAGTAAATAAATATGTTGGGAGATTAACACACAGCACCATCTAGTTCCATGGTAAGCTATGAGGCTTGTATAATGGATACCAGATAGTTGATACACTACACATATATAACTTTAAACACATACATATTATAAATACAAACACCCATAACTGGAGTACAAACATTCGTGCTCATCACACGAATGAATGCCCTCAGCGGGACTTGAACCCACAACTACTGGCACAGCCAGTATTACAAAGTGAGCCATACGTGTCGTCGAAATATGTGGTCATTAAAATACTGATAGACCGTAGATAACTATTAAATTAAAATCGCTTTAATTTTACTTATAAAAAATATCAGTAAGGACCAAAATAAAAGAGAATAACAGAATTGATTTTTTTTATATCATGAAACATCTAATAACACATCATTTTTATGACCCAGTGGCCTTTTAAAGGAGTAGAAATTAGTAAAAAAGTTATTTGAGCACTTGATTTCAATTAAGTCCTAAGTCAAAATTATGTTTTTATGGCATTTGCCGTAAAAACCTCAGCTCATGGAGTCAAAATGTTAAGCACTTCTTAAAAGATATAACACCTCGTCTTATCGTTTCTACTAGTGACACGAGAGCAGTCTAACTTTTAACCTAAAGAATCGGCATTGCCATTCAGTTAGGGAATGTGGCTAGCACTCTTGCCACTATTCCACGTGAACATAATTTATACTGTAATAATTAAGTGTACATTTGTTTTGTATATATAATTAAGTATGTTTGTAATTTTCTATATAAAGTTTATTAAAAAAATTCTTATTCTAGGTCCCTTTACCATATTAACTTATCTATTATACTAATAGTATAAAGAGGTAAAGTTTGTGAGTTTGTGACGTTGTAACGGGTAATCTCTGGATCTACAGAACCGATTTAGGTGAAATTAGGTAAGAAGATAGTTTGATACTTTGGAAAGGACATAGGATACTTTTTATTCCGGAAATCATCCCTTAAGAGGGTATAAATGGGGGTGAAAGTTTGTATGGGGAATCAAGCTAGGGACGAACCCGAGCGAAGCGAGGATGAGTCGCTAGTCAATTGAACTTTTAATTACCATAATGTATTACAAAAGCAAGATATAATTGGTAGCATTTGTCAAAGATTTTAATTGAGCGTCCTGTTTTAACAATTAAGAAAATGATAATAAAACCTTATTTATTACAATTAAGTGACCAATCCACGTCACAGTAACACTAACAATACAAGATAATTAAGCGATTACAATCTCATGTAAGCTTTCACATAGTATAAAAGCTCACCCACACTTCCCAACAGAGAATATATCAAACACTTTTTGTTTCAATTCTTTTTGTTATTTAATTATCTGTGACTCGAGCGATCCGTAAATTGGTGCGTGGGCTTTATATTAAAAAGTGGCTTAACCCCAGTCCCTTTTATTTTTGAAGTGATTTTTGAACATTTCAAGGTATGTGATAGTATCTAAGCTTTTTTCGATATTTTTTAATGGATGCTTTACTTTTTAGTCCGTTTTTTTAATATTTAACACTTATTTTGTTAACACGTTTGATGACTTCAAGCTTGGAGTTTGATGTCTTTTTGTGGAATTTCATTTCTGTACTATTTACATATATATATATTCGTAAAAATATATTTTTTAAACTTCACACAAATCATTTATTTTTAGTTTTTAATAAGCAATTAATGTCCTTAAAATACAATTAATACATTTAAGATGACTATATTTTTCATTTACTATGATATCACAATTTTTACTTCAACAAATCTCGTCAATAAATCAACAAAAAACGTTTGACTTTCGACTTCGAGATTACGCTGAACTTTGCTCCCTACGGAGTCGTCTATAACTCGCAAACTACACTACTCTACATGTGCAAAAATAAAAGGAATATGCACGTGTAATATTCTGAACACGTATATATAAAAATATATATATAAATATATATTGGTGTAATGAAAAAAAAATATTTAATAACTAGCGACTCACACTCGCTTCGCTCGGGTACGTCCCTGGTTACGTTTTAACCTTTACTATTGATTTCTCAGAGATGAGATATTTTCCCACAATAAAAACTATCCTATATGTTGACGTGGATAACCAGCTATCACTATACCAAATTTCATCTAAATCCCTCCAGTGGTTTTTCTGTGATGCGGTAATTGACAGACAGAGAGACAGACAAAAATTCTAAAAACTATAGATTCGGCCTCTGTATCGATAATAATGTCTATTCCAATAAGATTTTCCTAAAAATTATATGTATACATTGTGTATCTAAATTCTTGTTATGGCTGAATATTTTTAAGATTTTATATTTTCACAAAAATAGTACACATAAATTATATTATAGATTATCAACTTAAGTACAAATAGCGTACGTATTTAAGAGAAACAAAATATTTTTTTATTCATTAAGTTCAATTCAATTTTCTTGTTAATTGCTTCAAAGCGTGCCAAATGAGTACAGATTACTTCGCCAATATCACACAGGAGAAGACAAGTAGGATTGGTCGGCTATTCATTAAGTTAAACTTTTATAGAGACGGACAGACACGTGAGTGTTTAAATGACAGACACGTGATATTTATACATATAATAAAATTGTAACTAAGCCGAATCTGTACATTAAATAATTTTAGAAAAATCTTATTGAAATAGACATTATTATCGATACAGAATCCAAATCTATAGTTTTTATATTTTTGTCTGTCTGTCTGAGACCGCATTATGGTAAAACTACTGGAGGAATTTTGATGAAATTTGGTACGATGATAGCTGGTTATCCGGGTCAACATACAGGAAAATATTTCATCTCTGAGAAATCTATACTAAACGTTTAAACGTAAGCAGAGGCGAACTAGAGCGGAGCGAGGATGAGTCGTTAGTTCAAAATATAATGATGTATAATAATATATATGCTAGTATATATATACTATATTTATAGCATTTATGAAGTTGGCTTAAATTATAAGTCTGTGGCTGCCGTTTGATCGTATATTTTCGTGGGCGGATAACTAGTTACATTACAGTTATAAATACGAAAGTTGTATGTCTTTGTCTGTCTGTATATTAATTTTTAGGCATTTGTACTGCATATTGCACATAATAACTCCACTTCCAGGGGTAACGCTTAAATAAATTTCAAAAACAGTTTAAATTAAATGCTTCAATTTGTCTTTTACTTACTTGAAAAAAAAAACGCATGAGTTAGTCTGAGCAAAATTTTTTAACATTTACTGTCTAAAAATTATTTCACATATTTTTTTTTAAGAAAATGTGTTTATTTTATTTCCAATTTAACAGCAATGAAGTCAAGATTTTTTTTTGTCTATCTATTAAGATAAATAGTAAGATTGAGTAAAATACAAGATATAGCCGTGTGTGATGTCGAGATGCCTTATCTGTACATATAATAAAATTGTAACTAAACCGAATCTGTACATTAAATATTTTTTGGAAAATTTTATTGAAATAGACATTACTATCGATACAGATGCCGAATAGATAGTTTTTAGAATTTTTGTCTGTCTGTCTGTCTGTTACCGCATCACAGAAAAACCACTTGAGGGATTTTAATGAAATTTTGTATAGTTATAGCTGGTTATCCGGGTTAACATATAGGATACTTTTTATTGCAGTAGAATATCTCATCTCTGAGAAATGTATACTAAACGTGAAAACTTAAGTAGGAACGAACTTGAGCAGAGCGAGGGTGAGTCGCTAGTAGAAATATAAAAATAATGTATAAAAGATTAATTACATCAATTATGATAGTTATAAATTTATGTAAATTTTGACTCTATCGGCGCGTGTGAAGATAGTTCCTTGTTAAGGCTAAGTTATGTTTAAGTATTTTTTTATCTTACATAAAACTTTTTAGTTTTTAAATTTTAAAAATATTTAATTATTTTATTTTACTACAATATGCAATATGCATTGATTAATTTTCGCTGTACTCGTAAAACAAGATATTATTCTCCAAAACATTACCATTCTTTTACAAAACTTAATTGAAATCGATTCAATAGTTCATTTGGTAAAAAAATTACAACAAACAGACAAAAATGAAGTGAGAGATTTTTGTATTATCAAATTTCATATAACAATATAATAATACTAAGAAAAAAAAACTTTTTTTTCTTTAAAAGCCGACTCTTAAACTAGCCTATGCTAATTAAGAATGACGTGCACATTACTCAAGAGCATCTATCTCTGTCACGCTAACGGAAATAGAAAGAGAAAAATATATCTGAATAAATGGCTTCCTTTTCTAGATCACTTTTCGGTTAATATCACATTTATACGATATTGTTTTAAGTTTGAATTCCAGTGAAAGATAAGTAAAACGTTAATATATTATGTTAGTTGAAGCTCATAATAAAATAATTCTAGTTCCATAGTCATTATCAGCCCTTTTTAACGTCCCACTGCTGGGCAAGGGCCTCCCTTCCCTTACGAGGGGGAACAGGCCATAGTCCACCACGCTGGCCAAGTGCAGGTTGACAGACTTTACATGTCTTTCAAAAACTTACTAGGTTCTCTCAGACATGCAGGTTTACTTCACTATAAGACAAGTCGTAATCATGTTGGAAATGATTAGCAGACGAAAATGTCAGAGGTGCGAGACCCGGAATTTGAACCCTCTTCACTCGGTTTCCCAAGCGAGCTCGTTACTACAGGGCTACCACTGCCTTAGTTCCATAGTAGAATTAGATTAGTATATTTTAGTACTTTTAGGATTAATTAGCATTACGTTTTTAATTGTTTAAAAAATATTTAATAAGAGTTTCTCTCACATTTAGAAATCCAAAATCACTATTACAAGCATACTATCTTCATCATCTCAAAGAATCTCCGCTAACACTTTCGCGTATTTGTAAAGATTTGAATTTCATAGTTAAACATCAATTTTTCAACTACAGTATAGTTTGTATTTTAGAATTACTTCTTTAGATATAATACATATCTATTATAGAATTTAATATTTTTACAGGAATTTTCTGCTTTTAATAGCAACGTCATAGACTACAAGGTTTAACATATTGTTCTAAATCGACCACTTTATTTATAGCGTGTGAAAGATCTTAACATTGTAAGATACGTAATTGGGTGTGAAAGATAAGATTTAATTTAATTATCGAAATGGAAGCTCCACAGCTTTTTGTTTGTAACAAAATTGGAGTTAAAACTTTTAACTATTATTGTTAAATATTATGTTATTGTTACAGTACAGTTATACTTTCGTGTAAATAACGATTATTTGTTAATGGCTTTAAATAGGTAAAAAAATATTAATTTTTGCTTATTTATTTCTGACGATGTTTGGCTCAGTTTGCAGTGGCAACGGTCGCGGGTTCGAGTCCCGCTGGAGGCATTCATTTGTGCGATGAGCACAAATGTTTGTACTCAATTTAAAGTTATATATGTGTAGTATATCAACTATCTGGTATCCATAACACAAGCCTCGTAGCTCACCATGGAACTAGATAGTGCTGTGTGTTAATGTCCCCACATATTAATTAAATATATAATTAAGCTCTTATAACTCAAATAATTATGATTAAATTAAAAAGACCTTACATATACCGACTTATTTCTCCATCATGCTTTTTTTAACATCAAAAGTATTTGATTTCTCTTATTTTGAATTCAAATTGAAGCACAGCACAGATTATAGACGACACATTAAACATTACGATTTTTAATTGCCCAGGTATAGAACCTGCGACCAAACAACGTAGTGAGAATACACAGCCATTTCACCTATACGCCGTCTATTGAAAAAAAACTTTTAAAAACAGCTTTAACAGAATAAACTGTACATTCATAAAAAAATTAAACTAGGTAACCTTATTTTAAAAACGGTTAAAGCAGTTCACCTCGTAACTGGTCCGCAATGCAGCTTCCGAAATATCGGCAGAGCGTTCGAATACGAATAATTTTGGCCCACTCCATTGTTCCTTCTTGATTTGAGCTTTAAAGTTTGGGAAAATTTATTTTTACTCATTTAAGTTCAAACGATTCACAGTGTTTTGAAAGTTTTCTAGATGGATAGTAAAATTTTTACAGCGTATTAAATTTCATAGCATTTTACGTTCTGTTTTTAGACTCATTAAGTGTTTTGAAATGTATTAGAAGCTAAATCAATAGTGTTTATACATTTTATGTGTCTGTCTGTATGTACGTCTTAAAGAAAATGACGTGATTTATCTATAGGTACAGATAAAATGAAGTGTCTGTTTGTAATGTCAAAATAACAGCTTTTTACTAAATGCATATGAAATTTTAAATGGTAGTTATAATAAAAACACAATTTTTAACATTTTCTGTCTGTCTGTTTGTTTCGGCTGATCTCCGAAACGACTGGACTGATTTTGACGGGACTTTCACTGGCAAATAGCTGATGTTATAAGGAGTAACTAAGGCTACTTTTCTTTTAGAAAAAGAAGTACGGTTCCGTTAAAAAAAACCGTACTAAAGAACGTACCCGAGCGAAGTGAGGGTAAGTCGCAGGTTTATTATAATTAATATGCTTCCTCATTTTGTATCAAAAAACTAGTTAAGTTTTATAAGGTGTTAAGTTCTAAAGCTTAACATTCACTTTCACAACTCTTTCATTGAAATCTGAGTCCATTAATTATTGAAGTAAGTAACTATAGTTTTAAATGAAGCTATTGTAATAACTTTTTACCTAAAAAGCTATACCGACTTCAAAAACACTATAAACACGACGACACATGTGGCTCAGTTTGTAGTAATACTATTTGCTGTGCCAGCGATCATGGGTTCGAGTCCCGCTGGGGGCAGTCATTTGAGTGATGAGCACAAATGTTTGTACTCTAGTCATGCGTGTTTATATTATTAATATGTATGTATTTAAAGTTATATATGTGTAGTGTATCAACTATCTGGTATCCAAAACACAAGCGTAGTTTACCATGAAACTAGATGGCGCTGTGTATTAATATCCCAATATATTTATATATGAAAACACCCGGATTGAGCCTTCTTTTTATTTAAAGTCGGTCAAAAGATATAGCCATATACTCTACTGTTACCGTATCTCATAATAATCGGCAAAGACAAAACGATGGAGAACCTTCTTCTCCTCTGTTAGTCAAACGTTTTTTTACATTTTTCATTTAGTAGCTATTGACGAGCTAGATACTAAAGTATAATCAATAAAAATATTTGGAAACAGTATTTTTTTATATAGATAGGTATTTTACTAAAATTTACAGTAGTGATTATCGTTGAATTTCTACCATTAGACGTACAGTTTACATAAAAATGCGAAAATTTAACTAAATTAGTTATTTTGAAAATGCTTAAAAGGCATAAAAAAATTTGAACCAGACCAACAGACAGAAAAGAGGCAAACCAAATAAAATCTAGTAAAACAAAATATTTCGTAGTCTTTGTAAATATGGATTATATTAAACAACTCTTAAGATGAAGCGCTCAAATAAATCATACGTTTAACACTCATGCCATGTTTTATAGTGCGGTTTCACAGTATAGGTGGCTCGATGAGAAATGTGGTAAGATAGAAGATGTCGCACACTATCCGTTTAAATAATAATGTTTTAGTTTCATATTTTAAACATAAAAGTGATAATTTATCGATTGATTATGAATATGTAGATTTTTTAATTTACATATACATACATATTATATATGTATATAATAATGTAAAGTGAAATAAATTTTATTAAGCTTTCAACAATTATATTTTATATCGATTTAGATCAAATTTAGGAAAGAAGATAGTTTGAGACCCTGGAAAGGGCATAGGATATTTTTTATTCCGGAAATCATCCCTTAAAGGGGTGAAAATGGGGATGAAAGTTTGTATGGGGAACCAACCTAGGAACGAACGCGAGCGAAGCGAGGATGAATCGCTAGTATTTAATAAGCTTTTTGTATAAAACAAACTTCATATTTTCTAAATACTAATAAGTTAACGTACATGCCTCAAACTTTCATTTAAATAAGCGAATACACTGTCAAAGTGCTAGATAATAATCGATAAAATGTAGGAATGTTAGTGCGCGATGACTCCATCAAGATACCACAAATGTCTGTATACTTTGCAAATGTTATTTATGGAGCAAGCTCAGTCCTCAGTGGGTTATCAAATCGTTTTATTGAGTTTGAGCTAAGTAAATAAACCAACGATTTATGTCGCACTGGTCTTTACTCTTTTATAGCCACGAGTAATGTTCACATATTATGTTTTTAAATTTTAAAATAAGTATCAATGGACGGGATTTATGTTCTTTTGTAAATTATTTTTATTCAATTAAAAAGTTAAGTTACTTATTATACAAAATAAATTTATAGATATAAAATAAATATAGTGGGAGATTAACACACAGCACCATCTAGTTCCATGGTAAGCTATAAGGCTCATGTTATGGATACCAGATAGTTGATAAACCACACATATATAACTTTAAATATATACATATTATAAATATAAGCACCCATGACTGGAGTACAAATATTCGCGTTCATCACACAAATGAATGCCCCCAACGAGACTCAAACCCGCGACCGCTGGCACAGCAAGTAGGTAACTAAAAACTGAGACAAACGTATCATCAATATCTATTATATTATAAATTTTTAACTCAAAATTCAGCATTTTATATTAAGACTTTCAAATTATTAGAATTCACATCAGACAGTTAACTAAACAAGTTAATTTAGAACGGTAAAATAAGATTCTAAACAACATCTCTATCGAGCCACTATTTGTAATAAAAACATTGAATAAAATGTAAATTTTACATTAAAGTTTAAAACTGACGCTAGATCGAAATACCAGCCACAAAAGTTTACAAAAATAAACAATGCCCATAGAATCACAAGTTAAAATTATTTTGAATCTCCTAATGTCCACGCGTCGGAAGCGGTCGGCAACCCAATTTTTTGTCCAAAAATACTTATGGTGTCAGATGCATTTTACACTATCATCCGGCGAACAAATCAAATGCCGGATACACATTTTTCATTGATATACTTTCTTATATATATAATCGTGAATAGTTTTCTTTTGTTCTTATGCTTGAATGATACTTAATTGAAGCTCTTTGAATGAATCGAAAACGTATTATGAGATTTAGTTATTTGAACAGGATGCTGGAAAGAATTAGATATTTTCAGTACACATAGACTACTATTTGTAATAAAATTTACCAAAGGCACCTGTATATTATCTATATTATATTCTATATTAATATTATAAAGAGGCAGAGTATGTTTGTTTGTTTAAACGCCCTAATCTTAAGAACTACTAATTCGATTTGAAAATTTCTTATTGCATTAGATAATCCGTTTATTGAGGAAGGCTATAGGCTATATATTATCATGCTAATACCCAAGGAAGCGGAGCAGTAATTATAAATGTCAACATATGGGTATATATATATGTTGTAAAACTGATGTTTGTTATAAGTTTAAGTACTGGAAGTTCAGAATATATAATATTATTAATATATAGTCTATTTATTCCATATTAACCGTCAAAACGTACCTAAAGGCAAACTCGAGCGATACGAGGGTGAACTGCTAGTAATATTATAAATATAATGTGCACCTAGGGATGTACCCGAGAAAAGTAAGAGTAAGTCATTAGTAACAATAATACAGTTATTATACAGTAAGAGCGAACAGTACAGCAGTACACTTGTTTTTGCCCGCGGCTTTACTCGCGTGACAAGCGGATTGGGGTTCCAAGGTTCAAGTATGTCCGATCCCAGGATACAATATGTCCTTGCCATTTATCTTATTATCTATTATATATATCTATCTATTACTTTAACATTTATAATATTAGTATGGATTTCATCTTATTCTGAGTTGGGTTATGTTAATAAATATAGTTAACTTCAGTATATTATATTATGGTAAAATTATACATGTACAATACATACATTGTACCCTTGACATATATGGTATATGTTACAATTTATTAGATACAGTATATTCCCGCCACATAGTGGACGATCTCGCGTTACATTTCGGGACTGTAATAGGACGTGATGGGTGTCTCACTCTAACCGCTCTCACTCCGGCGATTTGACAAATATCGCTTACACCAGGGCTTCCAAAATTAGAAACGCTGTATTCTGATTGTAGCATATTGGTTAAGAAGTCAACTTTTTTATTTTAATTACAGTCTTGGTACTTAATAGTTACTGATAAAAAAAATAACTTAATTTATTAAGTTGAAATTTTTAAGTTTTATTTTATCTTCAAATAAAGCCACTAATGAATTTTCTTCTTTTAAAGACTAAAGTAATCTCAAACTTTTTAGAGGTCTCTATATGGTATATACTATACCTCATATACTATATCTAATTTGAAACGTATACTTATATGTATGTATGAGAAGAGACGGCAGAGTTTTTATGTAAAATAATTTTTCAGTCTTTAAAAAACATACCGATGTAGCTAGAGCCGGTTTTTGGTATCAAATTTGAATACAAAATAATTTAAAAATATCTTAATAGCTTCCGGGCCACAGTTTGATCGTCCCTTGCTTACAATATAATGTGAACAGAATAAGTAGTGAAATACGATATTGTTGATTTTGACGATTTTTTGTCCTAACTTGAACTTTGGGCTTGAATTTCTTTTGACCATTGTCACTTGAAAAAGGTATATTTAAAAAAATATAATAATATTTCTAATCCATACTAATATTATAAATGCGAAAGCAACTCTGTCTGTCTGTTACCTTTTCACGCTTAATCCGCTGAACCGATGTAAATGAAACTCGGTATGGAGATAGTTTGAGACCTTGGGAAGGACATGGGATAGTTTTTATCCCGGAAGTCATTACTAAAGGGGATGAAAAGGGGGAGGTGGAAGTTTGTATGAGGAATCTATAATTTCTCAAGTAAGGGATATATTTTTTTTATTTTTTAAAGTTATCTACTTTATGCCTATGTATACATAGACATACATATACACAGTCTTTTATGCCATACTAACCGTTAGACCTACCTGAATAAAAAATGATAACACCGTAAATCAGAACAGCCTTATCAAGGTTAAAAATATCGGCCAAAATAATTGGTTTTATTTATTAACAACGTCTTATGAAATACGTACTTAAAACCCAAACGCTACGAAATAGAGATCTCAGTTTTGTTTTGGTTATTTCAAACCGACCTCTCAACCTTGAATGTATGAGTCAATACAGAAACTCGAGTAGTCCAAGAGCTGTCGGTAATAAGATAGTATCTATGAATACCTTTAAGAGTACTTCGTATATCAATTGCTTTCAATAATATTATCTTTAATTCCACGATGTGGATATAATTATTGGTTTTATAATGAAACTTATAAAGAGGCAGAGTTTGTTTGAACGCGCTAATCTCAGGAACTACTGATCCGATATGAAAAATTCTTTTTGCATTAGATAGCCCGTTTATTGAGGAAGGAATATATAGTCTATCTATTCCATACAAATAGTTAAAACGTACCTAGGGACGAACTCGAGCAAAGCGGTGGTGAGTTGCTAGTCATAAGATATAGGTTTTCATTTTGTTTTATTTTTATTATTTCCACAAACATTTCCTTAGAGGGCAGTGAATACTAAATAAGCCCTCAATCGGTTATTATTGAAACAAAAATCTATAAATAACAGCGCCTACAAAAATTGGCCATGTCGAACACCATACAACATTTAACGTTACAACGAGTATACAAGACATAATGTGTACTAATAATGAATTAATAGATTGAAATTGAAATATAATGTATTATTTAAAACTAGCGACTCACCCTCGGTTCGTCCCTACTTACGTTTTAAGGTTTAGTGTAGATTTCTCAGAGATGAGACATTTTCCCGCAGTAAAAAGTATCCAATATGTTGACCTGGATAACCAACTATCATCATGCCAAATTTCATCAAAATCCCTCCAGTGGTTTTTCCGTGATGCGGTAACAGACAGACAGACATACAGACAGACATACAGACAGACAGACAGACAAAAATTCTAAAATCCATAGATTCGGTCTCTGTATTGATAATAATATCTATTTCAATAAGATTTTCCAAAAAACATTTAATGTACAGATTCGGCTTAGTTACAATATTATTATACGTTTAGATACGTCATTTTTTCACATCACATTATCATAAATTCAATTCAATTCTCCTGTAGATGGTTTTAGAATTAAAATAGTATTTTTTTATGTGCAATAAAGAATATATATGTATAGTTGTTCTACTGTATGTACGTACGTACTGTAAAGACAGTCAAAATAAATAGCTATTACAAGTCTTTCTCTAAATTATATGTTACCTCTTCGTCTATACACAAACATGTGGTTAACAAGCGGGCAAAGATAAACAAATACAATCTATTTCTTAATTCCTCACTTTTGCTGATTCAGACTGCAAAAACATTTGTACACCGTACCATATAATCTCCTAAGCAGCTTGCTTTCCCGCGTGACTCCCCATGTTCATTTAAAAACAATAATTTAATTTGTACATAATTAAAATGTATTAAGGACTACTTTATATATTAATAAATTATAGAAAAAGAATATTTTATTATATGTATTTAAAGTTATTATTAAATATATGTATTTAGAGTGAAACATAATTTTTTTTTATAGATGTATACATAGTTCTTAAAATGTTGTACGTCTATTTAAATTTGGGTTCATGTAAGATATTTTTTTTAATTTTTTATTTTTTCCATCATTGTTTTTATCGCCATAGTATCAATAAAAAATATAAGACTGAAAATGTTATGATCTCGAATGAAGTCACAGGCAGAAGCTTTCTTGAAATCGTTTTAAAGTTAAATAAGGCTTAAGTTTAAAATTACTATTGAAGCTTTTATTTCTTAGCTTTTTTAATTATGTTCATAAATAAAATCTTGATTTGATTGTTTCAATCCAGATGCATTGTTTTAATGCAATGTAAAAATGATAAAAATAACATATTATTCCTGTAACAGAATGATAATTATAACAAGCTAGTTTTATACTTGTAATATTAATAAAAACATAATACTTTTCTAAAAATACGCAGATAGAAAATGAAAGAATCAAGTCTTAATACCACAAGCATTCTTAGGAATTTTTGTCCCGATTCGAGATTATTTTTTCTATTTTCAGTGATCTATTTTATAGAAATAGGACAACTTTTTTGTTTTTATTTAATAAAATATGTTCTTATTAGCTTTACTAGTAGGTACTTAGTAGATAACTATGTAATCAAATCTTAGATATCGATTCTGGTCAACTTCTATTTATATTGATATGAAACTTACTTTTATTAGCTTAACTAGACGATAACAATGTATTCAAATGTTGGATATCGATATCCTATAATTATATCGATATGAAACTTTGAAATTATGTGTTTGGATGACAATATTATTTGATACTATCGAGCTGATTCCATGATGAAGCCATGATGAAGGAGATGGAACTCTTAAAATAGCTACTAGAAAGCTTTTGAATTTAGATTCATTCAAATTGTTTTGATTAGTCCCGTACATTGGAAATGGTTAAAAAAATGTATTTTTTAAATATATTTTTATATTAAGACACAAAATTAATCTAATGACACCAAAGTGATCTGCAAGTGTTTTTTTTTAATCAATATCCATAGACTAATAAAAGCACGCAACGCATGAATGTAGAAGACATTTCATTTTTTCCTGCATTTTTACCTAAACATTCGTATTTTATTATAAATCTACGAAAATAATTGTATATAACAATAAGTTCAACTTATTATAAAAATATACAAATATTTATAGACTTCAAGTGCATTTCACTAAAAGAATATCACCTTAGTCAGTTGGTTATTGTCCTCCACTTTAATGCCGTATTTGTTTTAAACATCTGCTCTCTGTCAAATGGGAGTCGTAAAAACTTTATAAGGGAGTACTCAACGAGCCCTTTGTAATGTAAATGTATAGGAAATCCTTGTTTTTATATTATTTTAGTTGCTACTTAAATGCGTAGAGGAAATGAATCATTCGAGAGTGGAATATAATATCTAAATATAGTATACATTATAATATAATTACATAAATAATTTATTTTAAAATTCGCTTTATGGTCCTTCGAGCCGGATTTTTATTACACAGGCCATGTACATCTTGTAAGTTATATTAATAAGATAAAAAGGTACAAGAATGCGCAAGCGCCGGATCGCTGACACTCTTTTGTAATGCATTCGCCATATTGTCCGCCATGTTGTGATTGCGCGTAATAAATCGTGAGCATTTAAGTGCAGTCGTTGGCCACACGTGAATGTTTGTGGGCGGGAAAGCTATTTATATCAGCCTAGCGATTATATTATATCTGCTTGTATTTGATGTACATTTAAGTCTTAAATTCAATTTAAATAGGTAATATAACATTATAATATGTGACTAGATAATTTTATAAAGGTGACGGGTTTGATCTGGTTGTAACCATGTTCAGGCCGCCACATATTATCTTACAAAGATTTTATTTTCTGCAGAATCCTTTATCTTAAGCAAATTACATAAAACAGTTATAAAAATATAAAACACCACGTGACATTTGCACAAAAGCACAAAGCTGCATACGAGCTTTATTATCACTATCTATAAAATTAAATTATTGTTGATAAATAAGTCTCTATTTATGATTATGATCACAAAAGAGTATTAAAAAATTTTACGGCCTGTCTTCATACAAACTCCAATTAGCTCTTTGTTATAAGTATGCCCCTTCCTGTATCGTTTATTTTCATTCTGGAATCTGTTCGCGAATGTTTAATATTATAAAATTCTTAGAAAGCGTAATAATCAATTATAAGTTACGATGCTCTTTCAGTCTTCGGGCACAATATGTGTTGGGTATTCTTTGGTTTTTATTAGGTATAATAATACATATCTAGTTGCTTTTCCCTTGTTGTTTTTTGTATAACCAAAATGAAATAAGCACTGGTTGCGTTTTTACATACGCACATAGTATTAACAAACACCCGCAGGTAACTCTCCGCATTAATTTAATGCAAGAGCTCGTGGTCTCAAGTCCTGTTCAGGACTAATATTTGATCGGCTATATAATATTTTATCATACGCATGTATTGTACGTACATTTTTAAGAGCCCTGTCATAAAGCAATCTAATAGAAGCCAATAACTATGTAATACTAGGTATTTACTTAATTCATAAAATCATTTATACTATATTTGGCAGTGGTAGCCCAGTGGTAAAGCGCTCGGTTGGGAAACCGTTTGACACGGGTTCAAATCCCGGGTCTCGCACCTCTGATATTTTCATGTGCGAATCATTTCTAACCTAATTACCACTTGCTTTACGGTGAAGGAAAACATCGTGAGGAAACCTGCATGTCTGAGAAAACTTAGCAAGTTTTCGAAAGACATGTGAAGTCCGCCAATCCACACTTGGCCAGCGTGGTGGACTATGGCCTGATTCCCCTCGTCTTGAAGGGAGACCCGTGCTCAGCAGTGGGACGTTAAAAAGGGCTGAATACACATACTATATGTACATAGTGAAATGAATGCCTCTATATACTATGGATACCTATTAAAAACTAAAAATTGCATTCTTCACATTAATCTCTTTAATGATGGTTTTTGG
This sequence comes from Argynnis bischoffii washingtonia, assembly GCA_033884665.1. Taxonomy (NCBI): domain Eukaryota; kingdom Metazoa; phylum Arthropoda; class Insecta; order Lepidoptera; family Nymphalidae; genus Argynnis; species Argynnis bischoffii. The sequence goes on from CM066622.1 coordinate 1,193,698, forward strand.
CATCATAACAATTTACTTTCACAACAAATACTATCAAAATCTATTCATCAGTTACGCTATTGAGATAGAAACGAGAAACACGAAAACTTTAATATTAGTATAGAAACTTAAAACGGTAAGCAATGAAGCGTAACTTGTAAAACTAAAAACTTTCAAAACAAAGCTTTCTCCTTCCATATATCTGTATTGCTATAAAAATATCTAAAAGATTTAGTTTCCAAGTGTTCAGAGTGTACTGGAACTGTGCAAGGACAATCGGTTGCGTCCCACGAAATATGATGCCTAATAACAGAAGAAGATGTTGGTGTGGCAAAGAATAAAATTTTCTTATAGAGTTTTCCATGAAAATTCTTATTTTCTATATTCTTATTATCTTAGCATCAGCTGAGGTATTACTTATTACCCCTTGACATAGTTAAGATTTTATTGATTCTGTAACCGTTTTTACTGTTTTTTTTATGGCAATAAATGTTTTTTTTATTTTTTATTTTATTATTAATTTTATTTTTATACTAGCGACTTACCCTTTCTTTGCTCGGGTGCGTTCCTAAGTACGTTTAAATTTTTTGAGCGAATTCTTTTCTAAAATAAAAGTAAATTAAGTTATTCCTTATAATATTAGCTATCTGCCTGTGAAAGTCCCGTTAAAATTGGTCCAGCCGTTTCAGAGATAAGCCGGAACAATGAAACAGACAAAAATTTTAAAAATTGTGTTTTTCTTATAAATACCGTATATAATTCCATAATATGCATTTAGTATAAAGCTGTTATTTTGACATTACAAACAGACACTTCAATCTAGTTTATCTGTTTAAATATCCATACAAAATTTAAAACTTACATCCATTGCCGATTCTGCGGAACGTACGTATTCTACATCGCTGATCGCAACATAAAGCTGTCCATACTATCTTGGCGTACTGCTCGTGCACTTGCATATGATAAGTGCATAACCTGTACCGCATTTTGTAAGAAAAACATATTTCCTTACAATAGTAACCGTCAACAAAGTTCACTTAGCTGTAAATCACATACTCCTAGTATACATTAACTATACTTGTAATAGTGATGTAATGTGTGGACGACACGTTCGGCTCAGTTTGTAGTGACCCTACTTGCTGTGCCAGCGGTCACGGGTTCGAGTCCCGCTGGAGGTATTAATTTTTTTACCTAAATTATTTTACCTAAATTAATCAAGCAATATAATTTGCTTAGATTGTTTTCGTCTTTTATTATTAGAAAAAGAACATATAAACACTTTTTGCTTCAATAAATAAATAATTATTATTATCATACATATGTATATAATAAAACATTTGGTAGCGGCCCGAAAACTGCACTTTTACATGATAGCATGCCATCCAATAAGACATCATTCAGAAAATTAACTCATTTTTATTATAAAACCTATTTTTTACCTTAATCTCGATTATTTTCATCTATATTTATATCTCATCTTTACATATACATTTACATACTTTAAGCCAGAATTCTCTTAAACAAAACACAATACTACAAAAACTAGCGAGCAGAGAGCCGCGAGCGAAAAAATAAATGAAAAAAAAAAATTATACAAACATTTTCAGGGACGTTCAATTTGCATTTTAATGGAGATCCACGCGTACGTAACAAGTTTAACTAATAGGCGTGAAATGAGAGAAGCGATGTAGGAGTCGCTCAGATCACAAAAGGTACTTGCACTATATTCTAGACTATAATAATCTAGACTGGAGTTCTATGGGTCTAAACTTGTTAATTTTATTATTTTATTGAAGAAAACATAGATTTTTTTTTTAATTTGATTTCCGCTTTATATTTATACTGACTCACCCTCGCTTCGCTCGAGTTCGTTCATAGGTATGGTTTAACGGTTAGTATGTAGGCTATAATATATTACATAATATATATGTACATAGATATGTTGTATTGGTCAGCCTGTTCAGTCCTATTAACATACATAGTGTTACATCTTGTATCATAATGCGGAACTTACCCTAGTACGGAACCCATCGATAACACCATACAAGAATATAAAAAAAAAAAAACTAGGTTTATATCACATATCAATATGTACTCGTAAATAGGAATAATATGAATCAATCATTATTATTAATACCAGATATGGTATCAAGAGCGTGCGAATTACATTGTTAATCAACGAGCTATTTCCATACATCAAAGTGTCCTACATATGCGTTCCAGTTGCGCAATAGATGCGGATATACCATGATTTTTAACCGTACTTATACTGAGATGAAACTTATTTTCAATTCAAAGTTTCAATAATATCACTTCACTTCTTACTGTTTTACTAATATTTTAAAGGCGAAATTGTTTCTGTTAGTTTGTCCCACTTTTTTAAACAACGTATTGACAGATTTTTTTATGTAGATATTTCATATGTTGTATTTACGAGCCAGTAGTGTGATATACATAACCGTAGTATATAAACAAATCAATAATTTTATTATAAACTAGAGACGAACCCGAGCGGAGAGAGTGTTAGTCAAATTTCATCAAAATGTGTCTAGTTTTTTCTTTTTTTTATTACCTACTAAAAATATAATATTATTGTAGTTATAGGTAGTGCTTTTTACTAACCACTACTATTATCTTAGAAAACTTACTCTACAATCGATATTTCTTATAGAAGTAAAGAGTATGTATAAGAACAGCATATCTTTACGTTAGATGGCCAATATGGACTTATGTAAACGAATAATTATTAAAAAAAAAATCGCTTTTTTTTAATTAATTCGCTAGCTTTTCCCGCGACTTCGCTCATATATTCAAATTTTTATATTTATAAGTGTTTCGGTTTTCAAAGTTGTAGCATCAAGAATAGGGCTTGATTGATGGATAGTCGATTTGGATTTGAAAAATCTTTTTTTTGAAAATACAAACAATTTTACTTTTTATATTAAATTCAGATATATTAATACTAGCGACTTACTCTCGCTTCGCTAGGGTGCGTACCTAAGTACGTTTTAATTTTTTTAGCGGAGCTCTAATTCTTTTTCTAAAAAAAAAAGTAGCTTAAGTTACTCCTTATAACATCAGCTATCTAGAATCAGCTATCTGCCTTATAGCATCAGCTATTTATAAAATCTGAAAGGAGTTTTCTTTGTTTGTGACCTTTATTTAATAAAACAATATTTAGAAGTATATACTTATTTCTACATGCACCCCATAATCGTATTTCACTCAACTTTATCTCTCCAGTAGATATTCAAACAGACATGTATTTTAAATCTAGCAATCTTTTTGTTTTATAACAAATGCTGAATTTCTCGTCGAAAGCATCCGGTAACTTTTTTTTTTTGGAATTCCAACGACTATTGTCGGTTATTTTGAATTGAAAAGTTTTTACCTATACCATATGAGTTATTCACTAAAAACAAAAATTTTAAAAACTAAAAAATATATTTTTTTAGAATAATACGAATAAAATTATTTCTATTGCAATTTTGTTACGTTTTGACGTTATGCTATTTACTAGACTTACTTGGTTTTTTGTTTACTTTTGGTAAGTTAGTAATTTAGGCAAGTCTTATTGACTCTGTTAGATAGGCAGGAAGATACAGGTTTGATTCTCGCACAAGTGGGATATATTTTATTTTGCTCAAAAAAAGAGGTTGTGAACATTAAGCATTGCTTTCGGTAAAGCTATCTGATATACATCATAACAATATTGACGAAAAACTACGGACTGGCGGTTTTTAATTAAACACTTTGCCCTTTAAATAAATAATGTAACTCAAATTCAATTTTTTTGTTGAATTATTGGCATTTTACTTTTAATAATTACACATATTGTTTCTCAAAATCAATTAAATTAAAAAGAAAAACTCTGCGGGACTACAGACCCTTTTCTTATTTTTTTTTTACATAAAATAAAAATAAATATCCAACAATGAAATGGCCTGGAAAAAATGATCACATAATTCCCAAAGTGTGTTATTTTCTATATATTTCTATAATCGTTTACAGTATAATAATCTTAAGCACAAACACATTTTTTAAATTTTCAAATAATAAATAGTAGAAAATTCAAAGACCGTATCTTTTGTACATATGAATTTTATAGCAACTGTATACATATGTTAAATACAAAATAACCACCTATCTCATAGAAAAAGCTGTATATTGTAGATGGAAAACTGGAAAACCGTCAACGGATGTAACCGACGCAGGTGCGAGTACAACGCGTAAATATAGCGGACTATATGCAGATCTCTTGCGATATAACATCAACATTCAACATGCATTAAACACTTGTCATCGTAATATAATATACTAAATTAGCTAACATCTTAATCTATATTTATAAAACTTTCTTAGATTTAAGTGAATATTTGGCGTTAAAACTTATTAAAAAATAGTTTAAAATTAAATTTAACAAGTTTTGCCGTTTTTGGTACTTTGGTTCCATTTTCGTATTTTTCAAAATCATTGTATGACTTTGTGGGTAGGTGCTGTCTGTAACAACTATATAATAAAAAACCTTTAAGACGTCTTATACCTTTATCTCTTCCGTAACCATAATCGCTGTATAGCATTCGAAACGTCGGGAACCAAAAAGCAAAATAAATCCGCGATTAATCTTAAAAAAAAATATGGTTTGGTAAAACTAATTAGGTAAAAATATTTAAAAAAAAAATCTTAACTCACCTATTTTAACCATAATAGTAACTTTAACTCTAAAGTGGTAAATCTGAGTGTTTAATACAAAGTGAACCCAGAGAAAACGAGTAGATTAATTCATAAGGTGAGATTTGACTAGTAATAATATCTATCGAATACAACATCTTACTAAAAACTAGCCACTTCGTATTCGTTTTAACACTGACTTCAGCAAATTTCAATTCCGCACACCGTAAATAACTGTATTAACCGTATGTAATGCGCACTCATCTATAATTCTATACTAATATAATAAATCGAAAGTATTTATTTTTGTTTGTTCGAACGCGCTTATCTCTGTAACTACCTGTTAGATTTGACAAATATTTTTTCTTCTTGCTTTTGATAAACCAATTCTTGAATAAGGTTATGGGATATCTAACATATATACATAACAACGCGAGTGGAGTCGCAGCAAAAGCTAGTTAAATATATATTTATATTTTATTATTATTTTAAAATATTATATCTATAAGTCTTAATCAATCAAAACCAGTTATATAGACCCACATTTATGACGAAATACCATAAAAGCAAGGATCATCATTTACTGGTAGCTGAGCTGAATTGCATAAATATATTGATATCCTAATAATATATTGAAGTCGTTAAGTAAATTGTAATCTTTAGATAAATAAGTTGCAAGATAAGATATGAAGCGAAATATTATAATATTATTATTATCCAGCCTTGTGGTAAGTTCTATTGAATTTGTTTGAGTTATAACCTATAAATACTATAATATATTTATGAACAAACATAACTTATACAGAGTTAAGTTGTAGTTAAAGTGAGATAGGCACATTAGTTAAAGTTTTTGCTGGAAATCATATTTACAACACCATAAAGATTTAAACGATGAAAAAAGCTGGTGTATAATAATAAGTTTATAATAATATAATGAAACCTAGTATTATAATACTATCTCAAGCACCCACGATGCCTCTGCAGTCTGCATATGTTTGCGTTTTTTCCATTTATATATTAAGTATTCTTTGGCCGACACACATACACACACGCGCGTAATTACGCACACGCACAGGCGCGCGAGCATGCACACACGCATGCACAAGCACACACGCATGCACGCGTACCAGAGACAATTCGACCTAGGTTGAATTGTCTGTGACGCGTAGACATACAAAATTTTGCATTTATAATTAATAGTAATGTAAATAGCAGAAAAAACACATCTCACAAGAATTTTTCAGGATCAAATCAACCAAAATAATATAAAACTATTCAAAATACAGTATAATAAACAATATTAGTCATAAATAATGATCTTGAAGACCTAACTCTGTTAGGGAAGTCCACTCAAATTACTTTTTAACGCGACCCGGGACAGTAATCGAGTTGTGGACGAAGCTCGCACTTTAATTGTTCCTGTGCAGATTTGCACGGAGTTAAAGTGTCGCTTGATACAGCTATTGCACTGTTCTATTTTATGAATTATATCTTTACTAGCTATGGTTAGTTAGGCTTTTGGTTAGTTTGATGGGATGGGAATGGGATGGGATTCCTATTTGATGGGATGATGGGGTGAACAATAATGTATCTGATGGTATTAAAATATAAAAATTATTTTATTACATTTAATTTACATTAAAAGTCTTGAATTAGAACTTTTAGACTTTCGAATATAAGTAAACTTAGACATAAACTGATTCTATAAACAGTTTTTTTTTTTATTTTAGCCTTTATTTTACTTTTACTTTATAACCCAATTTAATATATCTGACGTTAGAAACAGTCATCAGCTGATACCATTCATGAATAAAACACGAATAAAACTATGCACTTCATTATGTACTTGCAACTCACTCTCGCTTCGCTCGGGTTCCTCCCTAGGTTGCTTCTCTATACAAACTTTCACCCCCAGTTTCACCTCCAAGGGATGATTTCAGACTATCTTCTTACTAAATTTTATCTAAATCGGTTCAGTAGTTTCGGAGCATTTTCAATACAAGCAAGCAAACAAACAAAGAAACAATTTTTTTCCTATTTATAATATTGAAATAGATACATGAAGAAGTAAGTCATATAACAACAAATATAATCAATGATTTTACTACCATTTACAAATCTGTAACAGTAAAATTAAATTGTATCCTAATAAGGGCACCCCACGTTATAAAGTTACATAATATGTATGTATGTATGTATGTACATACATCCCATATTTACAAAAGATCACTAATAGGTATTAAGTATGATTGTAATTAACGTCACCCCTTTGCTGACTTGCACTGACCGCAGGAAACGGGGATTTACTTGCAAGTCATCCGAAGAAGACAAATATATCCCGTTTACATTATATCTTAAAAATATTCTTTGATAATTATTTTTCTTATTGAGAATGTTGCCTAGTGTATGTTCGGAATACTGTAATTTAATCATCACTACATATTATAAATTATAGGCTCTCAACACGCTCAGTTTGTACTTGATCGGCCTAATTTTTTAAATCACGGTATGGATTTTCATATGGTTTTAATCAATACAAATTATCTAAAAAGGTTAAAGACATGAATATTTTATAAAAATAAGCTACCTGTATGATAATTAATATTATAAATACATTATATTATTATTAAGAATAATAACTTTTTTTATGATTTAGGTAAAACATATTACATAGCAAAGGATTTATTTTATTTCAATTATCAGAAATAACCACTAACAATCATTCCTTTAAACAGTAATTTGAATCTTTTCAAACAAACTTTCAACTACATAATGTAGCTTTGATTTCTTGTTAATGACATCACGTTCTACAAATCATTTTTAGAGTTCATCTGTTTACCATAATAATAACGTAGCGATATTATGTAAACCGGTTCTGAGGATCCCATTATACTCAGTACGAAGTGAAGTCAACAAAGGCTGGAATCAGTGTACAATGAACAAACGCGAGTGAACGGATTACGCAGTAATAGACAGTAATGTCTATTGGTTTACTAGCTTTTATAAATGATGAAGGTTTATGGCTATATTGACTGTATTATGTTGCTAACTAAAAACTTATAATATTTGTTTCGTTGAGGAGTCTACTTAGATTCAACTTGTTGTGGTGGGGGGACTTATTCGCGTCCGGCAGTTCAGCCGGGTGCGAAGCCAAGAGACACACAGGAAGATGGCCCAGTTCGGTAGGTGGTGTACCATGCGGGTTGCTCCTGGCACATCTCTGATAGCAAAATGGACTGTGATGCGAGCCCATGGTTGTTGTGGTCTGCTTCGGCAGACCTGCCGTCGGGGCGTCGTAATTGAGTTCGTAGGCGATCCTGTGACGCCTTTTTGGGTTTTAGTGGGTAGTACTGGCTTTTCTAGCAGGTGAGTCCCACATAACCACCTGTATGTCTACAGGTGATATGCGTAAATGCATTTCCCAACATTAAAAAAAAAACAACAGAAGTCTACTTAGATGCTTAACATATTGCTCCAGGTTATAGCCTATCTGTGTACTAAGTTACATCCAAACCTTTCCAGCAGTCATGAGGTTATAAACATACACACGCACAGATACACATATACATACATATAAACAAACTTTCGCATTTATAATATTATCCTGGCCAGAAAATACCTGAACTTTGCTAGTAACCACTAAGCATGGCTTCGTTTTACATGAGAGCAGGTATAAATTGAAGCTCAAGTTTATGCTTAAAAATCATAAGTAGTAGTTTCAGTTATAACTTAGCAATAAATTTTATCTTAAAAATATATATTTATGTGAAATGAGTAAAACTGTGTAATACCATATATGGGCATATATATATAGGTCTTCCAAACACATAATGAAACTCGAAGGTTCTAGGAATCGTTTCCAAAGTACTAATACGTACAGAATCAGTCAGAATACAGTTGTTGACTTCCTTTAGTCATTACGATCTATGTATGTCACAAAGCTTTGTCAAAAGGCATTCCTGACATACATTTAATAGGTCTGAGTTCCTAATCCCATATTGTTTTAGCTTCATTCTATTGCTTCGTCTATTACTCAGTCATTTAGCTTTCTGTTATATTAAAAGAGCTTTGTTCTAATATCTCGTCAATAAATTCAATCAATACATAAAAGCATCAAAGGAAATCATTATTAAAAACGTATCTATATATTTGATGACGCGTTTGACTAGTTTGTACTGCTGTACTTGCTGTGCCAGCGGTCGCGGGTTCGAGTCCCGCTGGGAGAATTCATTTGTGTGATGAGTACGAATGTTTGTACTACAATCATGGATGTTTACATTTATAATATCTATGTATTTAAATTTATATATGTGTGGTGTATCAACTATCTGGTATCCGTAACACAAGCCTCGTAGCTTACCATGGAACTAGACGGTGCTGTGTGTTAACGCCCCAACATATTTATTTATTTATTATTTATAAAAAAATGAGAATAAAATATAGTAGGTCTAGTAAATGTGTACTTAATAATTTTGGTTACAAGTGATATATTACCTAAACGTTTCTAATCGTTGCCTCAGTGCGTATTTGTCCAAACTGCTGGATTACCGAAGGATTAAAAATAAAATTTTATTGATTAAATGTCAGTTCTATTATTATTCTATTCTAATATTTTCTTTATATTATACAAGTTCAACTTTTAAAAAGTCGAAAATATGTATTGTATCTGTATACTATGTGTATAAATCTTAGAATTTAAGCTTTTTTTAAAAATAGAGAATAATAATTTTCTACTGTGTAAAGCACAACAAGTATTGATAGTTTGAACAAAATATATGCTAAGACCACGTAATAATCGTAAAAGTAACATATCTATACTAATATTATAAAGAGGGAAGATTTTTTTTGTTTGTTTGTACCGAATAGGCTCCGAAACTACTGAACCGATTTAGATGAAATTTGATAATGAGATAGTTTAAAATCCTAGGAAGGATATAGGATGTATACCGGAAATCATTCCTTAGGAGGGTGAAAATGGGGATGAAAGTTTGTATGGGGACGAAGCCGAGCGCAGCGAGAGTGAGTCGCTAGTTAATATTATAAAAAACTGTTACAATAATGTAAAGTATGTGACAAGTTCCCAGTACACAGTATACGAAAAGTTAATAAAATATATTATTTAGAAGAAACATGATTAAGTAACCTCTTAAACTTCTATACGTGGTTAATTATTCGACCCTGCCGATATCTTGGCATTCGAGTCCGTAATAACGTAGGCGTTGAGACACTGTGCGGTCTTTATGTTGGTCAACTGAGAAATTATGAAATGAGCTTTCAAATTTAAACTCTGTTCTTAAAGAATAAAGCTTATAATCAAACAACCGTGATTGCTATCAGTACTAAATTTCACCAAATTTTACCCATCAAAATTGGAACTTTATTACTTTATGTTAAAGTTTAAATTAGTTTGCCCGATTATGATTTATGCTATTAAAATAATGAGGACTCATAAGGGTATCCCAGTAATTTCTCGTATGTGTCCCGTCCTTTATTTATTGTTTAGCAAATAAGGCTACTGTTTCTTTGTGCAAAGTCTGAGAAGTTTGCTCCTTTAGTTTATTTCAATTGTATGAAAGTGCCATTTATTTAAAAGCTCCCTGTCTTTATACGAAAGCTCAAAGTATTCGAGTGAGTAATAAAATACATACATTGAATTGAATATTTTGGATATTAATATATTATCTTTACGCATAGATTTCAAAAGTAAAATAAGTATTTCACCATTAAGTGTGGGTTTTATTACAAAGTAATCATGGTAGCGGTGAAGAGGGTATATCCCATGGTCATATGTAATTATGATGAAGCAATAAAAATCAAAATAAATCCGCGAATAAATCCAAAAATATAGTTTTATTTAATGTGCCACTATGTAATAAAATCTTTGAAGTCAATTTTAATCTTCTTCTAATTATTATCGAATCTATTTGAATCTTTGGGAGAATGTGAAGTCAAAATAATCTTCAAGCAGTAAAAAGTATCTTATATGTTGACCCGAAAACCAGCTGTCATTATACTAAATTTCATCAAAATCTATCCAGTGGTTTTATCGTAATGCGATCTCAGACAGAAAGACAGAAGACAAGTAAAAACTAAAACAAGCAAAAACTAACACAACTAAAAACTATAGATACGGCCTCTGTATTGATAATAATGTCTATTTCAATAAGATTTTCCAAAAAATATTTAATGTACAGATTCGACTTAGAATTTTATTATATGTAAAAAAGTAGTTACGTAGACGATAAGTACTAGAAAAACTCAAGGTCTTATGCTAATACGGCCAGTTTTATCGAGTCCTATAGATAACAATCTGTATTATGGAAGTTTTTTTTATTTTTTAACTATAATTTTAATTAATTTCACATATCCATATTAGATATGTAAAATTAATTTAAGATTTAGAATGGGATCAAAAACAAATGGTGAAATATAATTCAATTTACCAACCCCTTAGTGAGATCTCAGTAATGCACGGTCGGCAGTTGTGTGGAATCCATTTCATCTGTCAAACGAATTGTATTATACATCAGCACATAGATATGATTAACGATTTCTTTTCATCCCTTCAACATGTAATGGAAACGCGTAAAATTAATTAATTTGTTAAAGAAGTAGACAAGTGTTGATGGTCTCTACGTTGTGGCTAGCCATCTTAAAAAAAGGAGGGTATGTGTTTAGTTGTATCTAATTTACTAGATATATGCCTAGTTATGCTTAATTTAGGTACAAATTTTACACGTTTCAAGGACACGTTTGATTCAGTTTGTAGTGACCCTGCTTTCTGTGCCAGCGATCGTAGGTTCGAGTCTCGCTGGGACTATTGTCTGAACTCTAGTCACAGGTGTTTATATTTATAATATGTAGGTATTTAAAGTTATACATGTGTACTGTGTAGTGTATCAACTATCTGGTATCCATAACACAAGCCTCGTAGCTTACCTGCTTTGGCAAAATCTGCTTAAGTACTGTAGAAGACACGTGCGAACGGATGTGTCAATATTTTAGCTCTTCTATCTATATTAATGAGGCAACATTTGTGTTTGTTTGTTTGTTTAAACGCGCTTATCTCAGGAACTACTAATCCGATTCGAGAAAATATTTTTACATTAGATAGCCCGTTTATTAAGGAAGGCTTATCGGTTATATATAAATAATATATAATCTATTTGTTCAATACTAACCGCTAAACGTACCTAGGGATGAACCCAAGCGACGACAGGGTGAGTCACTAGTATACTATATTTTTGATATGACCTAACACTTTTATTTATTTTTATGAAACAAATCTCTTATATAGCAAATAAAATATTTCTAGTCATCCTGTACATACAGTATGTATCAAGTGTACTTTAAGCTTGTAACTAAATAGAAACTCATTAAATTTTCAAGATGTTTTCGTACGATAAAAGGCAGTTTTTAAGATGTATTGATGTCAAAAATTTACATTTTTAACTGAGTGACTATGCAAAGTGATATAGATTTGTATTAGATGTGTTCAAAGTTATGGAAAGTGGTTAAGTGGTTGTAATGCTTGGTATATTGATAAATAATATAAAATAAATATAGCGGGATAACTCGTACATCGATTGAATATTTTTGAATTTATGTATCTGTTGTTGTCGGACGTAAAAAAATTATAAGGTTGCATATGTCTGGAAAACCTCTTTCTATTAATTTTTGTCTCTCTTAAACACTCAAAATTTATTTTAATGTTAAGTGTGAGTAATTTAAAGTATCGAAAAGTTGAGTAGCAAAAAAATATTTAGATGCTTGATCATTCTTCACTTGACTGCGTGACGAGTTTAAACCGATGTTCTGTTTTATATGTTCAACTCGCGTTTCACATACACTTCACTTGGGTACTTGTCTAGGTATATTTTGTAAATATAAAATTATACTACTTAGATGACCATACTTCGCTCGGGCTTTTTTTGAAACAGATATAAAAATTGCGTGTTCTCAGAGAAGACATCTCTATACATAAACTTAAAAATCAAAACCTTATCTAAATACAAAATTTTATCCAAATTTTTAGAGTCGTTTCCAAAATACATGATATAAATCTATATACATACATGTATAATATATATACAATAATTACTTATTTAATATTATAAGATACAGGCAGTGCTACCTTACAAGCTTTCACGTAATAACAACAATAAACACATAAATGCTCTTAAACTATTATTAATTTTGACGACACGTTTGGCTCAGCTTGTAATGACCCTACTTGCTGTGCCAGCGATCGCGGGTTCGAGTCTCGCTGGGAACATTCACTTGTGTGATGAGCACGAATGTTTGTACTCCAGTCATGGGTGTTTATATTTATAATATGTATGTATTTAAAGGTATATATGTGTAGTGTATCAACTATCTGGTATCCATAACACAAGTCTTGTAGCTTACCATTTATATTTATTTAAATTCAAACTTTATTTCAATAGAATGAAGAGATTCAGATACACACTTGATAAAAGATAGAGATTTTTTACTCAAAATCTTATTTTAAATTCAAAATATCATTTCCTATTGTAAGGATTAACAAAGCAAACGACAAGCTTAGTTCCAGATATTGCTGGACACAAAACCAGTAATCCTTCTATCGAAATTGAAAGTAATATTAGTAAGTGTGCTTTCATTTACTTAGACAAAACCTTCACAATGCATTACCGTTGATTGCGACGTATTGACTGTCTGTCTGGCAAACATGATTTGTTAGAATGCCAAATAAATAATACTATATTTGAGAACTGATAAAGATATTGTCGGTTATTCTCAGTATATAATTTAGTTAAGTAATGTTTTACTGACCTCAAAAAAGGAGGTATTCAATATCCTTTCAAGGTTTTTAAGGATACTTTGACTTTTGTTAAATGGGTTTTATGTTCTATTTTAAACTAACGACTCATCCTCGCTCCGCTCGGGTTCGTCCCTACTTACGTTTTAACGTTTAGTATAGATTTCTCAGAGATGAGATATTTTACCCGCGGTAAAAAGTATCCTATATGCTGACCCGGATAACCAGCTATCATCATACGAAATTTCATTAAAATCCCTCCAGTGGTTTTTCCGTGATGAGGTAACAGACAGACAGACAGACAGACAAAAATTGTATAAACTATAGATTCAGCCTCTGTATCGATAATAATG